>WOAB01000585.1:0-601479 GCA_027886185.1 Rheum nobile | reverse complement strand
GAGCGAAAGTTATGAGTATCAAATTTTGTCAATTTCTTTTTGTGAAACATCTTATATTGTCAAAATATTAGTGGGAAACAAAGTACTAAGAGTTTGTGAGACAAACAATACTAAAAACACCAAAGATTTACCATTTACGACTCAAGGCACAACCTTGAGCGTAAGTTATGAGTTTCAAATTTTGACAATTTCTTTGAATAATCTTATATTGTCAAAATATTATGGGGAAACAAAGAGCTAAGAGTTTGTGTGACAAACAACAGTAAAAACAACTAAGATTTTCCATTTATGTCACCGGCACAACTTTGAGTGAAAGTTATGAGTTTTAAATTTTGTCAATTTCTTTCTGTGAATCATCTTATATTGTCAAAATATTGGGGGAAAACATAGACTAAGGGTTTGAGAGACAAACAAAACTTAAAACACCCACGATTTACCATTTACGACACGAGGCACAACTTTGCGCAAAAGTTGTGAGTTTCAAAATTTGTCAATTTCTTTTCGTGAATCACCTTATGTTGTCAAAATATTGGGGTAAAACCATGATCTAACAGTTTGGGCGAACAACAACAACAAAATACCTAAGATTTATCTTTTACGACACAAGGCACAATTTTTGAGCGAATGTTTTGAATTCAAAATTTTGTCAATTTCTTACCGTGAATCATCTCATATTGTCAAAATACTAAGGGGGAAACAAAGAGCTAAGAGTTTGGGCGACAAACAACACTAAAAAGACATTCTATTACCATTTACGACACAAGACAAAACTTTTTGATAAAATTATGAGTTTCAAATTTTGTCAATTTATTTCCGTAAATCATCTTATATTGTCAAAATATTAGGACGAAACAAAGAGCTAAGAGTTTGGATGACAAACAACACTAAAAACACTTAGGATTTACCGTTTACGACACAAGACACAACTTTGAGCGATAGATATGAGTTTCAAATT
This sequence comes from Rheum nobile, assembly GCA_027886185.1. NCBI lineage: Eukaryota > Viridiplantae > Streptophyta > Magnoliopsida > Caryophyllales > Polygonaceae > Rheum > Rheum nobile. Next base: position 600,524 of record WOAB01000585.1, on the reverse strand, counting down.
TTGTCAATTTCTTTTCGTGAATCATCTTATATTGTCAATATAATGTGGGATACAAAGAGCTAAGAGTTTGGGCGACAAACAACTCTAATAACACCTACGATTTACCATTTTGGTCACAAGGCACAACTTTAAACGAAAGTTATGAGTTTTAGATTTTTTCAATTTCTTTCCATAAATCATCTTATATTGTCAAAATATTAAGGGTAACAAAAAGCTAAGAGTTTTGGTGATAAATAACACTAAAAAGACATACTGTTACCATTTACGACACAAGGCACTACTTTGAGCGAAAGTTATGAGTTTCAAATTTTGTCAATTTTTTTCAGTGAATCATCTTATATTGTCAAAATATTGGGGGAAACACAGAGCTAAGCATTTGGACGACAAACAACACTAAAAAAACCCACGATTTACCATTTAAGACACAAGGCACAACTTGTGTGCGAAAGTTATAAGTTTCAAATTTTGTCAATTTCTATTCCTGAATCATCTTACATTTTCAAGTAATGGGGGTAACCAAATAGCTAAGAGTTTGGGCGACAAACAACACTAAAAATACCCACGATTTACCATTTACGACACACGGCACAACTTTGAGCAAAATTTATGAGTTTCAAATTTTGTCAATTTCCATGAATCATCTTATATTGTCAAAATATTAGGACGAAACAAAGAGCTTTGAGTTTGGGAGACAAACAACACTAAAAACACCAAAGATTTACCATTTGCGACTCAAGGCACAACTTTGAGCGAAAGTTATGAGTTTCAAATTTTGACAATTTCTTTCTTCGAATCATCTTATAAGGTCAAAATATATTGGGAGAAAAAAAGAGCTAAGAGTTTGAGCGACAAACAACTCTTTTACTATTTACCATTTACTACATAAGTCTTTATTTTGAGCGGGAGTTATGAGTTTCAAACTTTGTCAATTTCTTTTCGTGGATCATCTTATATTGTCAAAATTTTGGGGTGAAACAAAGAGCTAAGAGTTTGGGAGGCAAACAACACCAAAAACAACTACGGTTTACCATTTACGACACAAGGCACAACTTAGAGCCAAAGTTATGAGTTTGAAATTTTATCAATTTCTTTCCGTGAATCATCTTAAATTGTCAATATATTGTGGGAAGAAAATAGCTAAGAGTTTGGGCGACAAACAACACTAAAACGCATACGATTTACCATTTAGGACACCGGGCACAACTTTGAGCAAAAGTTATGTGTTTCATAATTTATTAATCTCCTTTCGTGAATCATCTTATATTGTCAAAATATTGGGAGAAACTAAGAGTTAAGAGTTTGGGAGATAAATAACACTAATAAAGGCATACTATTACCATTTACGACACAAGGCACAACTTTGAGCGAAAGTTATGAGTTTCAAATTTTATCAATATCTTTCCATAAATCATCTTATACTGTAAAAATATTGGGGAAACACAAAGCTAAGCATTTGGATGACAAACAACAATAAAAAACCCACGATTTTCCATTTACGACACAAGGCACAACTTTGAGCGAAAATTATTAGTTCAAATTTTGTCCATTTCTTTCCGTGAATTATCTTACATTGTCAAACTAATGGGGGGAAACTAAAATCTAAGAGTTTGGGCGACATACAACACTATAAATACCCACGATTTGTCATTTACGACACACGACACAACTTTGAGCGAAAGTTATGAGTATCAAATTTTGTCAATTTCTTTTTGTGAAACATCTTATATTGTCAAAATATTAGTGGGAAAATAAAGTACTAAGAGTTTGTGAGACAAACAATACTAAAAACACCAAAGATTTACCATTTACGACTCAAGGCACAACCTTGAGCGTAAGTTATGAGTTTCAAATTTTGACAATTTCTTTGAATAATCTTATATTGTCAAAATATTGTAGGGAAACAAAGAGCTAAGAGTTTGTGCGACAAACAACAGTAAAAACAACTAAGATTTTCCATTTATGTCACTAGGCACAACTTTGAGTGAAAGTTATGAGTTTCAAATTTTGTCAATTTCTTTCCGTGAATCATCTTATATTGTCAAAATATTGGGGGAAAACATAGACTAAGGGTTTGAGAGACAAACAAAACTTAAAACACCCACGATTTACCATTTACGACACGAGGCACAACTTTGCGCAAAAGTTGTGAGTTTCAAAATTTGTCAATTTCTTTTCGTGAATCACCTTATGTTGTCAAAATATTGGGGTAAAACCATGATCTAACAGTTTGGGCGAAAAACAACAACAAAATACCTAAGATTTATCTTTTACGACACAAGGCACAACTTTTGAGCGAATGTTTTGAATTCAAAATTTTGTCAATTTCTTACCGTGAATCATCTCATATTGTCAAAATACTAAGGGGGAAACAAAGAGCTAATAGTTTGGGCGACAAACAACACTAAAAAGACATTCTATTACCATTTACGACACAAGGCAAAACTTTTTGATAAAATTATGAGTTTCAAATTTTGTCAATTTCTTTCCGTGAATCATCTTATATTGTCAAAATATTAGGACGAAACAAAGAGCTAAGAGTTTGGACGACAAACAACACTAAAAACACTTAAGATTTACCGTTTACGACACAAGACACAACTTTGAGCGAAAGATATGAGTTTCAAATTTTGTCAATTTCTTTTCGTGAATCATCTTATATTGTCAATATAATGTGGGATACAAAGGGCTAAGAGTTTGGGCGACAAACAACTCTAATAACACCTACGATTTACCATTTTGGTCACAAGGCACAACTTTGAACGAAAGTTATGAGTTTTAGATTTTTTCAATTTCTTTCCGTAAATCATCTTATATTGTCAAAATATTAGGGGTAACAAAAAGCTAAGAGTTTTGGTGATAAAGAACACTAAAAAGACATAATGTTACCATTTACGACACAAGGCACTACTTTGAGCGAAAGTTATTAGTTTCAAATTTTGTCAATTTTTTTCAGTGAATCATCTTATATTGTCAAAATATTGGGGGAAACACAAAGCTAAGCATTTGGACGACAAACAACACTAAAAAATTCCACGATTTACCATTTAAGACACAAGGCACAACTTGTTTGCGAAAGTTATAAGTTTCAAAGTTTGTCAATTTCTATTCGTGAATCATCTTACATTTTCAAAGTAATGGGGGTAAACAAATAGCTAAGAGTTTGGGCGACAAACAACACTAAAAATACCCACGATTTACCATTTACGACACACGGCACAACTTTGAGGAAAATTTATGAGTTTCAAATTTTGTCAATTTCCATGGATCATCTTATATTGTCAAAATATTAGGATGAAACAAAGAGCTTTGAGTTTGGGAGACAAACAACACTAAAAACACCAAAGATTTACCATTTGCGACTCAAGGCACAACTTTGAGCGAAAGTTATGAGTTTCAAATTTTGACAATTTCTTTCTTTGAATCATCTTATAAGGTCAAAATATATTGGGAAAAACAAAGAGCTAAGAGTTTGAGCGACAAACAACTCTTTTACTATTTACCATTTACTACATAAGTCTTTATTTTGAGCGAGAGTTATGAGTTTCAAACTTTGTCAATTTCTTTTTGTGTATCATCTTATATTGTCAAAATATTGGGGTGAAACAAAGAGCTAAGAGTTTGGGCGGCAAACAACACCAAAAACAACTACGGTTTACCATTTACGACGCAAGGCACAACTTAGAGCCAAAGTTATGAGTTTGAAATTTTATCAATTTCTTTCCGTGAATCATCTTATATTGTCAATATATTGTGGGAAGAAAATAGCTAAGAGTTTGTGCGACAAACAACACTAAAACGCCTACGATTTACCATTTAGGACACCGGGCACAACTTTGAGCAAAAGTTATGTGTTTCATAATTTATTAATCTCATTTCGTGAATCATCTTATATTGTCAAAATATTTGGAGAAACTAAGAGTTAAGAGTTTGGGAGATAAATAACACTAATATAGACATACTATTACTATTTACGACACAAGGCACAACTTTGAGCGAAAGTTATGAGTTTCAAATTTTATCAATATCTTTCCATAAATCATCGTATATTGTAAAAATATTGGGGAAACACAAAGCTAAGCATTTGGATGACAAACAACACTAAAAAACCCACGATTTTCCATTTACGACACAAGGCACAACTTTCAGCGAAAGTTATTAGTTCAAATTTTGTCAATTTCTTTCCGTGAATTATCTTACATTGTCAAACTAATGGGGGGAAACTAAAATCTAAGAGTTTGGGCGACATACAACACTATAAATACCCACGATTTGTCATTTACGACACAAGGCACAACTTTGAGCGAAAGTTATGAGTATCAAATTTTGTCAATTTCTTTTTGTGAAACATCTTATATTGTCAAAATATTAGTGGGAAACAAAGTACTAAGAGTTTGTGAGACAAACAATACTAAAAACACCAAAGATTTACCATTTACGACTCAAGGCACAACCTTGAGCGTAAGTTATGAGTTTCAAATTTTGACAATTTCTTTGAATAATCTTATATTGTCAAAATATTATGGGGAAACAAAGAGCTAAGAGTTTGTGTGACAAACAACAGTAAAAACAACTAAGATTTTCCATTTATGTCACCGGCACAACTTTGAGTGAAAGTTATGAGTTTTAAATTTTGTCAATTTCTTTCTGTGAATCATCTTATATTGTCAAAATATTGGGGGAAAACATAGACTAAGGGTTTGAGAGACAAACAAAACTTAAAACACCCACGATTTACCATTTACGACACGAGGCACAACTTTGCGCAAAAGTTGTGAGTTTCAAAATTTGTCAATTTCTTTTCGTGAATCACCTTATGTTGTCAAAATATTGGGGTAAAACCATGATCTAACAGTTTGGGCGAACAACAACAACAAAATACCTAAGATTTATCTTTTACGACACAAGGCACAATTTTTGAGCGAATGTTTTGAATTCAAAATTTTGTCAATTTCTTACCGTGAATCATCTCATATTGTCAAAATACTAAGGGGGAAACAAAGAGCTAAGAGTTTGGGCGACAAACAACACTAAAAAGACATTCTATTACCATTTACGACACAAGACAAAACTTTTTGATAAAATTATGAGTTTCAAATTTTGTCAATTTATTTCCGTAAATCATCTTATATTGTCAAAATATTAGGACGAAACAAAGAGCTAAGAGTTTGGATGACAAACAACACTAAAAACACTTAGGATTTACCGTTTACGACACAAGACACAACTTTGAGCGATAGATATGAGTTTCAAATTTTGTCAATTTCTTTTCGTGAATCATCTTATATTGTCAATATAATGTGGGATACAAAGAGCTAAGAGTTTGGGCGACAAACAACTCTAATAACACCTACGATTTACCATTTTGGTCACAAGGCACAACTTTAAACGAAAGTTATGAGTTTTAGATTTTTTCAATTTCTTTCCATAAATCATCTTATATTGTCAAAATATTAAGGGTAACAAAAAGCTAAGAGTTTTGGTGATAAATAACACTAAAAAGACATACTGTTACCATTTACGACACAAGGCACTACTTTGAGCGAAAGTTATGAGTTTCAAATTTTGTCAATTTTTTTCAGTGAATCATCTTATATTGTCAAAATATTGGGGGAAACACAGAGCTAAGCATTTGGACGACAAACAACACTAAAAAAACCCACGATTTACCATTTAAGACACAAGGCACAACTTGTGTGCGAAAGTTATAAGTTTCAAATTTTGTCAATTTCTATTCCTGAATCATCTTACATTTTCAAGTAATGGGGGTAACCAAATAGCTAAGAGTTTGGGCGACAAACAACACTAAAAATACCCACGATTTACCATTTACGACACACGGCACAACTTTGAGCAAAATTTATGAGTTTCAAATTTTGTCAATTTCCATGAATCATCTTATATTGTCAAAATATTAGGACGAAACAAAGAGCTTTGAGTTTGGGAGACAAACAACACTAAAAACACCAAAGATTTACCATTTGCGACTCAAGGCACAACTTTGAGCGAAAGTTATGAGTTTCAAATTTTGACAATTTCTTTCTTCGAATCATCTTATAAGGTCAAAATATATTGGGAGAAAAAAAGAGCTAAGAGTTTGAGCGACAAACAACTCTTTTACTATTTACCATTTACTACATAAGTCTTTATTTTGAGCGGGAGTTATGAGTTTCAAACTTTGTCAATTTCTTTTCGTGGATCATCTTATATTGTCAAAATTTTGGGGTGAAACAAAGAGCTAAGAGTTTGGGAGGCAAACAACACCAAAAACAACTACGGTTTACCATTTACGACACAAGGCACAACTTAGAGCCAAAGTTATGAGTTTGAAATTTTATCAATTTCTTTCCGTGAATCATCTTAAATTGTCAATATATTGTGGGAAGAAAATAGCTAAGAGTTTGGGCGACAAACAACACTAAAACGCATACGATTTACCATTTAGGACACCGGGCACAACTTTGAGCAAAAGTTATGTGTTTCATAATTTATTAATCTCCTTTCGTGAATCATCTTATATTGTCAAAATATTGGGAGAAACTAAGAGTTAAGAGTTTGGGAGATAAATAACACTAATAAAGGCATACTATTACCATTTACGACACAAGGCACAACTTTGAGCGAAAGTTATGAGTTTCAAATTTTATCAATATCTTTCCATAAATCATCTTATACTGTAAAAATATTGGGGAAACACAAAGCTAAGCATTTGGATGACAAACAACAATAAAAAACCCACGATTTTCCATTTACGACACAAGGCACAACTTTGAGCGAAAATTATTAGTTCAAATTTTGTCCATTTCTTTCCGTGAATTATCTTACATTGTCAAACTAATGGGGGGAAACTAAAATCTAAGAGTTTGGGCGACATACAACACTATAAATACCCACGATTTGTCATTTACGACACACGACACAACTTTGAGCGAAAGTTATGAGTATCAAATTTTGTCAATTTCTTTTTGTGAAACATCTTATATTGTCAAAATATTAGTGGGAAAATAAAGTACTAAGAGTTTGTGAGACAAACAATACTAAAAACACCAAAGATTTACCATTTACGACTCAAGGCACAACCTTGAGCGTAAGTTATGAGTTTCAAATTTTGACAATTTCTTTGAATAATCTTATATTGTCAAAATATTGTAGGGAAACAAAGAGCTAAGAGTTTGTGCGACAAACAACAGTAAAAACAACTAAGATTTTCCATTTATGTCACTAGGCACAACTTTGAGTGAAAGTTATGAGTTTCAAATTTTGTCAATTTCTTTCCGTGAATCATCTTATATTGTCAAAATATTGGGGGAAAACATAGACTAAGGGTTTGAGAGACAAACAAAACTTAAAACACCCACGATTTACCATTTACGACACGAGGCACAACTTTGCGCAAAAGTTGTGAGTTTCAAAATTTGTCAATTTCTTTTCGTGAATCACCTTATGTTGTCAAAATATTGGGGTAAAACCATGATCTAACAGTTTGGGCGAAAAACAACAACAAAATACCTAAGATTTATCTTTTACGACACAAGGCACAACTTTTGAGCGAATGTTTTGAATTCAAAATTTTGTCAATTTCTTACCGTGAATCATCTCATATTGTCAAAATACTAAGGGGGAAACAAAGAGCTAATAGTTTGGGCGACAAACAACACTAAAAAGACATTCTATTACCATTTACGACACAAGGCAAAACTTTTTGATAAAATTATGAGTTTCAAATTTTGTCAATTTCTTTCCGTGAATCATCTTATATTGTCAAAATATTAGGACGAAACAAAGAGCTAAGAGTTTGGACGACAAACAACACTAAAAACACTTAAGATTTACCGTTTACGACACAAGACACAACTTTGAGCGAAAGATATGAGTTTCAAATTTTGTCAATTTCTTTTCGTGAATCATCTTATATTGTCAATATAATGTGGGATACAAAGGGCTAAGAGTTTGGGCGACAAACAACTCTAATAACACCTACGATTTACCATTTTGGTCACAAGGCACAACTTTGAACGAAAGTTATGAGTTTTAGATTTTTTCAATTTCTTTCCGTAAATCATCTTATATTGTCAAAATATTAGGGGTAACAAAAAGCTAAGAGTTTTGGTGATAAAGAACACTAAAAAGACATAATGTTACCATTTACGACACAAGGCACTACTTTGAGCGAAAGTTATTAGTTTCAAATTTTGTCAATTTTTTTCAGTGAATCATCTTATATTGTCAAAATATTGGGGGAAACACAAAGCTAAGCATTTGGACGACAAACAACACTAAAAAATTCCACGATTTACCATTTAAGACACAAGGCACAACTTGTTTGCGAAAGTTATAAGTTTCAAAGTTTGTCAATTTCTATTCGTGAATCATCTTACATTTTCAAAGTAATGGGGGTAAACAAATAGCTAAGAGTTTGGGCGACAAACAACACTAAAAATACCCACGATTTACCATTTACGACACACGGCACAACTTTGAGGAAAATTTATGAGTTTCAAATTTTGTCAATTTCCATGGATCATCTTATATTGTCAAAATATTAGGATGAAACAAAGAGCTTTGAGTTTGGGAGACAAACAACACTAAAAACACCAAAGATTTACCATTTGCGACTCAAGGCACAACTTTGAGCGAAAGTTATGAGTTTCAAATTTTGACAATTTCTTTCTTTGAATCATCTTATAAGGTCAAAATATATTGGGAAAAACAAAGAGCTAAGAGTTTGAGCGACAAACAACTCTTTTACTATTTACCATTTACTACATAAGTCTTTATTTTGAGCGAGAGTTATGAGTTTCAAACTTTGTCAATTTCTTTTTGTGTATCATCTTATATTGTCATAATATTGGGGTGAAACAAAGAGCTAAGAGTTTGGGCGGCAAACAACACCAAAAACAACTACGGTTTACCATTTACGATACAAGGCACAACTTAGAGCCAAAGTTATGAGTTTGAAATTTTATCAATTTCATTCCGTGAATCATCTTATATTGTCAATATATTGTGGGAAGAAAATAGCTAAGAGTTTGGGCGACAAACAACACTAAAACGCCTACGATTTACCATTTAGGACACCGGACACAACTTTGAGCAAAAGTTATGTGTTTCATAATTTATTAATCTCCTTTCGTGAATCATCTTATATTGTCAAAATATTGGGAGAAACTAAGAGTTAAGAGTTTGGGAGATAAATAACACTAATAAAGGCATACTATTACCATTTACGACACAGGACACAACTTTGAGCGAAAGTTATGAGTTTCAAATTTTATCAATATCTTTCCACAAATCATCGAATATTGTAAAAATATTGGAGAAACACAAAGCTAAGCATTTGGATGACAAACAACACTAAAAAACCCACGATTTTCCATTTACGACACAAGGCACAACTTTGAGCGAAAGTTATTAGTTCAAATTTTGTCAATTTCTTTCCGTGAATTATCTTACATTGTCAAACTAATGGGGGGAAACAATAATCTAAGAGTTTGGGCGACATACAACACTATAAATACCCACGATTTGTCATTTACTACACAAGGCACAACTTTGAGCGAAAGTTATGAGTATCAAATTTTGTCAATTTCTTTTTGTGAAACATCTTATATTGTCAAAATATTGGGGGAAAACATAGACTAAGGGTTTGAGAGACAAACAAAACTTAAAACACCCAAGATTTACCATTTACGACACGAGGCACAACTTTGCTCAAAAGTTGTGAGTTTCAAAATTTGTCAATTTCTTTTCGTGAATCGCCTTATGTTGTCAAAATATTGGGGTAAAACCATGATCTAACAGTTTGGGCGAAAAACAACAACAAAATACCTAAGATTTATCTTTTACGACACAAGGCACAACTTTTGAGCGAATGTTTTGAATTCAAAATTTTGTCAATTTCTTACCGTGAATCATCTCATATTGTCAAATTACTAAGGGAAAAACAAAGAGCTAAGAGTTTGGGCGACAAACAACACTAAAAAGACATTCTATTACCATTTACGACACAAGGCAAGACTATTTGAGAAATTTATGAGTTTCAAATTTTGTCAATTTCTTTCCGTGAATCATCTTATATTGTCAAAATATTAGGACGAAACAAAGAGCTAAGAGTTTGGACGACAAACAACACTAAAAACACTTAGGATTTACCGTTTACGACACAAGACACAACTTTGAGCGAAAGATATGAGTTTCAAATTTTGTCAATTTCTTTTCGTGAATCATCTTATATTGTCAATATAATGTGGGATACAAAGAGCTAAGAGTTTGGGCGACAAACAACTCTAATAACACCTACGATTTACCATTTTGGTCACAAGGCACAACTTTGAACGAAAGTTATGAGTTTTAGATTTTTCAATTTCTTTCTGTGAATCATCTTATATTGTCAAAATATTGGGGGTAACAAAAAGCTAAGAGTTTTGGTGATAAATAACACTAAAAAGACATACTGTTACCATTTACGACACAAGGCACTACTTTGAGCGAAAGTTATGAGTTTCAAATTTTGTCAATTTTTTTAAGTGAATCATCTTATATTGTCAAAATATTGGGGGAAACACAGAGCTAAGCATTTGGACGATAAACAACACTAAAAAAACCCACGATTTACCATTTAAGACACAAGGCACAACTTGTTTGCGAAAGTTATAAGTTTCAAATTTTGTCAATTTCTATTCGTGAATCATCTTACATTTTCAAAGTAATGGGGGTAAACAAATAGCTAAGAGTTTGGGCGACAAACAACACTAAAAATACCCACGATTTACCATTTACGACACACGACATAACTTTGAGCAAAATTTATGAGTTTCAAATTTTGTCAATTTCCATGAAAAATCTTATATTGTCAAAATATTAGGACGAAACAAAGAGCTTTGAGTTTGGGAGACAAATAACACTAAAAACGCCAAAGATTTACCATTTGCGACTCAAGGCACAACTTTGAGCGAAAGTTATGACTTTCAAATTTTGACAATTTCTTTCTTTGAATCATCTTATGAGGTCAAAATATATTGGGAGAAACAAAGAGCTAAGAGTTTGAGCGACAAACAACTCTTTTACTATTTACAATTTACTACATATGTCTTTATTTTGAGCGAGAGTTATGAGTTTCAAACTTTGTCAATTTCATTTTGTGTATCATCTTATATTGTCAAAATATTGGGGTGAAACAAAGAGATAAGAGATTGGGCGGCAAACAACACCAAAAACAACTATGGTTTACCATTTACGACACAAGGCACAACTTAGAGCCAAAATTATAAGTTTGAAATTTTATCAATTTCTTTCCGTGAATCATCTTATATTGTCAATATATTGTGGGAAGAAAATAGCTAAGAGTTTGGGCGACAAACAACACTAAAACGCCTACGATTTACCATTTAGGACACCGGGCACAACTTTGAGCAAAAGTTATGTGTTTCATAATTTATTAATCTCCTTTCGTGAATCATCTTATATTGTCAAAATATTGGGAGAAACTAAGAGTTAAGAGTTTGGGAGATAAATAACACTAATAAAGGCATACTATTACCATTTACGACACAAGGCACAACTTTGAGCGAAAGTTATGAGTTTCAAATTTTATCAATATCTTTCCATAAATCATCGTATATTGTAAAAATATTGGGGAAACACAAAGCTAAGCATTTGGATGACAAACAACACTAAAAAACCCACGATTTTCCATTTACGACACAAGGCACAACTTTGAGCGAAAGTTATTAGTTCAAATTTTGTCAATTTCTTTCCGTGAATTATCTTACATTGTCAAACTAATGGGGGGAAACAAAAATCTAAGAGTTTCGGCGACATACAACACTATAAATACCCACGATTTGTCATTTATGACACAAGGCACAACTTTGAACGAAAGTTATGAGTATCAAATTTTGTCAATTTCTTTTTGTGAAACATCTTATATTGTCAAAATATTAGTTGGAAACAAAGTACTACGAGTTTGTGAGACAAACAATACTAAAAACACCAAAGATTTACCATTTACGACTCAAGGCACAACCTTGAGCGTAAGTTATGAGTTTCTAATTTTGACAATTTCTTTGAATAATCTTATATTGTCAAAATATTGTGGGGAAACAAAGAGCTAAGAGTTTGTGCGACAAACAACAGTAAATTATGTCACTAGGCACAACTTTGAGTGAAAGTTATGAGTTTCAAATTTTTTCAATTTCTTTCCGTGAATCATCTTATATTGTCAAAATATTGGGGGAAAACATAGACTAAGGGTTTGAGAGACAAACAAAACTAAAAACACCCACGATTTACCATTTACGACACGAGGCACAACTTTGCGCAAAAGTTGTGAGTTTCAAAATTTGTCAATTTCTTTTCGTGAATCATCTTATGTTGTCAAAATATTGGGGTAAAACCATGATCTAACAGTTTGGGTGAAAAACAACAACAAAATACCTAAGATTTATCTTTTACGACACAAGGCACAACTTTTGAGCAAATGTTTTGAATTCAAAATTTTGTCAATTTCTTACCGTGAATCATCTCGTATTGTCAAAATACTAAGGGGGAAATAAAGAGCTAAGAGTTTGGGCGACAAACAACACTAAAAAGACATTCTATTACCATTTACGACACAAGGCAAAACTTTTTGAGAAAATTATGAGTTTCAAATTTTGTCAATTTCTTTCCGTGAATCATCTTATATTGTCAAAATATTAGGACGAAACAAAGAGCTAAGAGTTTGGACGACAAACAACACTAAAACACTTAGGATATACCGTTTACGACACAAGACACAACTTTGAGCGAAAGATATGAGTTTCAAATTTTGTCAATTTCTTTTCGTGAATCATCTTATATTGTCAATATAATGTGGGGTACAAAGAGCTAAGAGTTTGGGCGACAAACAACTCTAATAACACCTACGATTTACCATTTTGGTCACAAGGCACAACTTTGAACGAAAGTTATGAGTTTTAGATTTTTTCAATTTCTTTCCGTGAGTCATCTTATATTGTCAAAATATTGGGGGTAACAAAAAGCTAAGAGTTTTGGTGATAATTAACACTAAAAAGACATACTGTTACCATTTACGACACAAGGCACTACTTTGAGCGAAAGTTATGAGTTTCAAATTTTGTCAATTTTTTCCAGTGAATCATCTTATATTGTCAAATTATTGGGGGAAACACAGAGCTAAGCATTTGGACGACAAACAACACTAAAAAAACCCACGATTTACCATTTAAGACACAAGGCACAACTTGTTTGCGAAAGTTATAAGTTTCAAATTTTGTCAATTTCTATTCGTGAATCATCTTACATTTTCAAAGTAATGGGGGTAAACAAATAGCTAAGAGTTTGGGCGACAAACAACACTAAAAATACCCACGATTTACCATTTACGACACACGGCACAACTTTGAGCAAAAGTTATGAGTTTCAAATTTTGTCAATTTCCATGAATCATCTTATATTGTCAAAATATTAGGACGAAACAAAGAGCTTTGAGTTTGGGAGACAAACAACACTAAAAACACCAAAGATTTATCATTTGCGACTCAAGGCACAACTTTGAGCGAAAGTTATGAGTTTCAAATTTTGACAATTTCTTTCTTTGAATCATCTTATAAGGTCAAAATATATTGGGAGAAACAAAGAGCTAAGAGTTTGAGCGACAAACAACTCTTTTACTATTTACCATTTACTACATAAGTCTTTATTTTGAGCGAGAGTTATGAGTTTCAAACTTTGTCAATTTCTTTTTGTGGATCATCTTATATTGTCAAAATATTGGGGTGAAACAAAGAGATAAGAGTTTGGGCGGCAAACAACACCAAAAACAACTACGGTTTACCATTTACGACACAAGGCACAACTTAGAGCCAAAGTTATGAGTTTGAAATTTTATCAATTTCTTTCCGTGAATCATCTTATATTGTCAATATATTGTGGGAAGAAAATAGCTAAGAGTTTGGGCGACAAGCAACACTAAAACGCCTACGATTTACCATTTAGGACACCGGGCACAACTTTGAGCAAAAGTTATGTGTTTCATAATTTATTAATCTCCTTTCGTGAATCATCTTATATTGTCAAAATATTGGGAGAAACTAAGAGTTAAGAGTTTGGGAGATAAATAACACTAATAAAGGCATACTATTACCATTTACGACAGAAGGCACAACTTTTTGAGAAAATTATGAGTTTCAAATTTTGTCAATTTCTTTCCGTGAATCATCTTATATTGTCAAAATATTAGGACGAAACAAAGAGCTAAGAGTTTGGACGACAAACAACACTAAAAACACTTAGGATTTTCCATTTACGACACAAGGCACAACTTTGAGCGAAAGATATGAGTTTCAAATTTTGTCAATTTCTTTTCGTGAATCATCTTATATTGTCAATATAATGTGGGATACAAAGAGCTAAGAGTTTGGGCGACAAACAACTCTAATAACACCTACGATTTACCATTTTGGTCACAAGGCACAACTTTGAACGAAAGTTATGAGTTTTAGATTTTTTCAATTTCTTTCCGTAAATCATCTTATATTGTCAAAATATTAGGGGTAACAAAAAGCTAAGAGTTTTGGTGTTAAATAACACTAAAAAAACATACTGTTATCATTTACGACACATGGCACTACTTTGAGAGAAAGTTATGAGTTTCAAATTTTGTCAATTTTTTTTAGTGAATCATCTTATATTGTCAAAATATTGGGGGAAACACAGAGCTAAGCATTTGGATGACAAACAACACTAAAAAAACCCACGATTTATCATTTAAGACACAAGGCACAACTTGTTTGCGAAAGTTATAAGTTTCAAATTTTGTCAATTTCTATTCCTGAATCATCTTACATTTTCAAAGTAATGGGGGTACACAAATAGCTAAGAGTTTGGGCGACAAACAACACTAAAAATACCCACGATTTACCATTTACGACACACGTAACAACTTTGAGCAAAATTTATGAGTTTCAAATTTTGTCAATTTCCATGAATCATCTTATATTGTCAAAATATTAGGACGAAACAAAGAGCTTTGAGTTTGGGAGACAAACAACACTAAAAACATCAAAGATTTACCATTTGCGACTCAAGGTACAACTTTGAGCGAAAGTTATGAGTTTCAAATTTTGACAATTTCTTTCTTTGAATCATCTTATAAGGTCAAAATATATTGGGAGAAACAAAGAGCTAAGAGTTTGAGCGACAAACAACTCTTTTACTATTTACCATTTACTACATAAGTATTTATTTTGAGCGAGAGTTATGAGTTTCAAACTTTGTCAATTTCTTTTTGTGGATCATCTTATATTGTCAAAATATTGGGGTGAAACAAAGAGCTAAGAGTTTGGGAGGCAAACAACACCAAAAACAACTACGGTTTACCATTTACGACACAAGGCACAACTTAGAGCCAAAGTTATGAGTTTGAAATTTTATCAATTTCTTTCCGTGAATCATCTTATATTGTCAATATATTGTGGGAAAAAATAGCTAAGAGTTTGGGTGACAAACAACACTAAAACGCCTACGATTTACCATTTAGGACACCGGGCACAACTTTGAGCAAAAGTTATGTGTTTCATAATTTATTAATCTCCATTCGTGAATCATCTTATATTGTCAAAATATTGGGAGAAACTAAGAGTTAAGAGTTTGGGAGATAAATAACACTAATAAAGGCATACTATTACCATTTACGACACAAGGCACAACTTTGATTGAAAGTTATGAGTTTCAAATTTTATCAATATCTTTCCATAAATCATCGTATATTGTAAAAATATTGGGGAAACACAAAGCTAAGCATTTGGATGACAAACAACACTAAAAAACCCACGATTTTCCATTTACGACACAAGGCACAACTTTGAGCGAAAGTTATTAGTTCAAATTTTGTCAATTTCTTTCCGTGAATTATCTTACATTGTCAAACTAATGGGGGAAACTAAAATCTAAGAGTTTGGGCGACATACAACACTATAAATACCCACGATTTGTCATTTACGACACAAGGCACAACTTTGAGCGAAAGTTATGAGTATCAAATTTTGTCAATTTCTTTTTTCGAAACATCTTATATTGTCAAAATATTAGTGGGAAACAAAGTACTAAGAGTTTGTGAGACAAACAATACTAAAAACACCAAAGATTTACCATTTACGACTCAAGGCACAACCTTGAGCGTAAGTTATGAGTTTCAAATTTTGACAATTTCTTTGAATAATCTTATATTGTCAAAATATTGTGGGGAAACAAATAGCTAAGAGTTTGTGCGACAAACAACAGTAAAAACAACTAAGATTTTCCATTTATGTCACTAGGCACAACTTTGAGTGAAAGTTATGAGTTTCAAATTTTGTCAATTTCTTTCCGTAAATCATCTTATATTGTCAAAATATTGGGGGAAAACATAGACTAAGGGTTTGCGAGACAAACAAAACTAAAAACACCCACGATTTACCATTAACGACACGAGGCACAACTTTGCGCAAAAGTTGTGCGTTTCAAAATTTGTCAATTTCATTTCGTGAATCATCTTATGTTGTCAAAATATTGGGGTAAAACCATGATCTAACAGTTTGGGCGAAAAACAACAACAAAATACCTAAGATTTATTTTTTACGACACAAGGCACAACTTTTGAGCGAATGTTTTGAATTCAAAATTTTGTCAATTTCTTACCGTGAATCATCTCATATTGTCAAAATACTAAGGGGAAAACAAAGAGCTAAGAGTTTGGGCGACAAACAACACTAAAAAGACATTCTATTACCATTTACGACACAAGGCACAACTTTTTGAGAAAATTATGAGTTTCAAATTTTGTCAATTTCTTTCCGTGAATCATCTTATATTGTCATAATATTAGGACGAAACAAAGAGCTAAGAGTTTGGACGACAAACAACCCTAAAAACACTTAGGATTTACCGTTTACGACACAAGACACAACTTTGAGCGAAAGGTATGAGTTTCAAATTTTGTCAATTTCTTTTCGTGAATCATCTTATATTGTCAATATAATGTGGGATACAAAGGGCTAAGAGTTTGGGCGACAAACAACTCTAATAACACCTACGATTTACCATTTTGGTCACAAGGCACAACTTTGAACGAAAGTTATGAGTTTTAGATTTTTTCAATTTCTTTCCGTAAATCATCTTATATTGTCAAAATATTAGGGGTAACAAAAAGCTAAGAGTTTTGGTGATAAATAACACTAAAAAGACATACTGTTACCATTTACGACACAAGGCACTACTTTGAGCGAAAGTTATTAGTTTCAAATTTTGTCAATTTTTTTTCAGTGAATCATCTTATATTGTCAAAATATTGGGGAAACACAAAGCTAAGCATTTGGACGACAAACAACACTAAAAAAACCCACGATTTACCATTTAAGACACAAGGCACAACTTGTTTGCGAAAGTTATAAGTTTCAAATTTTGTCAATTTCTATTCGTGAATCTTCTTACATTTTCAAAGTAATGGGGGTAAACAAATAGCTAAGAGTTTGGGCGACAAACAACACTAAAAATATCCACGATTTACCATTTACGACACACGGCACAACTTTGAGCAAAAGTTATGAGTTTCAAATTTTGTGAATTTCCATGAATCATCTTATATTGTCAAAATATTAGGACGAAACAAAGAGCTTTGAGTTTGGGAGACAAACAACACTAAAAACACCAAAGATTTACCATTTGCGACTCAAGGCACAACTTTGAGCGAAAGTTATGAGTTTCAAATTTTGACAATTTCTTTCTTTGAATCATCTTATAAGGTCAAAATATATTGGGAGAAACAAAGAGCTAAGAGTTTGAGCGACAAACAACTCTTTTACTATTTACCATTTACTACATAAGTCTTTATTTTGAGCGAGAGTTATGAGTTTCAAACTTTGTCAATTTCTTTTTGTGGATCATCTTATATTGTCAAAATATTGGGGTGAAACAAAGAGCTAAGAGTTTGGGCGGCAAACAACACCAAAAACAACTACGGTTTACCATTTACGACACAAGGCACAACTTAGAGCCAAAGTTATGAGTTTGAAATTTTATCAATTTCTTTCCGTGAATCATCTTATATTGTCAATATATTGTGGGAAGAAAATAGCTAAGAGTTTGGGCGACAAACAACACAAAAACGCCTACGATTTACCATTTAGGACACCGGTCACAACTTTGAGCAAAAGTTATGTGTTTCATAATTTATTAATCTCCTTTCGTGAATCATCTTATATTGTCAAAATATTGGGAGAAACTAAGAGTTAAGAGTTTGGGAGATAAATAACACTAATAAAGGCATACTATTACCATTTACGACACAAGGCACAACTTTGATTGAAAGTTATGAGTTTCAAATTTTATCAATATCTTTCCATAAATCATCGTATATTGTAAAAATATTGGGGAAACACAAAGCTAAGCATTTGGATGACAAACAACACTAAAAAACCCACGATTTTCCATTTACGACACAAGGCACAACTTTGAGCGAAAGTTATTAGTTCAAATTTTGTCAATTTCTTTCCGT
The DNA here is from genome assembly GCA_027886185.1 of Rheum nobile. NCBI lineage: Eukaryota > Viridiplantae > Streptophyta > Magnoliopsida > Caryophyllales > Polygonaceae > Rheum > Rheum nobile. The sequence continues at coordinate 581,992 of WOAB01000585.1, read as the reverse complement.
GAATTATCTTACATTGTCAAACTAATGGGGGAAACTAAAATCTAAGAGTTTGGGCGACATACAACACTATAAATACCCACGATTTGTCATTTACGACACAAGGCACAACTTTGAGCGAAAGTTATGAGTATCAAATTTTGTCAATTTCTTTTTTCGAAACATCTTATATTGTCAAAATATTAGTGGGAAACAAAGTACTAAGAGTTTGTGAGACAAACAATACTAAAAACACCAAAGATTTACCATTTACGACTCAAGGCACAACCTTGAGCGTAAGTTATGAGTTTCAAATTTTGACAATTTCTTTGAATAATCTTATATTGTCAAAATATTGTGGGGAAACAAATAGCTAAGAGTTTGTGCGACAAACAACAGTAAAAACAACTAAGATTTTCCATTTATGTCACTAGGCACAACTTTGAGTGAAAGTTATGAGTTTCAAATTTTGTCAATTTCTTTCCGTAAATCATCTTATATTGTCAAAATATTGGGGGAAAACATAGACTAAGGGTTTGCGAGACAAACAAAACTAAAAACACCCACGATTTACCATTAACGACACGAGGCACAACTTTGCGCAAAAGTTGTGCGTTTCAAAATTTGTCAATTTCATTTCGTGAATCATCTTATGTTGTCAAAATATTGGGGTAAAACCATGATCTAACAGTTTGGGCGAAAAACAACAACAAAATACCTAAGATTTATTTTTTACGACACAAGGCACAACTTTTGAGCGAATGTTTTGAATTCAAAATTTTGTCAATTTCTTACCGTGAATCATCTCATATTGTCAAAATACTAAGGGGAAAACAAAGAGCTAAGAGTTTGGGCGACAAACAACACTAAAAAGACATTCTATTACCATTTACGACACAAGGCACAACTTTTTGAGAAAATTATGAGTTTCAAATTTTGTCAATTTCTTTCCGTGAATCATCTTATATTGTCATAATATTAGGACGAAACAAAGAGCTAAGAGTTTGGACGACAAACAACCCTAAAAACACTTAGGATTTACCGTTTACGACACAAGACACAACTTTGAGCGAAAGGTATGAGTTTCAAATTTTGTCAATTTCTTTTCGTGAATCATCTTATATTGTCAATATAATGTGGGATACAAAGGGCTAAGAGTTTGGGCGACAAACAACTCTAATAACACCTACGATTTACCATTTTGGTCACAAGGCACAACTTTGAACGAAAGTTATGAGTTTTAGATTTTTTCAATTTCTTTCCGTAAATCATCTTATATTGTCAAAATATTAGGGGTAACAAAAAGCTAAGAGTTTTGGTGATAAATAACACTAAAAAGACATACTGTTACCATTTACGACACAAGGCACTACTTTGAGCGAAAGTTATTAGTTTCAAATTTTGTCAATTTTTTTTCAGTGAATCATCTTATATTGTCAAAATATTGGGGAAACACAAAGCTAAGCATTTGGACGACAAACAACACTAAAAAAACCCACGATTTACCATTTAAGACACAAGGCACAACTTGTTTGCGAAAGTTATAAGTTTCAAATTTTGTCAATTTCTATTCGTGAATCTTCTTACATTTTCAAAGTAATGGGGGTAAACAAATAGCTAAGAGTTTGGGCGACAAACAACACTAAAAATATCCACGATTTACCATTTACGACACACGGCACAACTTTGAGCAAAAGTTATGAGTTTCAAATTTTGTGAATTTCCATGAATCATCTTATATTGTCAAAATATTAGGACGAAACAAAGAGCTTTGAGTTTGGGAGACAAACAACACTAAAAACACCAAAGATTTACCATTTGCGACTCAAGGCACAACTTTGAGCGAAAGTTATGAGTTTCAAATTTTGACAATTTCTTTCTTTGAATCATCTTATAAGGTCAAAATATATTGGGAGAAACAAAGAGCTAAGAGTTTGAGCGACAAACAACTCTTTTACTATTTACCATTTACTACATAAGTCTTTATTTTGAGCGAGAGTTATGAGTTTCAAACTTTGTCAATTTCTTTTTGTGGATCATCTTATATTGTCAAAATATTGGGGTGAAACAAAGAGCTAAGAGTTTGGGCGGCAAACAACACCAAAAACAACTACGGTTTACCATTTACGACACAAGGCACAACTTAGAGCCAAAGTTATGAGTTTGAAATTTTATCAATTTCTTTCCGTGAATCATCTTATATTGTCAATATATTGTGGGAAGAAAATAGCTAAGAGTTTGGGCGACAAACAACACAAAAACGCCTACGATTTACCATTTAGGACACCGGTCACAACTTTGAGCAAAAGTTATGTGTTTCATAATTTATTAATCTCCTTTCGTGAATCATCTTATATTGTCAAAATATTTGGAGAAACTAAGAGCTAAGAGTTTGGGAAATAAATAACACTAATAAAGGCATACTATTACCATTTACGACAGAAGGCACAACTTTTTGAGAAAATTATGAGTTTCAAATTTTGTCAATTTCTTTCCGTGAATCATCTTATATTGTCAAAATATTAGGACGAAACAAAGAGCTAAGAGTTTGGACGACAAACAACACTAAAAACACTTAGGATTTACCGTTTACGACACAAGACACAACTTTGAGCGAAAGGTATGAGTTTCAAATTTTGTCAATTTCTTTTCGTGAATCATCTTATATTGTCAATATAATGTGGGATACAAAGAGCTAAGAGTTTGGGCGACAAACAACTCTAATAACACCTACGATTTACCATTTTGGTCACAAGGCACAACTTTGAACGAAAGTTATGAGTTTTAGATTTTTTCAATTTCTTTCCGTAAATCATCTTATATTGTCAAAATATTAGGGGTAACAAAAAGCTAAGAGTTTTGGTGATAAATAACACTAAAAAGACATATTGTTACCATTTACGACACAAGGCACTACTTTGAGAGAAAGTTATGAGTTTTAAATTTTGTCAATTTTTTTCAGTGAATCATCTTATATTGTCAAAATATTGGGGGAAACACAGAGCTAAGCATTTGGACGACAAACAACACTAAAAAAACCCACGATTTACCATTTAAGACACAAGGCACAACTTGTTTGCGAAAGTTATAAGTTTCAAATTTTGTCAATTTCTATTCCTGAATCATCTTACATTTTCAAGTAATGGGGGTAAACAAATAGCTAAGAGTTTGGGCAACAAACAACACTAAAAATACCCACGATTTACCATTTACGACACACGGCACAACTTTGAGCAAAATTTATGAGTTTCAAATTTTGTCAATTTCCATGAATCATCTTATATTGTCAAAATATTAGGACGAAACAAAGAGCTTTGAGTTTGGGAGACAAACAACACTAAAAACATCAAAGATTTACCATTTGCGACTCAAGGTACAACTTTGAGCGAAAGTTATGAGTTTCAAATTTTGACAATTTCTTTCTTTGAATCATCTTATAAGGTCAACATATATTGGGAGAAACAAAGAGCTAAGAGTTTGAGCGACAAACAACTCTTTTACTATTTACCATTTACTACATAAGTGTTTATTTTGAGCGAGAGTTATGAGTTTCAAACTTTGTCAATTTCTTTTTGTGGATCATCTTATATTGTCAAAATATTGGGGTGAAACAAAGAGCTAAGAGTTTGGGAGGCAAACAACACCAAAAACAACTACGGTTTACCATTTACGACACAAGGCACAACTTAGAGCCAAAGTTATGAGTTTGAAATTTTATCAATTTCTTTTCGTGAATCATCTTATATTGTCAATATATTGTGGGAAAAAATAGCTAAGAGTTTGGGTGACAAACAACACTAAAACGCCTACGATTTACCATTTAGGACACCGGGCACAACTTTGAGCAAAAGTTATGTGTTTCATAATTTATTAATCTCCTTTCGTGAATCATCTTATATTGTCAAAATATTGGGAGAAACTAAGAGTTAAGTGTTTGGGAGATAAATAACACTAATAAAGGCATACTATTACCATTTACGACACAAGGCAAAACTTTGAGCGAAAGTTATGAGTTTCAAATTTTATCAATATCTTTCCATAAATCATCGTATATTGTAAAAATATTAGGGAAACACAAAGCTAAGCATTTGGATGACAAACAACACTAAAAAACCCACGATTTTCCATTTACGACACAAGGCACAACTTTGAGCGAAAGTTATTAGTTCAAATTTTGTCAATTTATTTTCGTGAATTATCTTACATTGTCAAACTAATGGGGGGAAACTAAAATCGAAGAGTTTGAGCGACAAACAACTCTTTTACTATTTACCATTTACTACATAAGTGTTTATTTTGAGCGAGAGTTATGAGTTTCAAACTTTGTCAATTTCTTTTTGTGGATCATCTTATATTGTCAAAATATTGGGGTGAAACAAAGAGCTAAGAGTTTGGGAGGCAAACAACACCAAAAACAACTACGGTTTACCATTTACGACACAAGGCACAACTTAGAGCCAAAGTTATGAGTTTGAAATTTTATCAATTTCTTTTCGTGAATCATCTTATATTGTCAATATATTGTGGGAAAAAATAGCTAAGAGTTTGGGTGACAAACAACACTAAAACGCCTACGATTTACCATTTAGGACACCGGGCACAACTTTGAGCAAAAGTTATGTGTTTCATAATTTATTAATCTCCTTTCGTGAATCATCTTATATTGTCAAAATATTGGGAGAAACTAAGAGTTAAGTGTTTGGGAGATAAATAACACTAATAAAGGCATACTATTACCATTTACGACACAAGGCAAAACTTTGAGCGAAAGTTATGAGTTTCAAATTTTATCAATATCTTTCCATAAATCATCGTATATTGTAAAAATATTAGGGAAACACAAAGCTAAGCATTTGGATGACAAACAACACTAAAAAACCCACGATTTTCCATTTACGACACAAGGCACAACTTTGAGCGAAAGTTATTAGTTCAAATTTTGTCAATTTATTTTCGTGAATTATCTTACATTGTCAAACTAATGGGGGGAAACTAAAATCGAAGAGTTTGGGCGACATACAACACTATATATACCCATGATTTATCATTTACGACACAAGACACAACTTTGAGCGAAAGTTATGAGTATCAAATTTTGTCAATTTCTTTTTGTGAAACATCTTATATTGTCAAAATATTAGTGGGAAACAAAGTACTAAGAGTTTGTGAGACAAACAATACGAAAAACACCAAAGATTTACCATTTACGACTCAAGGCACAACCTTGAGCGTAAGTTATGAGTTTCAAATTTTGACAATTTCTTTGAATAATCTTATATTGTCAAAATATTGTGGGGAAACAAAGAGCTAAGAGTTTGTGCGACAAACAACAGTAAAAACAACTAAGATTTTCCATTTATGTCACTAGGCACAACTTTGAGTGAAAGTTATGAGTTTCAAATTTTGTCAATTTCTTTCTGTGAATCATCTTATATTGTCAAAATAGTGGGGGAAAACATAGACTAAGGGTTTGAGAGACAAACAAAACTAAAAACACCCACGATTTACCATTAACGACACGAGGCACAACTTTGCGCAAAAGTTGTGCGTTTCAAAATTTGTCAATTTCTTTTCGTGAATCATCTTATGTTGTCAAAATATTGGGGTAAAACCATGATCTAACAGTTTGGGCGAAAAACAACAACAAAATACCTAAGATTTATCTTTTACGACACAAGGCACAACTTTTGAGCGAATGTTTTGAATTCAAAATTTTGTCAATTTCTTACCGTGAATCATCTCATATTGTCAAAATACTAAGGGGGAAACAAAGAGCTAAGAGTTTGGGCGACAAACAACACTAAAAAGACATTCTATTACCATTTACGACACAAGACAAAACTTTTTGATAAAATTATGAGTTTCAAATTTTGTCAATTTCTTTCCGTGAATCATCTTATATTGTCATAATATTAGGACGAAACAAAGAGCTAAGAGTTTGGACGACAAACAACCCTAAAAACACTTAGGATTTACCGTTTACGACACAAGACACAACTTTGAGCGAAAGATATGAGTTTCAAATTTTGTCAATTTCTTTTCGTGAATCATCTTATATTGTCAATATAATGTGGGATACAAAGGGCTAAGAGTTTGGGCGACAAACAACTCTAATAACACCTACGATTTACCATTTTGGTCACAAGGCACAACTTTGAACGAAAGTTATGAGTTTTAGATTTTTTCAATTTCTTTCCGTAAATCATCTTATATTGTCAAAATATTAGGGGTAACAAAAAGCTAAGAGTTTTGGTGATAAATAACACTAAAAAGACATACTGTTACCATTTACGACACAAGACACTACTTTGAGCGAAAGTTATTAGTTTCAAATTTTGTCAATTTTTTTTAGTGAATCATCTTATATTGTCAAAATATTAGGGGAAACACAAAGCTAAGCATTTGGACGACAAACAACACTAAAAAAACCCACGATTTACCATTTAAGACACAAGGCACAACTTGTTTGCGAAAGTTATAAGTTTCAAATTTTGTCAATTTCTATTCGTGAATCATCTTACATTTTCAAAGTAATGGGGGTAAACAAATAGCTAAGAGTTTGGGCGACAAACAACACTAAAAATACCCACGATTTATCATTTTCGACACACGGCACAACTTTGAGGAAAATTTAAGAGTTTCAAATTTTGTCAATTTCCATGAATCATCTTATATTGTCAAAATATTAGGACGAAACAAAGAGCTTTGAGTTTCGGAGACAAACAACACTAAAAACACCAAAAATTTACCATTTGCGACTCAAGGCACAACTTTGAGCGAAAGTTATGAGTTTCAAATTTTGACAATTTCTTTCTTTGAATCATCTTATAAGGTCAAAATATATTGGGAGAAACAAAGAGCTAAGAGTTTGAGCGACAAACAACTCTTTTACTACTTACCATTTACTACATAAGTCTTTATTTTGAGCGAGAGTTATGAGTTTCAAACTTTGTCAATTTCTTTTTGTGTATCATCTTATATTGTCAAAATATTGGGGTGAAACAAAGAGCTAAGAGTTTGGGCGGCAAACAACACCAAAAACAACTACGGTTTACCATTTACGACACAAGGCACAACTTAGAGCCAAAGTTATGAGTTTGAAATTTTATCAATTTCTTTACGTGAATCATCTTATATTGTCAATATATTGTGGGAAGAAAATATCTAAGAGTTTGGGCGACAAACAACACTAAAACGCCTACGATTTACCATTTAGGACACCGTGCACAACTTTGAGCAAAAGTTATGTGTTTCATAATTTATTAATCTCCTTTCGTGAATCATCTTATATTGTCAAAATATTGGGAGAAACTAAGAGTTAAGAGTTTGGGAGATAAATAACACTAATAAAGGCATACTATTACCATTTACGACACAGGGCATAACTTTGAGCGAAAGTTATGAGTTTCAAATTTTATCAATCTCTTTCCATAAATCATCGTATATTGTAAAAATATTGGAGAAACACAAAGCTAAGCATTTGGATGACAAACAACACTAAAAAACCCACGATTTTCCATTTACGACACAAGGCACAACTTTGAGCGAAAGTTATTAGTTCAAATTTTGTCAATTTCTTTCCGTGAATTATCTTACATTGTCAAACTAATGGGGGGAAACAATAATCTAAGAGTTTGGGCGACATACAACACTATAAATACCCACGATTTGTCATTTAAGACACAAGGCACAACTTTGAGCGAAAGTTATGAGTATCAAATTTTGTCAATTTCTTTTTGTGAAACATCTTATATTGTCAAAATATTAGTGGGAAACAAAGTACTAAGAGTTTGTGAGACAAACAATACTAAAAACACCAAAGATTTACCATTTACGACTCAAGGCACAACCTTGAGCGTAAGTTATGAGTTTCAAATTTTGACAATTTCTTTGAATAATCTTATATTGTCAAAATATTGTGGGGAAACAAAGAGCTAAGAGTTTGTGTGACAAACAACAGTAAAAACAACTAAGATTTTCCATTTATGTCACTAGGCACAACTTTGAGTGAAAGTTATGAGTTTCAAATTTTGTCAATTTCTTTCCGTGAATCATCTTATATTGTCAAAATATTGGGGGAAAACATAGACTAAGGGTTTGAGAGACAAACAAAACTAAAAACACCCACGATTTACCATTTACAACACGAGGCACAACTTTGCGCAAAAGTTGTGAATTTCAAAATTTGTAAATTTCTTTTCGTGAACCATCTTATGTTGTCAAAATATTGGGGTAAAACCATGATCTAACAGTTTAGGCGAAAAACAACCACAAAATACCTAAGATTTATCTTTTACGACACAAGGCACAACTTTTGAGCGAATGTTTTGAATTCAAAATTTTGTCAATTTCTTACCGTGAATCATCTCATATTGTCAAAATACTAAGGGGGAAACAAAGAGCTAAGAGTTTGGGCGACAAACAACACTAAAAAGACATTCTATTACCATTTACGACACAAGGCAAAACCTTTTGAGAAAATTATGAGTTTCAAATTTTGTCAATGTCTTTCCGTGAATCATCTTATGCTGTCAAAATATTAGAGGAAGCAAAGAGGTAAGAGTTTGGGCTACAAAGCACACTGAAACACCAACGAATTAACATTTAGGACACAAGGCACAACTTCGAGCGAAAGTTATGAGTTTCATATATTTTCAATTTATTTCCATGAATCACTTTATGTTGTCAAAATATTGGTTGGAAACAAAGAGCTAAGATTTCGGGAGACACATAATACTAAAAAGATATACTATTATAATTTACGACAAAAGGAACAACTTTGATAGAAAGTTATGAGTTTCAAATTTTGTCAATTTCTTTCCGTGAATCATCTTATATTGTCAAACTATTGGGAGAAACAAAGTGATAAGAGTTTGGGCGATAAATAACACTAAAAAGACCTACTATTACCATTTATGACACAAGGCACAACTTTGAGCAAAAGTTTTGAGTTTCAAACTTTGTCAATTTCCGTGAATCATCTTATATTGTCAAAAAATATTAGGGGGAAACAAAGAGCTAAGGGTTTGGATGACAAACAACACTAAAAACACTTAGGATTTTCCGTTTACGACACAAGACACAACTTTGAGTGAAAGTTATGAGTTTCAAAGTTTGTCAATTTCTTTCCGTGAATCATCTTATATTATCAATATATTGTGGGAAACAAAGAGCTAAGAGTTTGGGCGACAAACAACACTAAAAACTAGGGGTGTTCGGACTAGATTGTTTCAAAAGTCTAGTCCGGTTCCGGTCCGGTCCGGTCTACGACCGGTTTAGACCGAAACTTATTTAAAAAAGAAAATAAAATTATTTAATATCTAAAAAATATATTTTAAAAAAATCTAAAAAACATTTATATACTCCTAACTTATTAAATTAAGAAAAATATCTATAAAAAAACATTTAAACTCCTAGCTTTTTTTTTATTTATAAAAAAACCAGTCCACCGGTCCGGACCGGTTTTTTTCCGGGTTTGAACCGGACCGGACCCGGATTAAGGGAAAAACCTAGACCAGAGACCAGACCGTAATTTCACTGGTCCGGTCTTTTCCGGTCCGATTCGATCCGGTTTTCCGGTCCAGTCCCATGTTGAACACCCCTACTAAAAACACCTACGATTTACCGTTTAGGACACAAGGCAAGCGAAAGTTTTGAGTTTCATATTTTTTAATTTCTTTTCATGAATCATCTTATATTGTCAAACTATTGGGGGAAACAAAGAGCTAAGATTTTGGGCGATAAATAACACTAAAAAGACATACTATTACCATTTACGACACAAGGCACAACTTCGAGCGAAAGTTATGAGTTTCATATATTTTCAATTTCTTTCCATGTATCATCTTATATTGTCAAAATATTGGTGGGAAACATAGAGCTAAGATTTTGGGAGACATATAATACTAAAAAGATATACTATTACGATTTATGACAAAAGGAACAACTTTGAGCGAAAGATACGAGTTTCATATTTTTTAATTTCTTTCCCTGAATCATCTTATATTGTCAAAATATTGGGGGAAACAAAGAGCTAAGATTTTGGGCGATAAATAAAACTAAAAATGTAATGCTTGAGATTTTTTTTAGAAGACGAGTTCGGGACCACTTAAAATTTTGTTGCGGTCAATATATTCTATGATTATTATAATTATAAGTTGATTTCATGACTGGAAAAATGTGAGTTTTTGCCGCTTCGTTGAATAGCAGTATTTGATCGTCTCATGTGCGTTTAGGATTGTCTCGGGGGTATGACTGAGTACACATAAATAGACTTAGATATTTTTGATATATCATTATAAGGTGTGTATTAATAATTTATTTCGATTATTAATTCTAATATATATTTTTCCACTACTAATTGTAGTATGGATACTGACGAGTGTTGCGGATAACGGTTTAGTACCGACGTTAGAATTATTTCCGAGTAATTAGTAGGGTATTTTAATATTACATACATATATATATATATATATGTACATATATTATAAAGTTAAAATAATCTTAATCACTAAAAGACAAAATAGATCTTAATATTTATCTAAATATATATAAGGCATACTTATCACTTAAGGAGATATTTTTCTCCTTAAGCTCTCTAGAAATCTCTCCATCCTTTCCTACCCCCCCCCCTTCACCGCCATTCTCCTCCTTTTATTTCTTTCCCATGGCTGCCACCGTCCACTTCCTTGGGTGCCTCTCCTCCTTCAGGCACCAATAACTTTCTCATGGCAGCCACATCACGTCTTCCTCCTCCTCCATTAGGGACGTCCAGCTGCAACCCTGGGCAACTCCACCTCCATCCTCACCTTTGATGTGTTCTTGCCTCCGATGACAAACCAATTGTCAAAAGGTGGTGCCTTGGGATCTAGTCTTGGGTGAGAAGTCACGTTGAACGTCACAACAGTGAAAAAGGTGGCAAACGCGTTGATGAACGCGATGATGAACGTGTTGGTGAACACGGTGGTGGTGCGGTGGTGAATGCCGTGGAAGCGGTTGTTGGGGAGAAATGATAGCGTTGGCGGAAGCGATTTGATGAAGGATAGATAACTTAAAGAGACAAGTCGTTGGTGTCATAGCGTCGACTGCGGGTGTCGTAGCGTCGACTGCGGGTGTCGTAGCGTCGACTGCGGGTGTCGTAGCATCGACTGCGGGTGTCGTAGCGTCGACTGTGGTTGAAGGGAGATGCGAAGAAAGACTGGCTTGAAGGTTCAAGCGTTTGCCGTAGCGTCGGCGGCAGAGGGAATGGGGATGCAAAGATAGAGGGGTGACGTCCGATCAAGGGAAGGAGGATAAACACTCGACTTGAAACCTTGAATTAAATTGAATGTAAGGAAATAACAATAACAAAGGAGGCTTTAAATAGCCAAAGAGCTCGGCCAAGACCTAATGGCTTGGACCGAGACGAACCTATGGGCTAGCCCATGCAAGCATGCAAAAAGGCACAAACCCAAAAATAGAAAAGACTATAAAAGGAAACTATCTAAAATATGCCATAATACCAAATATAGAAAATGTCTCGAAACTATGAAAACGACGCGTTGAATGAGTACAAACACCGTGAGGAACAACGACTAAGGGTCGATGGCCTCGCGAGTGGGTGCACGCGATGTTGGCTCTGAAGAACGCGTTGTTTTGATGTCGATGGTGGAGAGGACGACGAGTCTTGGGTTTTTGTCTGGGCTTCCTTGGCCAGCGACGACGCGTGCGACAAGTGATGCGACGGCGGCATAGATGGATTTGGACCTAGACTTTTTCACTGGGCCCTTTGAGCGTAGGCTCATGGCTTCTTCCTCGTCTTGGGCCGTCATGGGAGGCATGGTCACATCAACCTTCCATCTTCACCTCCTCTTGCTCACGCCACCAAGGAGGCCGCCGTCGTCGTCGCCGCCATGGATGCTCGCCTCCTCTGTTTTCCTCTGCAGTTCAGCCGTGCTCCCAGCTGTTGTGGACCGGCTGCCATTGTTGTACAGCTTGGCATGATTCCAACCTCAACATAAGAGCTTCCACCTCCCTCTTCAAGCCTCTAGCACCCAACCTTGATAAGAAATTTGTAAGGTAAAGCTCTCTTCAAGTTTCTAAACCTAATACCATGAATTTGATATCTTTGTGTAAAAGACATATTTAGGGTGTAATTGATGGTTAATAAGAGGTTAATGGATGTTGTGGAAAGCCTAGGTGAATTGGATTGGAATTTTGAAAGTGAAAGTTTGGAATTGGGCAATTCTGTGCATTTCTGGAAATTCTGGGAAATTCCGTAATTACTGAAAAGTTGGTGCTGACTTCATAAGGTGAGGAATTCTCCTACGAGCGTGTGGAATTTTGCGGATCTTGATTTGGATATGTCTATCAAAAGTTATGCCCAAATTTGTGTTGTAATGTAGATTCGGGTATTCGCTGCAACGTTTAGCGGACCTCGGATTACAACAAACGGATTGATTGCGTTGAACGTCATTTGAGGCAAGTTATTTATGAGCGTTTGCGTGTTGTAGTTTAAAGTTTAGAGTAACAGACTATGCATAGCAGCAAATCGTTAATTCTGCATAAGAGTTCAATTATATCGAATTGATGTGTTATGCCTTGTCGGGGTTGTGTTATTGTTGTTATTGTTGTTGTGGTTGTTGTTGTTATTATGATTATTCCTTGATCATGGACATATAAACACTTGCATTAAGAGATGTTACCATTATAAGATCTTGGTTAGTTGATGATGAATGACGTAGGGTACTCACTGTATATGGATAGAGGATGTTTATTGCTTGACTAAATTGAGTTAAGCAAGTTTAGCTTGAAATATGATATATCTATATGTGTTGGAGGCCAGTTCAATAATCATTACATGTTGTGGTTGGTCAAGTTGTATTGTGATCGGAATTACGTGTGAACAAGTTGTTCACGAATGCATGTTGTGTTGATACTATGAGCGGGCAAGTCGTATTATGGACTTGCCATGTGATATTTTGTGTGTGCAATTTGAATGGTGGATTGTTGTGGATCGTTGTGGTTGATCAATGTGATGAAACATTTATGATTTTTATTCTTTTGCGGGTAAGGATTGTTCCAAGCCCCGCTTGATATTAAATTGGTTTTAACTGGATTCTTTCCGTGATACTCTTCTCGATGTCCGAGTTGAGTAGGTCATGGGAGGTGCTTTACCTGTGTTGGGAAGGCCGGATCGCCTAGCTAACGATGTTGTTGCCGACCCGCGGGTAAAGGGTGTACCCACTGTGTGGGTTAGAAGGTACCTTCGCGTCCAAAAGTGCTTGGGCGTGCTTTCGAACGTTTTCGTAAATGTTTATTTTACATTGAGTTTTACTTAAAAGAAAAGTATACCCGAGTATATGTTTTGAATGATGGAATTAATTATGGAAATCTGTGGTTCAGTGGATGCTGATTAGAATATGTGACCTGATATGGCTTTCCTATGGCTGTGGTTATCTGCATCTTGATGGGTATTTTGCCTGATACATAATATTATGTTCATTCAAGTTGGATATGCCATGGTTCCTGTAATCTTACCTACATCTGCGTATGCATATATAGCTATTTATAACATTAGGTTGTAAGGTAATTGAGGTGTCTGCTTATTCAGAATAATTGTTTGTATATTGCTTGTAAATTTGTGAAATGATTGAGAGTTGACTATAGTATTCGTAAGGAAGGATGGATTGAGATATGAGTATGATATATCTATGTGTATCTATTGCTGGTAAATCATAAGCGTTGTGATCGAGTTTGTTAATACATTCATGCTATAATCTGACTATCTGTAACCTTCTTGTATACTTGGAATCATGTGATTAAATGCATTCATAATAGACTAGGTCAATCTGGGTATTCTCTAGAGTTGACAACATGCTAGGATATTATAATCTGTATTTTCTCTTGTACACTTGCAATTAGATGAAATGATGCATTTTTGAGATGTTAGGTTCAGATATAATCAAGTCTGCATGTATGAACGTTCGTGTCTGCATGGTTGTAGGTCTGCTAGTCTATGATTACTTAACTTGTACTATCACACGTTTATTGCTCATGTAACTTGCTAGTCTGGTTGGAGACTAACCCCATTTCGGTAGGGAACTGGTTGTGTTGTGCATGGCCATGGATGCAGGTAGCGCAACGGGAGTGTGGAGGAGGTCATGCGACTTGATGCATATTAGGATGGGGTTATCTATCTGCTTTAGAACCTTTTGTAATGGTACTATAACTGTTTATGATCAAAACCTTGCAACCTGTCTTCTTGTATGATTTTGGGTTAAGATAACAACGTTAGGTTGTGTTAAATTCTTTCTGATGGGTCGTGGTTGCGTCTGTGTACGCCGACCTAAGTACATATCGAGTTTTTTATGGAAATCATCTTTTGAATAGGTTTTAAGAATTGGACCCATCCTTGTTCAGGTTTTGAATTGTCATAGGTTGAGTCTCTTTTCTTAAACTGTCTGAGGGAATTTCTGCAGGAAATTTCTGGCGCTGTGACTCCCCTTTAGGGTTATTTTGGGGCGCTACAAAAAAGACATACTATTACCATTTATGACACAAGGTACAACTTTGAGCGAAAGTTCTGAGTTTCAAATTTTGCCAATTTCCATGAATCATCTTATATTGTCAAAATATTAGGATGAAACAAAGAGCTAAGAGTTTGGACGACAAACAACACTAAAAACACTTAGGATTTACCGTTTACGACACAAGACACAACTTTGAGTGAAAGATATGAGTTCCAAATTTTGTCAATTTCTTTCCGTAAATCATCTTATATTGTCAATATAATGTGGGAAACAAAGAGCTAAGAGTTTGGACGACAAACAACTCTAATAACACCTACGATTTACCATTTTGGACACAAGGCACAACTTTCAGCGAAAGTTATGAGTTATATATTTTTTCAATTTATTTCCATGAATCATCTTATATTGTCACAATATTGGGGGAAAAAAGAGCTAAGAGTTTGGGCGATAAATAACAATAAGAAGACATATTATTACCATTTACGACACAAGACACAACTTTGAGCGAAAGTTATGAGTTTCAAATTTTGTCAATTTCTTTCCGTGAATCATCTTATATTGTAAAAATATTGGGGGAAACACAGAGCTAAGCATTTGGACGACAAGCAACACTAAAAAACCAATGATTTACCATTTACGACACAAGGCACAACTCTTTTGCGAAAGTTATGAGTTTCAAATTTTGTCAATTTCTTTTCGTGAATCATCTTACATTGTCAAAGTAATGGGGGGAAACAAAGAGCTAACAGTTTGGGCGACAAACAACACTAAAAAATACCCACGATTTACCATTTACGACACAAGGCACAACTTTGAGCAAAAGTTACAAGTTTCAAATTTTGTCAATTTCTTTTTATGAAACATCTTATATTGTCAAAATATTGGGGGAAACAAAGAGTTAAGAGTTTGGGCGACAAACAACACTAAAAACACCAAAGATTTACCATTTACGACTCAAGGCACAACTTTGAGCGAAAGTTATAAGTTTCAAATTTTGACAATTACTTTCCTTGAACCATCTTATATTGTCAAAATATTACGGGGGAACAAAGAGCTAAGAGTTTGGGCGACAAACAACACTTTTACTATTTACAGTTTACTACACAAGGCACAACTTTGAGCGAGAGTTATGAGTTTTAAAGTTTGTCAATTTTTTCCGTGGATCATCTTATATTGTCAAAATATTGAGGTGAAACAAAGAACTAAGAGTTTGGGCGACAAACAACACCAAAAACAACTACGATTTACCATTTACGACACAATGCACAACTTTGAGCGAAAGTTATGAGTTTGAAATTTTGTCAATTTCTTTCTGTGAATCATCTTATATTGTCAATATATTGTGGGAATCAAAGAGTTAAGAGTTTGGGCGACAAGCAACACTAAAAACACCTACGATTTACTATTTAGGACGCCAGACACAACTTTGAGCGAAAGTTATGTGTTTTATATTTTTTAATTTATTTCCGAGAATCATCTTATATTGTCAAAATATTGGGGGAAACAAAGAGCTAAGAGTTTGGGAGATAAATTGAAATACCCTATTATATATTAAATGGTAGAAGTGTAAATCAATTAATTATAAATGTATATATGTATACATTAAGCCCAAAAGCAGCAGGGGATTATATTTGGAAGCCCTTGCCTCCTTCTTCCCGGTGGGCACCGTGAGAGAGAGAGCTCCACCTCCTGCTGCCTTCCGCTCGCCCTTCCGCTGTTTAATTCCGCCGGTGAGCTAAACCCAGCGTCTACCTGCCATCGTCACCTCCCTTCCTCGGTCCAGATTCCGTGAGAGCTGCTGCTGTGCGAGCCGTGAGTTGCTGCTGTGCGAGGTTGTGAGCTGCTGCAATCTTCTGCGCGGCCTGCTGGTGGCTGCCCTTCCCGGCGACGAGGAGCCAGAACCGACGGTGAGATCAAGCGGACGACAAGGTAAATTGGGGGTGCACTGATACGCTCTACTTTGTAGTGCGTAACTAGGAGTTGTTACTGGATATTAGGTACCATTTGTATGGGTTTAGAACACAATTGAGGAGAATGGAGTTGTGGAGAAGAAGTAGTAATATGGTGGATTTTAGTGCATATTGTGAAGACATTGAAGATAAGGCGAAGCCACCACAAGAGAAGACCGCAAGTGAGAAGCTGAAGACGCTGCAGACGCAATCCGCGGGCGCGGAAGGAAGGGCCGCGGTCGCGGCTATACGACAAAAGCAGATGAAGATGTCAAGCATTTCCGCGGGCGCGGAAATATTTTTGCGGTCACGGATACTGTTCATACGCGGAGCGAAGAGCGCGTTCGGGATTTCGTCCGAGACTTGTTTACTTTATTTCTTTTTATTTTATTTCTTTATTGTTTCATTTAATTTCATTTTAGGAAGATATTATTTCTTATCTTAGGAATTAAGTTTAGCTAGGTTATTTATCTCTTTTCATAGCAGCCTTTTCATTATGACATTATAACTTTTCATCGTTCAGTTTTTCCCTTAGAGTTTTATGCTTTGAAGACTATAAAGAACTAAGCAACCATTGCTTAGTCCGACGATTGAAGCCTTCATTTGTATTTGGTTGTGAGATTATAACTCTATTCCTTTCCTTTGATTATATCGATTCTCTTTGTGCTTCATCCCATTGATTCTTGCTGATTTGACTAGTCTGATCATCTAGTTGATATTAGTGATTGTCTATTGCTAGGGTTTGGATATTTCTGGTTGAAATCCCTTATCTTGTGTAGCAACCGCAATTTACATGAACTGGTTGTAAATGTTTATTGTGAAGAGAATTGATTACATGTCGAGTACTGACTAGTTGTTAAGTATTGCATGTATCATGCTTAATTCCTATGCTTACTGTTGTCGTTAGATTGAATCTTGATGGTTTCTTGATTGTTTAATGGTAAGTATTTTCAGGGATGGTTGACCTGTCTATATACATAAGATCGGAATAGGAATATCCATTGGTAGGAATTGGAGATAATCTAGGATCAATCAATCAAACTGAAGTGTGGATATTTGTCTGGCTAAGTTACTTCTCACCCATTGATTACATCTTTTGCATTGATTTACATTGTTACTAGATATAAACCAAAATCCCCCCTTTTGTTACTATTGACATACAACTTTTGCATTTAGGAAGATTGCTTACCTCCCTGTGGGATCGATCCTTATTTACCCTACTACGTTAGTTAGGTTTTTGAGGTTATTTGATAGGAGTCTACGACAAACCCCTCATCAATAGTTTGAAGATGAACATAAGCAACATTGAACAACACGCTACTGAGACGTTGTATGAGTATTATGAGAGGTTCAAGAGGTTGATATCAAGCTCTTCATACCATGGTTATTCTGACCAAGACCTCGTTCTATATCTATATGGTGGACTTCTTGATGATGAGCGCAAAATGGTGAACGCAGCCTGTGGTGGTAATATTCTGAACAAGACGCCGACGGCAGCATTAGAGATATTCTTTGAGCTATCTGAGGGCTCAAGACAGTTTATCAAGAGAGCGAGCATTCAAGCAGTTAAGGCCGCAGACTCTCTTCCATCATCCTCACTACTTTTTTATATGGCTGAGATGAAGGAGATGATGAGGAGGTTTATGATGAAAGGCAACCAGCAGCAAGTCAAGTCATGCGGAATATGCTATGACACGATGCACCCCACAGATGCGTGTCCAACACTGCAAGAACCCACTGCTGAAGTGAACGCTATAGGAGGTTTCGGCCCTCTAAGGCCAAGATATGATCCGTACTCCAACACATACAATCCAGGGTGGAGAGATCACCCCAATCTGAGATACAGGAACCGAAAGAAGTTCCACCCAAGACCATAGTAGTTTCCACCACGCCAACAACAATTTCAGCAGCTTGGAGGACAACAACAACAACAGTTCAGACCACAATACGAGCCTAGACCTCAAGGACAAAGTTCCAGTTCATCTATGTCTGTTGACGACCAGATCAAGGCTCTTGCACAGTGCATGACCGGTATTACTCAGACGGTGTCCACCATGTAGAACAACATGATACAATTTTATCTTGAGACCAAATCCAGTATTTAGAACTTGGAGAAGCAGGTTAGACAGATCTCTCTAGCTGTGAGCAAACTGGAGGCTAGGGATGCACGTAAACTCCCGTCACAGACGGAATTGAATCTAGTGCAGAACGTCAGTGCGATGACGCTAAGGAGTGGAACGCAATTGGTTGAAGTGTCGGAGGCTGCAGAGGAGAAACCGGGACCGTGTGTTGAAAACCGCGACCGCGGTTTGGTGCCAGACCACTCTCTGCAAAGAGACGAAAATTCGGAGGAACAACGTCAAGATCCGCGACCGCGACAACTTTTCCGCGACCGCGACAACTTTTCCGCGACCGCGGATTTCCCCTAGAAACGCCAGACACTTCAGAAGCTAATCCGCGACCGTGGATTCTCCAATGGTGGCCCAGTACTCACAGATGTTGATCCGCGACCGCGGGTCCCAAACTGCGGCTGCGGTTGTGCCTCAGACGCTGAAGACGACTACGTTCGTCCATATTTTCCTCCGCTCGGCTCGCTGAAGCCACCCGCGCCATTTCCCGAAGCATTAAAGGACACCAGAAGGCCGGAAAACGACAAGGAGATCTTCGAGACCTTCAGTAATTGCGAGGTAAACATTATGTTGATCACACTGATGAAGAGCATTCCTCGCTATGCGAAATTTTTGAAGGAATTATGTAAGATCAAGAGGAAGACAAAAGAGAAAACGAAGAAGAAGGTCCAGGTGAATGAGAATGTATCCGTTATGCTGCAAAAGCGGATACCCAAGAAATGCAGCGACCCTGGCATGTTTAGCATTCCCTGCAAAATAGGTGACACCACGTTCGATAAAGCCATGCTGGATTTGGGTGCATCTATAAATGTGTTGCCTCTCTCGTTGTATGAATCTTTGGAGCTTGGACCATTGCATGAGACAGAGACGGTGATTCAATTGGCGGATATGTCTACTGTGTATCCCAAAGGATTCATGCAGGATGTTCTGGTAGAGGTCGATAAGCTGATTTTCCCTGCTGATTTCTTTGTGATAGATACGTGACAGGACAAGCATGCAGCCCCTGTGATGTTGGGTAGGCCGTTTATGAAAACGACGAACACAAAGATCGATGTGAGTAGTGGTTCACTCACCATGGAGTTTGATGGGTTGAGGGTCGAATACAACATTGATGATGCAAAGAGACACCCTCCTGATTGTGATCCCAAGTGTTCGATTGATATGGACAACCCAAGCTGATTTGAAAGGCACTATGTCGAGCCACGACAATAACCAAGGCGCTACTCGGGAGGCAACCCGAGGTATGTAATTCCTTTCATGTCTTTCCTTTTCAAGTTATCATTATTTTTGTTTCGTTTTTAGACTAAACATGCAGGAAGTTTCGAAGACGGAGTATGGAACCCAGAGCTTTTCCGCGACCGCGGAAATTGTTCTGCGACCGCGGAAATTCCCCTGTAAGTAATCTCTTGTCCCAAACAAAAAAAAATCGAAAAAAATAAATTCAAAAACAAAAATCGAAAAAATAAAATACTAATAGTAATAAAAAAAGAAATAAAATTCTGAAGACACTGCGACCGCGGCCTTAAAACCGCGATCGCAGCCCAACTGTCCGATTATTACTACGAGAGACGGCGCACATCATGCTGCCAAGGAGAAGACATCAGTGTTGGAACCTTGACGTTCCCTCTGGTTTTGATGATGATAAACACCATTAGCTTTTATGGTTTGTATCGTTCCTATGAGTTTCAGGTTTTAGGAAAGAATTAGGGAACATTGAAGAAGAGAAAGCAGAGAAGAGCTAAGGAACGTTATGGAAACAAGGAACTGTTACGCGGAAGCAAATTGAAGGATAAAGCGCGCGTATATTTCATATAAGGAAACTTGTATACATGGAAACAACATTTAAGGAACAACGCGGAACGCAGGAAGTGCCAACTGTTCCCAGGTGAAGACAGTTATATATGGAAACCATATTTGAAGATCTACTTGGAGAGAGAAGAGCAAAATAGCGTGTATTAGGATAGTGTTTATATGGAAACTATGTGTTTATGAGCTGAATTATTTAGATGGAAAGAAAATCTTTCACCGTTACCTTATATAGCGGGGTTGCTAACTATTTGGTAATTTGGTAAGAGATCTTTTCTACCACTATATATAGATGAGTTTACCTTGGGGAAAGGTATCTCAGCTATCACATTGAAGACTACAAGGAGCTTATTACAAGGTTGAGATCAGGAGATCCAATGCAAGGTACGGGTTTGTACTTGATTGCTTAGGATTTTCTTTATGTTCTTGTTTCATTGAGAGTTGATTGCACTCAAAGTCTTGTAACCTAGGGTATATGTGGAGAGAAGACTTGTGAGATTGTACAATTCTTAATAATACAAGTATACGTTTGGGAACTTTGTTGTTACTTTGAATCTTTGTTTATTTCAACTGCCCAGGGAACAGTCACACCGTTCCCTATCTAACACACTACGATTCAACAATTGGTATCAGAGTAGGTTTGCTCTAGATTGTGTGTTCTTTTCAGATTCACAGGTAACAATGTCTTCGACTCATGAAGTTGGGCTTGGGAATAACAAACCACCGTTCCTGCCTATCGGTGGAAAGTTCCAACACTGGAAATACCTCTTCACGGACTGGATGAAGAGTAATGACTACCAATGCTGGAGAGTCATTGAGGTTGGTGATGAAAAGGTTGTTGAAGATGTAATCAAATGAACAACACCTTGGAGCTAAGATGATTTCAGAATCATGGAGAAAAATTCTAAGGCTCGTATGTTTATCAACAACGCTATCAGCATTGAAGATGCATCCAAATTACACTCTTGTGCAACTGCCAAAGTTATGTGGGCAGCCTTGGAACATATGTACATGGGATGTTCTGATCTTAGAGAGCTTGATCGTTTCCAAGCAAAGAAAGATTTCTACAACTTCGCCATGATCGATGGTGAGACTGTTTCCTCCTATCAATCCAGATTTGAGGAAATTACCACTAGACTTGTTGTTCATGATGTAGATGAAAAGGAAATTCTTCCCAAGGAGAAGATTTTCATCATTATTGATGGACTTCCTCCAAGGCACAAGATGACTAAAGCAATTCTCAAGGAGAATCCCAATACTCTCAAACTCACACTTCATGGGGTATTTGGGAAAATTAAAAAGTATGATGAAGAAGACAAATATGTTAAACCTAAAGGCATTGCCTTGATGGTTGAAAAAGCTGTCTAGATGATAGAAGACAACAAAGATGAAAACTTGGATGATATGGATCCAGAAACTGCCATTCTCACCAAGGCCATGCGTTCCCTTTATCGCAAGGGCATATCATTTAGGAATGATGGGAACAATGGTGAGAAACATGATCTCAAAGATGTTACATGCTACAACTGCAAGGACAAATGTCACTATGCTAACAAGTGCCCCAAAGGGAACAACTCAGACAATATTGGGAATGATAAAAAGAAGGCTTTTGTTGCTGTCTGGGGAGATTAATGTGCCAACTTTGATGATGATGAGCCAGAGGCGTGGGGGAACAACCAGATGTGTGCCATGACCCTCAAATCATCCAACGAGGAACAAGAGGTAGATCTTGAAACCTTCTTTGAGTCCTTAGTTAATTATGATAAAAAATCCTTGATTTCTCTCATTAAGAGCATGTATAATGAAAATTTGAAAACTCAAACTGATCTTATTGATGCTGAGGATAAATGCACGGAATTAAATGAATCTCTTGCTAAAATTGCTAGTTCATCTGTTGTTCCTTGTGTTAAGTGCGATGCTACTCGTGAATTAAGTTCTCCTAGCACAGAAAGGGAACTATCTCAGATGAGAGCCTAGATTGATAAAATTCACTCCATTTTGGTTGAGCAGAAGCTTAAAGAAGGAGAGATTACCTTTGTAGAGCC
This sequence comes from Rheum nobile, assembly GCA_027886185.1. NCBI lineage: Eukaryota > Viridiplantae > Streptophyta > Magnoliopsida > Caryophyllales > Polygonaceae > Rheum > Rheum nobile. The sequence goes on along the minus strand of WOAB01000585.1, from coordinate 559,577 downwards.
CAAGTATGGTTTGGGTTACAATGGTGAAAAACAAGAGAGTGAGGAACATGAGTTGACCATCCCTGAGCTTAGAGAGTTAAAAGACAGGGAACTCCAGAGTACTAAGGATAGGAACTATTACCTAGAAGAGCGTGTGAAAACTCTGGAGAGTGGGTTGAGTGAAAATCAATCATGGTACAAAGGTCAACCTGTTCATAAGATGTATCTCATCCAATCCCAGGGTAATTTGCCTAGTACACCTGACCCAATTAGAGCCAAGCAACATAGAATATCTGTCCTAAACCGTAAGTACACCTTAGGGGACTATTATAAGATTTGCTGGCATTGTGGGAACAACAACCATGTTGTGAGAAACTATGCTAAGAAACAAAAGTTCACTGAAGAGCATACACAACGCAGGAGGAATAGTAAGAGTAACGATGTGGATTTGAATGATTATATATCTCCTGATCCGTTCCATGCTAAGCCTAGAAAATATCACTTTGTCTCTAAGCGACCAGGTAAATCCAAGCTTGCCTGGGTCGCGAAACACTAACTCTCTTAATGCAGGATGAAGTGGGGGGGAACAACAAGTGGCTCACTAATAGTGCATGATCATGCCATATGAAGGGAAAATAGAGATCACCTCACCTCACTTCAAAGACACTCTAAGGGAACCGTTTCCCTTGGAGACAAGAGTTGTTGAGAAATAGTAGGAACAAGATAAGCTGTGTTGATCTCAAACATCAAGGAACTGTTGAAGAAACATGAATGGCAAAGATGTAGATGCTAAATGTATAGAGGCATGATTGGTTCAGTACTCTATGTAACGGCAAGTAGGCCATATATTATGTTTAGTGTGTGTCTTTGTGATAGGTTTCAAGCAAATCCTAAGGAGTCACACCTAACTGAGGTCAAAAGGATCTTGCGATACTTGAAAGGGAACGACAATCTCTGCCTTTGGTATCCAAGGAACAGTAGGTTTCATTGAAGCTGATTTTGCCGGTCACCTAGTGGATCGCAAAAGCACTTCAGGGACGACACAGTTCCTTGGCCCATGTCTTGTCTCTTGGGCATCAAAGAAACAAAATTATGTTGCCCTATCAATCGTCGAAGCTGAGTACGTCGTTGCTGCCTCTTGTTGTGCCCAAGTATTATGGCTCAAACAACAATTGGAGGATTTTGGTATGTCTCTTGGCATCGTTCCCATTATGTGTGATAATACTAGTGCTATCAACATCTCCAAAAATCCTGTTCATCACTCACATACTAAGCATATTGATATTCGTCATCATTTTCTTCGTGATAATGTTGAGAAAACTTTCATTAGAATGGATCATTACAGGACAGAGGAACAAGTTGCTCCTTGGGATGATCTCACTAAATTGAGGAACTCTACTTCCACTATTCCCTCAGTGATTGGCTAGATCGATCAATTATAAACTAGGGAACATCTTCTATGTGGCATGTTATTTGCAAATGACTTGTTTAATATTCTTGCTATGTGCTTTGTGTTACACTATATCAAAAACTTCTTGCAACTTCTATTCTTGATCATATGTGCTTCATTTTTACATGATAACATCTTCTTTCAAGTCCAAAGCAACCGATTTGATTATCTGAACCCTCATTACAAGCCAAAATGATTATTGGTTGCACTGCCATCCCAAGCTTGGATCCAGGTAAACGTTCCCTATGCACCTCTCTTTATTTGCCACATTTTACTGGGAATCATTATCTGGATCGTCATTGTTCCCTACCTATTTTTTGTTTGGATATATCTTTGTTATTTTGTGTGAACCCCATAAAATATCCAAACTGGCTTTTCCATCCACTCAAGTATCTTGGAATCTTCTAGATGGGACTTGGCCTGAGGGGGAACAGTGAACAGGAACGTCAGTGCTGGGAACATTAAGAGGAACGTTGAAAACTACAGAAGAACGTTGCTTCGCTGAGAAGGAGAAATTAAATTTTGATATGATGGAACTACAGAGAGGAACAACTACTTTGCTGCAAAAGAGTTTAAAAAAAAGGAGGAATATAAGAAAGAAAGAAAGAAAAGAAAAGAAAAAGAAGGTCTACAAAGAAGAAGACGAGGTTCCCATGGTCACTGAGCTCGACATGGTGAACATCAGCAAAATGAAGTATCAAAGGATAGATAAGGGAACGTTGCCCCCTTTCGAAGCGCTGAAACACGAGCCTCGCGAGGGAACTTCAAGGAACAACTCTGTGCAAGGCCAAATGCTGGCTGAGCTGCGCGAAATTAAGAATATTATGTCGCTGCTTCTTGAACACTTCCTCAGCAAGGACAAGGAACGGAAGGAAGACTCTGAGTCTTGAGTGGACACCTTTTCTTATCCAGCCCGTCTTACCCTCTTCTCTTGGCTTTCTAATATGTTATCTTATTTAAGTGTTTGCATTTTGATCTTTTTGTGCTTGTTTGCCAAGTTGTCTTTTGATTTTTGTAATCAATTCCCTGCAAGTTAAATGAACTTTTTCTTTGCTAGTAACTGTTGCTTTGATATATCGATCCACTGTTGGTTTTTGATCTTTTGATGATGCCAAAAGGGGGAAGTGTGGAAAATTGTGCGAAGAACTCAGTAAAGAGAGGTAACAGTTTAATTGTTCCTAATTCTTTATGAATTTTTGAACGATGCTAGTGCAGAGGGGGAACGATGATGCAACTTGGAGGTATGAACTGCTATTATTCATTTGACATAAAATTTTACTTAACACTTGATCTTAGATGCATGATGATTTATGTCTTTCTGCTTTTTACTCTTTGTTGTGATCGAACAATTTTTGAATGGGTTTGTCATCACCAAAAAGGGGGAAATTGTTGGAACCTTGCCGTTCCTTCTGGTTTTGATGATGATAAACACCATTAGCTTTTATGGTTTATATCGTTCCTATGAGTTTCAGGTTTTATGAAAGAATTAGGGAACATTGAAGAAGAGAAAGCAGAGAAGAGCTAAGGAACGTTGTGGAAACAAGGAACTGTTACGCGGAAGCAAATTGAAGGATGAAGCGCGCGTATATTTCATATAAGGAAACTTGTATACATGGAAACATCATTTAAGGAACAACGCGGAACGCAGGAAGTGCCAGCTGTTCCCAGGTGAAGACAATTATATATGGAAACCATATTTGAAGATCTACTCGGAGAGAGAAGAGAAAAATAGTGTGTCTTAGGATAGTGTTTATATGGAAACTATGTGTTTATGAGCTGAATTGTTTAGATGGAAAGAAAATCTTTCACCGTTACCTTATATAGCGGGGTTGCTAACTATTTGGTAATTTGGTAAGAGATCTTTTCTACCACTATATATAGATGAGTTTACCTTGGGGAAAGGTATCTCAGCTATCACATTGAAGACTACAAGGAGCTTATTACAAGGTTGAGATCAGGAGATCCAATGCAGGTACGGGTTTGTACTTCATTGCTTGGGATTTTCTTTATGTTCTTGTTTCATTGAGAGTTGATTGCACTCAAAGTCTTGTAACCTAGGGTATAGGTGGAGAGAAGACTTGTGAGATTGTACAATTCTTAATAATACAAGTATATGTTTGGGAACTTTGTTGTTACTCTGAATCTTTGTTTATTTCAGCTGCCCAGGGAACAGTCACACCATTCCCTGTCTAACACACTACGATTCAACAATTAGCCCGACATTTTCTATGGCACCGATGATGGCCCGACAGTAGACAGTTGATGAGGAGGAGCTCTAGAGCCAACTGCAGATATGATGATTGATATGGAGCGACAGAGCCCGCTACACGATTACACTAGGGCCCCAAATCTGTGTTCATAGAAGGCCCGTGCAACCCCGTTTCTTTGATGTACCACTTCACCTTACAGTGGATCTATTTGGTTGCACATGGGGTTTGCTTGAGTAGGACCCCCGCAACACCAGAGACTTGTGTTTTCAATGTTTTACCGCCAGCACCAACATCCAAGTCCAGGCCACCTCGGCGACGTCGTGAGTACTTTTCTGCCTTCCCCAGTGTTTCATCTTTTTGTCTTTCATTACATTGAGGACAATGCAATATTTAAGCATGGGGGAGTGATCTATACTTGCTAGTCGTTTGCGAAATAAAAAAAATCTTGCGATACGCTGAAAACCCGAAAGGGCGGCTTAGGCAATAAGCAGGTGGCCCAGACCAGCATTAGGCTGGGGTAACAAGAGGTCAAGAGTGATGTGAGTTTTGTGAGCCCATCTATAGAAAAATGAAATGAGTGGCTAGGTGAAAACCCGAAAGGGCGCCTAGGCAAAATGAGTGAAAATAAGAAAAGTGATTATTAGGATTCCTCATTTTTCTTGGCGTGGTGACATAAGTGTTGGAGCTATAAGGAGGATTCGGATAGGTCACTTTGGGAGTTATAAGGAGATAGACTGGAGCTAGGATTAGATGGTCACTTTCACTCTATGGTGTTCGGGTTAAGCTTGGGAGAAGTACTCTGCTTTCCTTTAAGCTTGTGTGTTGTGTTGATGTGTTGGTACTATGGAGATTCATGATTAGGTGCAGTTCTTAGTGGAGAGTTTTGTTGTGCTTCCTGAGACCTTGGGTATTTCATTGGATAAGTAGGTTTCTATTAGCTTACTCGAGGACGAGCAAGGTCTAAGTATGAGGGAATTTGATACGCTCTACTTTGTAGTGCGTAACTAGGAGTTGTTACTGGATATTAGGTACCATTTGTATGGGTTTAGAACACAATTGAGGAGAATGGAGTTGTGGAGAAGAAGTAGTGATATGGTGGATTTTAGTGCATATTGTGAAGACATTGAAGATAAGGTGAAGCCACCACAAGAGAAGACCGCAAGCAAGAAGTTGAAGACGCTGCAGAGGCAATCCGCGGGCGCGGAAGGAAGGGCCACGGTCACGGCTGTACGACAGAAGCAGATGAAGATGTCAAGAGCGTGTTCGGGATTTCGTCCGAGACTTGTTTACTTTATTTCTTTTTATTTTATTTCTTTATTGTTTCGTTTAATTTCCTTTTAGGAAGATATTATTTCTTATCTTAGGAATTAGGTTTAGCTAGGTTATTTATCTCTTTTCATAGCAGCCTTTTCATTATGACATTATAACTTTTCATCGTTCGGTTTTTCCCTTAGAGTTTTTTGCTTTGAAGGCTATGAAGAACTAAGCAACCATTGCTTAGTCCGACGATTGAAGCTTTCGTTTGTATTTGGTTGTGAGATTATAACTCTATTCCTTTCCTTTGATTATATCGATTCTCTGTGTGCTTCATCCCATTGATTCTTGATGATTTGACTAGTCTGATCATCTAGTTGATATTAGTGATTGTCTATTGCTAGGGTTTGGATATTTCTGGTTGAAATCTCTTATCTTGTGTAGCAACCACAATTTACAGGAACTGGTTGTGAATGTTTATTGTGAAGAGAATTGATTACATATCGAGTATTGACTAGTTGTTAAGTATTGCATGTATCCTGCTTAATTCTTATGTTTAATGTTTCCGTTATATTTAATCTTGATGGTTTCTTGATTGTTTAATGATAAGTATTTTCAGGGCTGGTTGACCTGTCTATATACATAAGATCGGAATAGGAATATCCATTGGTAGGAATTGGAGATAATCTAGGATCAACCAATCAAACTGAAGTGTGGATATTTGTCTGGCTAAGTTATTTCTCACCCATTGATTACATCTTTTGCATTGATTTACATTGTTACTAGATAGAAACCAAATTCCCGCCTTTTGTTACTATTGGCATAAAACTTTTGCATTTAGCAAGATTGCTTACCTCCATGTGGGATCGATCCTTATTTACCCTACTACGTGATGTGACCCTGCCTCTCATGACGGCTTAAGACGAGGAAGAAGCCATGACCGTGGGCTCAGAAGAGCCAAGTACAAAGACCGCAATCTTCGTCATACTCCTCTCATCTGGAACAGAGACCGCGATCTCATTCAAGCGTCTCTATCCAAGACCAAAGATCGCGTGCCTCAACGCGTCTTCCTGCAAGCGACTCAATGTTGAACGCAATCTCCTTCAAGCGACTCAACCTCCTTCAATGCTGGTCGCGTTCTATCTGAAGACTCTTGCATTCAATGCCTTTAACGCGTTCTTTTGAGACACTTTCTATATTTAGTATTTATAGCGTTTTAGATAGTTTCTATTTATAGTGTTTCTATCTTTTAGGGTTTGTGCCTTTGCATGCTTGCATGGCTAGCCCACGAGGCTCGACTCGGCCCATCCGACGTCTCGCCTCTAGTATTTATACCCAACTTTGTTATTGTTATTTCCTTATGTTCAAATTAAAGTTCAAGGTTTTAAGTAGAGTGATAATTCCTCCTTCCCTTGATCGGACGTCACCCTTATCCCTCTCATCCCAATTCACTCCGCCGCCGATGCTACGGCAACCACTCGATCTCCCTCAAGTTTATCCCCTCCGCAGTCGACGCTATGACACCAACGACTTGTCTGTTCAAGTCGCCTAGTCTTCATCAAACCGCTTCCGCCACCGCTACCATCTTTCCACCAAATCGCTTCCATCACCACTGAGATCCATTCATCGCGTTCTTCCGTTCGCGATCAACTACATCATCACGTTTCACAGCAGAATCACCACACTGAGTGACTTCCCAACCAAGACTAGATCCAAAGGCGTCTCCTTCGACAATTTGGCTTATCACAGGAGACAAGGACACATCAACTGGTGATGAGCACCAACCCAAGACGTCGACACCTCGATGCCACGACAATCAAGCCAAGCGGCTTCGACTCCAAGGCACCAAGGCGAGCGACGACCAACAAGAAGAGGTAGGCCCTGACTCGGTCCAAGACTCGACTGAGTCAGGGGCCGAGTTCTTGAACCAGGAGACAACTCGGTCAAGAACTCGGCCGAGCTCTTGGCCGAGTTCTTGACTGCCTTCAACTTGGCTTTCTTTTGCTATTTCGTGTGTTTTGCTTCCCTTTGCTACTTGCTTTGGTTTGTTTCCTTTTGTGGATGTGTGGACCCATTTGTATATGGCTCCTAATCCCCCTAGCAACCCTAGACTATTTAAACAATGCTTGTCTTCCTTTTCATTGAGTTGAAGAATATAGAAGTGGAACATTTCCTTGGGTAGAGCAAGCACTCCCCTAAGGCCGCCACTTAACTTCTATCAACTCAACCTCTTCCAAATCTCATCTTCCTCACAATCTCTCAACAACCTCTCAAGTTCTCACTCAAATCCTCAAGCCCAAAGTAGTTCAAGTTACTTTCGGTCAAGGAACCTCCAGGGGAGGTTCCCTTGGTCTCATGCCGGCGCCGCCCCTCTCCCTCACGTCCACACCTCAGTCCGGCGCCCCCTCCCTCTCTCTTGGCCTCCATTGAAGAGTTCTTCAAGCTTAGGAAGGAGAAGAAGCACCCTTGGGCTAGATCTAGCTTAAGGAGAAGCAAAGCCTCACCTTTGGAGGGTTGTTTCTCATCAATTGGTATCAAGAGCCAAGTGCCCAAGCTAAGTCATCTTCTCCCTCTTAAAGATTTCGTTTTTAATGGTTCTTTCCATAGCTAGCATGTTCTCCTTTGTTGCTTCCATTGTTCCATGTGTTTTGCTCTTTGTCTCCCTTGCTAGCTAGAATTTTTTTTCTTGTTTCTTATTGCTTTGTGTTGAAGTTTGCATGCTCAGTTTTTCTCTTGTTTCCATGTCTTTTTTCATGTTTTCCATGCTATTTTCATGCTTAGCTTAGTTGTCCCTAGCTTTCCTTACAAAAACAACAACAAAAAACCCTAAAAAATTCCATCTCCGACGACCTCCACCACCTCCGGCCGCCGGAAAAGCTCCTCTGCCGCCCTAGCTCCGCCCACCACTACCCCATCTGCCACCAACAGCCCCTACCCCCCCCCCCCCCCCACTTTGCTCCATGGCTGAAATCCTCCATTGTTTCCCTTGCTTGCTTGACATTGTTTGAATTGTGTACTTGTGGTCCCCCCCTTGTCCTTGTTGTCCCCTTGCATGTATCTTGCCCTTTGGGTAAAGACCAAGTAGTTCCTTTGTCCCTTGGCATTTACCTTGCCATTTGGGGTAAAAACCACCTAGTACCTAGGATAATGGCTAGTGGAAAAGTGGAAAAGACAACTCTAGTGGTGTTCTTTTAGGAGGGCCGAAAATGATGTGGCAAGGGGCCCTCTTCACTTCTCTTCCTAGTCCTAGTCACATCACTACATGGTGACTTGGCATTTCTCCACAAAAACAAAAAAAATATTTGCATTCCCTAGTTGCCTCCATTACAAAAAAAAAGTGTTGTGGTTCCACTCCTTGCATCAAAACACTAAGGCTTGCTAGTCATTGCCTCATTTGCCTAAGAAAAAGCCATACATATTTTCAAGAGGTAAAAAAAAAGGCAAGATACCCAAACAAAAAAAGAAGAGTAGGACCGAATTCAAAAAAACAAAAACACAAAGAAAGGCAAAGTGAAGGTCAAGCTTTTCCTTTTCTTTCTTTCGGTTTGGTTCCACAACCCTTGGTGGGTTCTCTCACCCTCTCTCGGCAACTTGGGCCACTAAGCCCTTCCCTCCATGTTCCTCTCTCCCTTGCCGTATCTACTTCACCCTCTTGATTGGACCTATAGGTTGGCCGAATTGCTCTCCCATTGAGCTTACCATCCTAAGTTACAATTTGGTTATTTATCTACATTTGCGTGAGGTTTACGAATTGGCTTGGGACGAGGGTGTCTTGGGTTTCTCCCATTTGTCAAGTTACATGCAATACCACCTTGCCTCTCTTGACTTGAGCCGTCATTGTGCCTTGCTTGTTTGCCTATGCTTAGATTGCTCCCTCTTTATTGGTATGATTGCCTTCGTTGTCTCGAGCCTTGATTTTATTGCCTTATTGCTTGCATTGCTTTGATTAGATTGGATTAGGCCTAAGTTATTCATATTTTCTTAAGTATGCATTGCTTTGTTTGCTTGGGACTCTTTACTTGGTTTGCCTCTTACTTGTGCTAGGTGAGTCCCCATGGCCGAGCCATATTGGTCTTATCCGGCTCGTCCGCTGCCGGGTTGGCGCCCGCAAAGCCACGATCGTGACCCCATACCCTTGTATGGAGGCTCTTATTCACGCGCCGCCCCTAGGCCCGCTGCCGGATACGAGGGTCACCGCCCTTATACTTATAGTTTCACCGAGTACGACGTGGAGTCCTTTGGAGACTATGACGAGGAAGGCGTCGACGGAGGCTATGAAGAGACCTTTGAAGAGGAGGCTTGGGGGGATGTGAGCCACCGAGGATATCATCACGCCCAAGGCCATCCCCGATGCCCTCATGTTCCTAGCCGGCCCGTGAGCCATGGTTTAGGGGTGTCCTTCTACCCCTTCACCGGTTGCAACGATGGTGGTTCCGAGTTCTTGGCATGGGAGCGCCACACACGCTATGTCTTTGGCCGCTCGGGTTATGATGTTCGTGAGGAGGTGTGCATCGCCACTTGGTACTTCACCGACTATGCCCGTACATGGTGGCCAAAGGTGCAAGAGCCCCTACGTCTCGGAGGCTTCCCGCCCATCCAAACTTGGGCTCAGCTCGTCTATGTCATGGCTCACCACTATGCCCCGAGATCCACGCTAGCCAGCCTAAGTTCTTGTGAACGCGCCTTCCCGATGCTCAACCACCACATCTCCGACCATGATGCCCACGATGCCTATGCCCTCGACAACCATCACATCTCCACGGCCTTGCTCACGGCCGCGCCGCCCACATCCCCATCGCGGCCTGCGCCCGCAACGGCCCCGATGCCCGCAGCTCCGCTGGCCTTGGTGTCCGTGCCTCAACCAGACACGGTGACCGAGGCCCCACTGCCAACCACGGTGACCGCACACCTGCCTCTCGCGGTGGCCACCACTCCGTCGACTCCAGTACCCGAGCCCGTGCCGCAACCGGTGCCCGCGCCTCTGCCGACATCGGAACCTGCACCGTCGTCGGCCTCGGCGCCTGAGCCTTTGCCGGCCTTCATGCCCGGGACTCTGACGACCCCGGTGCTCGAGCCACACCTGCCTACGGAGCCCGCACCCACACTGGTCGCGGCGCCCGCGCCACGGCCTCCACAGGTGCCCACACCTCTGCCGTGCCCGATGCCTGATCCCGCCGACGCAGCCGAGGAGCCATATGCCTCCAAGGCCCACCTCGCTGCCATCGGCTCTCCTCCGCCGCCTGGCGCGCTCATTCCCAGAGTGACCCCCACTATCCTGTTGGCGCCACGCCCGTGCCTCACCGTCGAGGTGGGCGTTGCCTTGTTGGCGGCTCGGCTGGCTACGCCTTTGGCTCGGCCACTACTTGGTTGGCCGCCACCCATAGCCACGATCAGCCCCTTGTCGCCTCTTGGCGGCTTCCCTTCGAGCCCACCCCATGGATGCCGGCCCCCCATGGCTGCACCATCGATGGCGGGCTGCGCATCGTCACCACCTCGGCCGGCGCCATTGTTGCCCTCGGCGCCTCCCACCCAAGTTGAGGCCCCCTTCTCTCTTTCCTCTTGTATGTTATTGAATGGCACATTGCATGAGCTTCATGTTACATCCTTGGCTAGATCACTTTGCATGTTGACGAACTACCTTGCATCTAGGACTATGGTCTCTTGTTTGCATTATAGTTCCATGTCTCAATTCATGTCCAAGCGGTTTCACTTAATGCATGTCATTCTCTCCATGTCTAAGTATGCTCATTGTCTAAATGGTTATATCATGGGGTATCTACTTAGGCTTACGAAGGGTAATGGCATAACTTGTGCATACATCCTACACTTCCATGTAGAATTTGGTCCTTGGGTTCTTACATTCTCCATTTGCCATGTTGGTGCAAGGGTGCCATATTATTCTGACCTTCTTTTGGCATTATATGTTTTATTGTTGCATGCCCCATACCTTAGAGTTGTCCTTGGAGTCCTCCAATATCCAATGGTATTTAGGAATTCTTTTGGGGATAGGGACTACTCTCTCTTAGGCCACACACGGGACATGCCTAGAACCTTTCCTAGGCAGCCCTTGCATATGGTTTTTCATGTTGATCATGGCCCCTTGAGGATATTGCTTAGAGCCCTTCAAAGGCACCCCTAGGCCGAAAATTTTCATGTTGAGCTTGGGCCTTTAAGGATTGCCCCACACCATGCCATTTTGGGGCCTCCACCTTGGCCCTACCACCCTACTCCCTTCCAACCCCACTTTTATGCGGTTGCCTTGACAACACCTTCTCGGGCCCTTCTCAAAGACTCTAGCATGCACTCACTCTTTTCTACAACATTTTGGGAGTTCTTTGGTTTGACCCTCATAACCGGTAGGCAACCTTTTAAGAAGGGGAGGGATTCCACATTCCTTATAGCTTGCCACATGCCACTTCTTGCCCGAATTGAGACTATCACCCTAGATTTCTCTTTGTGGCCATTCTTTGGAATCCCTCACACACTTGGCTCAACTAGGGTTGCTCCCTTGATATTTCATTCCTCCCTTGGACCCGTGCCTAGAAGCGCCCATATTCCCACCCGGAGCCGTAGGATGGACTCACGTTTTCTTTTTGATTTGCTTTGTTGTAGGTCCATCCCGCCGGATGTCATGCTTGTCCACGAGGCCGTCCAACTTGTTGTGCCCAAGGTGCCGCCTGATGGCGCTAGTATGCTCAAGATTCTTTGTGTTTGTGGCGGTCTCCCTCACTCCACCTTCACCTTTAAGAAGGGGAGACACGCCACCACACTTCCTCCCCATCTCGGACTTCAAGCACACTCGAAGCGAGGACGCTTCAAAGCTAAGAAGGGGAGAGTGATGAGCACCAACCCAAGACGTCGACACCTCGATGCCACGACAATCAAGCCAAGCGGCTTCGACTCCAAGGCATCAAGGCAAGCGACGACCAACAAGAAGAGGTAGGCCCTGACTCGGTCCAAGACTCGGCCGAGTCAGGGGCCGAGTTCTTGAACCAGGAGACAACTCGGTCAAGAACTCGGCCAAGCTCTTGGCCGAGTTCTTGACTGCCTTCAGCTTGGCTTTCTTTTGCTATTTCGTGTGTTTTGCTTCCCTTTGCTACTTGCTTTGGTTTGTTTCCTTTTGTGGATGTATGGACCCATTTGTATATGGCTCCTAATCCCCCTAGCAACCCTAGACTATTTAAACAATGTTTGTCTTCCTTTTCATTGAGTTGAAGAATATAGAAGTGGAACATTTCCTTGGGTAGAGCAAGCACTCCCCTAAGGCCTCCACTTAACTTCTATCAACTCAACCTCTTCCAAATCTCATCTTCCTCACAATCTCTCAACAACCTCTCAAGTTCTCACTCAAATCCTCAAGCCCAAAGTAGTTCAAGTTACTTTCGGTCAAGGAACCTCCAGGGGAGGTTCCCTTGGTCTCACGCCGGCGCCGCCCCTCTCCCTCACGTCCACACCTCAGTCCGGCGCCCCCTCCCTCTCTCTTGGCTTCCATTGAAGAGTTCTTCAAGCTTGGGAAGGAGAAGAAGCACCCTTGGGCTAGATCTAGCTTAAGGAGAAGCAAAGCCTCACCTTTGGAGGGTTGTTTCTCATCAACTGGCATCAGAGCCCAACAGTCTTGTAAGTTACGAACTCAAGTTTCACTCTTGTTCACGATTTTTTTTTCTTGCCCCCATCGTTTGCTTTACTAAAAGATCACGAAAAAATAATCAGAACTTTCCATATTTGCTACACCTATTCGGTTTCTACAAGGTAATACCTTAGCCGAAATTTTTTCTTGTTCCCCAAGTTTTGGTGTGTTAGGTACTTTTGTTATCTTGCATGCTAGAATATTTTGTTTCCTTATTTCATGCGTGGATAGAATTTCCTTGTTTGCTAGATATTACTTTTTAGGTTGTTAAACCGAATTTCCATATATAAGATATCATCAAATCTTATCTTCTCTCTCTTATCTCTAACATCACACTTGTGATATTCTTGTTACTTAGACCTTTTTTATTTTATTTCCTTTTTAAATCCGAAAAGATCAAAAGATAAGATCTTGGATATTTAAAAAAAAAGGATATTGAAAAGATATTAACAAAAAAAAAAGTTTCCAAAGTTAGGGAAAGCCAAAATAAGACAACCCTAACCCACATCGGTCTAAGCTCATCTTCTATATCTCTCCACCGTCTAGGTCAAGCTTCCTAGAAGTACTTTCTTGCTAATTAGGTTACTTTGTTTACATTTGTTTTAGGGTTTCAATTTGTTCTTGTTTGTTTGATTGCAACTTGCTTGATACACCATAACTTGTTCAAGCCAAGCCGCCCTCACGGCATGCCAAACAAGCCCTACTTACGTGAACTTTGTGACTTGACTAGTGATTTGCTTGGTTGTTGTTCTGTGTTGTCTTTTGTTCGTTTTTCCTCGCGATGTCTGGTTATATTGTCTTAGGTCATGCGAACAGATCACGCGATCGGCGCCAAGTTACTCAACTCCAGGTTCTTCAATGCGATGAACCATCCTCCGCGCCGCGAGATAGCAGATCGCGCCACTACGCGCGTGAAGCTACTACACCGCGACGAACACTTCGACGCCCATAGCGCGACGAACATCGCGTGAGCCCACCTGCCACAAGACCCAACCCGTTCGCCGTCCGTGACCACCTTGGCCACCAGAGTACGCGCACACCGCGCTATGGCTCAGATGGCTATGGCTACAAGATGCCAACGTTCCATCCTGACTTTGAGGAGTTCGACGACGAGGAAATTGAAGACTCGGGTATGATATATTCTGGCTATTTTTACCCCACTATTGGAGATCCAATGGAATCACAGGACCACCCATCGGATTGGATTCCTCCATCGCGTCTCCAGCCCCGAGGAGATCGTGCTCGTGACATTGGCGGCGAGCGCCGCAATGTGATGCCCAGACATGTTCGCCGAGCAGACTACGACGCCCAGCCGCGAAGACGTCGACGCGACGATGCCGATGCGCCCAGGGATGGGTTTGCTCGCGGCAAAGATCACCCAGCCCGTGAAAGGTGCCAGCTTGGACGCGATAGAACCCATGGTGTGCACGCCTACGAGAACCCTCTCTACGACGCCGCGCCACACTACGCGCCCCATCTAGCCCCTGTACAGCCTCGATACCAACACCATGAAGTGAAGGATCACCACCGGCTCAACCGCCACAAGCCAACATCTTGGCAACATCAATACCAAAGCAGGTATAATCCTAACACTAGTCCCTCTATTAATACTAATGTGCGTGTCCCAGTCTCAGGATCCAACACGTACAACCAAGGCCATGACGTCCAGATCGCGACGCCTACTTCAACGGCTTCTTGCGCGACCGTGCCACCGGCCCCATCCCAGGGCAATGATCGCGCACGTGACAGTGAATGCTTCAAGGATGGAGAATGCGATCACTACCAAAGGGATTGTAAAAAAAAAAGCAGGTCCTCTTCTCCAATGTTGCTGCGGACGATGAATCTTCCGAGGAGGAGACCCCGCTTGAGACAATTGTAGGACTCCAAGGTGACACCCTCGACGCCGACAAGTGTGACGCTGCCGTGCTCCATGCAGTCACACCATTACGCCTCGACACACGGCACATCCTGACCATCAAGCAAGGCAACCTTGCCGACCAGCAAGAGCCTTGCGTCCACCCGCGTTGCTTGTTTGATACCGCGTCGATAAATGTCATCGTCGATGGTGGCAGTTGCTTCAAGATCAACAATGAAAAGGTGGTCAACCCTCTGAGCTGGCCAACCACGCTTTACCCACAACCATGTGACCTACAAGAGTTATCTTCCCGCTCAGGTAACACTGTCTCACGCCAGTGTCTTTTCCCCTTTTCAATTGGTCCATACAAAGACACCATTTCATGTGATGTGATTACAATGGACGCCACCCACATCTTGCTTGGGCGTCCATGGCAGTCCGATCGTCGCGTCCTTCTCGATGCGTATCTAAACACCTATGTGTTTACCTACCACGAGAAGCGCGTGACTTTCTCACATATGTCTCTCCATGAGATCTTTCAGGCTCAGGTCGAGCGTGATCGAGAAACGACTATAGAATCACACAAGTTCACATCAACATCAACGCGAACCCACTACGACCCTGGCGATGCTTCTAACACACCAGAGTCAAGTAGCAGGACAACGCGCTCTTACACAAGGCAAGACGTCGATCACAACAACAATGCGCCCAAGGATGGCACGCGTTGTCGAGACATTGAGAGTACAACACAACAGAGCACTATGTTGCAGGGCAGTTGTTATCACCAGGTGCTTCTCGCCCGCCCAAGGGACTTCACTGCCAGTTTGAACAGCAAGGTTCCTTCTTGCCTGTTAGTGACAACCCCAAGCACGCAATGCGCACACATCGACGCGTATTTGCCACCAGCTTTCGCCGAGTTGCAAGCGGAGTTCACCGCGGATTTGCCAAAGCCACCTCCCAACATACCACCACCCTTGTGTAGCCTTCCACAGACAATCCACTGGGTGACTGGTGCCTATCTGCCACATCGCGGCCGCAGTCGATTTGTGTTCGACACCGGAGACCTCCATTGGGAGCACTTGCACGAGTATGTCGAGCCCAAATTCAACGATGGTGAAGCGGGGACGCTTCACAGCCAAATAGGGGAGGATGATGTGACCCTGCCTCCCATGATGGCCCAAGACGAGGAAGAAGCCATGACCGTGGGCTCAGAAGAGCCAAGTACCAAGACCGCGATCTTCGTCATACTCCTCGCATCTGGAACAAAGACCGCAATCTCATTCAAGCGTCTCTATCCAAGACCAAAGATCGCGTGTCTCAACGCGTCTTCCTACAAGCGACTCAATGTTGAACGCGGTCTCCTTCAAGCGATTCAACCTCCTTCAATGCTAGTCGCGTTCTATCTAAAGATTCTCGTATTCAATGCCTTTAACGCGTTCTTTTGAGACACTTTCTATATTTAGTATTTATAGCGTTTCTATCTTGTAGGGTTTGTGCCTTTGCATGCTTGCATGGGCTAGCCCTCGCCTCTAGTATTTATACCCAACTTTGTTATTGTTATTTCCTTACGTTCAAATTAAAGTTCAAGGTTTTAAGTAGAGTGATAATTCCTTCTTCCCTTGATCGGACGTCACTCTTATCCCTCTCAACCCCATTCACTCCGCCGCCGACGCTACGGCAACCACTCGATCTCCCTCGAGTTTATCCCCTCCGCAGTCGACGCTACGACACCAACGACTTGTCTCTTCAAGTCGCCTAGTCTTCATCAAACCACTTCCGCCACCGCTACCATCTTTCCACCAAATCGCTTCCATCATCACTGAGATCCATTCATCGCGTTCTTCCGTTCGCGATCAATTACATCATCACGTTCCACAGCAGAATCACCACACCGAGTGACTTCCCAACCAAGACTAGATCCAAAGGCGTCTCCTTCGACAATTTGGCTTGTCACAGGAGACAAGGACACATCACTACATTAGTTACATTTTTGAGGTTATTTGATAGGAGTCTACGACAAACCCCTCATCATGCATTTATCTGATTTTTTGGGATAGCAGATGTATTGCTGCTGAATTTCTGTTGTTGACATAATTGGGCTTGAACAGATTTGGATTGAATTGCAGGGGTGGACAACCATGAAATCTGTTTTGGCTGATTGTTGTTAATTTTGTACAGCCTCTCGATCTGTTCTAGAGTATTAGGTTGATTGTGTGGTTTACTGAAGTTGGTATTATTGGAGGTATGATTATGTTAGGGATGAATTGGGGGTTTGCAGGTAGTGGCATAGTATGTCTTAAATTAATGCAAGAAATTGTTCGATTGTCGTCGCAGGTTCGTCCGGGATTAGTTTGCAAGGTTGGTGAATTTCTAGGGTCGTTGCCATTAAATTTAAGGCAAGATGATTCTTGCTCATTCTTTTACCTATCTCTTTTAATATAATTATTTCTGTATATTATCATTTTCAGTAATGATTTATGAACTTGTCTATTAAATTGATCTAGAATTATAGGCGTAGAATTAAATGGTTGAATGTGTGGTTGTTGGTTTTGTTGTTGAATGTTGGTCGTTTGTTGGTTGTTGGTTTTGTTGTTGGATGTTGTTGGATATTGGTTGATTGTTGGCTATTGGTTTTGTTGTTGGTTGATTGTTGGATGTTGGTTGTTGTTGGTTATTGTTGGTCGTTGTTGGTTGATTGTTGTTTCGGTTATAAGGAGGGCATGACTCCTTGTAGCTGGGCCGGGGTGATGATAGCCTCACCTGACCACGTAAAGGGTGACCTTGCGTTGGTTCAAGGCCACAATTGGATGGTGAGTGTCCCATCTTGAACCTATCCATGGATAGTATGATTACTTAGGGTGATGATAGTTGGATAGGATTGGATTGGATGTATTTTGCACATTTAAGAAGTTGGATAGGATTGGTTAAGTACAGGTTACATGACAGTAATGGTATATTTTTTGATGCATTATTAATTGGCATTAGATGGATGGTATGATAACATTTCTATGTCCTAATTGTTTTTGCTTGATGATTCTTTCTAGTCTTTCATTAGACTAACCAACCTCGGTTTATGTTTCCACGGTTGGCTGGTGTATCGGGTCCACCAGTCAACCTGTCTTCGCAGGTCCAGCAACAGCAAGGGGGTTCTTGATCACAGTTTCGTCTTCACAGTTAAAGACTTAGTTTTTGCACCGGATTTAGAAAATGTTGTCTTAGCTACATGTTGTTTTTGGATGTAAAATTGATATTCTAAACTTCATGTAAGGTTTGAATGTTGTTGAAACTGGAAGCATGGATTTCGATGTTGATAACTTTGTATATTTGGAAATGTTTTGTGTTTTCCTTTCTAAAATCGCCTTATAGACCTTCGGTTCTACGGCACTGTAATAACTCTGGTTCGGGGTGTTACATAAATAACACTAAAAAGACATACTATTACCATTTATGACACAAGGCACAACTTTGAATCATGTTATATTGTCAAAATATTGGTGGGAAACATAGAGCTAAGATTTTGGGAGACAAATAATACTAAAAAGATATACTATTATGATTTAAGACAAAAGGAACAACTTTGAGCGAAAGATACGAGTTTCATATTTTTTAATTTCTTTCCGTGAATCATCTTATATTGTCAAAATATTGGGGGAAACAAAGAGCAAAGATTTTGGGCGATAAATAAAACTAAAAAGACATACTATTACCATTTACGACACAAGGTATAACATTGAGCGAAAGTTATGAGATTCAAATTTTGTCAATTTCCGTGAATCATCTTATAATGTCAAAATATTAAGGGGAAACAATACATTAAGAGTTTGGACGACAAACAACACTAAAAACACTTAGGATTTACCGTTTACGACACAAGAAACAACTTTGAGCGAAAGTTATGAGTTTCTAATTTTGTCAAATTATTTCCATGAACCGTCTTATATTGTCAATATATTGTGGGAAACAAAGAGCTAAGAGTTTGGGCGACAAACAACAGTAATAACACATACGATTTACCATTTTGGACACAAGGCACAACTTTGAGCGAAAATTATGAGTTATATATTTTTTCAATTTCTTTCCATGAATCATCTTATATTGTCAAAATATTGGGGGAAAAAGAGCTAAGAGTTTGGGCGATAAATAACAATAAGAAGACATACTATTATCATTTTCGACACAAGGCACCCGGCTTGCTCTTGCTCTGTTTGAGTGAACAACTCGACGAGGACTTCCAGACCTGGCCCTGCCGGAGCTCGAGAGAAGCCCTTTCTTAGTCATAAACTTGGCCTTAGACCTTATAATGGTATAATATAGAATTCTTCAAGGAAGGAGTCAATTAATTATATAGAATTACCCAAACAAAGGTTGCCATCCTATTAGCTTTTTCTACCCGGTTGGCAAGTGCAAAAGTGATGACAAGAAGTGGAGAAGATTGATTGGTTCAAATCAATTCCCCATGGTGGATTACCATACCATTTATAGCTGAAATTCCCACTTTGTTGGCGCTCAAGCTAAGTCACTTTCGTTTTCACCTCTTCAATCTTCTGACAACTTTGAGCAAAAGTTATGAATTTCATATTTCTTCAATTTCTTTCCGTAAATCATCTCATATTGTCAAAATATTGGGTGAAACAAAGATCTAAGATTTTGGGAGACATAATACTAAAAAGTTATACTATTACGATTTACGACAACAGGAACAACTCTGATAGAAAGTTATGAGTTTTAAATTTTGTCAATTTATTTCCGTGAATCATCTTATATTGTCAAAATATTTGGACGAAACAAAAAGCTAAGAGTTTGGACGACAAACAACACTAAAAAGTCACAACTTTGAGCGAAAGATATGAGTTTCAAATTTTGTCAATTTCTTTCCGTGAATCATCTTATCTTGTCAATATAATGTGAGAAACAAAGAGCTAAGAGTTTGGGCGACAAACAACTCTAATAACACCTACGATCTGCCATATTAGACACAAGGCACAACTTTGAGCGAAAGTTATGAGTTATAAATTTTTTCAATTTCTTTCCGTGAATCATCTTATATTGTCAAAATATTGGGAGAAAAAAGAGCTAAGAGTTTGGGCGATAAATAACAATAAGAAGACATACTATTACCATTTACGACACAAGACACAACTTTGAGCAAAAGTTATGAGTTTAAAATTTTGTCAATTTCTTTCCGTGAATCGTCTTATATTGTCAATATATTGTGGGAAACAAAGAGCTAAGAGTTTGGGCGACAAACAACAGTAATAACACCTACGATTTACCATTTTGGACACAAGGCACAACTTTGAGCGAAAGTTATGAGTTATATATTTTTTCAATTTCTTTCCGTGAATCATCTTATATTGTCAAAATATTGGGAGAAAAAAGAGCTAAGAGTTTGGGCGATAAATAACAATAAGAAGACATACTATTACCATTTACGACACAAGACACAACTTTGAGCGAAAGTTATGAGTTTCAAATTGTGTCATTTTCTTTTTATGAAACATCTTATATTGTCAAAATATTGGGGGAAACAAAGAGCTAAGAGTTTAGGCGACAAACAACACTAAAAACACCAAAGATTTACCATTTACGACTCAAGGCACACTTTGAGCGAAAGTTATAAGTTTCAAATTTTGACAATTTCTTTCCTTGAACCATCTTATATTGCCCAAATATTGGGGGGAAACAAAGAGATAAGAGTTTGGACGACAAACAACACTTTTACTATTTACTACATAAGGCACAACTTTGAAAGAGAGTTATGATTTTCAAAATTTGTCAATTTTTTCCCTGGATCATCTTATATTGTCAAAATATTGAGGTGAAACAAAGAGCTGAGAGTTTGGGCGACAAACAACATCAAAAACAACTACGATTTACCATTTACGACACAATGCACAACTTTGAGCGAAAGTTATGAGTTTGAAATTTTGTCAATTTCTTAAAATAAATCATCTTATATTGTCAATATATTAAGGGAATCAAAGAGTTAAGAGTTTGGGCGACAAACAACACTAAAAACACCTACGATTTATCATTTAGGACAACAGGCACAACTTTGAGCGAAAGTTATGTGTTTTATATTTTTTAATTTCTTTCTGTGAATCATCTTATATTGTCAAAATATTGGGGGAAACAAAGAGCCAAGAGTTTGGGTGATAAATAACACTAAAAAGACATATTATTACCATTTACAACACAATGCACAACTTCGAGCGAAAGTTACGAGTTTCATATATTTTCAATTTATTTCCATGAATCATCTTATATTGTCAAAATATTGGTGGGAAACATAGAGTTAAGATTTTGGGGGACAAATAATACTAAAAAGATATACTATTACGATTTACGACAAAAGGAACAACTTTGAGCGAAAGATACGAGTTTCATATTTTTTTATTTCTTTCCGTGAATCATCTTATATTGTCAAATTATTGGGGGAAACAAAGAGCTAAGATTTTCGGCGATAAATAAAACTAAAAAGACATACTATTACCATTTACGACACAAGGTATAACTTTGAGCGAAAGTTATGAGTTTCAAATTTTGTCAATTTCCGTGAATCATCTTATAATGTCAAAATATTAAGGGGAACTAAAACGCTAAGAGTTTGGACGACAAACAACACTAAAAAAACTTAGGATTTACCGTTTACGACACAAGAAACAACTTTGAGCAAAAGTTATGAGTTTCTAATTTTGTCAATTTCTTTCCGTGAATTGTCTTATATTGTCAATATATTGTGGGAAACACAAGGCTAAGAGTTTGGGCGACAAACACCAGTAATAACACCTACAATTTACCATTTTGGACACAAGGCACAACTTTGAGCAAAAGTTATGAATTTCATATTTCTTCAATTTTTTTCCGTAAATCATCTTATATTGTCAAAATATTGGGGGAAACAAAGGGCTAAGATTTTGGGAGACACATAATACTAAAAACATATACTATTACGATTTACGACAAAAGGAACAACTCTGATAGAAAGTTATGAGTTTCAAATTTTGTCATTTTTTTTCTGTGAATCATCTTATATTGTCAAAATATTAGTACAAAACAAAGAGCTAAGAGTTTGGACGGCAAACAACACTAAAAACACTTAGGATTTACTGTTTACGACACAAGACACAACTTTGAGCGAAATATATGAGTTTCAAATTTTGTCAATTTCTTTCCGTGAATCATCTTATATTGTCAATATAATGTGGGAAACAAAGAGCTAACAGTTTGGGCGATAAACAACACTAATAAAACCTACGATTTACCATTTTGGACACAAGGAACAACTTTGAGCAAAAGTTATGAGTTTTATATTTTATCAATTTCTTTCCGTGAATCATCTTATATTGTCAAAATATTGGGGGAAACAATGAGCTAAAAGTTTGGGCGATAAATAAAACGCAAAATACATACTATTACCATTTACGACACAAGACACAACTTTGAGCGAAAGTTATGAGTTTCAAATTTTGTCAATTTTTTCCGTGAATCATCTTATATTGTCAAAATATTGGGGGCAACACAGAGCTACGCATTTAGACAACAAACAACACTAAAAAAACCCACGATTTAACATTTACGACACAAGGCATAACTTTTTTACGAAAGTGATGAGTGTCAAATTTTGTCAATTTCTATCCGTGAATCATCTTACATTGTCAATGTAATGGGTAGAAACAAATAGCTAAGAGTTTGGGAGACAAACAACACTAAAAATACCCACGATTTACCATTTACTACAGAAGGTACAACTTTGAGCGAAAGATATGAGTTTCAAATTTTGTCAATTTCTTTTTATTAAACATCTTATATTGTCAAAGTATTTTGGAAAACAAATAGCTAAGAGTTTGGGCGACAAACAACAATAAAAACACCAAAGATTTACCATTTACGACTCAAGGCACAACTTTGAGCAAAAGTTATGAGTTTCAAATTTTGACAATTTCTTTCCTTGAACCATCTTATATTGTCAAAATATTGGGGGGAAACAAAGAGCTAAGAGTTTGGGCGACAAACAACACTTTTACTTTTTACAATTTACTACACAAGGCACAACTTTGAGCGAGAGTTATGAGTTTCAAAATTTGTCAATATTTTCTGTGGATCATCTTATATTGTCAAAATATTGGGAGAAAAAAGAGCTAAGAGTTTGGGCGATAAATAACAATAAGAAGACATAATATTACCATTTACGACACAAGACACAACTTTGAGCGAAAGTTATGAGTTTGAAATTTTGTCAATTTCTTTCCGTGAATCGTCTTATATTGTCAATATATTGTGGGAAACAAAGAGCTAAGAGTTTGGGCGACAAACAACAGTAATAACACCTACGATTTACCATTTTGGACACAAGGCACAACTTTGAGCGAAAGTTATGAGTTATATATTTTTTCAATTTCTTTCCGTGAATCATCTTATATTGTCAAAATATTGGGAGAAAAAAGAGCTAAGAGTTTGGGCGATAAAAAAAACTAAAAAGACATACTATTACAATTTACGACACAAGGCACAACTTCGAGCGAAAGTTATGAGTTTCATATATTTTCAATTTCTTTCCATGAATCATCTTATTGTCAAAATATTGGTGGGAAACATAGAGCTAATATTTTGGGAGGCAAATAATACTAAAAAGATATACTATTACGATTTACGACAAAAAGAACAACTTTGAGCGAAAGATACGAGTTTCATATTTTTTAATTTCTTTTGTGAATCATCTTATATTGTCAAAATATTGGGGGAAACAAAGAGCTAAGATTTTGGGCGATAAATAAAACTAAAAAGACATACTATTACCATTTACGACACAAGGTACAACTTTGAACGAAAGTTATGAGTTTCAAATTTTGTCAATTTCCGTGAATCATCTTATAATGTCAAACTATTAAGGGGAAACAAAGAGCTAAGCGTTTGGACGACAAACAACACTAAAAACACTTAGGATTTACCGTTTACGACACAAGAAATAACTTTGAGCCAAAGTTATGAGTTTCAAATTTTGCCAATTTCTTTTCGTGAATTGTCTTATATTGTCAATATATTGTGGGAAACAAAGAGCTAAGAGTTTGGGCGACAAACAACAGTACACCTACAATTTACCATTTTGGACACAAGGCACAACTTTGAGCGAAAGTTATGAGTTTCATATTTCTTCAATTTCTTTTCGTGAATCATCTTATATTGTCAAAATATTGGCGGAAACAAAGAGCTAAGTTTTTGGGCGATAAATAACACTAAAAAAACATACTATTACCATTTACGATACAAGGCACAACTTCGAGCGAAAGTTATGAGTATCATATATTTTCAATTTCTTTCCATGAATCATCTTATGTTGTCAAAATATTGGTGGAAAACAAAGAGCTAAGGTTTTCGGAGACAAATAATACTAAAAAGATATACTATTACCATTTACGACAAAATGAACAACTTTGATCAAAAGTTATAAGTTTTAAATTTTGTCAAAGTCTTTCCGTGAATCATCTTATATTGTCAAAATATTGGAGGAAACAAAGCGCTAAAAGTTTTGGCGATAAATAACACTAAAAAGACATACTATTACCATTTACGACACAAGGCACAACTTTGAGCGAAAGTTATGAGTTTCAAATTTTGTCAATTTCCATGAATCATCTTATATTGTCAAAATATTAGGACGAAACAAAAAGCTAAGAGTTTGGATGACAAACAACACTAAAAACACTTAGGATTTACCGTTTACGACACAAGACACAACTTTGAGCGAAAGATATGTAACGCCCCAAAATAACCATTAGTGGGGAGTCACAACACCAGGAATTTCCTGCAGAAATTCCCTCAGGCAATTTAAGGAAAGAATCGCAACCTATAACATCTAAAACCTGGACAAGGACGGCTCCCTAATTTAAAACTTATTCAACGGAGGGTTTTCCTGCAAATTCAATATACATAGGGGTTGGCGTACATAGACGCTCCCACGACCCGCTTAAATCAATCAAGTGTGCCATAACAGAAAAAGGGTTTGAAACACAAATAAAATCCCCATCCTAGTATTTGCATCATGTCACATTACCTCCTCCATGCTCCCATTGCGCTACCTGCAACCCTGGTCATGCCAGACATAACCAATTCCCCACATATGGGGTTAGTCTACATCCAGACTAAGCAAGTTATATGAGCAATAGACGTGTGATAGTAAGAGTTTAATAATCACGGACTAATAGACCTACAATCATGCAAACGTGTGTATAACTAAGCCTAACAAATCAAGAATGGATCATTTCATTTATTTGCAAATGTACAGGAAAAGTTACAAATTAACATGCCCTAACCTACAGTCAACTCTAATGAAGACCCGGACTGACATAATCTATTAAGAGTGCATTCATACACATGATTCCATGTATGCAAGAAAATTACAGTTAGACAGATTATAGCAGGTATGCATTATCAACCTCGATCCCAATGCTTATAATTTACCGATAATAATTATACAGAGATACATCATACTCACATATTAATCAATCACACTTTACCAGTAAGAAAACATCTCTTACAAGCAACATACAAACCAATATCCTGAATAGATAGCTAAGGTTTAAATAACTAATCGTGCATCAGCAGGTATTGGTACGATTACAAGAACCATGGCATATTCATATTAACTGAATACCATATCATGTATCAGGCAAAATGACAATCTGGCTGCTTTTGTGTACACATAGAAATACATTAACATTCTCATGTAACCATTAGTTATACTTTATCTAAAGTTCAATCAAGTCATAGATTCCTAAACAACCAAGTGATAATTCAAGAGGAACATGCCAGCAAGCATTTTATTCAACAGAAAAGCCTTTCTAGATGCATGAGTAGGTATACGAGTAATCATAACTAGTCAGGATATACTCAAATTAGACTTTATTAAGCAAATAATACTAAGAATGTATATGAATAAACCATGATTGCATGAGTCATAATAATCTCAACTGCATCCAGTTAATCCACAACTTGCCAAAGACTTAATACTATAAATAATTACACATGCATGAACAGAGGACACGGATACTACAATTACCTTGCATCTTAATTTTACAAATAATTATACCTACATGGACAGATAACACAGATACTACAAACCTTACAACCTAACGTAAAAATTACCATACGTGCATGAATAAATAGCACAGATTCCACAAAAAATACCTTATAACCTAGCGTTGTAACTAATTATACATGCACGAACAGATGTTGGCCAGATCACCGATAGTCATGATATATACCTATTGAATAAGTGCAATATCCAATATCAAATAGAATAATGATCTAAACACAATTGACCATAATTGCAGGAATATAATCTCAGATCACAAATTCCAATACGCGTTCAACTGAACATAGATTCTCATAATTAAAATCCATCGTTCAAAACCTATACCCGGGTATACCTTTTATTTAAGGAAGACTTATTGAGAAACCAACATCTATGAAAACGTTTAAAAATATACCCAAACCAGTTCATAGACACGAAGGTACCTTCTAACACACTCGGTGGGGACGTACCTTTACTTGCCGGACAGAAACGGCATCGTTAGCTAGACGACACCCCCCTCCACAACACAGTTAGAGTACCTCCCTTGACTCACTACCTTTACCTGCCGGATGGAAATGGCATCGTTAGCTAGACGACACCCCCCTTCCACAACACAGGTAAAGTATCTCCCTTGACTCACTACCTTTACCTGCCAGATGGAAACGACATCGTTAGCTAGACGACGTCCCCCTTCCACAACACAGGTAAAGTATCTCCCTTGACTCACTACCTTTACCTGCCGGATGGAAACAGCATCGTTAGCTAGACGGCGCCCCCCTTCCATAACACAGGTAAAGGATCTTCCTTGACTCACTACCTTTACCTGCCGGATAGAAACGGCATCATTAGCTAGACGACGCCCCCCTTCCACAACAAAGGGAAAGTATCTCCCTTTTATCATCATTTCCATACCACCTTAACACAGCCAACGTCCATCTATCGACATGTCAACCATATAAACACATGTTTAAGATATGATCAACTAATTCCACATCTATGCATGATACAATATCCCATGATTCACACTAAATCCAAGATTTCATACTTAAGTTACAGCACATTAATCCATAACATCCAAAAAAGGTCCATTCATACAATCGTCAACTATAATCGCATCAATCATTCATTTTACAACATGCCTTCGCAATCATGATCAACCACCGTTACAACTCCTAACACAAATGATCATAACATCACATCATTATAGAAATCACTCATGATGGTTAACAACAAGTCCATATTACCACTTTAACTCACAAACATGAATGATTCTAACATATACTCATTAATGAAGTAAACTCCAACATATAGATATATCAGGAACACACATATTACAGAATTCCCATCTAGCCTATGAAAATCAATTACCACGCAACATTCACACATATAATTATTTTTACGGTATCTACATATATCCTGATAGCCTGAATTTATACTAGGCACATAAACATTCGCAAATAACTTGCAATTGCAAACATAATCAACCTCAACTACCATTTATAATACCAATAACCTCCACATCTCATCACTATCACTATGATCAACCAGATTCCCTCCATTGGAGATCAACATCGAGATCATATCTTATTTTATACTAGCACCAATTCATACCATATCATATATTCGTAATCAACCCAAGTATTCCTAGACAATGTCTAGCCTAACATGTAATAGTAATCAATATCAAGATCTTATAACACCTCAACAACTCACAATCACATAACCATTACACCTAATCAATATATTGTCATCTTATAACAACAAGGCAATCCACAATATTGGCATATAAATGCATACTCAAGCAATGACATATAACTGCAATATTCATGCATGATAAGAATCAAAACTCATAAATGATTAATGATCTACTGTTAGGCATAGCATGATATCTTAAACTTAAACTGCGACATGCATACGCTCATAATAACTTGCCTTAGAGAAGTTCTACTTCAAGCAATAATCGCGGTATAACTACTTAGGCGACCCGACATTCCCTGATTTGCGTAATGGTTGCGAAATCCCGAATCTACATTACAACACGGATTTGTACATAACTTTTTATATGTATATCCAAATCAAGATCCGTAAGAGGATCCCGCACCTTATGAACCCAGCCACAACTTTCCAGTAATTACAAAATATGCACAGAAATGCCCAGATGGCTATGGAACTATGCTGGTAAGATCATCTTGTGAAATTCAACATTCAATCAAGATAGATAAATTAATCTTAACATAGGAATCCTTTTTTATGTTTGGCTGTAGTAGGTCTTTGTTTAGCGTTTGTTAACTACTATACAAATCCTTCTTTGTGAAGCTGATGTTACCGTTGACCGTTCTACATTTCATCATTGTTATTGGTTACTCCGTCGCATTCAAAATACATATGATGTTTGAATCTAACAAATACTCTAATGCCCTCACATGTTGTTTGATATCTAGTTTGGATTTAAAGTTACTTTTATAGAGTTAAACAAGATTTGGAGAATATTACAACTATGTCTTCAGGATTCTACTGTTTCTGCTCCCATGCAAGTTAATGAGTTCTTTAACAGACCCATTTCAAGTTAATGAGTTCTTTAACAGACCCAAAGTGTATAATTTCTCCTCTACCTCAAGGAGAAACCATCTTGCTTCAGCTTGAAGCAGAAAAATCTTGTACCTTTACCCCAAAGACCATTAAATGGAAGGACATAACCATTCGTGAAACCTTGGAAGTCGAAAATGACAACCCTCCTAGGAATATGGAACAACAAGAGTTTTCTCAGATTATAGAAGAAACTGATGGCAGGATTCTCATCAGGTTTA
The DNA here is from genome assembly GCA_027886185.1 of Rheum nobile. NCBI lineage: Eukaryota > Viridiplantae > Streptophyta > Magnoliopsida > Caryophyllales > Polygonaceae > Rheum > Rheum nobile. The sequence goes on along the minus strand of WOAB01000585.1, from coordinate 531,321 downwards.
ATTCTACTAGGGAAACTTCTGCTGACAGACCAACCTTTGTTCCTAGAAGAAACTCTATCCATGACCCCTTCTATTCCATTAGAAGCGAGTTTTCAGGAGCCCTTAGAACTGATCATGTCAATTTTGAAGCTCCTTTACCTAGAGTCATCCCTCCAAATGATGTTGAGTCAACCGGTGGTCACTCACCAACCTCCAATGATATGCATAGCTATTCTACTATCAATGTATTATCTAAAGAAGATTTTACTATTGATAAAGAATATTTGAGAAAAGACTTTTACAGTCCCAAGAGATAAGAAGAAAAAATGGTTCATGAGCATAGACAAAGTCTGTAGAGACCAAATCCAAAAGGAATATTATGAAGAGATGAATAAACTTCAAACTAATATTCTTTTTTTTAAATGGTTCTCTATATACTTGTCTAGAAAAGACATAGAAGACCCTTTCCATCTTTCTTATCTGGAAGTTCATAATAGAATCACTAGAACCTGGAAGCACCATCCTACAGGTACTAGTACGTCTGTCCATCCACCTCTCAAAGGCATAATTCTCAGTGATGAAATAAAGGCCGAACCTTTCAAAAGGGGAAGATCTGATATAGACAATAGTCAGGTAAATCTTGGAGACATAAAAAAGATTTACAATCAGAACAATTATTCTAACCAGATTCTCCACACCATTGCCGAACAGATAGACCAAGTCCACTTGGGAATCGACAATGGATTTAATCCACCTAAATTTCCTAGGGTTGAGTCAACCGGTGGTCACTCACCAACCTCCAATGATATGCATAACTATTCTACTATCAATGTATTATCTAAAGAAGATTTTACTATTGATAAAGAATATTTGAGAAAAGACTTTTACAGTCCCAAGAATGATAAGAAGAAAAAATGGTTCATGAGCATAGACAAAGTCTGTAGAGACCAAATCCAAAAGGAATATTATGAAGAGATGAATAAACTTCAAACTAATATTCTTTTTTTTTTTAAATGGTTCTCTATATACTTGTCTAGAAAAGACATAGAAGACCCTTTCCATCTTTCTTATCTGGAAGTTCATAATAGAATCACTAGAACCTGGAAGCACCATCCTACAGGTACTAGTACGTCTGTCCATCCACCTCTCAAAGGCATAATTCTCAGTGATGAAATAAAGGCCGAACCTTTCAAAAGGGGAAGATCTGATATAGACAATAGTCAGGTAAATCTTGGAGACATAAAAAAGATTTACAATCAGAACAATTATTCTAACTAGATTCTCCACACCATTGCCGAACAGATAGACCAAGTCCACTTGGGAATCGACAATGGATTTAATCCACCTAAATTTCCTAGGGATATTTCCAGACCTCACTTTCAATCTGAAAGCATTCCTAGCAATCTGTTGAGAAATATAAATCTCAATCCTCCCACAGTCTTAGAGAAAATCTCTCAAAGAATAGACGCATTCCAAGCCTCTACCTCTCAAAGACTCGATGCAATTCAAGCATCAAACTCTAGGATAACCCCTTCTACTAATTCCAATCCTGCAAATATAAACTGCTTAAAGGCAAAATGCAAAAGCAGTGGCAATGATGAGTCCAGCCTTGATCAAAGTAGTCCCAGTACTAAAGATACTAGTACTGAAAATGAGTTTGTTGAAGATATTAATCACATAGAATCTGTCTACCAGAGATCAACAAACTCAGGAGAAGAGGTAACAGATCTCAACACCATACCAAAAGGTTTGGTAATTCAGACACCAGAAATTACTATAATAGACCCACTCCTCCTGATCTTCAGTATGAAGAAAGAGCAAAGTTTAGATCCACAGATTACAATGGCACATCCATCTACGAATGGAACATAGATGGTAAGTCAGAAGGAGAAATCATGAATACTCTCCAAGAAATAGGCATGGCCAAAGTTGCCTATAGAACCCAAAGTCAGTCTGACAAAACTGATGCATGCCTTATAATCCAAGGATTCACATGGCAATTAAAATACTGATGGGATAACGCTACCAATATTCAGCAAAAAATGGAGATCTTGGATGCAACCATCTCTACTGAAGATGAGACAGGTAGAATTACCACTGAGCAAAACGCCTCAGGTCAACTTATCTATGCAATCAGCATGTATTTCGTGGGCAATCCCCAAGAAGAATTACAAGCTAATAAGATCACCTTGACCAACCTAAATTGCCCAACCTTAAGTGACTACAGGTGGTACAAAGATGTTTTTTAACCTATGTCCTTAAGAGACCAGACTGCAATGAATCTTTTTGGAAAGAAAGATTCGTCGCAGGCTTACCTTCCCTTTTCGCCAAACGTATCTCAACCAAGCTCAAAGAAACCATTGGAACAGAAGAAATTCCATGGAAAGATATTACTTATGGTCAGCTTGGAGCCTTTATTAAAAAGGAAGGTCTAGCATTATGCACTGAACTTCAAATTCAGGCAAAATACGGGGGAGAAAAGGGTAGATCCAGAAGAGAAATGGGAAACGTTTGCGAAGCCTTTGGAATGGAAAAGATCCAAGCCCCTTCAAGAGCTGACAGGGAAAAATCTCATAAAAAGAGAAATTTCTCTAGAACCTAGAAAAGCTCTAGAAAACATAGACCTAGCCAAACCAAGTTTGACAGATCCAACAGACCTAGTCTTAGTAAAAAGATCATCTACTATAAGTGTCGCAAGCCAGGGCATAAAGCAGATAGTTGTCCTTTAAAGCAAAAGGTCAACGAGTTATTCAAGGATAACCCAGATCTTTGAGAAGGTCTAAAAAGGATTCTTAATTTGTCTGATCACTCTGATGACAATGGAATCTACGAGGTAGACTATAGCTCCTCTGATTCAGATAATAATCAACCACAGCAATGCTGCAATGTCATCACTAAAGCCGATAGAGATGAAGCTCTTTTCGAGCTTGTTAACCAAATTCCAGATCCACAAGTTAAACATGAATATTTCATGAAACTTAAGGATCTCATATTCAAAGAACAAAGAACCGCTTTCAACGAGCCTTTTAGCTTTTCTAAACTCTTTGAGAACAGACCCTCTTCTAGCGTCTTTGGCTCACCAGTCACAACCAAAGACCTTCAGTCAGAGGTTAATAAACTCAAAAAAGAAATTAGAGATCTTCAAGAATATGTCAGGCTTAAAGATCCTCTAGATCTAGAGATCGAAACTAGACTCGCTATACTTGAATCTAAGATAGACCCAAGTAGCAGTTCTAGCAGCAAATCTACTCATAGATCTCGAAGTAGTTCCAAACATTACAAAACTACTTCCAAAAGCATTCAAGAAGACCCCTTTCCTACCAATGACGATCTTTTTCTTACAGTCCTAAACAAATTGAGTTTTCAGAAATGGAATTGCCCCGTTTTTAAAATTGCCAATGAAGTTTTCAACACTATCTCTCTCATAGACAGTGGAGCTGACCTCAACTGCATCAGAGAAGGATTGGTTCCTTCCATCCATTTTGAAAAGACCAATGAAAGATTACACAATGCCAGTGGCGTCCAAATGCAATTAAACTTTAAAATTCCCGAAGCATCTGTCTGCAATAATGGATGGTGCGTCCTGAATTCTTTTGTTTTAGTCAAAGATCAATCCCAAGATGTTATTCTGGGATCTCCTTTCCTCACCCAAATCTATCCCTTCACCGTTGACCATAACGGCATTCATGCAGATATCCTTGGCAAAAAATTAGATTTCAATTTTCTTGATCCCATCAAAAGCAGAGATCTTGATATCCTCCAATCCGTCTCAATCAAAAGACAGATAAATCTCATTGATCACAAAAAGACTTTTATTAAAGATCTGACCGATGAAATTGCTTTTTTAAAGATTGAAGAAAAACTTCAAAGTCCTTATCTTCAAACCAAAATCCTTGATCTTGAAAAGCTTTTCAAAAACCAGGTATGTTCTGACATCCCTAATGCTTTTTAGGATCGAAAGAAACATCAAGTCTCTCTTCCTTATGAAAAGACCTTTAGCGAAAGAGACATTCCTACCAAAGCCAGACCCATTCAAATGAATAAAGAACTTTTAGAAGTCTGTAAAAAGGAAATAGACTCTTTATTAACCAAGCAGTTAATAAAGAAGTCCCAGTCTCCTTAGAGTTGTGCAGCCTTCTATGTTATGAATGCAGCAGAGAAAGAAAGAGGGGTTCCCAGGTTGGTCATCAACTATAAACCCCTCAATAACGTCTTGCAATGGATCAGGTATCCAATCCCTAACAAAAGATATCTACTTAACAGGCTCTTCGAAGCAAAAGTATTCTCCAAATTTGACATGAAAAGCGGCTACTGGCAGATCCAGATAGCCGAAGAAGACAAATACAAAACCGCATTCACCGTTCCTTTTGGCCACTACGAATGGAATGTTATGCCTTTCGGCCTTAAGAACGCCCCTTCAGAGTATCAGAGAATTATGAATGATATTCTCAATCCTTACTCTGACTTCCTCATTGTCTACATTGATGACATGCTTATCTTTTCAAAAATCCTAGATGAGCATTTCAAACATTTAAACATTTTTCTACATACCATCAGAAAAAATGGTTTAGTTTTATCAGCCACCAAGATGAAACTATTCCAAATCAAAGTCAGGTTTCTTGGTCATGATATTTATCAACAGACTATTAAACCTATTCACAAGAGCATTGAATTTGCTGACCAATTCCCGGATGAGATTAAAGACAAAACCCAGCTTTAAAGGTTTCTTGGATGTCTTAACTACATCTCAGACTTCTTCCCTCACCTCAGACAGCTTTGTGTACCTTTATTTCAAAGACTCAAGAAGAATCCTCCCCCTTGGGGACCAGAACAAAGCGCGGCTGTCAAGACCATTAAAAGCAAGGTCAAAACCCTTCCTTGTATTGGCATTCCTCAACCCAAAGCCTTCATGATTGTTGAAACCGATGCCTCAGATATAGGTTTCGGGGGCATTCTCAAACAAAGACTTGACAATAACAGTCCAGAACAATTAGTCAGATTCTACTCTGGATGTTGGGCAGGTCCTCAAAAAAATTATAGCACGGTTAAAAAAGAGATATTTGCTATCGTCGCTTGCATTTCAAAATTCCAAGACGACTTATACAACAAGTCTTTTCTCCTTAGAGTCAATTGTAAATCTGCCAAAGAGATTTTACAAAAGGATGTTCAAAATATTGTTTCAAAACAAATTTTCGCTAGATGGCAAGCAATACTTTCAGTCTTCGATTTCGAAATTGAATTTATCAAAGGGGAGAATAACTCCTTACCTGACTTTCTCACTAGAGAACTTTTGCAGGGAAAACCAGCAAACTCTTCTACTCCTTAAAATGGCTCCTTTCCCGCATTTTAAGGTTTTTCAAGATCTTCAAAAACATTGCCTCGAAACTTGTGGTGTTTTCAACAGCCAGCAAGAAATCAAAACCATTTTAACAACAGTTTACGATTCTGAAGATTCAAAAACACTAGATTTTGTTATCGCAAAGATATGGCTTCAACGCAACAAAGTTGCAGTAAAAAGGTTAATAACCTTAAAGGTAAAAGCCTCTGAACTACATTTTTGACAATATTTTCTATTTTTCAGAAATGGCGGGGAGAGGAAACTCCTCTCGAAAGCAAACTCCAGCAGACTACCTCTCCGCAAAGAAGACTAGCGATTTAGTACCAGTACAAAACCAGTTCCAGAGTCTATCACAATATCCTACCCTCTCAAAGGCCTCAAGCCTAAAGACTCCACAAAAAAAAGAGTCAAAGTCCAAAGTCTTTCATAAATATGTCATTAAACAATCTCTCATTGAGGAATTATGTTTAACTAAAGAATCAGTGACTCATGAACCCAAAGAGTTCGAACCTTTCATCAAGAGTCTCTTCTCTCAAGACTTTCAATGGTTCCCTACTGAACCAGCTAAAACACAAAAAAAATTCGAGTTCATTTTGGTAGATTCTCATTCTGTAGAAATCTCCCATACCAAAGATGACTAAGTTCCCAATCTTATACTTTTTTCTAAGTGTAAAATCCTCAAAGTAATCTCCAGAGACCAATGGGGTGATCCCACTTCAAACAAGCAATTCTCTATTCCCTTTTACCCAAAGGGATACTCCTACTATGACTATCGCTTGGCATGGTCAAAAGCATTTTTCATCAGACCCTTTAACCACTCATGGTTCTTCTTTTTCTGCAAAGACTGTCCAGACCAAATACCAATCTGGTTTTACTCCTAGTGGAACCTTTTTGGTCCTGTCCCTGAAATTTACCCAGAACCAGTTAAGTTAGCCCTTGACTACTTTTGCAAACATTGTTTCTAGCCGGAGTATATCAAACCAGTCCAATTCCACAAAAATACTGGTGTCGCTTGGATCTTTTGTTGGATCTACGATCTCCGACAGATCCTTCCTACACCACTCCCATTATCCCTCTGTAGACTTTACAAAGTCAGATGGTGGGAGAAATTTGACTTAGACCTAGTCTCCCTTCATAAGATCAAAACCCTTATCCAGTCTAAAAGAACCTCCCAAACTCCTCAAAATACCCAAACAATCCATCCTACAGGTATTCCAGTGGCATCTTCTTCTCAGTCACCACCATTAACTGCATCCCAGCAGAAAGAGTGGGAAGAATTTCAAAATTGGAAAAAATATCAAGAATGAATGGCAGCCCAGTCGAGTGCAGCCCAATCAAGCAATTACCAAGTCAAGACCATTATAATCAAAGATGTTCAGCCCAAATCGGTTAAAAACAAATCATGGGTTGACAAAGTCCAAGAAGACGAACTGGAAGCCCAAAATAGTTCGTCCAATCAAGACTACAATGAGGATTTTGACCCTTATGATCAATTTGCTCAGGATCCTTACGCTTAATAATCCATATCAAAATGGTGACCCAAGATCTATTCAAGTCCAGCAAGAAGTCTTTGGCCCAACCCAGCAAAACAATTTTCAGCAAATTATCTCTTAGACCATTGAGATAATGACGCCCATATTAGCAAAATTAGATGTCGGCACAAGCAATCAGTGAGTTCAATTCACTTTCAGCAAAAGTTTATGGCCGACAAAGACTTTCAACAAAAGTAGAAGATTACAAAAGTCCTTTCTGCAAAAGCTTATGGCCGACAATGACTATTAGCAAAAACAGAAGACTCCAAATCTTCTTTCCAGCAATTGTATATCCCACTTGTTTTTAACTGTACACATGAATAGTTGTATGGCTTCCAAACAGGGGATCCCAAATAGTCACTTTTCATTTTCTTTAAATAGCAAAGCCTCTCAGTCTGTTGAAGGCATGTTTCTTTAGAATCATTTTTACTTTGTTTTTCTCCTCCTTTTTGTAAATTAAGAACCTCTGTATTTTGCATCATTGGATCCACATCAAAGAACAAGACCAGGATCCATAAGCAAATAAAAGTAAGCAAATTTTAAGCAATTGTTCAGTTTTCATTTCTCCCCCAATATTTTAACAATATATTTTTAGTGTTATTTGTCGCTTAGCTCTTTATCTCCCCCAATATTTTAACAATATGAGATGATTCAGTGAAAGAATATGACAACATTTGAAACTTATAACTTTCGCTCAAAATTGTGCCTTGTGTCGTAAATGGTTGTAGTGTGTCATTTTAGTATTATTTGTAGCATAAACTCTTAGCTCTTTGTTTCCCCCAATATTTTTATAATATGAAATGATTAATGGAAAGAAATTGACAAAAAATGAAACTCATAGTTTTCACTCAAAGTTGTGCCTTGTATCGTAAATGGTAAATCGTATGTGTTTTTAGTGTTGCTTGTCACCCAAACTCTTAACTCTTTATTTTCCCCAATATTTGACATTATAAGATGATTCACGGAAAGAAATTGACCAAATTTGAAACTCATAACGTTCGTTCAAAGTTGTGTCTTGTGTCGTAAATGGTAAAACAATGTATTTTTAGTGTTGTTTGTCGCCCAAACTCTTAGCTCTTTGTTTCTTCTCAATATTGTGACTATATAAGATGATTCACGGAAAGAAATTTATAAAATTTGAAACTTATAACTTTTGCTCAAAGTTGTGCTTTGTGTCCTAAATGGTAAATCTTAGGTGTTTTTACTGTTGTTTGTCGCCCAAACTCTTAGCTCTTTGTTTACCACCAATATTTTGACAATATAAGATGATTCATGGAAAGAAATTGACAAAATTTGTAACTCAAAACTTTGGCATAATGTTGTGCCTTGTGTCGCAAATGGTAATAGTATGTCTTTTTAGTGTTATTTGTCGCTCAAACTCTTAGCTCTTTGTTTTTCCAAATATTTTGCCAATATAAGATGATTGATGGAAAGAAATTGAAAAAAAATGAAACTTAGAACTTTCGCTAAAAGTTGTGCCTTGTGTCGCAAATGGTAATAGTATGTCTTTTTAGTGTTATTTGTCGCCCAAACTCATAGCTCTTTGTTTGCCCTAATATTTTGGCAATATAAGATGATTCAGGGAAAGAAATTGACAAATTTTAAAACTTATAACGTTCGCTCAAAGTTATGCCTTGTGTCATAAATGGTAATAAAATGTCTTTTTACTGTTGTTTGTCGCCCAAACTCTTAGCTCTTTGCTTCTTAACAATATTTTGACTATATAAGATGATTCACGGAAAGAAATTCACAAAATTTGAAACTTATAACTTCCGTTCAAAGTTTTGCCTTGTGTCCTAAATGGAAAAATCGCAGGTGTTTTTAGTGTTGTTTGTCACCCAAACACTTAGCTATTTGTTTCCCACCAATATTTTGACTCTTTAAGATGATTCACGGAAGGAAATTGACAAAATTTAAAACTCAGGAGTTTTGCTAAAAGTTGTCCCTTGTGTCGCAAATGGTAATAGTATGTCTTTTTAGTGTTATTTGCCGCTTAAACTCTTACCTCTTTATTTTCCCCTCAATATTTTGACAATATGAGATGATTCATGGAAATAAATTTAAAAAAATTGAAACTCATAACTTTCGGTCAAAGTTGTGCCTTGTCTCGTAAATGGTAATAGTATGTCTTTTTAGTGTTTATTGTCGCCCAAACTCTTTGCTCTTTATTTGCCCCAATATTTTGACAATATAAGATGATTCACGAAAAGAAATTGACACAATTTGAAACTCATAACGTTCGCTCAAAGTTGTGCCTTGTGTCGTAAATGGTAATAAAATGTATTTTTAGTGTTGTTTGTCGCCTGAACTTTTAGCTCTTTGTTTTCCACAATATTTTGACAATAAAAGATGATTCATGGAAAGTATGGACAAAATTTGAAACTCATAACTTTTGCTCAAAGTTGTGCCTTGTGTCGTAAATGGTAAAACGTTTGAATTTTTAGTGTTTTTTTCGCCCAAACTCTTAGATCTTTGTTTTCCACAATATTTTGACAGCATAAGATGATTCACGAAAAGAAATTGACAAAATTTGAAAGTTATAACTTCCGCTCAAAGTTGTGCCTTGTGTCGTAATTGGTAAAACGTATGAATTTTTAGAGTTGTTTGTCTCCCAAACTCTTTGCACTTTGTTCCCCCCCCCCCCCCCCCCCAAAAAATTTTTTTTACAATAAATATGATAAACTCAAATAAATTGACAAAATTTGAAACCCCTAACTTTTGCCAAAAGTTGTGCCTTGTGTTGTAAACTGTAAATCATAGGTGTTTTCTGAGTTGTGTGTGGCCATAACTCTTAGCTCTTTGTTTCCCCCGTATATTTTTACCATATATGATGATTCACTTAAAGAAATTGACAATATTTGAAACTGCTAACATTCGCTCAAAGTTGTTTCTTGTATCGTAAATGGTAAAACGTATGAGTTTTTAGTGTTGTTTGTCGCCCAAACTCTAAGCTCTTTGTTTCCCCCAATATTTTGACAATATAAGATGATTCACGGAAAGAAAATATAAAAATTTGAAACTCATTATTTTCGATCAAAGTTGTGCCTTGTGTTGTAAATGGTAATCGTATTAGTTTTTAGTTTTGTTTGTCGCCCAAACTCTTAGCTCTTTGTTTCCCAACATTATTTTGTCAATATAAGATGATTCATTTAAAAAAATAGACAAAATTTGAAACTCCTAACGTTTGCCCAAAGTTGTGCCTTGTGTCGTAAATGGTAAATCATAGGTGTTTTTTGTGTTGTTTGTCTTCCAAGCTCTTAGCTCTTTGTTTTCCCCAAATATTTTGACAATATAATATGATTCACGCAAAGAAATTGACAATATTTGAAATTCCTTAAATTTACTCAAAGTTGTGCCTTGTGTTGTGAATGGTAAAACCCTTTGAGTTATTAGTGTTGTTTGTCGCCCAAACACTTAGGTCTTTGTCTTCCCCTAATATATTGACTATATAAGATGATTCATTCAAAGAAATTGACAATATTTGAAACTCTTTACACTTGATCAAAGTTTTTAGTGTTGTTTTTCGCCCAAACTCTTTGCTCTTTGTTTTCCACAATATTTTGACAATATAAGATGATTCATGGAAAGAAATGGACAAAATTTGAAACTTATAACTTTCGCTCAAAGTTGTGCCTTGTGTCTAAAATGGTAAAACGTATGATTTTTTAGTGTTGTTTGTCGCCTGAACTCTTAGCTCGTTGTTTTCCACAATATTTTGACAATATAAGATGATTCATGGAAAGTATGGACACTATTTGAAACTCTAAACTTTTGCTCAAAGTTGTGCCTTGTGTCGTAAATGGTAAAACGTTTGAATTTTTAGTGTTTTTTCGCCCAAACTCTTAGCTCTTTGTTTTCCACAATATTTTGACAACATAAGATGATTCACGAAAAGAAATTGACAAAATTTGAAAGTCATAACTTTCGCTCAAAGTTGTACCTTGTGTCGTAATTGGTAAAACGTATGAATTTTTAGAGTCGATTGTCTCCCAAACTATTTGCTCTTTGTCCCCCCCCCCCCCACCAATATTTTGACAATAAAGATGATACACTAAAAGAAATTGACAAAATTTGAAACTCCTAACTTTCGCCAAAAGTTGTGCCTTGTGTTGTAAATTGTAAATTGTAATCATAGGTGTTTTCTGAGTTGTTTGTGGCCATAACTCTTACCTCTTTGTTTCCCTCGTATATTTTTAGCATATATGATGATTCACTTAAAGAAATTGACAATATTTGAAACTGCTAACATTCGCTCAAAGTTGTGCCTTGTGTCGTAAATGGTAAAACGTATGAGTTTTTAGTGTTGTTTGTCGCCCAACCTCTAAGCTCTTTGTTTCCCCCAATAGTTTGACAATATAAGATGTTTCACGGAAAGAAAATTTAAAAATTTGAAACTCATTATTTTCGATCAAAGTTGTGCTTTGTGTCGTAAATGGTAATACGTATGAGTTTTTAGAGTTGTTTGTCGCCCAAACTCTTTGATCTTTGTTCCCCCCCCCCCCCCCCAATATTTTTACAATATAAGATGATTCACTCAACGAAATTGACAAAAATTGAAACTCCTAACTTTCTCCCAAAGTTGTGCCTTTTGTCGTAAATGGTAAATCATAGGTGTTTTCAGAGTTGTTTTTGGCCATAACTCTTAGCTCTTTGTTTCCCCCGTATATTTTGACCATATCTGATGATTCACTTAAAGAAGTTGACAATATTTGAAACTCCTAACATTTGCTCAAAGTTGTGCCTCGTGTCGTAAATGGTAAACCTTATGAGTTTTTAGTCTTGTTTTTCGCCCAAAACTCTTAGCTTTTTGTTTTCTTCCAATAATTTGACAATATAAGATGATATACAGAAAGAAATTGACAAAATTCGAAACTCATAAATATCGCTCTAATTTGTGCCTTGTGTCGTAAATGGTAAACGTATTAGTTTTTATTGTTGTTTGTCGCCCAAACTCTTAGCTCTTTGTTTCCCAACAGTATTTTGACAATAGAAGATGATTCACTTAAAGAAATAGACAAAATTTGAAACTCCTAACTTTTGCACAAAGTTGTGCCTTGTGTCGTAAATGGTAAATCATAGGTGTTTTCTGTGTTGTTTGTCGCCCAAACTCTTAGCTCTTTGTTTTCCTTCAATATTTTGACAATATAATATGATTCACGCAAAGAAATTGACAATATTTGAAACTCCTTACATTCGCTCAAAGTTGTGCCTTGTGTTGTAAATGGTAAAACCGTTTGAGTTTTTTGTGTTGTTTGTCGCCCAAACTCTTAGCTCTTTGTATTCCCCAAATATTTTGACAATATTTAGCTCAAAGTTGTGCCTTGTTTCATAAATGGTAATCGTATAAGTTTTTAGTGTTGTTTTTTGCCCAAAATATTATTTTGACAATATAAGATGATTCGCGTAAAGATATTGACAGAATTTGAAACTCATAACTTTTGTTCAAGGTTGTGCTTTATGTCGTAAATGGTAAATCGTAGGTGTTTTTAGTGTTGTTTGTAACCCAAACTCTTAGCTCTTTGTTTCCATCAAATAATTTTACAATATAAGATGACTCACGCAAAGAAAATGACAAAATTTGAAACTCATAACTTTCGTTCTAAGTTGTACCTTGTGTTGTAAATAGTAAATCGTATGAGGTTTTAGTGTTCGTTGTCACCCAAACTCTAAGCTCTTTGTTTCCCCGAATAGTTTGATAATATAACTTGAATCACGGAAAGAAAATGACAAAATTTAAAACTCATAACTTTCACTCAAAGTTGTGCCTTGTGTCATAAATAGTAAATCGTGTGAGTGTTTAGTGTTGGTTGTCACCCAAACTCTAAGCTCTTTGTTTCCCCCAATATTTTGACAATATAAGATGATTCACGGAAAGAAATTGACAAAATTTGAAACTCATCAATATCGCTCAAAGTTGTGCCTTGTGTCGTAAATGGTAAAACGTATGAGTTTTTAGTGTTGTTTGTCGACCAAACTCTTTGTTTCCCAATAGTATTTTGACAATATAAGATGATTCACTAAAAGAAATAGGCAAAATTTGAAACTCCTAACTTTCGCCCAAAATTGTGCCTTGTGTCGTAAATAGTAAATCATAGGTGTTTTCATAGTTGTTTGTCGCCCAAACTCTTAGCTCTTTGTTTTCCCCAATATTTTGACAATATAATATGATTCACTTAAAGAAGTTGACAATATTTGAAACTGCTAACATTCGCTCAAAGTTGTGCCTTGGGTCGTAAATGGTAAAACATATGAGTTTTTAGTGTTGTTTGTCGCCCAAACTCTAAGCCCTTTGTTTCACCCAATAGTTTGACAATATAAGATGATTCACTCAACGAAATTGACAAAAATTGAAACTCCTAACTTTCTCCCAAAGTTGTGCCTTTTGGCGTACATGGTAAATCATAGGTGTTTTTAGAGTTGTTTGTGGCCATAACTCTTAGCTCTTTGTTTCCATCAAATAATTTTACAATATAAGATGATTCACGCAAATAAAATGATAAAATTTGAGACTCATAACTTTCATTCTAAGTTGTATCTTGTGTCATAAATAGTAAATCGTATGAGGTTTTGAGTGTTCGTTGTCACCCAAACTATAAGCTCTTTGTTTCCCCCAATAGTTTGACTATATAAGATGATTCACGGAAAGAAATTGACAAAATTTGAAACTCATAACTTCTGCTGAAAGTTGTGCCTTGTGTCGCAAATGGTGATAGTATGTCTTTTTAGTGTTATTTGTCGCTCAAACTCTTAGCTCTTTATTTCCCCCAATAATTTGACAATATGAGATGATTCAGGGAAAGAAGTTTACAAAATTTGAAACTCAAAACTTTGGCAAAATGTTGTGGCTTGTGTCGGAAATGGTAATAGTAAATCTTTTTAGTGTTATTTGTCGCTTAGCTCTTTATCTCCCCCAATATTTTGACAATATAAGATGATTCATGCAAAGAAATTGATAAAATTTGTAACTCAAAACTTTGGCATAATGTTGTGCCTTGTGTCGCAAATGTTAATAGTATGTCTTTTTAGTGTTATTTGTCGCTCAAACTCTTAGCTCTTTGTTTGCCCTAATATTTTGACAATATAAGATGATTCACAGAAAGAAATTGACAAAGTTTGAAACTCATAACGTTCATTCAAAGTTGTTCCTTGTGTTGTAAATGGTAATCAAATGTATTTTTTGTTGTTGTATGTCGACCAAACTCTTAGCTCTTTGATTCTTAACAATAATTTGACTATATAAGATGATTCGCAGAAAGAAATTGACAAAATTTGAAACTTATGACTTTCGCTCAAAGTTGTGTCTTGTGTCCTAAATGGTTAATCGTATGAGTTTATAGTGTTGTTTGTCACCCAAACTCTTAGCTCTTTGTTTCCAACCAATTATTTGACTATATAAGATGATTCACGTAAAGAAATTGACAAAATTTGAAACTCATAACTTTTGCTGAAAGTTGTGCCTTGTGTCGCAAATGGTGATAGTATGTATTTTTAGTGTTATTTGTCGCTCAAACTTATAGCTCTTTATTTCCCCCAATATTTTGACAATATGAGATGAATTAGGAAAAGAAGTTTACAAAATTTGAAACTCAAAACTTTGGCAAAATGTTGTGCCTTGTGTCGGAAATGGTAATAGTATATCTTTTTAGTGTTATTTGTCGCTTAGCTCTTTATCTCCCCCAATATTTTGACAATATGAGATGATTCAGTGAAAGAAATTGACAACATTTGAAAGTTATAACTTTCGCTCAAAGTTGTGCCTTGTGTCGTAAATGGTTATAGTATGTCATTTTAGTATTATTTGTTGCTCAAACTCTTAGCTCTTTGTTTCCCCCAATATTTTGACAATATGAGATGATTCATGGAAAGAAATTGACAAAAATTGAAACTCATAGTTTTCGCTCAAAGTTGTGCCTTGTATCGTAAATGGTAAATCGTATGTGTTTTTAGTGTTGCTTGTCTCCCAAACTCTTAGATCTTTGTTTTCCCCAATACTTGACATTATAAAATGATTCACGGAAATAAATTGACCAAATTTGAAACTCATAACGTTCGTTCAAAGTTGTGCCTTGTGTCGTAAATGGTAAAACAATGTATTTTTAGTGTTGTTTGTCGCCCAAACTCTTAGCTCTTTGTTTCTTCTCAATATTGTTACTATATAAGATGATTCACGGAAATAAATTTACAAAATTTGAAATTTATAACTTTTGCTCAAAGTTGTGCTTTGTGTCCTAAATGGTAAATCTTATGTGTTTTTAGTGTTGTTTGTCGCCCAAACTCTTAGATCTTTGTTTACCACCAATATTTTGACTATTTAAGATGATTCCCGGAAGGAAATTGACAAAATTTGAAACTCGTGACTTTTTCTGAAAGTTGTGCCTTGTGTCGTAAATGGTAAAACAATGTATTTTTAGTGTTGTTTGTCGCCCAAACTCTTAGCTCTTTGCTTCTTAACAATATTTTGACTATATAAGATGATTCACGGAAAGAAATTCACAAAATTTACAACTTATAACTTTCGCTCAAAGTTTTGCCTTGTGTCCTAAATGGAAAGATCGTAGGTGTTTTTAGTGTTGTTTGTCACCCAAACACTTAGCTCTTTTTTCCCACCAATATTTTGACTCTTTAAGATGATTCACGGAAGGAAATTGAAAAAAAAATAAAACTCAAGACTTTTGCTAAAAGTTGTGCCTTGTGTCGCAAATGGTAATAGTATGTCTTTTTAGTGTTATTTGCCGCTCAAACTCTTACCACTTTATTTCCCCTCATTATTTTGACAATATGAGACGATTCATGGAAAGAAATTAAAAAAATTTGAAACTCATAAGTTTTGGTCAAAGTTGTGCCTTGTCTCGTAAATGGTAATAATATGTATTTCTAGTGTTTATTGTCGCCCAAACTCTTTGCTCTTTATTTGCCCCGATATTTTGACAATATAAGATGATTCACGAAAAGAAATTGACACAATTTGAAACTCATAACGTTCGCTCAAAGTTGTGCCTTGTGTCGTAAATGGTAATAAAATGTCTTTTTAGTGTTGTTTGGCGCCCAAACTCTTAGCACTTTGCTTCTTAACAATATTTTGACTATATAAGATGATTCACAGAAAGAAATTGACAAAATTTGAAACTTATCACTTTCGCTCATAGTTGTGCCTTGTGTCCTAAATGGTAAATCGTAAGTGCTTTTATTGATGTTTGTCATCCAAACTCTTACCTCTTTATTTTCCCACCAATATTTTGACTATTTAAGATGATTCCCGGAAGGAAATTGACAAATTTTGAAACTCGTGACTTTTTCTGAAAGTTGTGCCTTGTGTCGCAAATGGTAATAGTATATCTTTTTAGTGTTATTTGTCGCTCAAACTCTTAGCTCTTTGCTTCTTAACAATATTTTGACTATATAAGATGATTCACGGAAAGAAATTCACAAAATTTGAAACTTATAACTTTCACTCAAAGTTGTGCCTTGTGTCATATATGAAACAATTGTAGGTGTTTTTAGTGTTGTTTGTCACCGAAACACTTAGCTCTTTGTTTCCCACCAATATTTTGACTCTTTAAGATGATTCACGAAAGGAAATAGACAAAATTAAAAACTCATGACTTTTGCTGAAAGTTGTGCCTTGTGTTGCAAATGGTAATAAAACTCATGTCTTTTTAGTGTTATTTGCCGCTCAAACACTTAGCTATTTATTTCCCCCAATATTTTGACAATATGAGATGATTCATGGAAAGAAATTAAAAAAATTTGAAACTCATAACTTTCGGTCAAAATTGTGCCTTGTGTCGTAAATGGTAATAATATGTCTTTTTATTGTTATTTTTTGCTCAAACTCTTAGCTCTTTGTTTCCCCTAATATTTTGACAATATGAGATGATTCAAGAAAAGAAATTGTCAAAAATTGAAACTCATAGCTTTCGCTCAAAGTTGTGCCTTTTGTCACAAATGGTAATAGTATGTCTTTTTAGTCTTGTTTGTCGCCCAAACTCTTAGCTCTTTGCTTCTTAGCAATATTTTGACAATATGAGATGATTCATGGAATAAAAATTAACAAAATTTGAAAGTCATAACTTTCGCTCAATGTTGTGCCTTATGTTGTAAATGGTAAATCGTATGTGTTTTTAGTGTTGCTTGTCGACCAAAATCTTAGCTCTTTGTTTTCCCTAATATTTTGGCAATATAAGATGATTGGTGGAAACAAATTGAAAAAAATTTAAACTTATAACTTTCGCTAAAAGTTGTGCCTTGTGTCGCAAACGGTAATAGTATGTCTTTTTAGTGCTATTTGTCGCCCAAACTCTTAGCTCTTTGTTTGCCTTAATATTTTGACAATATAAGATGATTCACAGAAAGAAATTGACAAAATTTGAAACTCATAACGTTCGCTCGAAGTTGTGCCTTGTGTCGTAAATGGTAATAAAATGTCTTTTTAGTGTTGTTTGTCGCCAAAACTCTTAGCTATTTGCTTCTTAACAATATTTTGACTATATATAAGATGATTCACGGAAAGAAATTCACAAAATTTGAAACTTATAACTTTCGCTCAAAGTTTTGCCTTGTGTCTTAAATTGAAAAATTGTAGGTGTTTTTAGGTTTGTTTGTCACCCAAACACATTGCTCTTTGTTTCCTACCAATATTTTGACTCTTTAAGATGATTCACGGAAGGAAATTGACAAAATTTAAAACTCATGACTTTTGCTAAAAGTTGTGCCTTGTGTCGCAAATGGTAATAGTATGTCGTTTTAGTGTTATTTTCCGCTCAAACTCTTACCTCTTTATTTGCCCTCAATATTTTGACAATATGAGATGATTCATGGAAAGAAATTAAAAAAATTTGAAACTCCTAACTTTTGGTCAAAGTTGTGCCTTGTCTCGTAAATGGTAATAGTATGTCTTTTTAGTGTTATTTGTCGACCAAACTCTTTGCTCTTTATTTGCCCCAATATTTTGACAATATAAGATGATTCACGAAAAGAAATTGACACATTTTGAAACCCATAACGTTCGCTCAAAGTTGTGCCTTGTGTCGTAAATGGTAATAAAATGTATTTTTAGTGTTGTTTGTCGCCCAAACTCTTAGCTCTTTGCTTCTGAAAAATATTTTAACAATATGAGATGATTCATGGAATAAAATTAACAAAATTTGAAACTCATAACTTTCGCTCAATGTTGTGCCTTATGTTGTAAATGGTAAATCGTATGTGTTTTTAGTGTTGCTTGTCGCCCAAACTCTTAGCTCTTTGTTTTCCCTAATATTTTGGCAATATAAGATGATTGATGGAAACAAATTGAAAAAAATTATTTTGACTATATAAGATGATTCACAGAAAGAAATTGACAAAATTTGAAACTTATAACTTTCTCTCAAAGTTGTGCATTGTGTCCTAAATGGAAAATCGTAGGTATTTTTAGTTATGTTTGTCACCCAAACTCTTACCTCTTTATTTTCCCACCAATCTTTTGACTTTTTAAGATGATTTCCGGAAGGAAATTGACAAAATTTGAAACTCGTGACTTTTTCTGAAAGTTGTGCCTTGTGTCGCAAATGGTAATGGTATGTCTTTTTAGTGTTATTTGTCGCTCAAACTCTTAGCTCTTTGTTTTTCCAATATTTTGGCAATATAAGATGATTGATGGAAAGAAATTGAAAAAATTGATACTTAGAACTTTCGCTAAAAGTTGTGCCTTGTGTCGCAAATGGTAATAGTATGTCTTTTTAGTATTATTTGTCGCCCAAACTCATAGCTCTTTGTTTGCCCTAATATTTTGACAATATAAGATGATCCATGGAAAGAAATTGACAAAATTTAAAACTTATAACGTTCGCTCAAAGTTGTGCCTTGTGTCGTAAATGGTAATAAAATGTCTTTTTACTGTTGTTTGTTGCCCAAACTCTTAGCTCTTTGCTTCTTAACATAATTTTGACTATATAAGATGATTCACGGAAAGAAATTCACAAAATTTGAAACTTATAACTTTCACTCAAAGTTGTGCCTTGTGTCCTAAATGAAAAAATTGTAGGTGTTTTTTGTGTTGTTTGTCACCGAAACACTTTGCTCTTTGTTTCCCAGCAATATTTTGACTCTTTAAGATGATTCACGGAAGCAAATCGACAAAATTTAAAACTCATGACCTTTGCTGAAAGTTGTGCCTTGTGTTGCAAATGGTAATAAAACTCATGTCTTTTTAGTGTTATTTGCCGCTCAAACACTTAGCTCTTTATTTCCCCCAACACTTTGACAATATGAGACGATTCATGGAAAGAAATAATTTTTTTTTGAAATTCATAACTTTCGGTCAAAATTGTGCCTTGTGTCGTAAATGGTAATAATATGTCTTTTTATTGTTATTTTTCGCTCAAACTCTTAGCTCTTTGTTTCCCCTAATATTTTGACAATATGAGATGATTCAAGGAAAGAAATTGTCAAAAATTGAAACTCATAGCTTTCGCTCAAAGTTGTGCCTTGTGTCGTAAATGGTAATCGTATGTGTTTTTAGTGTTGCTTCTTGCACAAACTCTTAGCTCTTTGTTTTCCCCAATATTTTTACATTATAATATGATTCACGGAAATAAATTTACAAAATGTGAAACTCATAATATTCGTTCAAAGTTGTGCCTTGTGTCGTAAATGGTAATACAATGTCTTTTTAGTGTTGTTTGTCGCCCAAACTCTTAGCTCTTTGCTTCTGAAAAATATTTTGACAATATGAGATGATTCATGGAATAAAATTAACAAAATTTGAAACTCATAACTTTCGCTCAATGTTGTGCCTTATGTTGTTAATTGTAAATCGTATGTGTTTTTAGTGTTGCTTGTCGCCCAAACTCTTAGATCTTTGTTTTCCCTAATATTTTGGCAATATAAGATGATTGATGGAAACAAATTGAAAAAAATTTAAACTTATAACTTTTGCTAAAAGTTGTGCCTTGTGTCGCAAATGGTAATAGTATGTCTTTTTAGTGCTCTATGTCGCCCAAACACTTAGCCTTTTGTTTGCCCTAATATTTTGACAATATAAGATGATTCACATAAAGAAATTGACAAAATTTGAAACTCATAACGTTCGCTCGAAGTTGTGCCTTGTGTTGTAAATGGTAATAAAATGTATTTTTTGTTGTTGTTTGTCGCCCAAACTCTTAGCTCTTTGCTTCTTAACAATAATTTGACTATATAAGATGATTCACAAAAAGAAATTCACAAAATTTGAAACTTATGACTTTTTCTCAAACTTTTGCCTTGTGTCCTAAATGGTAAATCGTAGGTGTTTTTAGTGTTGTTTGTCACCCAAACACATTGCTCTTTGTTTCCCACCAATATTTTGACTCTTTAAGATGATTCACGGAAGGAAATTGATAAAATTTAAAACTCATGACTTTTGCTAAAAGTTGTGCCTTGTGTCGCAAATGGTAATAGTATGTCTTTTTAGTGCTATTTGTCGCTCAAACTCTTAGCTCTTTATTTCCCCCAATATTTTGACAATATGAGATGATTCTGGGAAAGAAGTTTACAAAATTTGAAACTCAAAACTTTGGCAAAATGTTGTGCCTTGTGTCGGAAATGGTAATAGTATATCTTTTTAGTGTTATTTGTCGCTTAGCTCTTTATCTCCCCCAATATTTTGGCAATATGATAAGATTCAGTGAAAGAAATTGACAGCATTTGAAACTTATAACTTTCGCTCAAAGTTGTGCTTTGTGTCCTAAATGGTAAATCTTAGGTGTTTTTAGTGTTGTTTGTCGCCCAAACACTTAGCTCTTTGTTTACCACTAATATTTTGACAATATAAGATGATTCATGCAAAGAAATTGACAAAATTTGTAACTTAAAACTTTGGCATAATGTTGTGCCTTGTGTCACAAATGGTAATAGTATGTCTTTTTAGTGTTATTTTTCGCTCAAACTTTTAGCTCTTTGTTTTTCCCAATATTTTGGCAATATAAGATGTTTGATGGAAAGAAATTGAAAAAAAATTGAAACTTAGAACTTTCGCTAAAAGTTGTGCATTGTGTCGCAAATGGTAATAGTATGCCTTTTTAGTGTTATTTGTCGCTCAAACTCTTATCTCTTTGTTTGCCCCAATATTTTGACAATATAAGATGATTCACAGAAAGAAATTGACAAAGTTTCAAACTCATAACGTTCGCTCAAAGTTGTGCATTGTGTTGTAAATGGTAATAAAATGTATTTTTTTGTTGTTGTATGTTGACCAAACTCTTAGCTCTTTGCTTCTTAACAATAATTTTACTATATAAGATAATTCACAGAAAGAAATTGACAAAATTTGAAACTTATGACTTTTGCTCAAAGTTGTGCCTTGTGTTCTAAATGGTAAATCGTAGGTGTTTATAGTGTTGTTTGTCACCGAAACTCTTAGCTCTTTGTTTCCCACCAATATTTTGACTATATAAGATGATTCACGTAAAGAAATTGACAAAATTTGAAACTCATAACTTTTGCTGAAAGTTGTGTCTTGTGTCGCAAATGGTGATAATATGTCTTTTTAGTGTTATTTGTCGCTCAAACTTATAGCTCTTTATTACCCCCAATATTTTGACAATATGAGATGATTCAGGGAAAGAAGTTTACAAAATTTGAAACTCAAAACTTTGGCAAAATGTTGTGCCTTGTGTCGGAAATGGTAATAGTATATCTTTTTAGTGTTATTTGTCGCTTAGCTCTTTATCTCCCCTAATATTTTGACAATATGAGATGATTCAGTGAAAGAAATTGACAACATTTGAAATTTATAACTTTCGCTCAAAGTTGTGCCTTGTGTCGTAAATGGTTATAGTATGTCATTTTAGTATTATTTATTTCTCAAACTCTTAGCTCTTTGTTTCCCCCAATATTTTGACAATATGAGATGATTCATGGAAAGAAATTGACAAAAATGTATGTGTTTTTAGTGTTGCTTGTCTCCCAAATTCTTAGCTCTTTGTTTTCCCCAATATTTGACATTATAAGATGATTAACGGAAAGAAATTGACCAAATTTGAAACTCATAACGTTCGTTCAAAGTTGTGCCTTGTGTCGTAAATGGTAAAATAATGTATTTTTAGTGTTGTTTGTCGCCCAAACTCTTAGCTCTTTGCTTCTTAACAATATTTTGACTATATAAGATGATTCACGGAAAGAAATTCACAAAATTTAAAACTTATAACTTCCGCTCAAAGTTTTGCCTTGTGTCCTAAATGGGAAAATCGTAGGTGTTTTTAGTGTTGTTTGTCATCCAAACACTTAGCTCTTTGTTTCCCACCAATATTTTGACTCTTTGAGATGATTCACGGAAGGAAATTGAAAAAATTTAAAACTCAGGACTTTTGCTAAAAGTTGTGCTTTGTGTCGCAAATGGTAATAGTATGTCTTTTTAGTGTTATTTGCCTCTCAAACTCTTACCACTTTATTTCCCCTCATTATTTTGACAATATGAGATGATTCATGGAAAGAAATTAAAAAAAAATTGAAACTCAAAACTTTCGGTCAAAGTTGTGCCTTGTCTCGTAAATGGTAATAGTATGTCTTTTTAGTGTTTATTGTCGCCCCACTAGTGGAAAAAACACTTTTTGAGGCTCCCTTTTAGAGGCGTACATAGTTCAAAATGCCTCAACAACGACTTAGGCAATCAATTTTTTTTGGTTTTTGAGGCGGATAATTAATTTATACGCCTCAAAAACATCTTTTGAGGCGGGCAAATTAATATACGCCTCAACAAGTATCCAAAAAAACATTTCCCGCTAAAGTATTAGAGGCAGGCCAGGGTAAGGCCGGCATCTAATGCTAACTAATTGAGGCGGGACAAGTAGACCGCCTCAATTAAAGCTTGTTGAGGCGGGCCTCTTAAAGCCCGCCTCAACAAGTATGTCCAATAGAGGCGGGCATGTAAGGCCCGCCTCTATTAGACCATTACTGTAATACTTATAGAGGCGGGCATGTTAGGCCCGCCTCTATAAGCTCAACCCTTAAAAAAAAAAAACAGTTGCGCGAGGTTTCATTTTCCTCTTCATCTTCAATTCGTTCGTCGCCGAGCTCCGTCTTCCCGAGCTCCGACTTCATCTCCCTTCGCCGAGCTCCCTCTAATACTCCCTTCAACAAGTATCAACAACGCACTCGAGGTTTCACCAAAACGAGCTCCCTTCAACTGTGGGTACTCACAGTTTTAATTTGTTTCTGTGCACCTGTTTTGGATATGAGAGTTGGTGGTTTCTTGTACTGTAATGAATTTTTTTGTTACTTTGAGATTTGAAGTGTAAGTTTGTATGATTCGTGTTGTTTGCATCTCTCAAAACGAGCTCCCTTCAACTGCGGGTAATTACTTTGAGATTTGGCTTGTGTGTTATTTAGTCTGAGTTGGTGGTATCTATCCGGCAAAACTAAGCTGGGAGATAAGATCTAATTGCATCTCTCACAATATACTATGTGATTTGAACAAAAGCAGGAGGACTAGGTATTTCATTATCATTAAGGTTATAAGGCTCTGAATTACATATTCAAGATAGCTCTGGAACTGAAGTGAAATTTGGTGGCAGTTGAACTATATGCTAAATGACATTGAGCTTTGGCTTCATGCTAGGTCTGCTTATGAGCAGCAAGCATTCTGTGATGCATTCCATGGGGATGAAACTGGTTGGCGTCATTGTGCTGTCTGTGGCAAGGTAGAAATTGTCATTATATACATAAATTCTTTTGACATTCTCCTCCGTCTTCGCCGAGCTCCGTCTTCCCGAGCTCCGACTTCATCTCCCTTCGCCGAGCTCCCTCTAATACTCCCTTCAACAAGTATCAACAACGCACTCGAGGTTTCACCAAAACGAGCTCCCTTCAACGCACTCGAAGCCAAGTCAGGTATTAATATTTCAGATTTCTACCCTAATTCCTTAGGCCCTTGGCGGGATAGAATTCATAATTTAGGCCCTTGGCGGGATAGTTGAGTTTGTATTTTTTCTTTCTTGGTTGCGTATTATTATCTATTTAGGCCCTTGGCGGGATAGTTACTAGAAATGAGTATTTAATCTTCCTTGCATGTTATTTTGCATGTATTACTAGAAATGAGTCGTGATCAAGTTCATGCCCATATCATCAAGACTCAGCAGATGCTTCTCTGTAAAGGGATTTGTCCACATGCATGTGTTCATAGAAGGCGCTATGAAAATCGTCTTTCTATCGTCCCAAGCTCTTACGATGCACGTCAGTAGATTGTCACACACTTCACCGGCAGTCTAGACGACAAAGTGACCATGAAACATTTCAGTAGGAGATCAAGGAATCAAACTATAAACCACGTAGATAGATTAGAGACTAATGTGGATTCCAACATCCAACATTTAGTCGTTTTTCAAGGCTATTGATCCTTAAATAAAAACATCTTAATAGCAGAAAAGCACATCCAGGATCGGACTGATAAGAGCACGTTTTGACTAACAGAATACAAGTCTAACTACTAAGGTAGCATGCTAAAAGCCTACACTTCAACTTTTTAGTGAGTCATTTGTGTAAATAGCAAATTGATCCCAATGGCTACTGATCAACCAAACATCACTTATAGTTATGATATCAATGGGTTCACATTCTACACTATAAGACAAGATGAAAAGAGTGGGGTGCAGAATAGTGGAGTGAAGGTAGTTGCATCATCTAGGGTCTATGCGAGCGCTAAGGACAAAAGACCGGTTGATGCGACACAATCGTATTATGGTGTTATCGAAGAAATATGGGAGCTTGATTATAACAATTTTACAATCCCTATTTTCCGGTGCAAGTGGGTCAACAACCCTAACGGGGTGAAGCAAGATGAAATTTATACGGGTTTGACATTGGTAAACTTTGACCGATTAAGTGATAGTGACGAGCCATTCATCCTAGCATCACAAGCTAAGCAGATTTTTTATGTGGTAGACAATGTTGATCCTAGATGGCGTGCAGTTGCCCAAGGCAAAAGACATATTCTGGGTATTGATGATGTTGTGGATGAAGATGAGTATGACGAGTATGATGACAAACCCTTGTTATCAACTGTTGTTCAACCATTACCGGAGGAGGAAGATACAAATAATACTAATCATATCCGTACAGATCATAGGGAAGGAATATGGGTTACAAATCATAAATGAATAAGATGAGGTAATTTATTGACAAGTAGATTTAATTGCATTATAAATTGTCTTCCTTGGATTTTTTTTTGTGATATGTACTCATATGCTTTTTTTGTGTGCTTGTTGCAGGAATTCTAGCCACTATGTCTAACAAAAGTGGAAATGCTATTCTCCCTACCCAAGGTGATCATGAATCACAAGGTGTTAGCGCGATTACACAGATCGCTAAAGGGCGTGGTCCGTCAAAAGGAGTTCAAGTAAAAAAGCCTATGCACCTTGAGTTTAATGATTTTAATGTCCCTGATGGCGAGTGGTCGAAAGAATACGGAAAGCAAGTTGGGAGTTGTGCTCAAAGAATTAATATTAACGAGAAAGAATACCGAAAGATAGATGAGTAGACGAGGCAAGGGTTTTGGGAGGAGACCAAGGTATAATGACATTTTAAATTGTTTTAAATATATACTATATTAACAATTAATCTAACTTATTGTAAAAATCCACAGCTTATGTTCCACATCATTGAGGATGTAGATAAATCAAGGGAAAAATACTTTCATTCTTGTGTGGCAAAACGATTTAGAGATTTCAAGAGCAAGTTGGTGCATCGATGGATAACTAAGAAGCAAAAGCCGCCGAAATATCCTACAAACAAGATGCCTTGGGAAATCTACCACCACATTACAGAGGCTGATTGGTCAGTTTATCTTAAAGAATATTACAAGCCGGAGTCATTGGTAATAATGCTATTTCTTTTTACTATTAAAGATTTCTAGTCAGCGGAAATCGTTGGTTATAAATCTATGTGCCTTTTGACAGGCTCGTAGTGAGAAAGCAAGGGCAAGTGCACTATTAAACAAGAATCCTCATCTCACCGGCCAGGCGGGTTATATTAGAAAATGACCCGAGTGGATAAAAGAAGGACGACTCCCATCGGAAGCAGCTTTATCTCTGTCAAGTAGCTCCTCAGTGAACTCATCGGTTCCTAGAGCTAGAAAATATAGATCAAAGGAGTGGGTTTTGGCTCATCAAGTTCGAAGTAAGGATGGAAAGTGGGAAGTTAACCCGAACGATAAGGAAGCCGTAGAAATTGCAAGAAAAGTTGTAAGTAGTGCTTTTTTAATGAATATTTACTTAAATTGACTTGGAAATATGAACTAATTTATACTTTCCTAATTGGCATTATAGGAGGAGTATATCGAAGAAGAAGAAGAAGGAAACCTTACTTTTGAGGATGATGAGGATGCCCTCACCAAAGCTATTGGGAAAAAAGATCATCGTGGCCGTGTCAAGGCAATAGGTGGAAATGTTGGTTATAGAGTTGCTTTCGGTCCAAGAGAACGACGGAGAAGATGTTCTAGTGAAGCTTCATCAGATCTGATCGAATCGATCAGAGCTGAAATTAGAAAGGAGTTTGAAGGTGAATTAGATAAAAGGGTGGTTGAGGCCCTCCAAAAGCAACTACGCTCCATGTTACATATAAATCAACCAAACTCCACTTCTACTCCCGTTCTTGAACTTAATGTTAATGCTTCCTATACCACTCGTCCTGATTCCACACCGCAACCACGTGAGCTAAAGGTATGATTGAGTTTGAGTATTGTCATGAACTCTTCATGCTAAGACCTCTTATAACATGAATTAAAATTCCATGCCGCAACCTTAGTCTTGCATTTTTCATTTTACTTTATATGCAGGAAATGACTCCATGCCATCTTGCCCTTGAGGATAAAGATTCTGGTAACAAAGTGCTCGTAGCAGATGGTATGGTACAACCCTCAAACGGTGCATCGTCCCAACACTTTACACCGATGAAGCTTGATCACTACAAAGTCCAAGTTGATTTTGTTTATGATGGACATAATGATGATATTCTTCCGGTACCTACGGGTGATGGTTTCACTAACTTAGGCGGTGCTCAGGGTAGTTTCGTGCAATGGCCGATCCACTTAGTGATTTTCAAAGACGACGAGGTAAGACCTTTGTGCTCAATAATAATGTACACCACATTACTCACTCTTGCTCATCTATAATTCTATATATAGGACTATACTCCACGCCCAACAAAGAAGTCCAAGTCATTTCTCTCTAAAAAGGTGGATGATAGCGCCAAAAATACAAAGGTAAGACCTTTGTGCTCAATAATACAAATGTTACTTCATTATTATTTTTTGGAAATTTCATGTCCAAATAACTCTTAAGTCTCAGTCCAACAAAGAGGCGGTTGGTAGCTGTGATCGTAAAACGGAAGAATCAGCCGCCAAAAGGAAGAAAGCAGAAAATGAAGAAATTCAAGGTCATGGCCAGTCATGCAAATACTTGCATTTTATTATGTCTTCGGCGCCGGGTGGTATATATGATAGTACTCCCATCCCATTGGATGCCTCGGTTTGGAATTATGTGAGAGATCAAGAAACATACGTCACTGCATCCGATGTATAAGAGTTCCTTAAGGGGGCGTGCTTAAACATTTCTGTGATTCAAGTCTACATGATGTAAATGTTTTGATCAGTCTTTATCTTTTAATTGTCAACTATCATTCTTAATCATTTTTTCTTTAATCATTTTTACATTACCATTCATAATCGTTTAATCAAATACCTTTAAATGTGCAGGTATTTATTGGACAATCACACATATGCATTTGAAAATTCTCGAATTGGGTTCATTTGTCCTGAGATGGTGTCAAGCACTAGAATCAGGGCCGAACCAACTGTTCCAGCAGATTACTTGCAACGTGTGTTCAACGCTGAAACTGCTAAGAATACAATTAAAGATTCTAACAATGCCAAATTGGTTTTGCTCCCATATAATCAAGAGTAAGTGTTTTCAATAAGTTTCATATATAATTAGTATTTTAAGCAATCATTAATATTTATCAATTTACTTTTAAATAATGCAGCAATCATTGGATTCTGTACGTGATAGACCTATTTAGAGCACATGTCTATCTTTTCGATTCTCTAAAAGGTCAAGGCAACAGAACGACTGATGCATTTGGAATCAGGAATTTGTAAGTTATTTTGCTTACAAATTAGTTTTTTTTGGAATATTAACAATAACAATTTCATGAGTGTATTATGTTGATTTTCTAGGGCATTTCAAGTGTATAAGTATCAAGGTGGGAAGTGCGAGAAATTAATAGGAAAACGTAAGACGTTGAGAGTCTGCAATATAGAGGTACATATAGCATTTTATACGCTTTAGGTTTGTTTATTTATAATCAAAGGCCTTGTATCTAAGACAACCCCCTTATGTTGTGTAATTAGTGCGCTCAACAAAGCGGCGGAACCGAGTATGGCTATTATGTCATGAAGTTCATGTTAGATATAGTCACGGGACTCTATGACGCTAATGACCGACTAGATAAGGTATGTAACTTAACTAACTATATATTGATAGTATTTGTGTTTTTTGTCAATAATTTCTGTGTTTTTTATGAAGCTATATCCTAAGAGGAAGACATCGTATACTTATGAAGAAATGGATGTTGTTCGTGAGAAATGGGCACAGTATTTTACATCGAAGTATTTATTGTCGGATTGAACTTGTTTTTACTTGTCATGTAAACTGTTGTTGAGAACCTAACTGTACTCTGATGAAATCTGTTGTTGGTTGTATATTATTATGTGAATAAAATCAGGAACCTATTCTGCAATGTGTGTATGGTGCATCATAAATCCAAAAAACATCCGAAAGAAAAGAAGGGACTTATAGAGGCGGACTTGTATGTCCGCCTCTATAAGTACATAGACGCTGACTCGGCCGAGTTCTGGGCCGAGTCAGCGTCTACTTTTTGAGGCGGGCCTCCGAAGCCCGCCTCAACAAGTCCCTCATTTTGGCGCCAAAGTGAGGGACTTATTGAGGCGGGCTTCGGAGGCCCGCCTCAATAAGGTCCTTTTAGAGGCGTAAAATACCCGCTTCAAAAAGTGTCCTTACTTGTTGCAGCCCCCTTAGTTGAAGCGAACGGTGTTCGCCTCAATAAGTGTCCAAAGGCACGCCTCTATAAGGATTTTTTCCACTAGTGCCCAAACTCTTTGCTCTTTATTTGCCCCGATATTTTGACAATATAAGATGATTCACGAAAAGAAATTGACACAATTTGAAACTCATAACGTTCGCTCAAAGTTGTGCCTTGTGTCGTAAATGGTAATAAAATGTCTTTTTAGTGTTGTTTGGCGCCCAAACTCTTAGCACTTTGCTTATTAACAATATTTTGACTATATAAGATGATTCATATAAAGAAATTGACAAAATTTGAAATTTATCACTTTTGCTCATAGTTGTGCCTTGTGTCCTAAATGGTAAATCGTAAGTGTTTTTAGTGATGTTTGTCATCCAAAATCTTACCTCTTTATTTTCCCACCAATATTTTGACTATTTAAGATGATTCCCGAAAGGAAATTGACAAAATTTGAAACTCGTGACTTTTTCTGAAAGTTGTGCCTTGTGTCGCAAATGGTAATAGTATATCTTTTTAGTCTTATTTGTCGCTCAAACTCTTAGCTCTTTGTTTTTTTCCAATATTTTGGCAATATAAGATGATTGATGGAAAGAAATTGAAAAAAATTGAAACTTAGAACTTTCGATAAAGGTTGTGCCTTGTGTCGCAAATGGTAATAGTATGTCTTTTTAGTGTTATTTGTCGCCCAAACTCATAGCTCTTTGTTTGCCCTAATATTTTGACAATATAAGATGATTCAGGGAAAGAAATTGACAAAATTTAAAACTTATAACGTTCGCTCAAAGTTGTACCTTGTGTCGTAAATGGTAATAAAATGTCTTTTTACTGTTTTTGTCGCCCAAACTCTTAGCTTTTTGCTTCTTAACAATATTTTGACTATATAAGATGATTCACAGAAAGAAATTCACAAAATTTGAAACTTATAACTTTCACTCAAAGTTGTGCCTTGTGTCATAAATGAAAAAATTGTAGGTGTTTTTAGTGTTGTTTGTCACCGAAATACTTAGCTCTTTGTTTCCCACCAATATTTTGACTCTTTAAGATGATTCACGAAAGGAAATCGACAAAATTTAAAACTCATGACTTTTGCTGAAAGTTATGCCTTGTGTTGCAAATGGTAATAAAACTCATGTCTTTTTAGTGTTATTTGCCGCTCAAACACTTAGCTATTTATTTCCCACAATATTTTTACAATATGAGATGATTCATGGAAAGAAATTAAAAAATTTGAAACTCCTAACTTTCGGTCAAAGTTGTGCCTTGTCTCGTAAATGGTAATAGTATGTCTTTTTAGTGTTATTTGTCGCCCAAACTCATAGCTCTTTGTTTGCCCTAATATTTTGACAATATAAGATGATCGAGGGAAATAAATTGACAAAATTTAAAACTTATAACGTTCGCTCAAAGTTGTGCCTTGTGTCGTAAATGGTAATAAAATGTCTTTTTACTGTTGTTTGTTGCCCAAACTCTTAGCTTTTTTCTTCTTAACATAATTTTGACTATATAAGATGATTCACAGAAAGAAATTGACAAAATTTGAAACTTATAACTTTCTCTCAAAGTTGTGCTTTGTGTCCTAAATGGAAAATCGTAGGTATTTTTAGTGATGTTTGTCACCCAAACTCTTACCTCTTTATTTTCCCACCAATACTTTGACTATTTAAGATGATTCCCGGAAGGAAATTGACAAAATTTGAAACTCGTGACTTTTTCTGAAAGTTGTGCCTTGTGTCGCAAATGGTAATGGTATGTCTTTTTAGTGTTATTTGTCGCTCAAACTCTTAGCTCTTAGTTTTCCCAATATTTTGGCAATATAAGATGATTGATGGAAAGAAATTGAAAAAATTGATACTTAGAACTTTCGCTAAAAGTTCTGCCTTGTGTCGCAACTGGTAATAGTATGTCTTTTTAGTGTTATTTGTCGCCCAAACTCATAGCTCTTTGTTTGCCCTAATATTTTGACAATATAAGATGATCCAGGGAAAGAAATTGACAAAATTTAAAACTTATAACGTTCGCTCAAAGTTGTGCCTTGTGTCGTAAATGGTAATAAAATGTTTTTTTACTGTTGTTTGTTGCCCAAACTCTTAGCTCTTTGCTTCTTAACATAATTTTGACTATATAAGATGATTCACGGAAAGAAATTCACAAAATTTGAAACTTATAACTTTCACTCAAAGTTGTGCCTTATGTCCTAAATGAAAAAATTGTAGGTGTTTTTTGTGTTGTTTGTCACCGAAACACTTAGCTCTTTGTTTCCCACAAATATTTTGACTCTTTAAGATGATTCACGGAAGCAAATTGACAAAATTTAAAACTCATGACCTTTGCTGAAAGTTGTGCCTTGTGTTGCAAATGGTAATAAAACTCATGTCTTTTTAGTGTTTTTTGCCGCTCAAACACTTAGCTCTTTATTTCCCCCATATTTTGACAATATGAGATGATTCATGGAAAGAAATTAAAAAAATTTGAAACTCATAACTTTTTGTCAAAATTGTGCCTTGTGTCGTAAATTGTAATAATATGTCTTTTTATTGTTTTTTTTCGCTCAAACTCTTAGCTCTTTGTTTTTCCCTAATATTTTGACAATATGAGATGATTCAATGAAAGAAATTGTCAAAAATTGAAACTCATAGCTTTCGCTTAAAGTTGTGCCTTTTTTCACAAATGGTAATAGTATGTCTTTTTAGTGTTGTTTGTCGCCCAAACTCTTAGCTCTTTGCTTCTTAACAATATTTTGACAATATGAGATGATTCATGGAATAAAAATTAACAAAATTTGAAAGTCATAACTTTCGCTCAATGTTGTGCCTTATGTTGTAAATGGTAAATCGTATGTGTTTTTAGTGTTGCTTGTCGACCAAACTCTTAGCTCTTTGTTTTCCCTAATATTTTGGCAATATAAGATGATTGATGGAAACAAATTGAAAAAAATTTAACTTTCGCTAAAAGTTGTGCCTTGTGTCGCAAATGTTAATAGTATGTCTTTTTAGTGTTATTTGTCGCCCAAACTCTTAGCTCTTTGTTTTCCCCAATATTTGACATTATAAGATGATTAACGGAAAGAAATTGACCAAATTTGAAACTCATAACGTTCGTTCAAAGTTGTGCCTTGTGTCGTAAATGGTAAAATAATGTATTTTTAGTGTTGTTTGTCGCCCAAACTCTTAGCTCTTTGCTTCTTAACAATATTTTGACTATATAAGATGATTCACGAAAAGAAATTCACAAAATTTAAAACTTATAACTTCCGCTCAAAGTTTTGCCTTATGTCCTAAATGGAAAAATCGTAGGTGTTTTTAGTGTTGTTTGTCACCCAAATACTTAGCTCTTTGTTTCCCACCAATATTTTGACTCTTTAAGATGATTCACGGAAGGAAATTGAAAAAATTTAAAACTCAGGACTTTTGCTAAAAGTTGTGCCTTGTGTCGCAAATGGTAATAGTATGTCTTTTTAGTGTTATTTGCCGCTCAAACTCTTACCACTTTATTTCCCCTCATTATTTTGACAATATGAGATGATTCATGGAAAGAAATTAAAAAAATTGAAACTCATAACTTTCGGTCAAAGTTGTGCCTTGTCTCGTAAATAGTAATAGTATGCCTTTTTAGTGTTTATTGTCGCCCAAACTCTTTGATCTTTATTTGCCCCGATATTTTGATAATATAAGATGATTCACGAAAAGAAATTGACACAATTTGAAACGCATAACGTTCGCTCAAAGTTGTGCCTTGTGTCGTAAACGGTAATAAAATGTCTTTTTAGTGTTTTTTGGCGCCCAAACTCTTAGCACTTTGCTTCTTAACAATATTTTGACTATATAAGATGATTCACAGAAAGAAATTGACAAAATTTGAAACTTATCACTTTCGCTCATAGTTGTGCCTTGTATCCTAAATGGTAAATCGTAAGTGTTTTTAGTGATGTTTGTCATCCAAACTCTTACCTCTTTATTTTCCCACCAATATTTTCACTATTTAAGATGATTCCCGAAAGGAAATTGACAAAATTTGAAACTCGTGACTTTTTCTGAAAGTTGTGCCTTGTATCGCAAATGGTAATAGTATATCTTTTTAGTGTTATTTGTCGCTCAAACTCTTAGCTCTTTGTTTTTTCCAATATTTTGGCAATATAAGATGATTGATGGTAAGAAATTGAAAAAATTTGAAACTTAGAACTTTCGCTAAAGGTTGTGCCTTGTGTCGCAAATGGTAATAGTATGTCTTTTTAGTATTATTTGTCGCCCAAACTCATAGCTCTTTGTTTGCCCTAATATTTTGACAGTATAATATGATTCAGGGAAAGAAATTGACAAAATTTATAACTTATAACGTTCGCTCAAAGTTGTACCTTGTGTCGTAAATGGTAATAAAATGTCTTTTTATTGTTTTTGTCGCCCAAACTCTTAGCTTTTTGCTTCTTAACAATATTTTGACTATATAAGATGATTCACGGAAAGAAATTCACAAAATTTGAAACTTATAACTTTCACTCAAAGTTGTGTCTTGTGTCATAAATGAAAAAATGGTAGACAACGATAACACGAACTAGATGAATAGTAAACAACGATACTATTGAAATCAAGGAGAAGAATAAGAACTGGGACTATTATCAAAAGATAATTTGCTTACAGAAAGAAACTGTACATAGAAGACTTACTAATGAACTGAAGAACACCAAAGCTAAAAACTTAAAGATGTGATGGAGAAATATATGGAGAGAGAGAGAGAGAGTTTTTTTGCGTGCCTTCAACAGACTGAAGGGCTTTGCTATTTAAAGAAAATTAGGATTGACTATTTGGGATCCCCTGTTTGGTAGCCGTACAACTATTCATGTGTACAGTTTTTTTGCTTTTGCTAATAGTCATTGTCGGCCATAAGCTTTTGCAGAAAGGACTTTTGTACTCTTCTACTTTTGTTGAAAGTCTTTGTCGGCCATAAACATTTGCTGAAAGTGAATTGATCTCACTGATTGCTTGTACCGACAACTGATTTTGCTGAGACTTGTTTTTGCTGAGTTGGGCCAAAGACTTCTTGCTGGACTTGAATAGATCTTGGGCCAATATTTTGATATGGATTGTTATGCGTAAGGATCTTGAGCAAAATGATCATCAGGATCAAAATCCTCATAGTAGTCTTGATTGGTCGAACTGTTTTGGGCTTCCAGTTCGTCTTCTTGGACTTTGTCAACCCATGATTTGTTTTTAACTGATTTGGGCTGAACATCTTTGATTATAATGGTCTTGACTTGGTCATTGCTTGATTGGGCTGTACTCGACTGGGCTGCCATTTCTTGATGTTTTTTCCATCTTTGAAATTCTTCCCATTCTTTCTGCTGGGCTGCAGCTAATGGTGGTGACTGAGAAGAAGATGCCACTGGAATACCTGTAGGATGAATTGTTTGGGCATTTTGAGGAGTCTGGGTGGTTCTTTTGAGCTGGATAAGGGTTTTGATTTTATCAAGGGAGACTAGGTCTAAGTCGAATTTCTCCCACCATCTGACTTTGTAAAGTCTACAGAGTGATAATGGGAGTGGTGTAGGAAGAATCTGTTTGAGATCGTAGATCCAACAAAAGATCCAAGCTACCCCAGTATTTTTGTGGAATTGGACTGGTTTAATGTATTCTGGCCAGAAACAGTGTTTGCAGAAGTAGTCAAGGGCTAACTTAACTGGATCAGGGTATATTTCAGGGACAGGACCAAAGAGGTTCCACCAAGAGTAAAACCAGATTGGTATTTGATTTGGGCAATCTTTGCAAAAAAAGAAAAACCAAGAGTGGTTAAAGGGTCTGATTAAAAATGCTTTTGACCACGCCAAACGATAGTCATAGTAGGAGTATCCCTTTGGGTAAAAGGGAATAGAGAATTGCTTGTTTGCAGTGGGATCACCCCATTGGTCTCTGGAGATTACTTTGAGGATCTTACACTTAGAAAAAAGTATAAGATTGAGATCTTTCTCATCTTTGGTATGGGAGATTTCTGCAGAATGAGAATCTACCAAAATGAACTCGTAGAATTTTTGTGTTTTAGCTGGTTCAGTAGGGAACCATTGAAAGTCTTTTGAGAAGAGACTCTTGACGAAAGGCTCGAACTCTTTGGGTTCATGAGTCACTAGTTCTTTGGTTAAACATAGTTCTTCAATGGGGGATTGTTTAATGACATATTTATGAAAGACTTTGGACTTTGACTCTTTTTTCTGTGGGGTTTTTGGGCTTGAGGCCTTTGAGAGGGTAGGATATTGTGATAGACTTTGGAACTGGTTGTGAACCGGGACTAGTTCACCAGTACCTTTTGTTGGGAGGTAATCTGCTGGGGTTTGCTTCCGAGAGTTTCCTCTCCCCGCCATTTCTGAAAAATCAAAGAATATTGTCAGAAACAGAGATTAGAGGTTAATACCTTGGAGGTCATCATTCTTTTGGCTGCAGATCTGTTACGTTGAAGCCAATTTTTTGCTATGCAAATGTCTAGGTTTTTTGAGTCTTCAGAATCGTAGTCTGTTGCTAAAATTCTTTTGAGATCCAGTAGGCTATTAAAAACACCGCAGGATGCTAAACATTCTTTTTGAAGATCTTGAAAGATTTTGAGATGAGGGAAAGGAGACATTTAAATGCTTGATTTTCCCTGCAAAAATTCTCTTGTAAGAAAATCAGGTAAGGAGTTATGTTCTCCTTTAATGAATTCTATTTCGAAATCAAATGCTGAAAGTATGGCTTGCCATCTGGCGAAAATCTGTTTTGAGACAATGTTAAGAATGTCTTTTTGCAAAATTTCTTTTGCCGATTTGCAATCGACTCTAAGAAGAAAAGTTTTGTTGTAAAGATCATCTTGAAATTTAGAAATACAGGCAACAATGGCAAGGATTTCTTTCTTGACAGTGCTGTAATTCTTTTGAGGACCTGTCCAACATCCAGAGTAAAATCTGACTAATTGCTCTGGCTTATTGATATCTAATCTTTGTTTTAAGATGCCACCAAATCCTAGGTCAGAGGCGTCTGTCTCAACTATCATAAAGGCTTTAGGTTGAGGAATGCCTATGCAGGGAAGTTGCTGAACTTTGCTTTTGATAATTCTGACAGCTTTGGTCTGTTCTAGACCCCAAGGAGGAGGATTTTTCTTGAGTCTAAGGAACAGAGGAATGCAAAGTTTCCTAAGGTCAGGGAAGAAGTCCGAGATGTAATTAAGACATCCTAAAAACCTTTGAAGCTGGGTTTTGTCTTTAATTTCATCAGGGAATTTGTTAGCAAATTCAATGCTCCTATGAATGGGTTTGATGGTTTGTTGATGGATATCATGGCCAAGAAATCTGATCTTGGTGTGGAAGAGTTTCATCTTGGTCATAGATAAAACTAAACCATTTTTCTTGATGACGTAAAGAAAGGTATTTAAATGTTTGAAATGATCATCTAAGGATTTGGAGTATATGAGAATGTCGTCGATATAGACAATGAGAAAGTCAGAGTAAGGGTTCAGAATTTCATTCATGATCCTTTGATACTCTGAAGGGGCGTTTTTAAGGCCAAATGGCATGACATTCCATTCATAATGCCCAAAAGGGACTGTGAACGTAGTTTTGTATTTGTCTGCTTCGGTTATCTGAATCTGCCAGTAACCGCTTTTCATATCGAATTTGGAGAAAATCTTTGCTTCAAAGAGTCTGTTAAGCAGATCTCTTTTATTGGGAATAGGATACCTAATCCATTGAAGAACAGTATTAAGAGGTTTGTAGTTGATGACCAACCTGGGAACACCTCTTTCTTTTTCTGCTGCATTCATAACATAGAAGGCAGCACAACTCCAAGGAGATTGGGATTTCCTTATAAGCTTTTTGTTTAATAAGGAGTCTATCTCTTTTTTGCAGACTTCAAGTAATTCCTTATTCATTTGAATGGGTCTGGCTTTGGTAGGAATATCCCTCTCGTTGAAAGTCTTTTCATAGGGGAGGGAGACATGGTGTTGTTTGCGATCCCAGAAAGCATTAGGGACTTCAGAGCAAACTTGATTTTTGAAGGATTTTTCAAGATTACTGATTCTAGTTTGTAAATGGGGACAATGAAGTTTCTCTTCGATTTTTAAGGAAGCAATTTCCTCAGTTAAATCTCTGATGAAGGTTTTCTTATGATC
This sequence comes from Rheum nobile, assembly GCA_027886185.1. Lineage (NCBI taxonomy): Eukaryota > Viridiplantae > Streptophyta > Magnoliopsida > Caryophyllales > Polygonaceae > Rheum > Rheum nobile. Next base: position 494,298 of record WOAB01000585.1, on the reverse strand, counting down.
GATGAGATTAAGATGTTTCTTGATTGAGACAGATTGAAGAAGATCAAGATCTTTGGTTCTAATAGGATCTAGGAATTTGAAGTCTAACCTTTTCCCCAAGATATCAGCATGGATACCACTTCTAGTGACAGTGAAGGGATAGAGTTGAGTTAGAAAGGGGGTTCCTAGAATGACTTCTTGGGTAAGGTCTCTAACAAGAACAAACGAGTTTGAGAGACAGTAACCATTGCTGCAAATAGAAGCTTCAGGAATTTTGAAGTTTAATTGCATTTTAACGCCACTTGCGTTAAGGAGTCTTTCATTGGTTTTCTCGAAATACTTGGAAGGTACGAGGCCTTCTCTTATGCAGTTGAGATCAGCTCCGTTGTCGAGAAGAGCGACAGTGTCAAGAATGAAGGTGTTTATTTTGATTCTGATCGGGCAGTACCATTTTTGAAAATTCATTTTTTCAAGGGAAGCAACGAACAGATCATCAGAGTGGTTGTCGGGAGAAGAGTTTCTAGAACTGCTTCTGGATCTATGAGAGGAATGATTACTGCTACTTGATTCAATTCTGGATTCAAGTAGGGTAATTCTGGTTTCAATCTCAAGGTTAATAGGATTTCTGATCCTTACATATTCCTGGAGATCTTTGACTTCTCTTTTGAGTTTGTTAACCTCAGTTTGAAGTTCTTTGGTGGTAACCTGTGTGCCAAGGAGACTGGTGCAAGGTTTGTTCTCAAAGAGTTTCGAAATGCTAAAAGGTTTTTCTAGAGCAGGTTTTTGCTCTTTGAAAATGAGGTCTTTGAGTTTCATGAAATAATCATGCTTGGTCTGAGGGTCAGGAATTTGATTTATGAGGTCAAATAAGGCTTCTTCTCTGTCGGCCTTAGTGATGACATTGTAAAATTGCTGAGGTTGATCATTGTCAGAACTAGAGGAAGTATTATAATCTAGTTCATAGAGACCTTCATTGCTAGAAGAATGATCAGTGTTATTGAGGAGAATTTTTTCTAATTCTCTTTTGAGACTGGGGTTGTCTTTAGCTAACTCGTTGATCCTTTGTTTAAGAGGACAGACGTCAGCTTTGTGACCTGGTTTGCGACACTTGTAACAAATGATCTTTTTGCTAGGGCTGGGCCTGAATCTGGGTTTATAAGATTTTTCAGGCTTAGCAGGGTTAGATCTATGTTTTCTAAAGCGTTTAGAAAAGTCATTTTTTCTTTTGAAAGACTTTTCCTTTCTAGCTCTAGATGGAGCTTGGATCTTTTCCATGCCAAAGGCTTCGCAGAAGTTTCCCATTTCTCTTTTGGAGTTACCCTTTTCCCCTCCGTATTTTGCCTGAATTTTTAGTTCAGTGCATAATGCTAATCCTTCTTTTTTGATAAACGCCCCAAGCTGACCATAAGTGATCTCTTTCCATGGAATATCTTCTGTTCCAATGTTTTCTTTGAGCTTGGTTATGATGCGTTTAGCAAATAGAGAAGGTAAGCCAGCAACGAATCTTTCTTTCCAGAAAGGCTCATTACAGTCTGGTCTTTTAAGGACATAGGTTAAAAATACATCTTTGTACCACCTATAGTCGCTTAAGGTTGGGCAACTAAGGTTTGTTAGGGTGAACTTGTTAGCTTCAAGTTCCTCCTTAGGATTGCCGATGAAATACATGCTAATAGCATATATAAGTTGGGCACAAGAGTTTTGCTCTGTGGTAATTCTACCATTGTCATCTTCACTGGAAATAGTTGCCTCTAAAATTTCCATTTTTTGCTGAAGACTGGTAGCGTTATCCCACCAATGTTTTAACTGCCCTGTGAATCCTTGAATTATAAGGCATGCTGCAGTTTTGTCTGTTTGATCATGGGTTCTATAGGCAACCTTGGCCATTCCCATTTCTTGGAGAGTATTTAAAATCTCTCCTTCAGACTTTCCATCAATGTTCCATTCGTAGATGGATGTACCACTGTAATTAGTGGTTCTGAACTTGGCTCTTTCTTCATACTGAAGATCTGGAGGAGTAGGTCTATTATAATAATTCCTAGTATCAGAGTTGCCAAATATTTTGGTAAAATGTTGAGATCTGTTTCCTCTTCTTCTGAGTCTGTTGATCTCTGGTAATTCTGATTCTATGTGACTGTTCTGTTTATCAGACTCACCTTCAGTACCTGATTCAGTAGTACTGGGGTTATTCTGATATGTGCAAGAGTTATCATTACAACTGCTTTTGCAAGACGCCTTTAAGCAGTTTAAGTTTGCCGGGTTGATAGGAGTATGGGGTCTAACTCCTGAGCTTGATGCATGGATTGCATCAATTCTTTGAGAAGTTGCGGTTTGGAAAGCATCTATTTTCTGGGAGATTCTTTCAAGCAGGTTCGGAGGATTGAGATTTATGTTTCTCAAAAGATTGCTAGGGATACTTTCGGATTGAAAGTGAGGTTTAGACACATCCCTAGGGAACCTAGGAGATTTACATCCTTTGTCGATTCCCAAGTGAACTTGGTCTATCTGTTCGGCAATGGTATGTAGGATCTGATTAGAGTAGTTGTTTTGATTGTAAATCTTTTTAATATCTCTAAGATTTACAGGGCTATTATCCGCATCAGTTCTACCTTTTTTGAAGGGTTCAGCCTTAATCTCTTCATTCTCGTTACTGAGAATAATTCCTTTGAGAGGAGGATGAACAGAGGTACTAGAGCCCGTTGGAAGAAGTTTCCAGGTTCTAGTGATTCTATTTTGAACTTCTAGATAAGAAAGGTAAAAAGGGTCTTTAATTCCTTTTCTGGACAAGTATATGGAGAACCATTTGAAAAAGAGAATATTAGTCTGAAGTCTATTCATATCTTCATACCATTCTTCTCTAATATGGTTTCTACATTCTTTGTCTATGCTCATGAACCATCTTTTCTTTTTATCATTTTTGGGACTACCAAAGTCTTTTCTAAGGTAATCTTTGTCAATGATAAAATCAGTTTTGGATAAAACATTGATAGAGGAAAAACTGTGTCTATCAATGGAGGTTGGTGAGTGACCACCGGTTGACTCTGTATCGTTTTGAGGGATGATTCTTGGTAAAGGATCTTCATAATTGACACGATCATTTCTGAGATGGTCATTTCTCAAAGACCCCGAAAATTCACTTCTAATAGAATAGAAGGGATCATGGATAGAGTTTCTGCCAGGAATCAAAGGGGGTCTATTGGCAGAATTTTCTCTAGAAGAGTTGAATCTGATGAGAATTCTACCATCGATTTCTTCGATGATCTGAGAAATCTCTTGTTGTTCCATGTTCCTAGGAGGATTGTCGTTGTCGACCTCTAAGGTTTCAGGAATGGTTATGTCTTTCCATTTGATGGTCTTAGGTGTAAAGGTGCAAGACTTTTCCGCTTCTAGTTGAAGAAGAACGGTTTCTCCCTGAGCTAGAGGGGCTAAGCTACACTTAGGGTCTGTTAAGGCGCTCATGAGTTTAAAATGAAGTCTAAAAATAACGGCAAAATTCTTAGTGAATTGTTTACAATTATAGTTTAGCATTTTGATATATAGGATAAGAGTTTGACAAATCCTAGGGTCTGTTAAATCAACCGAGAAGTTTGGAGAACAATTGAAAAACAAAGGACCATTACAAATATTGGACTGGACTAAGGCAAGGATGGAATCCTTGTAAGCGATGAATCTGTCATCTCTCAAGGCTAGGAAGACAGGAGAATCAATTCCTTTTCTATGCAAAGGTTTTAATGCTATTTGAATTAGTCCTATATGCAAAAATCTATAACCTTTTCTTAAGTAACTCGGAATGGTTATAGGATTGAGTAGTCTAAGAGATTGTTGCTCTTTGGTAAGACTAATGGTTTCTTCTTGATGCTTAATGCAATTTGCATGGAACATATCCATAATTCCTGATCTATAAACAGATTGAGGATTGTCTGGGATAGTCCAGTTCTGGATATTGTCTGGGTCTAAGGTATACATGTTCTCATTGCTATGAACGATTTGTCCAGAATTGCTACCCGAACCACGCCTAAATAGTCTTCTTGCCATTTCAGTCATGACTATCACTAAAAGGGTTAAAGGTTTACTATAGCTTAAAGGTTTTAATCTAGGGCTCATAACAGTGGGACCATCCACCGGGACCACCTATCATAAAGGCTGACCAAACGGATCTTACGGGACTAAACCAAACACTGTGCCCAGAGACTAGATTAATACTTTAAAATAGTAAAACAGAAACACGATAATGATAATGATGATGAAAAAGTAAGGAGGCTAAAAACACAAGGCTCTGATACCACTATGTCTAACAAAAGTGGAAATGCTATTCTCCCTACCCAAGGTGATCATGAATCACAAGGTGTTAGCGCGATTACACAGATCGCTAAAGGGCGTGGTCCGTCAAAAGGAGTTCAAGTAAAAAAGCCTATGCACCTTGAGTTTAATGATTTTAATGTCCCTGATGGCGAGTGGTCGAAAGAATACGGAAAGCAAGTTGGGAGTTGTGCTCAAATAATTAATATTAACGAGAAAGAATACCGAAAGATAGATGAGTAGACGAGGCAAGGGTTTTGGGAGGAGACCAAGGTATAATGACATTTTAAATTGTTTTAAATATATACTATATTAACAATTAATCTAACTTATTGTAAAAATCCACAGCTTATGTTCCACATCATTGAGGATGTAGATAAATCAAGGGAAAAATACTTTCATTCTTGTGTGGCAAAACGATTTAGAGATTTCAAGAGTAAGTTGGTGCATCGATGGATAACTAAGAAGCAAAAGCCGCCGAAATATCCTACAAACAAGATGCCTTGGGAAATCTACCACCACATTACAGAGGCTGATTGGTCAGTTTATCTTAAAGAATATTACAAGCCGGAGTCATTGGTAATAATGCTATTTCTTTTTACTATTAAAGATTTCTAGTCAGCGGAAATCGTTGGTTATAAATCTATGTGCCTTTTGACAGGCTCGTAGTGAGAAAGCAAGGGCAAGTGCACTATTAAACAAGAATCCTCATCTCACCGGCCAGGCGGGTTATATTAGAAAATGACCCGAGTGGATAAAAGAAGGACGACTCCCATCGGAAGCAGCTTTATCTCTGTCAAGTAGCTCCTCAGTGAACTCATCGGTTCCTAGAGCTAGAAAATATAGATCAAAGGAGTGGGTTTTGGCTCATCAAGTTCGAAGTAAGGATGGAAAGTGGGAAGTTAACCCGAACGATAAGGAAGCCGTAGAAATTGCAAGAAAAGTTGTAAGTAGTGCTTTTTTAATGAATATTTACTTAAATTGACTTGGAAATATGAACTAATTTATACTTTCCTAATTGGCATTATAGGAGTATATCGAAGAAGAAGAAGAAGGAAACCTTACTTTCGAGGATGATGAGGATGCCCTCACCAAAGCTATTGGGAAAAAAGATCATCGTGGCCGTGTCAAGGCAATAGGTGGAAATGTTGGTTATAGAGTTGCTTTCGGTCCAAGAGAACGACGGAGAAGATGTTCTAGTGAAGCTTCATCAGATCTGATCGAATCGATCAGAGCTGAAATTAGAAAGGAGTTTGAAGGTGAATTAGATAAAAGGGTGGTTGAGGCCCTCCAAAAGCAACTACGCTCCATGTTACATATAAATCAACCAAACTCCACTTCAACTCCCATTCTTGAACTTAATGTTAATGCTTCCTATACCACTCGTCCTGATTCCACACCGCAACCACGTGAGCTAAAGGTATGATTGAGTTTGAGTATTGTCATGAACTCTTCATGCTAAGACCTCTTATAACATGAATTAAAATTCCATGCCGCAACCTTAGTCTTGCATTTTTCATTTTACTTTATATGCAGGAAAGGACTCCATGCCATCTTGCCCTTGAGGATAAAGATTCTGGTAACAAAGTGCTCGTAGCAGATGGTATGGTACAACCCTCAAACGGTGCATCGTCCCAACACTTTACACCGATGAAGCTTGATCACTACAAAGTCCAAGTTGATTTTGTTTATGATGGACATAATGATGATATTCTTCCGGTACCTACGGGTGATGGTTTCACTAACTTAGGCGGTGCTCAGGGTAGTTTCGTGCAATGGCCGATCCGCTTCGTGATTTTCAAAGACGACGAGGTAAGACCTTTGTGCTCAATAATAATGTACACCACATTACTCACTCTTGCTCATCTATAATTCTATATATAGGACTATACTCCACGCCCAACAAAGAAGTCCAAGTCATTTCTCTCTAAAAAGGTGGATGACAGCGCCAAAAATACAAAGGTAAGACCTTTGTGCTCAATAATACAAATGTTACTTCATTATTATTTTTTGGAAATTTCATGTCCAAATAACTCTTAAGTCTCAGTCCAACAAAGAGGCGGTTGGTAGCTGTGATCGTAAAACGAAAGAATCAGCCGCCAAAAGGAAGAAAGCAGAAAATGAAGAAATTCAAGGTCATGGCCAGTCATGCAAATACTTGCATTTTATTATGTCTTCGGCGTCGGGTGGTATATATGATAGTACTCCCATCCCGTTGGATGCCTCGGTTTGGAATTATGTGAGAGATCAAGAAACATACGTCACTGCATCCGATGTATAAGAGTTCCTTAAGGGGGCGTGCTTAAACATTTCTGTGATTCAAGTCTACATGATGTAAATGTTTTGATCAGTCTTTATCTTTTAATTGTCAACTATCATTCTTAATCATTTTTTCTTTAATCATTTTTACATTACCATTCATAATCGTTTAATCAAATACCTTTAAATGTGCAGGTATTTATTGGACAATCACACATATGCATTTGAAAATTCTCGAATTGGGTTCATTTGTCCTGAGATGGTGTCAAGCACTAGAATCAGGGCCGAACCAACTGTTCCAGCAGATTACTTGCAACGTGTGTTCAATGTTGAAACTGCTAAGAATACAATTAAAGATTCTAACAATGCCAAATTGGTTCTGCTCCCATATAATCAAGAGTAAGTGTTTTCAATAAGTTTCATATATAATTAGTATTTTAAGCAATCATTAATATTTATCAATTTACTTTTAAATAATGCAGCAATCATTGGATTCTGTACGTGATAGACCTATTTAGAGCACAGGTCTATCTTTTCGATTCTCTAAAAGGTCAAGGCAACAGAACGACTGATGCATCTGGAATCATGAATTTGTAAGTTATTTTGCTTACAAATTAGTTTTTTTTGGAATATTAACAATAACAATTTCATGAGTGTATTATGTTGATTTTCTAGGGCATTTCAAGTGTATAAGTATCAAGGTGGGAAGTGCGAGAAATTAATAGGAAAACGTAAGACGTTGAGAGTCTGCAATATAGAGGTACATATAGCATTTTATACGCTTTAGGTTTGTTTATTTATAATCAAAGGCCTTGTATCTAAGACAACCCCCTTATGTTGTGTAATTAGTGCGCTCAACAAAGCGGCGGAACCGAGTATGGCTATTATGTCATGAAGTTCATGTTAGATATAGTCACGGGACTCTATGACGCTAATGACCGACTAGATAAGGTATGTAACTTAACTAACTATATATTGATAGTATTTGTGTTTTTTGTCAATAATTTCTGTGTTTTTTATGAAGCTATATCCTAAGAGGAAGACATCGTATACTTATGAAGAAATGGATGTTGTTCGTGAGCAATGGGCACAGTATTTTACATCGAAGTATTTATTGTCGGATTGAACTTGTTTTTACTTGTCATGTAAACTGTTGTTGAGAACCTAACTGTACTCTGATGAAATCTGTTGTTGGTTGTATATTATTATGTGAATAAAATCAGGAACCTATTCTGCAATGTGTGTATGGTGCATCATAAATCCAAAAAACATCCGAAAGAAAAGAAGGGACTTATAGAGGCGGACTTGTATGTCCGCCTCTATAAGTACATAGACGCTGACTCGGCCGAGTTCTGGGCCGAGTCAGCGTCTACTTGTTGAGGCGGGCCTCTATAGGCCCGCCTCAACAAGTGTTTACTTATTGAGGCGGGCCTCCGAAGCCCGCCTCAACAAGTCCCTCATTTTGGCGCCAAAGTGAGGGACTTATTGAGGCGGGCTTCGGAGGCCCGCCTCAATAAGGTCCTTTTAGAGGCGTAAAATGCCCGCTTCAAAAAGTGTCCCTACTTGTTGCAGCCCCCTTAGTTGAAGCGAACGGTGTTCGCCTCAATAAGTGTCCAAAGACCCGCCTCTATAAGGATTTTTTCCACTAGTGCCCAAACTCTTTGCTCTTTATTTGCCCCGATATTTTGACAATATAAGATGATTCACGAAAAGAAATTGACACAATTTGAAACTCATAACGTTCGCTCAAAGTTGTGCCTTGTGTCGTAAATGGTAATAAAATGTCTTTTTAGTGTTGTTTGGCGCCCAAACTCTTAGCACTTTGCTTATTAACAATATTTTGACTATATAAGATGATTCATATAAAGAAATTGACAAAATTTAAAATTTATCACTTTCGCTCATAGTTGTGCCTTGTGTCCAAAATGGTAAATCGTAAGTGTTTTTAGTGATGTTTGTCATCCAAACTCTTACCTCTTTATTTTCCCACCAATATTTTGACTATTTAAGATGATTCCCGAAAGGAAATTGACAAAATTTGAAACTCGTGACTTTTTCTGAAAGTTGTGCCTTGTGTCGCAAATGGTAATAGTATATCTTTTTAGTCTTATTTGTCGCTCAAACTCTTAGCTCTTTGTTTTTTCCAATATTTTGGCAATATAAGATGATTGATGGAAAGAAATTGAAAAAAATTGAAACTTAGAACTTTCGATAAAGGTTGTGCCTTGTGTTGCAAATGGTAATAGTATGTCTTTTTAGTGTTATTTGTCGCCCAAACTCATAGCTCTTTGTTTGCCCTAATATTTTGACAATATAAGATGATTCAGGGAAAGAAATTGACAAAATTTAAAACTTATAACGTTCGCTCAAAGTTGTACCTTGTGTCGTAAATGGTAATAAAATGTCTTTTTACTGTTTTTGTCGCCGAAACTCTTAGCTTTTTGCTTCTTAACAATATTTTGACTATATAAGATGATTCACAGAAAGAAATTCACAAAATTTGAAAGTTATAACTTTCACTCAAAGTTGTGCCTTGTGTCATAAATGAAAAAATTGTAGGTGTTTTTAGTGTTTTTTGTCACCGAAATACTTAGCTCTTTGTTTCCCACCAATATTTTGACTCTTTAAGATGATTCACGAAAGCAAATCGACAAAATTTAAAACTCATGACTTTTGCTGAAAGTTATGCCTTGTGTTGGAAATGGTAATAAAACTCATGTCTTTTTAGTGATATTTGCCGCTCAAACACTTAGCTATTTATTTCCCACAATATTTTTACAATATGAGATGATTCATGGAAAGAAATTAAAAAATTTGAAACTCCTAACTTTCGGTCAAAGTTGTGCCTTGTCTCGTAAATGGTAATAGTATGTCTTTTTAGTGTTATTTGTCGCCCAAACTCATAGCTCTTTGTTTGCCCTAATATTTTGACAATATAAGACGATCCAGGGAAATAAATTGACAAAATTTAAAACTTATAACGTTCGCTCAAAGTTGTGCCTTGTGTCGTAAATGGTAATAAAATGTCTTTTTACTGTTGTTTGTTGCCCAAACTCTTAGCTTTTTTCTTCTTAACATAATTTTGACTATATAAGATGATTCACAGAAAGAAATTGACAAAATTTGAAACTTATAACTTTCTCTCAAAGTTGTGCTTTGTGTCCTAAATGGAAAATCGTAGGTATTTTTAGTGATGTTTGTCACCCAAACTCTTACCTCTTTATTTTCCCACCAATATTTTGACTATTTAAGATGATTCCCGGAAGGAAATTGACAAAATTTGAAACTCGTGACTTTTTCTGAAAGTTGTGCATTGTGTCGCAAATGGTAATGGTATGTCTTTTTAGTGTTATTTGTCGCTCAAACTCTTAGCCCTTAGTTTTTCCCAATATTTTGGCAATATAAGATGATTGATGGAAAGAAATTGAAAAAATTGATACTTAGAACTTTCGCTAAAAGTTGTGCCTTGTGTCGCAACTGGTAATAGTATGTCTTTTTAGTGTTATTTGTCGCCCAAATTCATAGCTCTTTGTTTGCCCTAATATTTTGACAATATAAGATGATCCAGGGAAAGAAATTGACAAAATTTAAAACTTATAACGTTCGCTCAAAGTTGTGCCTTGTGTCGTAAATGGTAATAAAATGTTTTTTTACTGTTGTTTGTTGCCCAAACGCTTAGCTCTTTGCTTCTTAACATAATTTTGACTATATAAGATGATTCACGGAAAGAAATTCACAAAATTTGAAACTTATAACTTTCACTCAAAGTTGTGCCTTATGTCCTAAATGAAAAAATTGTAGGTGTTTTTTGTGTTGTTTGTCACCGAAACATTTAGCTCTTTGTTTCCCACAAATATTTTGACTCTTTAAGATGATTCACGGAAGCAAATTGACAAAATTTAAAACTCATGACCTTTGCTGAAAGTTGTGCCTTGTGTTGCAAATGGTAATAAAACTCATGTCTTTTTAGTGTTATTTGCCGCTCAAACACTTAGCTCTTTATTTCCCCCATATTTTGACAATATGAGATGATTCATGGAAAGAAATTAAAAAAATTTGAAACTCATAACTTTTCGTCAAAATTGTGCCTTGTGTCGTAAATTGTAATAATATGTCTTTTTATTGTTATTTTTCGCTCAAACTCTTAGCTCTTTGTTTTTCCCTAATATTTTGACAATATGAGATGATTCAATGAAAGAAATTGTCAAAAATTGAAACTCATAGCTTTCGCTTAAAGTTGTGCCTTTTTTCACAAATGGTAATAGTATGTCTTTTTAGTGTTGTTTGTCGCCCAAACTCTTAGCTCTTTGCTTCTTAACAATATTTTGACAATATGAGATGATTCATGGAATAAAAATTAACAAAATTTGAAAGTCATAACTTTCGCTCAATGTTGTGCCTTATGTTGTAAATGCTAAATCGTATGTGTTTTTAGTGTTGCTTGTCGACCAAACTCTTAGCTCTTTGTTTTCCCTAATATTTTGGCAATATAAGATGATTGATGGAAACAAATTGAAAAAAATTTAACTTTCGCTAAAAGTTGTGCCTTGTGTCGCAAATGTTAATAGTATGTCTTTTTAGTGTTATTTGTCGCCCAAACTCTTAGCTCTTTGTTTTCCCCAATATTTGACATTATAAGATGATTAACGGAAAGAAATTGACCAAATTTGAAACTCATAACGTTCGTTCAAAGTTGTGCCTTGTGTCGTAAATGGTAAAACAATGTATTTTTAGTGTTGTTTGTCGCCCAAACTCTTAGCTCTTTGCTTCTTAACAATATTTTGACTATATAAGATGATTCACGAAAAGAAATTCACAAAATTTAAAACTTATAACTTCCGCTCAAAGTTTTGCCTTGTGTCCTAAATGGAAAAATCGTAGGTGTTTTTAGTGTTGTTTGTCACCCAAATACTTAGCTCTTTGTTTCCCACCAATATTTTGACTCTTTAAGATGATTCACGGAAGGAAATTGAAAAAAATTAAAACTCAGGACTTTTGCTAAAAGTTGTGCTTTGTGTCGCAAATGGTAATAGTATGTCTTTTTAGTGTTATTTGCCGCTCAAACTCTTACCACTTTATTTCCCCTCATTATTTTGACAATATGAGATGATTCATGGAAAGAAATTAAAAAAATTGAAACTCATAACTTTCGGTCAAAGTTGTGCCTTGTCTCGTAAATGGTAATAGTATGCCTTTTTAGTGTTTATTGTCGCCCAAACTCTTTGATCTTTATTTGCCCCGATATTTTGATAATATAAGATGATTCACGAAAAGAAATTGACACAATTTGAAACTCATAACGTTCGCTCAAAGTTGTGCCTTGTGTCGTAAACGGTAATAAAATGTCTTTTTAGTGTTGTTTGGCGCCCAAACTCTTAGCACTTTGCTTCTTAACAATATTTTGACTATATAAGATGATTCACAGAAAGAAATTGACAAAATTTGAAACTTATCACTTTCGCTCATAGTTGTGCCTTGTATCCTAAATGGTAAATCGTAAGTGTTTTTAGTGATGTTTGTCATCCAAACTCTTACCTCTTTATTTTCCCACCAATATTTTCACTATTTAAGATGATTCCCGAAAGGAAATTGACAAAATTTGAAACTCGTGACTTTTTCTGAAAGTTGTGCCTTGTGTCGCAAATGGTAATAGTATATCTTTTTAGTGTTATTTGTCGCTCAAACTCTTAGCTCTTTGTTTTTTCCAATATTTTGGCAATATAAGATGATTGATGGTAAGAAATTGAAAAAAATTGAAACTTAGAACTTTCGCTAAAGGTTGTGCCTTGTGTCGCAAATGGTAACAGTATGTCTTTTTAGTATTATTTGTCGCCCAAACTCATAGCTCTTTGTTTGCCCTAATATTTTGACAGTATAATATGATTCAGGAAAAGAAATTGACAAAATTTATAACTTATAACGTTCGCTCAAAGTTGTACCTTGTGTCGTAAATGGTAATAAAATGTCTTTTTATTGTTTTTGTCGCCCAAACTCTTAGCTTTTTGCTTCTTAACAATATTTTGACTATATAAGATGATTCACGGAAAGAAATTCACAAAATTTGAAACTTATAACTTTCACTCAAAGTTGTGTCTTGTGTCATAAATGAAAAAATGGTAGATGTGTTTAGTGTTGTTTGTCACCGAAACTCTTAGCTCTTTGTTTCCCACCAATATTTTGACTCTTTAAGATGATTCACGAAAGGAAATCGATAAAATTTAAAACTCATGACTTTTGCTGAAAGTTGTGCCTTGTGTTGCAAATGGTAATAAAACTCATGTCTTTTTAGTGTTATTTGCCGCTCAAACACTTATCTATTTATTTCCCACAATATTTTGACAATATGAGATGATTCATGGAAAGAAATTAAAAAAAATTGAAACTCATAACTTTCGGTCAAAATTGTGCCTTGTGTTGTAAATGGTAATAATATATCTTTTTATTGTTATTTTTCGCTCAAACTCTTCGCTCTTTGTTTCCCCTAATATTTTGACAATATGAGATGATTCAAGGAAAGAAATTGTCAAAAATTGAAACTCATAGCTTTCGCTCAAAGTTGTGCCTTTTGTCACAAATGGTAATAGTATGTCTTTTTAGTGTTGTTTGTCGCCCAAACTCTTAGCTCTTTGCTTCTGAACAATATTTTGACAATATGAGATGATTCATGAAATAAAAATTAACAAAATTTGAAACTCATAACTTTTGCTCAATGTTGTACCTTATGTTGTAATTGGTAAATCGTATGTGTTTTTAGTGTTGCTTGTCGACCAAACTCTTAGCTCTTTGTTTTCCCAAATATTTTGGCAATATAAGATGATTGATGGAAACAAATTGAAAAAAATTTAAACTTATAACTTTCGCTAAAAGTTGTGCCTTGTGTCACAAATGGTAATAGTATGTCTTTTTAGTGCTATTTGTCGCCCAAACTCTTAGCTCTTTGTTTGCCCTAATATGTTGACAATATAAGATGATTCACAGAAAGAAATTGACAAAATTTGAAACTCATAACGTTCGCTCGAAGTTGTGCCTTGTGTCGTAAATGGTAATAAAATGTCTTTTTAGTGTTGTTTGTCGCCAAAACTCTTAGCTATTTGCTTCTTAACAATATTTTGACTATATATAAGATGATTCACGAAAAGAAATTCACAAAATTTGAAACTTATAACTTTCGCTCAAAGTTTTGCCTTGTGTCTTAAATGGAAAAATGGTAGGTGTTTTTAGGTTTGTTTGTCACCCAAACACATTGCTCTTTGTTTCCTACCAATATTTTGACTCTTTAAGATGATTCACGGAAGGAAATTGATAAAATTTAAAACTCATGACTTTTGCTAAAAGTTGTGCCTTGTGTCGCAAATGGTAATAGTATGTATTTTTAGTGTTATTTTCCTCTCAAACTCTTACCTCTTTATTTCCCCTCAATATTTTGACAATATGAGATGATTCATGTAAAGAAATTAAAAAAAATTGAAACTCCTAACTTTCGGTCAAAGTTGTGCCTTGTCTCGTAAATGGTAATAGTATGTCTTTTTAGTGTTATTTGTCACCCAAACTCTTTGCTCTTTATTTGCCCCAATATTTTGACAATATAAGATGATTCACGAAAAGAAATTGACACATTTTGAAACACATAACGTTCGCTCAAAGTTGTGCCTTGTGTCGTAAATGGTAATAAAATGTATTTTTAGTGTTGTTTGTCGCCCAAACTCTTAGCACTTTGCTTCTTAACATTATTTTGACTATATAAGATGATTCACAGAATGAAATTGAAAAAATTTGGAACTTATAACTTTCTCTCAAAGTTGTGCCTTGTGTCCTAAATGGAAAATCGTAGGTATTTTTAGTGATGTTTGTCACCCAAACTCTTACCTCTTTATTTTCCCACAAATATTTTGACTATTTAAGATGATTCCCGAAAGGAAATTGACAAAATTTGAAACTCGTGACTTTTTCTGAAAGTTGTGCCTTGTGTCGCAAATGGTAATGGTATGTCTTTTTAGTGTTATTTGTCGCTCAAACTCTTAGCTCTTTGTTTTTCCCAATATTTTGGCAATATAAGATGATTGATGGAAATAAATTGAAAAAATTGATACTTAGAACTTTCGCTAAAAGTTGTGCCTTGTGTCGCAAATGGTAATAGTATGTCTTTTTAGTGTCATTTGTCGCCCAAACTCATAGCTCTTTGTTTGCCCTAATATTTTGACAATATAAGATGATCCATGGAAAGAAATTGACAAAATTTAAAACTTATAACGTTCACTCAAAGTTGTGCTTTGTGTCGTAAATGGTAATAAAATGTCTTTTTACTGTTGTTTGTTGCCCAAACTCTTAGCTCTATGCTTCTTAACATAATTTTGACTATATAAGATGATTCACGGAAATAAATTTACAAAATTTGAAAATTATAACTTTCACTCAAAGTTGTGCCTTGTGTCCTAAATGAAAAAATTGTAGGTGTTTTTTGTGTTGTTTGTCACCGAAACACTTAGCACTTTGTTTTCCACCAATATTTTGACTCTTTAAGATGATTCACGGAAGCAAATCGACAAAATTTAAAACTCATGACCTTTGCTGAAAGTTGTGCCTTGTATTGCAAATGGTAATAAAACTCATGTCTTTTTAGTGTTATTTGCCGCTCAAACACTTAGCTCTTTATTTCCTCCAATACTTTGACAATATGAGATGATTCATGGAAAGAAATTAAAAAAAATTGAAACTCATAACTTTCGGTCAAAATTGTGCCTTGTGTCGTAAATGGTAATAATATGTCTTTTTATTGTTATTTTTCGCTCAAACTCTTAGCTCTTTGTTTCCCCTAATATTTTGACAATATGAGATGATTCAAGGAAATAAATTGTCAAAAATTGAAACTCATAGCTTTCGCTCAAAGTTGTGCCTTGTGTCGTAAATGGTAATCGTATGTGTTTTTAGTGTTGTTTCTTGCACAAACTCTTAGCTCTTTGTTTTCCCTAATATTTTTACATTATAATATGATTCACAGAAATAAATTGACAAAATGTGAAACTCATAATATTCGTTCAAAGTTGTGCCTTGTGTCGTAAATGGTAATACAGTGTCTTTTTAGTGTTGTTTGTTGCCCAAACTCTTAGATCTTTGCTTCTGAAAAATATTTTGACAATATGAGATGATTCATGGAATAAAATTAACAAAATTTGATACTCATAACTTTTGCTCAATGTTGTGCTTTATGTTGTAAATGATAAATCGTATGTGTTTTTAGTGTTGCTTGTCGCCAAAACTCTTAGCTCTTTTTTTCCCTAATATTTTGGCAATATAAGATGATTGATGGAAACAAATTGAAAAAAATTTAAACTTATAACTTTTGCTAAAAGTTGTGCCTTGTGTCGCAAATGGTAATAGTATGTCTTTTTAGTGTTATTTGTCACCCAAACTCTTAGCTCTTTGTTTGCCCTAATATTTAGACAATATAAGATGATTCACAGAAAGAAATTGACAAAATTTGAAACTCATAACGTTCGCTCGAAGTTGTGCCTTGTGTCGTAAATGGTAATAAAATGTCTTTTTAGTGTTGTTTGTCGCCAAAACTCTTAGCTATTTGCTTCTTAACAATATTTTGACTATATAAGATGATTCACGGAAAGAAATTCACAAAATTTTAAACTTATAACTTTCTCTCAAAGTTTTGCCTTGTGTCCTAAATGGAAAAATCGTAGGTATTTTTAGTGTTGTTTGTCACCCAAACACATTGCTCTTTGTTTCCCACCAATATTTTGACTCTTTAAGATGATTCACGGAAGGAATTTGATAAAATTTAAAACTCATGACTTTTGCTAAAAGTTGTGCCTTGTGTCGCAAATGATAATAGTATGTCTTTTTAGTGTTATTTGCCGCTCAAACTTTTACCTCTTTATTTCCCCTCAATGTTTTGACAATATGAGAGGATTCTTGGAAAGAAATTAAAAAAATTTGAAACTCCTAACTTTCGGTCAAAGTTGTGCCTTGTCTCGTAAATGGTAATAGTATGTCTTTTTAGTGTTATTTGTCGCCCAAACTCTTTGCTCTTTATTTTCCCCAATATTTTGACAATATAAGATGATTGACGAAAATAAATTGACACAATTTGAAACCCATAACGTTCGCTCAAAGTTGTACCTTGTGTCGTAAATGATAATAAAATGTCTTTTTACTGTTGTTTGTTGCCCAAACTCTTAGCTCTTTGCTTCTTAACAATATTTTGACTATATAAGATGATTCACGAAAAGAAATTCACAAAATTTGAAACTTATAACTTTCAGTCAAAGTTGTGCCTTGTGTCCTAAATGAAAAAGTCGTAGGTGTTTTTAGTGTTGTTTGTCACCCAAACACTTAGCTCTTTGTTTCCAACCAATAATTTGACTCTTTAAGATGATTCACGGAAGGAAATCGACAAAATTTAAAACTCATGACTTTTGCTGAAAGTTGTGACTTGTGTTGCAAATGGTAATAAAACTCATGTCTTTTTAGTGTTATTTTCCGCTCAAACACTTAACTCTTTATTTCCCCCAATATTTTGACAATATGAAATGATTCATGGAAAGAAATTAAAAAAATTTGAAACTCATAACTTTCGGTCAAAATTGTGCCTTGTGTCGTAAATGGTAATAATATGTCCTTTTGTTGTTATTTTTCGCTCAAACTCTTAGCTCTTTGTTTCCCCTAATATTTTGACAATATGAGATGATTCATGGAAAGAAATTGTCAAAAATTGAAACTCATAGCTTTCGCTCAAAGTTGTGCCTTGTGTCGTAAATGATAAATCGTATGTGTTTTTAGTGTTGTTTGTCGCACAAACTCTTAGCTCTTTGTTTTCCCCAATATTTTTACATTATAAGATGATTCACGGAAATAAATTGACAAAATGTGAAACTCATAATGTTCGTTCAAAGTTGTGCCTTGTGTCGTAAATGGTAATACAATGTCTTTTTAGTGTTGTTTGTCGCCCAAACTCTTATCTCTTTGTTTCTTAACAATATTTTGACAATATGAGATGATTAATGGAATAAAATTTACAAAATTTGAAACACATAACTTTCGCTCAATGTTGTGCCTTATGTTGTAAATGTTAAATCGTATGTGTTTTTAGTGTTGCTTGTCGCCCAAACTCTTAGCTCTTTGTTTTCCCTAATATTTTTGGCAATATAAGATGATTGATCGAAAGAAATTGAAAAAATTGAAACTTATAACTTTCGCTAAAAGTTGTGCCTTGTGTCGCAAATGGTAATAGTATGTATTTTTAGTGTTATTTGTCGCCCAAACTCATAGCTCTTTGTTTGCCCTAATATTTTGACAATATAAGATGATTCAGGGAAAGAAATTGACAAAATTTAAAACTTATAATGTTCGCTCAAAGTTGTGCCTTGTGTCGTAAATGGTAATAAAATGTCTTTTTACTGTTGTTTGTCGCCCAAACTTTTAGCTCTTTGCTTCTTAACAATATTTTGACAATATAAGATGATTCACGGAAAGAAATTCACAAAATTTGAAACTTATAACTTTCGTTCAAAGTTTTGCCTTATGTCGTAAATGGAAAAATCGTAGGTGTTTTTAGTGTTGTTTGTCAGCCAAACACATTGCTCTTTGTTTCCCACCAATATTTTGACTCTTTAAGATGATTCATGGAAGGAACTTGACAAAATTTAAAACTCATGACTTTTGCTAAAAGTTGTGCCTTGTGTCGCAAATGGTAATAGTATGTCTTTTTAGTGTTATTTGCCGCTCAAACTCTTACCTCTTTATTTCCCCTCAATATTTTGACAATATGAGATGATTCATGGAAAGAAATAAAAAAAATTTGAAACTCATAACTTTCGGTAATAGTTGTGCCTTGTCTCGTAAATGGTAATAGTATGTCTTTTTAGTGTTATTTGTCGCCCAAACTCTTTGCTCTTTGTTTGCCCCAATATTTTGACAATATAAGATGATTCACGAAAAGAAATTGACACAATTTGAAACTCAAAACATTCGCTCAAAGTTGTGCCTTGTGTCGTAAATGGTAATGAAATTTCTTTTTAGTGTTGTTTGTCGCCCAAACTCTTAGCATTTTGCTTCTTAACAGTATTTTGACTATATAAGATGATTCACAGAAAGAAATTGACAAAATTTGAAACTTATAACTTTCGCTCAAAGTTGTGCATTGTGTCCTAAATGGTAATTCGTAGGTGTTTTTAGTGATGTTTGTCACCCAAACTCTTACCTCTTTATTTTCCCACCAATATTTTGACTATTTAAGATGATTCCCGAAAGGAAATTAACAAAATTTGAAACTCGTGAGTTTTTTTGAAAGTTATGCCTTGTGTCGCAAATGGTAATGGTAGGTCTTTTTAGTGTTATTTGTCGCTCAAACTCTTAGCTCTTTGTTTTTCCCAATATTTTGGCAATATAAGATGATTGATGGAAAGAAATTGAAAAAAATGAAACTTAGAACTTTCGCTAAAAGTTGTGCCTTGTGTCGCAAATGGTAATAGTATGTCTTTTTAGTGTTATTTGTCGCCCAAACTCATAGCTCTTTGTTTTCCCTAATATTTTGACAATATAAGATGATTCAGGGAAAGAAATTGACAAAATTTAAAACTTATAACGTTCGCTCAAAGTTGTGCCTTGTGTCGTAAATGGTAATAAAATGTCTTTTTATTGTTGTTTGTCGCCCAAACTCTTAGCTCTTTGCTTCTTAACAATATTTTGACTATATAAGATGATTCACGGAAAGAAATTCACAAAAATTGAAACTTATAACTTTTACTCAAAGTTGTGCCTTGTGTCCTAAATGAAATAATCGTATGTGTTTTTAGTGTTGTTTGTCACGCAAAAACTTAGCTCTTTGTTTCCCACCAATATTTTGACTCTTTAAGATGATTCACGGAAGAAAATCGACAAAATTTAAAACTCATGACTTTTGCTGAAAGTTGTGCCTTGTGTTGCAAATGGTAATAAAACTGATGTCTTTTTAGTGTTATTTGCCGCTTAAACACTGATGTGTTCCGGTCTCCCAAAACACAAGTCAAAGCGGATCTAGGTAGAAGGCGGATGAGACAACTCTTGCTCGCTGAATAATTGAACGAAAACTGAACTTCTGGATCTGTCGCGTGGAAATCCGCGGTCGCGGAATTGGGTCCGCGGTCGCGGTTTGGGTTCTGTTTCCGCGTCTGCGATTATGCGAACGTGGTTCGATCGAGGGGGGGGGGGGGGGATCTCGGCTCGGGCCGAGAGCCACGTGGGTTCAAAGGGGTTCGTGTTCAGTGTTTCGCGTCGATGATGGTTCGGTCGTGGGTTCGGGAGTTGGTTAGGAAGGTTCGGTGAAGGCTTAGTTGAAGTAGCTAGACCTAGGGGGCGAGAGCTTGGCTCAACGGCAGCGCTAGGATTTAACTCTCAAATCAACTTATCATTAATTAGGTTTAAGGCTGACTTATATAGCAGCGAAACAAAGGTCTTGCCCTAATGGGCCTAAAACGTAAATGGATCGGCCCGACATCCAAAAATAGAAACTATCTAAAACGGAAACATCTAAAAATAGTAAATACTAAAAACGATAAGTTTCCAAACTTAGAAACATTCTAAGAATGAAAATTGCTAATAAAGGAAACTGCGAAATACCAAAAAACTGCTAAAAATAGTAAATATCTCAAATAACTCAGATGGCACTCGTAGTGCTGCGTGAAGTCGTGACCGGGGTCACATCACCCTCCCCCACTTGGCTGTGAAACATCCCCGTTTCGCTAATGTCGCGGTCCGGGGGCTCGTGCGGAAGCAAGCTGTCGTGGTCTATAGGGGCGTGAGGGCGGTCCGTGATCATCGTGTAGGCGGTAGTCCTCGTGGACTCATCCAATGCTGTTGCGCTCCTTCCAGGTCCAGCACGATTGGTAGGGCCGTGTCTCAGCGTCGGATCCGAGTGCAAGTCCAAAGCATGGTCAACGCTGGGAGCGGGTGGAGGCTCATCCGGTGGGATATCATCAAAAACCTGCAATAGGGGAAGCACAACAGGGGATAAAGCATAGAGGTTCTCCAATAAAGAAAGAAACACAAGAGAAGAAATAGGAGAACATCCCTGAAAAGTAGGAGTAGACGCGCGGGGTTTAACGAGCAAAGCGCGGGGCGGGTCTGAAGCAACGTACATAGGCAAACCCGCGGTCGCGGGAAGTAGGACTGTGGTTGTGGTATCGCGGGTAGATGCGGAAGACAACAGTAAAAATTCCGCGGTCGCGGTAAGGGGTGCCGCGGTCGCGGTTGTTGATGTAGAATTGGGGCTCGTCAGGAGCACAACCGCGGTCGCGGTTGAATGTGCCGCGGTTACGGCGTCTGCTGTCGCTCTTTGGATGAACTCGCGACGCTGCTCATCTTCGTTCTTTGCGTGGGTCCTCTCCACATGGTCGTGTATGATATCCTGAGGCGTCATAGGTAGAAGAGTGACTTGCATACCGCCATGATCGAAGAAGTAAGTGTTGAGGAACCCGTCATGTACTGTCTAACTATCATATTGACAAGGTCTACCAAGAAGAAGATGAGTAGCATCCATAGACACAACATCACATAGAACAATATCATGGTATTGACCAATTTGAAACGGGATGCGGCATTGCCTGTGTACCGCATCGCCATTACCTGCAGAAAGCCATTGAAGACCATATGGCTTTGGGTGTGGCTGCGTCGGTAATTGAAGGCGTTGGACAACCTTCACACTCACAATGTTGCAACACGACCCACTATCAATGATGACGCTGAGGGAGGCATCTTGGACCAGACATCGGGTGTGGAATATGGTCTTTCTTTGGTCCGTCAGGGGCGCCTCCATCACAGTAAGCGCACGCTGTGCGTAAAGGCTCAGTGGGGTACCGATAGATAAGTTAGGTGGCAAGCAAGTGTACCCATCATCATGTGGTGCCTGATCTATCTCCTCGTCGGGCTCATCCTCAAAGGACTCATATCCGGCGGCCTGGTTGAATAGGACCTTCTTCGGTTTGGGACAGTCGTGCTGAATGTGTCCACGACCTCCACAACGATAACATGCCTGGTCTCGTGTCCTTTCAGTGTTGCGCGTGACCTCTCTAGCGGGTGTAGGGGCTACGGTGGTGCGTGAAGCCTCGTGGCCACGACCTAGGGGCTGAATCTGTCTAGTCTACACGAAAGAGGACACATCAGTAGAAACAGAAGGACTAGGTGTAGGGTCATACCTGCGAGATGGAGTCTGTGTCCAGGGAGTCTGTCTGCATCGTTGATTCTGCTGGTGGATCATCATCGCCGTATGAGTGAGCTGGTTCAAATCCCGTATAGGTAAGGTCTCCAGCTGGTCGCGGATGTTGGGATTCAACCCACTCAAAAACCTGGTCCTCAGAGTAGCAGGACCAATGCTCATGCCCGCCTTGTAATACAGATCCTCGAGTTTGGTGAAGAACTCGATTGGCGTCTGGGTGCCCTGGCGAGCTAGCGCTATCTCCATGCTCATGTGGTTCTAAAAGTCATCGGGAACATATTTGCGGCACATAATGAATGCCAACTGGTGCCATTGATCAATTTGGTCCATTCCTCGTCGTTCCCTGTCAGTGTAGAAACGATGCCACATAGAGCGGGCTGCGCCACAAAACTGCAGAGTGGCGACATCGACCTTCTCGAACTCCTCATACTGACAGTGTCGCAGGGCGTGCTCTGTAGCCTACAACCAATCTAAAAACATAGCAGGATCATAATCACCATGAAAGTGCTCGATAGTTACCTTGACCTCGCGACGACTAGCATAGGAGTTGGGCGCGCGTCTGCGGTCTTGGACACCTCGAGCTGCGGGAATCTGCTCAGTGAAGGGCTCGTCCATCTCGTCATCGTAATGATCGAAGTCATCCTGGATGGGTCAAGGGTGACGCTGGCGACGACAGTCGTGATCATCCGCGCGGGGTCGCTGTCCTTCACGCACGGGTCGCCTTGGAGGCGTCGGAATCCGGAAAAAAACGGTGGGATGTAATTCATCGGGTAGAGCTGGCTCTCTACTGGGTCACACAATGGTGGATGAAAGTTTCCCGGATTGGGAACACATGCAACCTCAAAACCCTCCTCCTCATACTCAGTAAAAGGAATAGGAGGTACATACCTGGAAGGTGCAGTACGGGGAATAGTCCCCGGGTCACGGCTGGTGGTAGGACGGGTCAACGCCGTCTGTGGTCCCTGTCCGCTGGTGTTGCCACGAGTTGCGTCTCGTCGGCTCTCAAAGAAGGCATCTTGGCGTGCCTCCTCTCGCTGCATGGTCGTGAAACACTGACGTTTGTCAGTGGTGTCGACGTAGGGGTGGAGACCCATGTCTGGGGTGGGGGACTCGTGGTCGGTAAAGTCGTAGACGAAGTCATCCGTTGGCGAGCATTGGGGCTCGTATCTGTTGAAGCCATGGTTTTCATGCTGGGACTCAATGGTGGAATCCAAGCGACGAAGACCCGGCTAGAGCTGCGAACTAGAGGGCATCACACCCTTTCCCTTGTTGAGGCATCTCTCGGTGTCGGAAGTGAGCGCGGGAGCCAACAGGGGATCATTTGGTGCGGAGTCAGCAAGCACGGTAATAACCGCAGGCGCAGGGTGCTGGGCCGCGGTCGCGGTTTGTTCTGCGATCGCGGTTTGTATCGCGGTCGCGGTTTGCTTTTCTGTGTTTGCTGCGAGTGCAGCGAGGTACGCGGCTCTGTCGGAGGCAGCGTTCTTGTCCATGTGTTCGAGCTTTGCAAGGATCGCCTTCATCGTCCGGGCTTGAGCATTGTCAGCGGCCTGGCGAGGGGAGAGTGTGTCGTCCGTATCTGTCCCTAGAGACACCATGACAAGCGCAAAAAGAGCAGAAACAAACATAAAAGGGAACAAAAAACAAAGGACAAACTAGATCAAATCATTCCCACAAAGTCTCACGTAGGTCACTAAGATGGGGAAAGTCGTGAGGGCGGAATGGCTGGGCTGACGTAGTGTGGACTAAACCAACACAAAAACCATACAAACCTCACAATTCAAAAGCCAAAATATAGTGACTACACAAGAAGTATTCCAGCATGCAAATCCTAAAATCCACAAAGAAAGGATACGGAGGGATAAGCTTAATTGACAAAATTTAAAACTCATGACTTTTGCTAAAAGTTGTGCCTTGTGTTGCAAATGGTAATAAAACTCATGTCTTTTTAGTGTTATTTGCCGCTCAAACACTTAGCAATTTATTTCCCCCAATATTTTGACAATATGAGATGATTCATGGAAATAAATTAAAAAAATTTGAAACTCATAACTTTTGGTCAAAGTTGTGCCTTGTGTCGTAAATGGTAATTATATGTCTTTTTATTGTTATTTTTCGCTCACTCTCTTAGTTCTTTGTTTCCCCTAAAATGTCTTTTTAGTGTTGTTTGTCACCAAAACTCTTAGCTCTTTGCTTATTAACAATATTTTGACTATATAAGATGATTCACGGAAAGAAATTCACAAAATTTGAAACTTATAACTTTCGCTCAAAGTTTTGCCTTGTGTCCTAAATGCAAAATTCGTAAGTTTTTTAGTTTTGTTTGTCACCCAAACACTTAGCTCTTTGTTTCCAACCAATAATTTGACTCTTTAAGATGATTCACTGAAGGAAATCGACAAAATTTAAAACTCATGACTTTTGCTGAAAGTTGTGCCTTGTGTTGCAAATGGTAATAAAACTCATGTCGTTTTAGTGTTATTTTCCGCTCAAACACTTAGCATTTTATTTCCCCTAATATTTTGACAATATGAGATGATTCATGGAAAGAAATTAAAAAAGTTTGAAACTCATAACTTTCGGTCAAAGTTGTGCCTTGTGTCGTAAATGGTAATTATACGTGTTTTTATTGTTATTTTTCTCTCAAACTCTTAGCTCTTTGTTTCCCCTAGAATGTCTTTTTAGTGTTGTTTGTCGCCAAAACTCTTAGCTCTTTGCTTCTTAACAATATTTTGACTATATAAGATGATTCACGGAAAGAAATTCACAAAAAATGAAACTTATAACTTTCGCTCAAAGTTTTGCCTTGTGTCCTAAATGCAAAAATCGTAGGTTTTTTAGTGTTGTTTGTCACTCAAACACTTAGCTCTTTGTTTCCCACCAATATTTTGACTCTTTAAGATGATTCACGGAAGGAAATTGACAAAATTTAAAACTCATGACTTTTGCTAAAAGTTGTGCCTTGTGTCGCAAATGGTAATAGTATGTCTTTTTAGTGTTGTTTGTCGCTCAAACTCTTACCTCTTTATTTCCCCTCAATATTTTGACAATATGATATGATTCATGGAAAGAAATTTAAAAATTTGAAACTCATAACTTTCGGTCAAAGTTGTGCCTTGTGTCGTAAATGGTAATACCATGTCTTTTTAGTGTTATTTGTCGCTGAAACTCTTAGCTCTTTGTTTCCCCCAATATTTTGACAATATAAGATGATTCATGTAAAAAAAATTGAAACTCATAACTTTCGGTCAAAGTTGTGCCTTGTGTCGTAAATGGTAATAGTATGTCTTTTTAGTTTTTTTGTTGCCCAAACTCTTTGCTCTTTATTTGCCCCAATATTTTGACAATATAAGATGATTCACGAAAAGAAATTGACACAATTTGAAACTCATAACGTTCGCTCAAAGTTGTGTCTTGTGTCGTAAATGCTAATAAAATGTCATTTTAGTGTTGTTTGTCGCCCAAACTCTTAGCTCTTTGCTTCTTAACAATATTTTGACTATATAAGATGATTCACGGAAATAAATTCACAAAATTTGAAACTTATAACTTTCACTCAAAGTTGTGCCTTGTGTCCTAATTGAAAAAATCGTAGGTGTTTTTAGTGTTGTTTGTAACCCAAACACTTAGCTCTATGTTTCCCACCAATATTTTGACTCTTTAAGATGATTCACGAAAGGAAATTGACTAAATTTAAAACTCATGACTTTTGCTAAAAGTTGTGCCTTGTGTTGCAAATGGTAATAAAACTCATGTCTTTTTAGTGTTATTTGCCGCTCAAACACTTAGCAATTTATTTCCCCCAATATTTTGACAATATGAGATGATTCATGGAAATAAATTAAAAAAATTTGAAACTCATAACTTTCGATCAAAGTTGTGCCTTGTGTCGTAAATGGTAATTATATGTCTTTTTATTGTTATTTTTCTTTCAAACTCTTAGTTCTTTGTTTCCCCTAAAATGTCTTTTTAGTGTTGTTTGTCGCCAAAACTCTTAGCTCTTTGCTTATTAACAATATTTTGACTATATAAGATGATTCACGAAAAGAAATTCACAAAATTTGAAACTTATAACTTTCGCTCAAAGTTTTGCCTTGTGTCCTAAATGCAAAAATCTTAAGTTTTTTAGATTTGTTTGTCACCCAAACACTTAGCTCTTTGTTTCCAACCAATAATTTGACTCTTTAAGATGATTCACTGAAGGAAATCGACAAAATTTAAAACTCATGACTTTTGCTGAAAGTTGTGCCTTGTGTTGCAAATGGTAATAAAACTCATGTCGTTTTAGTGTTATTTTCCGCTCAAACACTTAGCATTTTATTTCCCCTAATATTTTGACAATATGAGATGATTCATGGAAAGAAATTAAAAAAGTTTGAAACTCATAACTTTCGGTCAAAGTGTGCCTTGTGTCGTAAATGGTAATTATACGTGTTTTTATTGTTATTTTTCTCTGAAACTCTTAGCTCTTTGTTTCCCCTAGAATGTCTTTTTATTGTTGTTTGTCGCCAAAACTCTTAGCTCTTTGCTTCTTAACAATATTTTGACTATATAAGATGATTCACGGAAAGAAATTCACAAAAAATGAAACTTATAACTTTCGCTCAAAGTTTTGCCTTGTGTCCTAAATGCAAAAATCGTAGGTTTTTTAGTGTTGTTTGTCACTCAAACACTTAGTTCTTTGTTTCCCACCAATATTTTGACTCTTTAAGATGATTCACGGAAGGAAATTGACAAAATTTAAAACTCATGACTTTTGCTAAAATTTGTGCCTTGTGTCGCAAATGGTAATAGTATGTCTTTTTAGTGTTGTTTGTCGCTCAAACTCTTACCTCTTTATTTCCCCTCAATATTTTGACAATATGATATGATTCATGGAAAGAAATTTAAAAATTTGAAACTCATAACTTTCGGTC
Source organism: Rheum nobile (assembly GCA_027886185.1). Classification (NCBI taxonomy): domain Eukaryota; kingdom Viridiplantae; phylum Streptophyta; class Magnoliopsida; order Caryophyllales; family Polygonaceae; genus Rheum; species Rheum nobile. The sequence continues at coordinate 467,649 of WOAB01000585.1, read as the reverse complement.
AAAGTTGTGCCTTGTGTCGTAAATGGTAATACCATGTCTTTTTAGTGTTATTTTTCGCTGAAACTCTTAGCTCTTTGTTTCCCCCAATATTTTGACAATATAAGATGATTCATGTAAAAAAAATTGAAACTCATAACTTTCGGTCAAAGTTGTGCCTTGTGTCGTAAATGGTAATAGTATGTATTTTTAGTTTTTTTGTTGCCCAAACTCTTTGCTCTTTATTTGCCCCAATATTTTGACAATATAAGATGATTCACGAAAAGAAATTGACACAATTTGAAACTCATAACGTTCGCTCAAAGTTGTGCCTTGTGTCGTAAATGCTAATAAAATGTCTTTTTAGTGTTGTTTATCGCCCAAACTCTTAGCTCTTTGCTTCTTAACAATATTTTGACTATATAAGATGATTCACGGAAATAAATTCACAAAATTTGAAACTTATAACTTTCACTCAAAGTTGTGCCTTGTGTCCTAATTGAAAAAATCGTAGGTGTTTTTAGTGTTGTTTGTAACCCAAACACTTAGCTCTATGTTTCCCACCAATATTTTGACTCTTTAAGAAGATTCACGAAAGGAAATTGAAAAAATTTAAAACTCATGACTTTTGCTAAAAGTTGTGCCTTGTGTTGCAAATGGTAATAAAACTCATGTCTTTTTAGTGTTATTTGCTGCTCAAACACTTAGCAATTTATTTCCCCCAATATTTTGACAATATGAGATGATTCATGGAAATAAATTTAAAAAATTTGAAACTCATAACTTTCGGTCAAAGTTATGCCTTGTGTCATAAATGGTAATTATATGTCTTTTTATTGTTATTTTTCGCTCAAACTCTTAGTTCTTTGTTTCCCCTAAAATGTCTTTTTAGTGTTGTTTGTCGCCAAAACTCTTAGCTCTTTGCTTATTAACAATATTTTGACTATATAAGATGATTCACGGAAAGAAATTCACAAAATTTGAAACTTATAACTTTCGCTCAAAGTTTTGCCTTGTGTCCTAAATGCAGAAATCGTAAGTTTTTTAGTTTTGTTTGTCACCCAAACACTTAGCTCTTTGTTTCCAACCAATAATTTGACTCTTTAAGATGATTCACTGAAGGAAATCGACAAAATTTAAAACTCATGACTTTTGCTGAAAGTTGTGCCTTGTGTTGCAAATGGTAATAAAACTCATGTCTTTTTAGTGTTATTTTCCGCTCAAACACTTAGGATTTTATTTCCCCTAATATTTTGACAATATGAGATGATTTATGGAAAGAAATTAAAAAAGTTTGAAACTCATAACTTTCGGTCAAAGTTGTGCCTTGTGTCGTAAATGGTAATTATACGTGTTTTTATTGTTATTTTTCTCTGAAACTCTTAGCTCTTTGTTTCCCCTAGAATGTCTTTTTAGTGTTGTTTGTCGCCAAAACTCTTAGCTCTTTGCTTATTAACAATATTTTGACTATATAAGATGATTCACGGAAAGAAATTCACAAAAAATGAAACTTATAACTTTCGCTCAAAGTTTTGCCTTGTGTCCTAAATGCAAAAATCGTAGGTTTTTTAGTGTTATTTGTCACCCAAACACTTAGCTCTTTGTTTCCCACCAATATTTTGACTCTTTAAGATGATTCACGGAAGGAAATTGACAAAATTTAAAACTCATGACTTTTGCTAAAAGTTGTGCCTTGTGTCGCAAATGGTAATAGTATGTCTTTTTAGTGTTGTTTGTCGCTCAAACTCTTATCTCTTTATTTCCCCTCAATATTTTGACAATATGATATGATTCATGGAAAGAAATTTAAAAATTTGAAACTCATAACTTTCGGTCAAAGTTGTGCCTTGTGTCGTAAATGGTAATACCATGTCTTTTTTAGTGTTATTTGTCACTGAAACTCTTAGCTCTTTGTTTCCCCCAATATTTTGACAATATGAGATGATTCATGGAACGAAATTGACAAAAATTGAAACTCATAGCTTTCTCTCAAAGTTGTGCCTTGTGTTGAAAATGATAAATCGTATGTGTTTTTAGTGTTGCTTGTCGCCCAAACTCTTAGCTCTTTGTTTTCCCCAATATTTTGACATTATAAGATGATTCACAAGAAAAATATTGACAAAATGTGAAACTCATAATGTTCGCTCAAAGTTGTGCCTTATGTCGTAAATGGTAATAGTATGTCTTTTTAGTGTTATTTGTCGCCCAAACTCTTTGCTCTTTCATTGCCCCAATATTTTGACAATATAAGATGATTCACGAAAAGAAATTGATAAAACTTGAAACTCATAACGTTCGCTCAAAGTTATGCCTTGTGTCGGAAATGGTAATAAAATGTCTTTTTAGTGTTGTTTGTCGTCCAAACTCTTAGCACTTTTGATGCGCCCCTGCCCACCATGACTGTCACTGAGGAAGAGGAGGCTATGAGCATTCGGTCATAAGGGCCAATAACAAGATCACGCGCCAAATCCATTGTCAACGCGACACAATCCATGGTTGTCCGCGTTGTCGCCAGCCAAAGCACACAAGAAACCGCGTTCTCCCTAAAGCGCCTTCAGCCAAGCCCAGAGAACGCGTTCTCTGTCATTCTTCTCTCAACCATTCAGTAAACGCGTTCTTTTGAAATTGAATGCAATATCCTGAGACATTAAGTACTTTGGTTTATATTTTGGGGCGTGTGTTCCACGCGTGTCGCGTGGGCTAGCCCATTAAGCAAGACTCGGGCCATCCGAGTCACGCTATGTACTATAAAAGGTCATCTCGACCTTCTTTACTAGGTTACGTCATAATTTAATCTAAGCTTTTGTCGAGAGCCATTTTCCTCCATCCTTAGATATGACGTCAAACTCCTCTCTTACTCCTCATCCCCATTCCCCCGCTGCTGACGCTACGGCCTCCACTCGATCTTTATCGAGTTTATCCAACCTCGCTGCCGACGCTATGGCCTCCACTCGATCTTCATCGAGTTTATCCAACCCCGCTGTCGACGCTACGGCCAATCACTCGATCTCTTTCGAGCCTATCTCCTCCGCTGCCGACGCTACGGCTTGTTCTCCATCTCGAGTCCCCAGTCCAACAACGCTTTCCACCGTCCCAAACCCCACTTTTGACGCGTGTGACTTCCCACCAAGATCAGAGATCCTGCATCACTAGCAGGAACGCATCAACTGGTATCAGAGCCTTTGATCTTGTAAGTCGCTTGTCAAGTTTCATTTGTTCACGAAATGTTTTTCTCCCACATCATCCTTGCTTCCGCCATAATCACTCAAAATTTCTCTCTCTCATACACATGCTAGTCCTTTCGGTTTCTACAAGAGAATCTCGTGGCCGAATAATTGCTTGATCCACGCGCGAAAATTATGTGATTTGCTTTGCATGAAATCTGCGTAATTAATTCAAAGATTTTCTTAATTAGTTGCTTAAATTTCGCTAATCATATCTTGCATATTTTCTTGTGTGACCGTTACAAATCTGAATATTCTTCTCTCTCCTATCGCGACAATTACGTGATATTCTTTCCTAAAGTTACTTAGCCGTTTTATTTCATTTAATTCTTATCCGATCTTCAATCAAAAATCAAAGACTAAGATCTCGGATTTGAATTTCAAAATTCAAAATTCAAAAGTCAAGTCGCATTTAAAAAAAAAGACCGCGACATTCAAAAAAAAAAAAAAAAAAAAAACAAACAAACAAGAAGTAAAGCCAAAATAAGGCAACCTTCTTCCCTCAACGGCTAGGCTCATCTCCTTAATCTCTTCATCGTCTAGTGTCACGCTTGAAAGTGTGCCTTGTGTGTGCACGTTGTTTATGCAAGAGGTTAGGACTTCTTTCTTTTGGTTTCGTTGCTCTTGTGCTTGCATATCACACTTGCTTTGCTTGCCTTTAGCCGCCCTCACGACCAAAGAACGCGCCCTCCAACGTGAACACTTGTTACTTGTTGAGTGCTTACTTGTTCTTTGGTTTTATATTGTCTTTTGTTCGTTTTACTCGCAATGTCTGGTCATATTGTGATAGGTAGCCTCACGGCACCCACCAGTGGGAATGTCCAAGGAGAAGGAAACAACTGAAATACCCCAAAGGATATATATATGGCAAAATGGTAAATAAAATTTTTGGACTTCTTAAAATCAGTAAATGGGAAAATTAAAGGGAGGAAAACCCTTGTCTTCATCAGCTGTGGACAACTTGCTGAACAGCTCGTGTCCCTCCCTTCTTCCTTCTGTGCTCTGCCATTCTTCTTGTCGGAGAGCTCGAACCAGCAAGGGGCCATCTCTCCCCTTTCCCTGAGGCGAGCTGCGGACTGGTGCTGCTGTACGATTCCAGCGACGAGGGAGTCGTTCCGTTGTGCTGCTGGGCTGTTCGTTGTTGCTGCGCTGAGTGTTGTTGTTGCTGTGCTGCTGCTGAAGCTCTGCTGAGTTCCGACGATGAAGGAACAAGTCCGATAGCTGTAGCTTAGTGGTCAACAAGGTATGTGTGGGGGTTTACCTCAAATATGAATATTTTAGGGCCGATTTCTGCTGAACTTTCGTGAGAGCTTTGAGTGCTCCGAGTGCTGCTAATTTAAAGTGGTTGAATTGCAGATTTGGACAGCAAGTATTGCTTGACTGATTTTGATTCTGTGTAGCCAATCCGCTCTTGGAATTTGTGTTCCATATTTGGGGTTTGCTGAAATTGGTTTTGGAGGTATGAATTTAGGGGCTGATTTGGGGGTTTGTTGGTAGTGGTTGGTATTGGTTAATTAATGCCAGGAATTGTTTGGATTGTTGTTGCAGGTTCGTTCCAGGTTTGTTGGCAGAGTCGATGAATTCTAGGGTTTTGTCGATGAGTTTAAGGCAAGATGATTCTTGCTCTTTCTTCTTATTTATCTCCTAAAATAATTATTTTCGTATATTATTATTGTTCTCAGTAATGATTTATGCACCTGTCCGTGAGATTGATTTAGAATTGTGGGCGTATAATTAAATGGTTGAATGTGTGGATATTGGTTGTGTGCTCGGTTATTGGTTATGTGTTGGATATTGGTTGTGTGCTCGGTTATTGGTTGTGTGTTGAATATTGGTGTGTGCTCGGTTATTGGTTGTGTATTGAATATTGGTGGTGTGCTTGATTATTGGTTGTGTGTGGATATTGGTTGTGTGTTGAATATTGGTTGTGTGCTCGGTTATTGGTTGTATGTTGAATATTGGTGGTGTGCTTGATTATTGGTTGTGTGTGGATATTGGTTGTGTGTTGAATATTGGTTGTGTGCTCGATTATTGGTTGTGTGTTGAATATTGGTGGTGTGCTTGATTATTGGTTGTGTGTTGAATGTTGGTTGTGTGTTTGGTTAAGTGGTTTTGTTTGTGAATATTGGTTGTGTGCTTGGTTATTGGTTTTGTGTTGGATGTTGATTGTTGGCTTGTTATTAACCTGTTGTCGAATAATTGTTATTTATAGCTAGTGGTCGTTGTTGATTGTTATTTGTTATGGTTGTGGAATTCCGTTGGTTGTAGTTGTTGAATGTAGCTAGTCGAGGTTGTGGATTTCCGTTGGTGTGATTGTGGGTTGTAGCTAATTGTGGAAGGTTGGTTATGTGGATTGATTGTGGAAGGTTGGTTATGCGGGTTGATCGTGATGGTTGGTTGTGTTGGTTGACTGTTTGTTTCAGTTATAAAGGAGGGCATGACTCCTTATAGCTAGGCAGGGGTGATGATCGCCTCACCCGACCATGTGAGGGTGTGACCTTACGTTGGTTAAAGGCCACAATTGGATGGTGAGTGTCCCATCTTTAGATGCTACTTGTTAATGGGAGAGAAGGTCGTGTGTTCGACTCTCTCCAACAACCTCAATGGTTGGTTTCCCATCTTGAGGGTGTGGGTCAACATGGGATGGGTTGGGGTGCATGGGCTGCGGCCCATGTTAACGAACAGGTGGTACCGGAAGGGTGGCTGGCCTGGGTCGTTACATATATTTAGGGTGATGATCGTCTCACACGTGTATGTGATTGTATGGTTACTTAGAGTGATGATTGTCTCACTCGTGCTTGTGTGTTCGTTGATACGAAGGTTGGATTGGATGTGTTAGTACAGTAGTGAGTTCGATATAATTGGTTAGCCTTGGTTACGTGTTAGTAGCAGTATAGGTATATGTGTTTCGTAGTGTTGATAATTGAAGTGTTAGTAGTAGAGAAGAAAGATGGATTGAATGTGTTAGTAAAGTTGGACTGGATCGTATCACCTGTTTATACTCGTGCGAGGTTGAGATTGGATAGATTGTGGTTAGCCTATAGAAGAGTTGGTTAGAAATGGTTAAGTAATGGTCATGTAATAGTGTATCTATATTTTGGTGTGTTGTTGGCATTGGTTGTTTGACACGATAATTCTTTCCTGTGTTCTACTGTTGTTGCTTGATGATTCTTGCTCGTCTTTCAGTAGACTAACCAACCTCGGTTTATGTTTCCGCGGTTGGCTGGTGTATCGAGTCCACCAGTCAACTAGTCTTTGCAGGTTGGCAGCAGCAAGGGGGTTCTTGATCACAAATTCGTCTTCACAGTTAAAGATTCAGTTTTGCATCGGATTTGAATATGTTGTATTCACTACCCGTTATTTTGGATATAAATTGATATATTGAACTTGATACAAGGTTTACGTGTTGTTTCAACTTGGAACAGGGATTTGTTGTTGATAACTTTTGTGTATTTGGAAGTATTTCTGGTTTTCATTTTTCTAAAATCGCCTTATAGACCTTCTGGTCTATGGCACTGTGACACCTCTGGTTTGGGGTGTTACAACAACCACCCACAACAGCAAAACATCCCGCAACATGAAGTGGTCCCTCTCGCCAACCCTCCCCAACAAGATCCAATTCTAGAGCTCTCGGAGGAACAACGCGAGATACAAGAACTTTGGCGCCAAGTTGCCGAATTTCAAGCAATGCAACGCGCTGCGCTGGCCGAACCCACTCCAACCTTGATGGTCCCAATGGACACTCTGGGCACGCCGCATCAAACTAAAGCCGAGCCAAGTAAACAACGCCTTGACAAGGGCAAAGGAGTGATGCCCTCCACCTCCAACGTGCAATCACGTATTCACAGGATCCAATCCGTGATTGAAAGCCTCCAAGGCTATGTGTCGCATCGCGACCGCTATGCACCGCGGCCTACTCCAGCCGGCTACAACAGCAACTCCGACCACGATGAGGTTTCCCATGGTGAGTACTCTGAACCTTATGACTTCAATGACAGGTACGAAGCCAGAGGCACACGACGCCAACGCGAGATTGCCTCAACACCGCTTGCCGGCAGAATCAGACGAGAAGAATGCAACTCAAGTCAGCCGCGACGATCCAATCGTGCCCCAGATGCTGTGCCGCATCAACGTCGACATGCCCTCACCCCAGTCCCATTCAACGTGGAGGACCACCTGGGCCACCAAAGTGCGAGGACGCCTCGCTATGGCTCGGATGGCTACTTATCCCACACTCCTCTCCACCAAGACGAGTTTGAGGAGTTTGATGATGAAGAGATGGAGGACTCGGGGATGATCAATCCAGGTAATTTCCATCCCTCACTCGGCGACCCCATGGAGTTGCAAAACCGCCCCGCCGATTAGATCCCTTCACCGAGGCTCAACCAAGGCGCAAACATGGCCAACGCGTCCTACGACAGGCGCGATGACATGGAGATGAGGCATGACATGCCTTATGATGTTCGCCATGACGCGCCCCACCAAGGACACCAGCGCCGCAGGGGATGGAGCAATAGGCCCCGTTTGGCAATGACCGCGGCAACGTTGGCGCACGAAGGCAACAGCTAGGGCATGCCCAGTTTCCATATGCCCAAGGCCAAGCATATGCCCCTCTGGACATTCCAGCGCCGCGCTTGCAACGAAGGCCAGAAGCCAATGCTCCCAGGCTTAATCGCCACGAAATTAAGGTAAAAATTGAATTCTTTTTTGATGAATACAACCCTGCAATTTTTCTTGAATGGTTGCAGGCTACGGAGTATACCTTGAGCTATTGCCAAGTTCCTGAAGAGGACCACGTGGCCGCTGCCACAGTACACTTCTGTGGCGCCGCGAGGGTTTGGTGGCACCGATTCGTGGATGATCGAATAAGGAGAAACTTGGTGCCTCTCACTGAATGGCACCAGCTCAAGTATGTGATGACACTCAAGTACGTGCCCCAAGATTAGAAGAACCAAATGCGCCTGGAAATTGCCATGGCGAAACAAGGATCGAAAATACCACTTGAGTTCTTCTCCCAACTTGAGGATATGTACTACAAGGCGTCCATTAGCGTGACCCCTTCCACGATGAGGACGAAATTTTTGAGTGGTCTCAACACCAACATCCGAGACCAATTGGAGATCCTTCCAATGAAAGACTTGAACACGCTCACGTACACCGCGATGCAACTCCACCATCAAATCGTGAGAAAGCGTCAAGGACCCTACCAACCCTATGGCCAACAAAGGTATGACTCGAACTCTGGTCAAATTCCTTCCACTAATGTGCGCGGCCTATCCACAGGATCCACCGCGTCAAATCCCAACAGACAAGGGAAGATCGCGACAACACCCAGTAATGTTCCTCGCGTGCCGCCGCCACAGGGCACATCACCAACTCAGGAACACGCGCGTGACTTGGAATGTTACAAGTGTGGAGGCAGAGGGCATATCCAGATAAATTGCCCAAACAACAAGAAAGTCCTCTTCTCCACCATCTCCGCGGGGTATGAATCTTATGAGGAGGACACATCCCTTGAGACCATCGATGAAGGGTTCGAGGATGACGAGGAGGCTTATACCTGTGAAGCCACCGCACTACATGAAGGTACAACTCTGAGCCTTGTCACGCGACGTCTCCTCACTGTCAAGGAAGCCACTCTTGGTGATCAACGCGATAATCTATTCCACACGCGTTGCTTGGTCAAGACCGCGTCCTTGAGCGTCATCATTGATGAAGGCAGCTGTTGCAACATCATTAATGAAAAGGTGGTCACTCATTTCAACCTGCCAACCACTCCTCACCCACAACCATACGGACTACAATGGATTTCATCGAGTTCTGGTAACACTGTAACTCGCCAATGTCTCATTTCATTTTCCGTTGGTCAATATACAGATTTTGTCCTATGTGATGTCATTACCATGGACGCCACACATATTTTGTTGGGGCGCCCCTGGCCATTTGACAGGCGCGTTCTTCACGATGGCTATTTAAACACTTATGTGTTTACTTACCACGGGAAACGCGTCACGCTCTTACAGATGTCACCTCATGAGATTTTACAGGACCAGGTTGAGCGTGATCGACAGAAGGCAATGGAAGCCTCCAAGAACCAGAGTCCAAGTAGTACGCATTCTTCCACCGGACACGAGGGCGCGTCCACCGACAACGCATCCCCTGATCAAATGCGTCCCACTTAAGGGCCGCAGAACACGCCCAAGTCCACCAAGTTGAAAGGCACTTGTGAGCACAAACTGTTGTTGGCGCGACCAAGCGACCTCACTGCCCCCTTGAATGGCAAGGCCCCATGTTTCCTCTTAGTGCCCATGCGTTGCAACCCAGAGAGCCATATCCCGGAAGCTTTGCCAAACGCGATCTCTGAGCTGCTCGATGAGTTCACAGACTTATTCCCCGAGGAGCTTCCCCAAGGCCTTCCACCTTTGCGAGGCATTGAGCACCAAATTGACTTAGTTCCTGGTGCCTCCCTTCCCAATCGCGTTGGCCCAGATGAAACCAAGGAGCTGCAGCGCCAGGTCCAAGAACTTCTAGATCGCGGCTACATAAGGGAATCTCTAAGCCCTTGCGCGGTCCCAGTGATCCTAGTCCCAAAGAAAGATGGCTCATGGCGCATGTGTGTCGATTGCCGCACCATCAATCAGATCACAGTCAAGTATAGACATCCAATACTGAGACTCGATGACATGCTCGATGAGTTGCATGGCGCGACACACTTCACCAAAATTGACTTGAGGAGCGGATATCACCAGATTCGCATGAAAGAGGGTGATGAATGGAAGACCGCGTTCAAAACCAAATACGGGCTGTATGAATGGCTAGTCATGCCATTTGGTCTCACCAACGCACCGAGCACCTTCATGCGGCTCATGAACCATGTGTTGAGGGAATTTCTAGGGAAATTTGTGGTAGTTTACTTTGATGATATTCTTGTGTATTCGCATAGTCTTGAAAATCATGTAAAGCACCTTAGGCTTGTATTAGAGTTCTTGAGACGTGAACAATTGTATGCCAATCTTGGCAAGTGTCGTTTGGCATCCGACACTACAAACTTTCTGGGCTACGTGGTCTCCAAGGATGGACTCCACGTCGATGAAGACAAAGTGACAGCCATCAGGGATTGGCCAACACCCACTACACCGACAATGGTGAGAAGCTTCCTTGGCTTAGCAGGCTTCTACAAAAGATTTGTTCGAAACTTCAGCTCTATCGCCGCGCCCCTCCACTAGCTCACAAAGAAAAATGCCGCGGTGAATTGGAAGGACAGCCACAACCACGCGTTCAACGCATTCAAAGATGCCTTGTGCAACGCGCCGCTACTTCAACTCCCAGACTTCACAAAACACTTTGAAGTAGAATGTGACGCGTCTAATATAGGGATCGGTGGAGTCCTCCACCAAGAGAAGAATCCCATCGCGTTCTTCAGCGAGAAGCTAACTGGGGCAACTTTGAATTACCCCACTTATGACAAGGAGCTTTACGCGCTTGTTCACGTCCTCAAGGCATGGCAGCACTACCTATGGCCACGTGAGTTCGTGATCCACTCGGACCACGCAGCCATCAGCTATCTAAAGAGTCAAGGACATCTAAACCGCCGCCATGCTCGTTGGGTGGAATTTATGGAGACGTTTCCTTACGTCATCGTGCATAAAAAAGGTAAGGACAATGTGGTCGCCGACGCCCTTTCTCGTAGGTATGTTCTCCTTACTCATCTTCAGTCTAAACTTCTTGGATTCGCGTTGATTAAGGATTTATATCTGATTGATCCCTTCCTTAACCCAATTGTAGAACACTGTCTTAGGGACAACGAGTTTGAGACATATTTCTTTCATGAGGGGTACCTGTACAAAGCAGGGCGTTTGTGCATTCCTAGCTCGCCTATTAGGAAACTCCTCATCCAGGAAGCCCATGAAGGACGCAGACATTTTGGGGTCACCAAGACTTTAGCTTCTCTTCGCGAGCATTTCTTTTGGCCGCGCATGACCACCCAGGTGACGCGATATTGCACCAGTTGTGCCACATGTCAACGTGCTAAATCTACCTCCCATCCCTATGGTCTCTGCACGCCTCTACCCATCCCCTTAGGCCCTTGGGAAGATTTGTCTATGGACTTTATCACCGGTTTGCCTCTCTCTCGAAAGGGTAAGGATTCAATCTTTGTAGTTGTGGACAGGTTTTCCAAAATGGCCCATTTTATCGCGTGTAAGACCACACACTCTGCTAGTGAAATCGCCGCATTGTTCTTTGACAATGTGGTCCGTTTACATGGGATACCAAGGACTGTCGTGAGTGATCGCGATACCAAATTTGTAGGCCTTTTCTAGAGAACCCTTTGGGGAAAATTGGGTACCCAACTCTTGTTTTCCACTAGTTACCATCCCCAAACAAATGGCCAAACTGAGGTCACCAATAGAACCCTAAGATCCCTCCTTAGGACAATGCTCAAATCCAACCCAAAACGTTGGGAGGACTTACTTGCAATTGTTGAGTTTTCTTACAACAGGTCCAAACACTCCGCGACGAAGCTCACTCCGTTCGAGGTGGTCTATGGCAGAAACCCACTGACTCCACTGGACATGCTGCCGCGTCCTCTGAAGGACAATGAGCACCCTAGCGCGGCCAACCGCGCCGCGATGGTACATGATCTACATCAGCGAACGCGGGAGCAATTGGAATGCCGCGCTGATCAATATGCCAAACAGCACAACCGTGGGCGTCGCCGCGTGATTTTTGCCCCCGGGGACTTGGTATGGGTGCACCTTCGCAAAGGCCATTTTCCAGCTAAACGCAAATCCAAGCTGGCCCCACGTGGTGATGGCCCTTTCCGTGTTGTGAAGGCAATTGGGGACAACGCATACGAGATCGCGCTGCCACTCGACTATGGTGTCCACGCGACATTCAACGTCGCCGATTTGGAGCCTTATGTGGAGCCAGAGTTCGATGATGGTGAAGCGGGGATGCTTCACAGCCAAGTGGGGGAGGGTGATTCGCCCCTGCCCACCATGACTGCCACTGAGGAAGAGGAGGCTATGAGCATTCGCTCAGAAGGGCCAATAACAAGATCACGCCCCAAAGCCATCGTCAACGCGACACAATCCATGGTTGTCTGCGTTGTCGCCAGCCAAGGCACACAAGAGACCGCGTTCTCCCTAAAGCGCCTTTAGCCAAGCCTAGAGAACGTGTTCTCTGTCATTCTTCTCTCAACCATTCAGTAAATGCATTCTTTTGAAATTGAATGCAATATCCTGAGACATTAAGTATTTTGGTTTTTATTTTGGGGCGTGTGTACCACGCGTGTCGCGTGGGCTGGCCCATCTGAGTCACGCTATGTACTATAAAAGGTCATCTCGACCTTTTTTACTAGGTTACGTCATAATTTAATCTAAGCTTTTATCGAGAGCCATTTGCCTCCATCCTTAGATCTGACGTCAAACTCCTCTCTTACTCCTCATCCCCATTCCCCTGCTGCCGACGCTACGGCCTCCACTCGACCTTCATCGAGTTTATCCAACCTTGCTGCTGACGCTACGACCTCCACTCGATCTTCATCGAGCTTATCCAACCCCACTGCCGACGCTACGGCCAATCACTCGATCTCTTTCGAGCCTATCTCCTCCGCTGCCGACGCTACGGCTTGTTCTCCATCTCGAGTCCCCAGTCCAACAACGCGTTCCATCGTCCCAAACCCCACTTTTGACGCGTGCGACTTCCCACCAAGATCAGAGATCCGGCATCACTAGCAGGAACGCATCAACTTTGCTTCTTAACAATATTTTGACTATATAAGATGATTCACAAAAAGAAATTGACAAAACTTGAAACTTATAACTTTCGCTCAATGTTGTGCCTTGTGTCCTAAATGTTAATCGTAGGTGTTTTTAGTGATGTGTGTCACCCAAACTCTTAGCTCTTTATTTCCCACCATTATTTTGACTATTTAAGAGGACTCCCGGAAGGAAATTGACAAAATTTGAAACTCGTGACTTTTGCTGAAAGTTGTGCCTTGTGTCGCAAAAGTTAATAGTATGTCTTTTTAGTGTTATTTGTCGCTAAAACTTTTAGCTCTTTGTTTTTCCCAATCTTTTAGAAATATAAGATGATTGATGGAAAGAAATTGAAAAAATTTGAAACTTAGAACTTTCTTTAACAGTTGTGCCTTGTTTCACAAATGGTAATAGTATGTTTTTTTAGTGTTATTTGTCACCCAAACTCTTAGCTCTTTGTTTTCCCTAATATTTTGACAATATAAGATGATTCACGAAAAGAAATTGACAAAATTTGAAACTCATAACGTTCGCTCGAAGTTGTGCCTTGTGTCGTAAATGGTAATAAAATGTCTTTTTAGTGTTGTTTGTCGCCCAAACTCTTATCTCTTTGCTTCTTAACAATATTTTGACTATATAAAATGATTCACGGAAAGAAATTCACAAAATTTGAAACTTATAACTTTCGCTCAAAGTTTTGCTATGTGTCCTAAATGGAAAAATCGTAAGTGTTTTTAGTGTTGTTTGTCACCCAAACACTAGCTCTTTGTTTTGCACCAATATTTTGACTCTTGAAGATCATTCACGGAAGGAAATTGATAAAATTTAAAAATCATGACTTTCGCTAAAAGTTGTGTCTTGTGTCGCAAATGGTAATAGTATGTCTTTTTAGTGTTATTTGCCGCTCAAACTCTTACCTCTTTATTTCCCCTCAATATTTTCACAATATGAGATGATTCATGGAAAGAAATTAAAAAAATTTGAAACTCATAACTTTCGGTCAAAGTTGTGCCATGTGTCGTAAATGGTAATAATATGTCTTTTTAGTGTTATTTGTCCCTCAAACTCTTAGCTCTTTGTTTCCCCTAATATTTTGACAATATGAGATGATTCATGGAACGAAATTGACAAAAATTGAAACTCATAGCTTTTGCTCAAAGTTGTGCCTTGTGTAGTAAATGGTAAATCGTATGTGTTTTTAGTGTTTTATTTCGCCCAAACTCTTAGCTCTTTTTTTCCCCAATATTTTGACATTATAAGATGATTCACGCAAAAAATATTGACAAAATGTGAAACTCATAACGTTCGTTCAAAGTTGTGCCTTGTGTCGTAAATGGTAATACAATGTCTTTTTAGTGTTGTTTGTCGCCCAAACTCTTAGCTCTTTGCTTCTTAACAATATTTTGACTATATAAGATGATTCACGGAAAGAAATTGACAAAATTTGAAACTTATACCTTTCGTTCAAAGTTGTGCCTTGTGTCCTAAATGGAAAATCGTAGGTATTTTTAGTGTTGTTTGTCACCCAAACACTTAGATCTTTGTTTCCCATCAATATTTTGACTATATAAGATGATCCACGGAAGGAAATTGACAAGATTTGAAACTCATATTTTTTGCTGACAATTGTGCCTTATGTTGCAAATCGTAATAGTATGTCTTTTTTTGTGTTATTTGTCGCTCAAACTCTTAGCTCTTTATTTCCCCTAATATTTTGACAATATGAGATGATTCATGGAAAGAAATTACAAAAATTTTGAAATTCATAACTTTCGTTCAAAGTTGTGCCTTGTGTCGTAAATGGTAATAATATGCCTTGTTAGTATTATTTGTCGTGCAAACTCTTAGCTCTTTGTTTCCCCCAATATTTTGACAATATGAGATGATTCATGGAAAGGAACTGACAAAATTTGAAACTTAAGTTTCGCTCAAAGTTGTGTCTTGTGTCGTAAATGGTAATAATATGTCTTTTTATTGTTGTTTGTCGCCCAAACTCTTAGCTCTTTGTTTTCCATCAATATTTTGACAATATAAGATGATTCACGGAAAGAAATTCACAAAATTTGAAGCTCATAAATTTCGCTCAAATTTGTGCATTTTGACAATATGAAATGTTCATGGAAAGAAATTGACAAATTTTGAAACTTATAACTTTCGCTAAAACTTGTGCTTTGTGTCGCAAATGGTAATAGTATGTCTTCTTAGTGTTATTTGTCGCACAAACTCTTTGCTCTTTATTTGCCCTAATATTTTGACAATATAAGATGATTCACGAAAATAAATTGACAAAATTTGAAACTCATAACGTTCGCTCAAAGTTGTGCCTTGTATCGTAAATGGTAATAAAATGTCTTTTTAGTGTTGTTTGTCGCCCAAACTCTTAGCTCTTTGCTTCTTAACTATATTTTGACTATATCAGATGATTCACGGAAAGAAATTCACAAAATTTAAAACTTATAACTTTCGCTCAAAGTTGTGCCTTGTGTCCTAAATGAAAAAATCATTGGTGTTTTTAGTGTTTTTTGTCACCCAAACACTTAGCTCTTTGTTTCCCACCAATATTTTGACTCTTTAAGATGATTCACGGAAGGAAATCGACAAAATTTAAAACTCATGAGTTTTGCTGAAAGTTGTGCCTTGTGTTGGAAATGGTAATAGTATGTCTTTTTAGTGTTATTTGCCGCTCAAATACTTAGCTCTTTATTTCCCCCAATATTTTGATAATATGAGATGATTAATGGAAATAAATTAAAAAAATTTGAAACTCATAACTTTCGGTCAAAGTTGTGCCTTGTGTCGTAAATGGTAATACTATGTGTTTTTATTGTTATTTTTCGCTCAAACTCTTAACTCTTTGTTTCCCTAAACTCTTTGCTCTTTGTTTTCCCCAATATTTTTACATTATAAGATGATTCACGAAAAAAATTTGACAAAATGTGAAACTCATAATGTTCGCTCAAATTTGTGCCTTGTGTCGTAAATGGTAATACAATTTCTTTTTAGTGTTGTTTGTCGCCCAAACTCTTAGCTCTTTGCTTCTTAACAATATTTTGACTATATAAGATGATTCACAATAAGAAATGGACAAAATTTGAAACTTATACCTTTCGCTCAAAGTTGTGCCTTGTGTCCTAAATGGAAAATCGTAGGTGTTTTTAGTGTTGTTTGTCACTCAAACTCTTAGCTCTTTGTTTGCCACCAATATTTTGACTATATAAGATGATTCACGGAAAGAAGTTGACAAGATTTGAAACTCATAACTTTTGCTGAAAGTTGTGCCTTGTGTCGCATATGGTAATAGTATGTTTTTTTGTGTTATTTGTCGCTCAAACTCTTAGTTGTTTATTTCCCCCAATATTTTAACAATATGAGATGATTCATGGAAATAAATTAACAAAATTTGAAACTCATAACTTTCGCTCAAAGTTGTGCCTTGTGTCGCAAATGGTAATCGTAGGTGTTTTTAGTGATGTTTGTCACCCAAACTCTTAGCTCTTTGTTTCCCATCAATATTTTGACTATATAAGACGATTCTAAGAAAGAAATTGACAAAATTTGAAACTCATAACTTTCGTTGAAAGTTGTACCTTGTGTCACAAATGGTAATAGTTTGTCTTTTTAGTGTAATTGTCGCTCAAACTCTTAGCTCTTTATTTCCCCCAATATTTTGACAATATGAGATCATTCATGGAAAGAAATTAACCATATTTGAAACTCATTACTTTTCCTCAAAGTTGTGCCTTGTGTCGTAAATGGTAATATTATGACTTTTTGGTGTTATTTTTCCCTCAAACTCTTAGCTCTTTTTTTCATCCAATATTTTGACAATATCAGATGATTCATGGAAAGAAATTGACAAAATTTGAAACTTATAACTTTCGCTCAAAGTTGTGCCTTGTGTCGTAAATGGTAATAGTATGTCTTTTTAGTGTTATTTGTCGCTCAAACTCTTAGCTCTTTCTTTCCCCCAATATTTTGGCAATATCAGACGATTGATGGAAAGAAATTGACAAAATTTGAAACTCATATCTGTCGCTAAAGTTGTGCCTTGTGTCGTAAATGGTAATATTATGACTTTTTAGTGTTATTTTTCGCAAAAACTCTTAGCTCTTTGTTTTCCCCAATATTTTGACATTATAAGATGATCCACGGAAAAAAAATTGACAAAATGTGAAACTCATAACGTTCGCTCAAAGTTGTGCCTTGTGTCGTAAATGGTAATACAATGCCCTTTTAGTGTTGTTTGTCGCCCAAACTCTTAGCTCTTTGCTTCTTAACAATATTTTGACTATATAAGTTGATTCACGGAAAGAAATTTACAAAATTTGAAACTTATATCTTTCGCTCAAAGTTGTGCCTTGTGTCTTAACTGGAAAATTGTAGGTGTTTATAGTGTTGTTTGTCACCCAAACTCTTAGCTCTTTGTTTTCCACCAATATTTTGACTATCTAAGATGATTCACAGAAGGAAATTGACAAGATTTGAAACTCATAACTTTTCCTGAAAGTTGTGCCTTGTGTCGTAAATGGTAATAATGTGTATTTTTAGTGTTATTTGTCGATCAAACTCTTAGCTCTTTATTTCCCCCAATATTTTGACAATATGAGATGATTCATGGAAAGAAATTAACAAAATTTGAAACTCATAACTTTCGCTCAAAGTTGTGCCTTGTGTCGTAAATGGTAATAGTATGACGTTTTAGTGTTATTTGTCGCTCAAACACTTAGCACTTTGTTTCCTCCAATATTTTGACAATATGAGATGATTCATGGAAAGAAATTGATAAAAAATGAAACTTATAATTTCCGCTCAAAGTTGTACCTTGTGTCGTAAATGGTAAATCGTATGTGTTTTTAGTGTTCCATGTCGCCCAAACTCTTCGCTCTTTTTTTCCCAAATATTTTGACAATATAAGATGATTCACGGAAATAAATTGACAAAAATTGAAACTCATATCTTTCGTTAAAAGTTGTGCCTTGTGTCGCAAATGGTAATAGTATGTAGTTTTAGTCTTATTTGTTGCCCAAACTCTTAGCTCTTTATTTCCCCCAATATCTTGACAATATAAGATGATTTACGGAAAGAAATTGACAAAGTTTGAAACTAATAACGTTCGCTCAAGTTGTGCCTTGTGTCGTGAATGGTAATAGTATGTCTTTTTAGTGTTATTTGTCGCTCAAACTCTTAGCTCTTTTTTTTCCGCATTATTTTGGCAATATAAGATGATTGATGGAAAGAACTTGACAAAAATTGAAACTTATAATTTTCGCTCAAAGTTGTGCCTTGTGTCGTAAATGGTAAATCGTATGTGTTTTTAGTGTTGCTTGTCGCCCAAACTCTTAGCTCTTTGTTTTCCCCAATATTTGACATTATAAGATGATTCACAGAAAGAAATTGACAAAATGTGAAACTCATAACGTTCGCTCAAAGTTGTGTCTTGTGTCATAGATGGTAATACAATATATTTTTAGTGTTGTTTATTGCCCAATCTCTTACCTCTCTGTTTCTTCCCAATATTGTGACTATATAAGATGATTTACAGAAAGAAATTTACAAAATTTAAAACTTATAACTTTCTCTCAAATTTGTGCCTTGTGTCCTAAATGGTCAATCATAGATGTTTTTAGTGTTATTTGTCGCCCAAACTCTTAGCTCTTTATTTCTTCTCAATATTTTGACAATATAAGATGATTCACGAAAAGAAATTGACAAAATTTGAAACTAATAACGTTCGCTCAAAGTTGTGCCTTGTATTATAAATGGTAATAAAATGTTTTTTTAGTGTTGTTTGTCGCCCAAATTCTTAGCACTTTGCTTCTTAACAATATTTTCACTATAAAAGATGATTCACAGAAAGAAATTGACAAAATTTGAAACTTATAACTTACGCTCAAAGTTGAGCTTTGTGTCCTAAATGATAAATCGTAGGTGTTTTTAGTGATGTTTGTCACCCAAACTCTTAGCTCTTTATTTCCCACCAATATTGTGCCTTGTTTTGCAAATGGTAAAAAAATTCATGTCTTTTTAGTGTTATTTGCCGCTCAAACACTTAGCTCTTTATTCCCCCCAATCTTTTGACAATATTAGATGATTCATGGAAAGAATTAAAAAAAAATTAAAACTCATAACTTTCGGTCAAATTTATGCCTTGTGTCGCAAATGGTAATATTATGTATTTTTAGTGTTATTTGTCGCTCAAACTCTTAGCTCTTTATTTCCCCATAATTTTGACAATATGAGATGATTCATGGAAAGAAATAAAAAAAAATTGAAACTCATAACTTTCGGTCAAAGTTATGTCTTGTGTCGTAAATGGTAATAGTATGTCTTTTTAGTTTTAATTGTTGCTCAAACTCTTAGTCTTTGTTCCCCCCAATAATTTGACAATATAAGATGATTCATGGAAAGGAATTGACAAAATTTGAAACTTAACTTTCCCTCAAAGTTTTGCCTTGTGTCCTAAATGGAAAATCATAGGTGTTTTTAGTATTGTTTGTCACCCAAACACTTAACTCTTTGTTTCCCACCAATATTTTGACTCTTAAAGATGATTCACGGAAGGAAATTGACAAAATTTAATACTCATGACTTTTGCTGAAAATTGTGCCTTATTTTGCAAATGGTAATAAAACTCATGTCTTTTTAGTGTTATTTGCCGCTCAAACACTTAGCTTTTTATTTCCCTCAATATTTTGACAATATGAGATGATTCATGGAAAGGAATTGACAAAATTTGAAACTTAACTTTCCCTCAAAGTTTTGCCTTGTGTCCTAATTGGAAAATCATAGGTGTTTCTAGTGTTGTTTGTCACCCAAACACTTAGCTCTTTGTTTCCCACCAATATTTTGACTCTTAAAGATCATTCACCAAAGGAAATTGACAAAATTTAAAACTCTTGACTTTTGCTGAAAGTTGTGCCTTGTGTCGTAAATGGTAATAGTATGACGTTTTAGTGTTATTTGTCACTCAAACTCTTAACTCTTTATTTCCCCCAATATTTTGACAATATGAGATGATTCATGGAAAGAAATTGACAAAAAATGAAACTCACTGCTTTTGCTCAAAGTTGTGTCTTTTGTCGTAAATGGTAAATCGTATGTGTTTTTAGTGTTGCTTGTCGCCCAAACTCTTAGCTCTTTATTTTCCCCAATATTTTGACATTATAACATGATCCACGGAAAAAAATTGACAAAATATAAAACTCATAACGTTCGCTCAAAGTTGTGCCTTGTGTCGTAAATGGTAATACAATGTTTTTTTAGTGTTGTTTGTCGCCCAAACTCTTAGCTCTTTGCTTCTTAACATAATTTTGACTATATAAGATGATTCACATAAAGAAATTTACAAAATTTGAAACTTATACCTTTCGCTCAAAGAGTTGCTATGTGTCCTAACTGGAAAATCGTGTTTTTAGTGTTGTTTGTCACCCAAACTCTTAGCTATTTGTTTCCCACCAATATTTTGACTCTTTAGGATCATTCACGGAAGGAAATTGACAAAATTTAATACTCATGACTTTTGCTGAAAGTTGTGCCTTGTGTTGCAAATGGTAATAAAACTCATGTCTTCTTAGTATTATTTGCCGCTCAAATACTTAACTCTTTATTTTCCCCAATATTTTGACAATATGAGATGATTCATGGACAAAATAATAATTGAAACTCATAACTTTCGTCATAGTGATGCCTTGTGTCGTAAATGGTAATAGTATGTCTTTTTAGTTTTATTTGTTGCCCAAACTTTTAGTCTTTGTTTCCCCCAATATTTTGACAATATGAGATGATTCATGGAAAGGAATTGACAAAATTTGAAACTTAACTTTCCCTCAAAGTTTTGCCTTGTGTCCTAATTGGAAAATCATAGGTGTTTTTAGTGTTGTTTGTCACCCAAACACTTAGATCTTTGTTTCCCACCAATATTTTGACTCTTAAAGATGATTCACGGAAGGAAATTGACAAAATTTAAAACTCTTGACTTTTGCTGAAAGTTGTGCCTTGTGTTGTAAATGGTAATAGTATGACTTTTTAGTGTTATTTGTCACTCAAACTCTTAGCTCTTTATATCCCCTAATATTTTGACAATATGAGATGATTCATGGAACAAAATTGACAAAAAATGAAACTCACTGATTTCTCTCAAAGTTGTGCCTTATTGTAAATAGTAAATCGTATGTTTTTTAGTGTTGCTTGTCGCCCAAACTCTTAGCTCTTTGTTTCCCCCAATATTTTGACAATATAAGATGATTCACAGAAAAAAGTTGACAAAATGTGAAACTCATATCGTTCGCTCAAAGTTGTGCCTTGTGTGGTAAATGGTAATACAATGTCTTTTTAGTATTCTTTGTCGCCCAAACTCTTAGCTCTTTGCTGCTTAACAATATTTTGACTATATAAGATTGTAACACCCTCAATTTACACCGGAGATATTACATGCTAGTGACCTCAGACTTTACC
Organism: Rheum nobile; assembly: GCA_027886185.1. Classification (NCBI taxonomy): domain Eukaryota; kingdom Viridiplantae; phylum Streptophyta; class Magnoliopsida; order Caryophyllales; family Polygonaceae; genus Rheum; species Rheum nobile. Next base: position 446,234 of record WOAB01000585.1, on the reverse strand, counting down.
GTCCAAAGTCACCCCATGTTTTTCCAGAACAGACATGCTTAAATACATACACAATTACATATTAATTGAAAGATTAAACAGCGGAAGACTTTAAATAGGCAACTTATAACATGGCTTAAATTATGAAAATACATCAAGGTAACACTTAACAAACTTAAAAAACTTAACAACTTAAGTACTGACTTTAAATCTTCGTCTGCAAGCTTCTTATCCCTCAATAGGTTACTTAAACTCCGGGAATCAACTCCTGATGTGCCGAATCGAACGGATGACACCAGTTCACATGCAGCGAACAAAGTTCATGGGTTAGTATACTGAATAGACTAGCAAGGGTACAAAGCAGAGTGGTTCGAGTGATCGTGAAAATTTACTATCATTGTCCCTTGAATAAAAACCGAAGGAACGATATATAACCCGACACTTTCATGGAATGATTTAACAATTAGATATGCACTGAAGAGAAGACTCCAACTGAAATGAGCCTTATAGGAAATTATGACAACTGCTAGGGAACATTAAAGTTACACACACAAATGATTTAAAAGTTGACTGAGATGGTTCAGTTCACAACCAACCTCATCGCATACAGCGAATCCAGATTGAAAAGAGAACGTACTATGTTCAAAGTCGAGACGAGTTTTCCTAGCTGTACTATAACTTAGCTGCACTACTCGTCGAAGGTTTATTAATCATGTGCACTCGGGCACATATCTTATTTAATTACAAAACACACTTTACTGAAACACGTTAATGTTATTAAGAGCGGCACAAAGCTTAAATCTCAGGGTGACAATCATGTCGACCAAAATTAACACAACACACAAACACACACACGAGACTTAACATTATTCCGAGAACAACGGAGTTATTATTACACAGGGTGATCTTACGTTCACCCAGATTACACTGTCACAGTGCTTACACTTTAATTTACAGGATGACAGTTACATCCACCCCAATTGCACTAGCTAGGTGCTTAATACACAGGACTGCAATTATGCTCATCCAATGGCGCTTGCAAGGCGCTTAAAACACTTCAGATCCTTAACGGTGGATAAGAAGCATAGGTCATGACCCTTAAATTATTATCCGGAAATTAACCCGAGGAGCATTACGATTTAAAGAAACGACAAATCCTTACTTGGATTAGCGTTCCTACGAACATTAAGTTATAAAGAAACGACTAATCCTTACTTGGATTAGCATTCCTACGAACACTCGTGTTAACTAAACAGTCTAACACAACAATTATTCACATTAAAGCCATCCGGGCAATCAACTTAAACATAGAGATAATAGAAACGGCTAATCCTTACTTGGATTAGTTTTCCTATTAACCCACATGCTATTCTAGCATTAAGATTAAATTCACAACAATACCATCACGGTAATTATCACATATAATAGCGTTATTCTAACATATATACAACCTATCATAACATTACTTTAATCATGTTTATTTATGAAATTAGTTATCAAACAAAACAACAGTTCACTCCAATTTAATTAACAATTAAATAATTGATAATTAATGAAACATGGAATGATTAAGCAAGAGCGAACCGCCACTTGCCTTAATCCGCAGAGTTGGAACAAGCCTAACGACGACGAAATTCCGGGCTCGACACGGGTATAGCTCCGACAGCACAACAACCTTTGAGCCGACCCATAAAGAAACCCTAAGTTAGATTCGACATAAACTAGTACGAATCTAAGGAAAGACGAAACAAACCGAAGGAAACGACGCCTCAACGACGACCACCAAGACCAAGCTAACAAAGAGGCTTCTGGCCACTGGCGGCGGTCGCCGCTGTTCATCACGGCGGTCTCCGTGAAGAACAAAGGCGGTCGCCGTGAAGAACACGGCGGTCGCCGTGAAGAACACGGCGGTCACCGTAAGAACACCAGAAGACGCCGGCGAGAGGAAAAACACTCACCCACACACACGCGAAGACACCCTTTGGCCGGGCTTTGGATTCCACCCTCCACTAAGCTTCCAAAGGCACCTCAAGGCTACTGGAAAACACACCAAATGACCTCCAGCGAACACTCCAGAATCCGGCGAGGCAAGAACTCCGGCGAGGCACAATTTCGGGAGAGTTTGGGCTATGGAATGAGCTCCAATTCGACCTCCAAGCCTCTCCTTAAATAGCCAAGCAAAGGAGACACCATGATGGCCCTAGGACGAGACGCCATGGGCCTACTTCGGCACTGCCAGAGCCTCGCCGACGACCTTCGGGCAAAGACCTCCGGACAACGACGGTGGGCGCCGCAGAGAGCAAGGGTTGCCGCCTCACAAATTTCCTACGGCGGGCGAATTACGGCGGGCGCCATACTGCACGGCGGTCGCCGCCACTAGGCCTGGCGCCCAGCTAGGAAGACGACCACGCCAGTCCTCGAGCCTGGCGACGACGGTCGCCGCCTTAACTGCGGCGGTCGCCGCCTCTGTTGCTTCGTCCAATCTTGACTTTTGGGACGACTCGGCTTAACTCGGGATAAAAATAATCATACATGAACGAGTATTAAAATCCAAAGTACGTCGTCTGTATTTTATTTCACTGAGAAAAATATTACAGAGATAGAGCACATTACAAAATGTGTCAAACTATCTGAATTAAATCCGACGTACAAAACGGGTACTCGGGAAAATTCTCAAAATTCCCAAAAATAACCTTACAGAATTACAGGGTATCACATCACCTCCCCCTTAAAAGAAGTTTCGACCCCGAAACTTGCATTAAGACAATGAGGATACTGCCTCAACACAAACCTTACTACCTGGATCCAATATCCTTAATCACTCTGTCCTTGAAATGGATCACATGAGATATTACTCTTAATTCCTTAGGACATCATACTGAAAATGATTCATCCGCCTCAATGCTTAGGGCACAAACTCACGCATGAGAGATAGCTCCTAATCTCTCCGAACAAAACTCCACAAGTTCCTTCTTATCCTTAAAAAATCTTGGGAGAACTCAATGTACGAGATAACGCTTACCACTGTACTCCTTAGATGCGTAGACAATTCTCCTTACTGAATCTTTTAATACCTCGGGATTATCGACACATCCCATCCTTAAACTGTAACATTTCCTCTTAACACAATAACTCCACAACTTAATCTCCCTCAAAGAGTTGCACCCAACCTTATAGATGACATACTCTATGTATGAAGAAGAATCTTAGGAATGGATTTAGATTTAAACAGTAGAGTCGACCCTCCGATTAACCTTATAGGGGACGAACATCTACGTTGCCCACAATACTCCACCACCATAAGTCTGACAGTCTTTATCCTTACTTGGCATAAGCTGTTCTCGACACTTACGGGGTTTTGTATGAACAACTAATTCATAACAATAACGCATTCTGAAATTTCCAAAACAAGGAAACACTTCATTACCATTAAACATTACATTAACTGTCAAAAGTTGCACAGACAGATCACAATGCTATGGAGATTACCGACACACGTCGTTACTCCTTAATCTTAAAGAAAGACTTAACACGATTACAACTTAATGGATCAGAGTTCTTCTTCGTTGGCTTGGCTCATTACAAAGAGTCGTTGCCCTTGGCCTGAAGACCCCATAGGCGCTTTGCCTTTATTACAAGCCATAGACTGCTCAGGAGCAGATGCCTCTAGCCTTGGGTTCTGTCCACCGCCAACATTTGACGCCTGATAAGACTGCATTGGTCTCTGACCCTTCAGTCTGTAGTATGCTTTTATGTGGCCTTCTCTCCCACAATTATGACATACTCTCTTGTCCTTTTGGCAATTAAATTTTATATGCCCAACTTCACCACAGTTGTGGAACTGAATTACTCCGCTGCTCCAACCTGAGCCTCTGGCAGAGTCAGACTGAGTTGTCTCGGTCTTAGCACGACCAGACTTCTCAAACTTGGTAGGCGATGCCGGTCGTTTGAATGAACTAACCTGGCGATCCTGTTGCCCACCCTTTCCCTTAACTTGCTTTTCCCGTTTATAGGCAGACTCCTCCAATGTGACTTCTGTCTTGTAGGCTGCATCCACATATTGTTCCAACGTAGTACAACCATGACGCAACATTAGAGGCTTGATCTCTGGATTCATCCATCCATGGAAGTACCGGATATTCTGCTCTTCAGTAGACACCTCAGGCCCAGCGTATTACAACAAGTGATTGAACTTAGCTGCGAGCTCAATCACCTTTAACCCATCAGTCTGTGGGTACAGAAATTCCTTATGTTTTTCCTCCCTCATAGCACGGGGAAAGAAACAGTCAGTCATTTTGGTCTTGAACATGCTCCAATTCAGCTCGGGATGGTCAGCCAGTCCGGTGCTCTCCCACCATTCGCTAGCCACATACTTGAGTTGAAGGGAGGCGATGTGCACTTTCTCAGCCCCAGTGCAAGTAACATTTCAGAGCAACCGTTCCATATGCGAGAACCAATATGTCACTCTGACGGGTTCTCCAGTACCGTCATAGCTGTCGGGCCTCATTGAACTCACGGCTTTTAATGCCTGACCGTAAGTCCCCCTGTTCCTGGCAACATTGATCTGAGGTACTTGCTCCACTGACTCCTCAACTTCAGGAATAGCCTGAGGAACTGGACCACCTTGTGCTTGTGGTGCAACTGGTCGCATAACGTCTGCGATTGCTTGTATGACAATTCCCCGAATTGCCTCTACTGCTGCAGCATCAAACATCAACGGAGCGTTGGGCTGATCTTGGTCATTGCCCCTGGGATGATTACGGGCTACAGACTCCTGCTCTTCTTGAGCGGCATCTCTGGGGTCCTGATTAGTCCCCGCACCAGCTCGAGTAGCGTTCCTTGTGTTCACCATCTGCTGGTGAATCATAACGTTACTTTAGAACTTATTCCAACTTAATTATGACACTATAGTCAAATACGTTATGATACGGATTATAGAGGTCCAACTAATAACTTTATATTAGTCTGACTATCCTTCACTGATACTGCAAGAACAACCTTCTTCTGCTTACTAAAGACTGGAAACCAGGGAGAAATGTCAACCTTTAAATGACATCAATCCCTAGAATAGACAATATTCCTAAGAAGGGATCTAAGGAATAAGTAACACTTGAAACTTGCAGAAGTTTGAAACCACTTATTAACAACCTTACTTTCAAACTTCAGACCTTTAAACTTTAATTTACTTGCTTATAACACAACACTTTTATAACCCACTTATAAGTAGCATTTGAAATTCAAAAGCTAAATCATTTAAATTAAATCACCGAGTTACTTATAACTCTCAACATTGAAATTCTCAAAATTTCTTTAATATAAAAATAGGTTTGAAAACAGTTTCAAAATTAGTTTTCGAAAATTCTCAAACCTAACAATAGGCCAAGAATTTTAAAACCATTGCTCTGATACCAAATCTGTAACACCCCCAATTTACACCGGATATATTACATACCAGTGACCTTAGACTTTACCGTCCAAAGTCACCCCAGGCTTTTCCAGAACAGACATGCTTAAATACATACACAATTACATATTAATTGAAAGATTAAACAGCGGAAGACTTTAAATAGCCAACTTATAACATGGCTTAAATTATGAAGATACATCAAGGTAACACTTAACAAACTTAAAACACTTAACAACTTAAGTACTGACTTTAAATCTTCGTCTGCAAGCTTCTTATCCTTCAATAGGTTACTTAAACTCCGGGAATCAACTCCTTATGTGCCGAATCGAACGGATGACACCAGCCCACATGCAGAGAACAAAGTTCGTGGGTTAGTCTACTGAATAGACTAGCAAGGGTACAAAGCAGAATGGTTCGAGTGATCGTGACTGTTTACTATCATTGTCCCTTGAATAAAAACCGAAGGAACGATATATAACCCGACACTTTCACGGAATGATTTAACAATTAGATATGCACTGAAGAGAAGACTCCAACTGAAATGAGCCTTATAGGAAATTATGACAACTGCTAGGGAACATTAAAGTTACACACACAAATAATTTAAAAGTTGACTGAGATGCTTCAGTTCACAACCAACCTCATCGCATACAGCGAATCCAGATTGAAAAGAGAACGTACTATGATCAAAGTCGAGACGAGTTTTCCTAGCTATACTATAACTTAGCTGCACTACTCGCCGAAGGTTTATTAATCATGTACACTCGAGCACATATCTTATTTAATTACAAAACACACTTTACTGAAACACGTTAATGTTATTAAGAGCGGCACAAAGCTTAAATCTCAGGGTGACAATCATGTCGACCCAAATTAACACAACACACAAACACACACACGAGACTTAACATTATTCCGAGAACAACGGAGTTATTATTACACAGGGTGATCTTACGTTCACCCAGATTACACTGCCACAGTGCTTACACTTTAATTTACAGGATGACAGTTACGTTCACCCCAATTGCACTAGCTAGGTGCTTAATACACAGGACTGCAATTATGCTCATCCAATGGCGCTTGCAAGGCGCTTAAAACACTTCAGATCCTTAACGGTGGATAAGAAGCATAGGTCATGACCCTTAAATTATTATCCGGAAATTAACCCGAGGAGCATTACGATTTACAGAAACGACAAATCCTTACTTGGATTAGCGTTCCTACGAACATTAAGTTATAAAGAAATGACTAATCCTTACTTGGATTAGCGTTCCTACGAACACTCGTGTTAAATAAACAGTCTAACACAACAATTATTCACATTAAAGCCATCCTGGCAATCAACTTAAACATAGAGATAATAGAAACGGCTAATCCTTACTTGGATTAGTTTTCCTATTAACCCACATGCTATTCTAGCATTAATATTAAATTCACAACAATACCATCACGGTAATTATCACATATAATAGCATTGTTCTAACAGATATACAACCTATCATAACATTACTTTAATCATGTTTATTTATGAAATTAGTTCCCAAACAAAACAACAGTTCACTCTAATTTAATTAACAATTAAATAATTGATAATTAATGGAAACATGGAATGATTAAGCAAGAGCGAACCACCACTTGCCTTAATCCGCAGAGTTGGAACAAGCCTAACGACGACGAAATTCCGGGCTCGACACGGGTATAGCTCCGACAGCAAAACAACCTTCGAGCCGACCCATAAAGAAACCCTAAGTTAGATTTGATATAAACTAGTACGAATCTAAGGAAAGACGAAATAAACTGAAGGAAACGACGCCTCAACGACGACCACCAAGACCAAGCCAACAAAGAGGCTTCTGGCCACTGGCGGCGGTCGCCGTAAGAACACCAGAAGACGCCGGCGAGAGGAAAAACACTCACCCACACACACGCGAAGACACCCTTTGGCCTAGCTTTGGATTCCACCCTCCACTAAGCTTCCAAAGGCACCTCAAGGCTACTGGAAAACACACCAAACGACCTCCGGCGAACACTCCAGAATTCGGCGAGGCACAATTTCGGGAGAGTTTGGGCTATGGAATGAGCTCCAATCCGACCTCCAAGCCTCTCCTTAAATAGCCAAGCAAAGGAGACACCATGATGGCCCTAGGACGAGACGCCACAAGCCTACTTCGGCGCTGCCAGAGTCTCGCCAACGACCTTCGGGCAAAGACCTCCAGACAATGACGGCGGGCGCCGCGGAGAGCAAGGGTCGCCGCCTCACAAATTGCCTATGGCGGGCGAATTACGGGGGGCGCCGTACTGCACGGCGGTCGCCGCCACTAGGCCTGGCGCCCAGCTAGGAAGACGACCACGCCAGTCCTCGAGCCTGGCGACGGCGGTCGTCGCCTTAACTGCGGCGGTCGCCGCCTCTATTGCTTCGTCCGATCTTGACTTTTGGGACGACTCGGCTTAACTTGGGATAAAAATAATCGTACACAAATGAGTATTAAAATCCAAAGTACGCCTTCTGTATTTTATTTCACTGAGAAAAATATTACATAGATAGAGCACATTACAGAATGTCTCACACTATCTGAATTAAATCCGACGTACAAAACGGGTACTCGGGAAAATTCTCAAAATTCCCAAAATAACCTTACAGAATTACGGGGTATCACAAAGATGATTCACGGAAAGAAATTAACAAAATTTGGAACTTAACTTTTCCTCAAAGTTGTGCCTTGTATCCTAAATGAAAATATCGTAGGTGTTTTTCGTGTTGTTTGTCACCCAAACACATAGCTCTTTGTTTCCCACCAATATTTTGACTCTTTAAGATGATTCACGGAAGGAAATTGACAAAATTTAATACTTGCTGAAAGTTGTGCCTTGTTTTGCAAATGGTAATAAAACTCATGTCTTTTTAGTGTTATTTGCCGTTCAAACACTTAGCTCTTTATTTCACCCAATATTTTGGCAATAAGAGATGATTCAGGGAAAGAAATTAAAAAAAAGTGAAACTCATAACTTTTGTTGAAAGTTGTGCTTTGTGTCGCAAATGGTAATAGTATATCTTTTTAGTGTTATTTGTCGCTCGAACTCTTAGATCTTTATTTCCCCCCAATATTTTGACAATATGAGATGATTCATGGAAATAAATTTACAATATTTAAAACTCATAACTTTCGCTCAAAGTTGTGCCTTGTGTCGTAAATGATAATAGTATGATTTTTTAGTGTTATTTGTCGCTCAAACTCTTAGCACTTTGTTTGCTCCAATATTTTGACAATATAAGATGATTCATGGAAAGAAATTGACAAAAATTGAAACTTATAATTTTCACTCAAAGTTGTGCCTTGTGTCGTAAATGGTAAATCATATGTGTTTTTAGTGTTGCTTGTCGCCCAAACTCTTAGCTCTTTGTTTTCCCCGATATTTTGACATTATAAGATGATTCACGGAAAAAAATTGACAAAATGTGAAACTCATAACGTTCGCTCAAAGTTGTGCCTTGTGTCGTAAATGGTAATAATATGTCTTTTCAGTGTTATTTGTCGCTCAAACTCTTTGCTCTTTGTTTCCTCCAATATTTTGACAATATGAGATGATTCATGAAAAGAAATTGACAAAAATTGAAACTCAGAGCTTTCTCTCAAAGTTGTGACTTGTGTCGTAAATGGTAAATCGTATGTGTTTTTAGTGTTGATTGTCGCTCAAACACTTAGCTTTTTGTTTTCTCCAGTATTTTGACATTATAAGATGATTCACGGAAAAAAATTGACAAAATTTGAAACTTATAACGTTCGCTCAAAGTTGTGTCTTGTGTCGTAAATGGTAATAAAATGCCTTTTTAGTGTTATTTGTCGCCCAAACTCTTAACTCTTTGCTTCTTAACAATATTTTGACTATTTAAGATGATTCACGGAAAGAAATTCACAAAATTTCAAACTTATAACTTCCGCTCAAAGTTGTGCCTTGTGTCCTAAATGGAAATATCGTAGGTGTTTTTAGTGTTGTTTGTCGCCCAAACTCTTAGCTCTTTGGTTCTTCCCAATATTGTGACTACATAAGATGATTCACGAAAAGAAATTTATAAAATTTGAAACTTATAACTCTCGCTCAAAGTTGTGCCTTGTGTCCTAAATGGTAAATCGTAGATGGTTTTAGTGTTGTTTGTCGCACAAACTCTTAGCTCTTTGTTTCCCACCAATATTTGGACAATATAAGATGATTCACAGAAAGAAATTGACAAATTTTGAAACTCAAAACTTTGGCATAATGTTGTGCATTGTGTCGGAAATGGTAATAGTATATCTTTTTAGTGTTATTTGTCGCTTAGCTCTTTATCTCCCCCAATATTTTGACAATATGAGATGATTTAGTGAAAGAAATTGACAACATTTGAAACTTATAACTTTCGCTCAAAGTTGTGCCTTTTGTCGTAAATGGTTATAGTATGTCTTTTTAGTTTTATTTGTTGCTCAAACTCTTAGCTCTTTGTTTCCCCCAATATTTTTGACAATATGAGATGATTCATGGAAAAGTATTGACAAAATTTGAAACTTAAGTTTCACTCAAAGTTGTGTCTTTTGTCGTAAATGGTAAATCGTAGGTGTTTTTAGTGTTGTTTGTCGCCCAAACTCTTAGCTCTTTGTTTTCCACCAATATTTTGACAATATAAGATGATTCACAGAAAGAAATTGACAAAATTTGAAGCTCATAACTTTCGCTCAAAGTTGTGCATTGTGTCGTAAATGGTAATAGTATGTCTTTTTAGTGTTATTTGTTGTTCAAACTCTTAGCTCTTTGTTTCGCCCAATATTTTGACAATGTGAGATGATTCATGGAAAGAAATTGACAAATGTTGAAACTTATAACTTTGGCTCAAAGGTGTGCCTTGTGTCGTAAATGATAATAGTATGTCTTGTTAGTGTTATTTGTCGCTCAATCTCTTAGCTTTTTGTTTTCCCCAATATTTTGGCAATATAAGATGATTGATGGAAAGAAATTGACAAATAATGAAACTGATAGTTTTCGCTCAAAGTTGTGCCTTGTGTCATAAATGGTGAATCATATGTGTTTTTAGGGTTGTTTGTCGCCCAAACTCTTTGCTCTTTGTTTCTTCCCAATATTGTGACTATATAAGATGATTCACGGAACGAAATTTATAAAATTTGAAACTTATAACTTTTTCTCAAAGTTGTGTCTTGTGTCTTAAATGGTAAATCGTAGATGTTTTTAGTGTTGTTTGTCGTCCAAACTCTTAGCTCTTTGTTTCCCACCAATATTTTGACAATATAAGATGATTCACGAAAAGAAATTGACAAAATTTGAAACTCAAAACCTTGGGGTAATGTTGTACCTTGTGTCGGAAATGGTAATAGTATATCTTTTTAGTGTTATTTGTCGCTTAGCTCTTTATCTCCCCCAATATTTTGACAATATGAGATGATTCAGTGAAAGAAATTGACAACATTAGAAAGTTATAGCTTTCGCTCACAGTTGTGCCTTGTGTCGTAAATGGTTATAGTATGTCTTTTTAGTTTTATTTGTTGCTCAAACTCTTAGTTCTTTTTTTCCCCAATATTTGTACAATATTAGATGATTCATGGAAAGGAATTGACAAAATTCAAAACTTAAGTTTCGCTCAAAGTTGTGTCTTGTGTCGTAAATGGTAAATGATAGGTGTTTTTAGTGTTGTTTGTCGCCCAAACTTTTAGCTCTTTGTTTCCCACCAATATTTTGACAATATAAGATGATTCACGGAAAGAAATTGACAAAATTTGAAGCTCATAACTTTAGCTCAAAGTTGTGCATTGTGTCGTAAATGGTAATAGTATGTCTTTTTAGTGTTATTTGTCGCTCAAACTCTTAGATCTTTGTTTCCCCCAATATTTTGGCAATATAAGATGGTTGATTAAAAGAAATTCACAAATAATGAAACTTATAGTTTTCGCTCAAAGTTGTGCCTTGTGTCGTAAATGGTGAATCGTATGTGTTTTTAGTGTTGTTTGTCGCCCAAACTCTTAGCTCTATGTTTCCCACCAATATTTTGACAATATAAGATGATTCACGGAAAGAAATTGACAAATATTGAAACTCAAAACTTTGGCGTAATGTTGTGCCTTGTGTCGAAAATGGTATTAATATATCTTTTTAGTGTTATTTGTCGCTTAGCTCTTTATCTCCCCCAATATTTTGACAATATGAGATGATTCAGTGAAAAAAATTGACAACATTTGAAACTTATAATTTTCGCTCAAAGTTGTGCCTTGTGTCGTAAATGGTTATAGTATGTCTTTTTAGTTTTATTTGTTGCTCAAACACTTAGCTCTTTGTTTCCCCCAATATTTTGACAATCTGAGATGATTCATGGAAAGGAATTGACAAAATTTGAAGCTCATAAATTTCGCTCAAAGTTGTGCATTGTGTCGTAAATGGTAATAGTATGTCTGTTTAGTGTTATTTCTTGTTCAAACTCTTAGCTCTTTGTTTCGCCCAATAATTTGACAATGTGAGATGATTCATGGAAAGAAATTGACAAAATTTAAAACTTATAACTTTCGCTCAAAGTTGTACCGTGTGTCGTAAATGGTAATAGTATGTCTTTTTAGTGTTATTTGTCGCTCAAACTCTTAGCTCTTTGTTTCCTCCAATATTTTGACAATATGAGATGATTTATGGAAAGAAATTGACAAATTTTGAAACTTATAACTTTCACTCAAAGGTGTGCCTTATGTCGTAAATGGTAATAGCATGTCTTTTTAGGGTTATTTGTCGCTCAAACTCTTAGCTCTTTGTTTCCCCCAATATTTTGGCAATATAAGATGATTCATGGAAAGAACCTGACAAATATTGAAACTTATAGTTTTCGCTCAAAGTTGTGCCTTGTGTCATAAATGGTGAATCGTATGTGTTTTTAGTGTTGTTTGTCGCCCAAACTCTTATCTCTTTGTTTCTTCCCAATATTGTGACTATATAAGATGATTCACGGAAATAAATTTATAAAATTTGAAACTTATAAATTTCGCTCAAAGTTGTGCCTTGTGTCCTAAATGGTAAATCGTAGATGTTTTTAGTGTCGTTTGTCGCCCAAACTCTTAGCTCTTTGTTTCCCACCAAAATTTTGACAATATAAGATGATTCACAGAAAGAAATTGACAAAATTTAAAACTCAAAACTTTGGCGACTTGTGTCGGAAATGGTAATAGTATATCTTTTTAGTGTTATTTGTCGCTTAGCTCTTTATCTCCCCCAATATTTTGACAATATGAGATGATTCAGTGAAAGAAACTGACAACATTTGAAACTTATAACTTTCGCTCAAACTTGTGCCTTGTGTCGTAAATGGTTATAGTATGTCTTTTTAGTTTTATTTGTTGCTCAAACTCTTAGCTCTTTGTTTCCCCCAATATTTTGACAATATGAGATGATTCATGGAAAGAAATTGACAAAAATTGAAACTCATAGTTTTCGCTCAAAGTTGTGCCTTGTGTCGTAAATGGTAAATCGTATGTGTTTTTTGTGTTGCTTGTCGCCCAAACTCTTAGCTATTTGTTTCCCACCAATATTTTGACAATATAAGATGATTCACAGAAAGAAATTGACAAAATTTGAAGCTCATAACTTTCGCTCAAAGTTGTGCATTGGGTCGTAAATGGTAATAGTAGGTCTTTTTAGTGTTATTTGTTGTTCAAACTCTTAGCTTTTTGTTTCTTAACAATATAACACTAAAAAGACCTAGAAAATGATAATACACAAAAATAATTAACGGACAAATGCATAAACCATTACTGAAACATATACATATACTACTACTAACGTAACCAATACACCCAAGCCAACCTTCGCATCAGCGAACACATAAGCAGTAAAACAACATCACCCTACGATACTTACTATCCATGGCTAATCTAATGAGGGGACGATCAACCCTCCGGTTGTGGCCATTAACCAACGCAAGGTCACACCCTCACGTGGTCGGGTGATACGCAGAATCAACCCCGGCCCAGCTATGAGGAGTACTGTCCGCCTACATAACTTAAAGACACAAGCAAGATACAAGGTGGGACACTCACCACCCAATCGTGGCCATTAACCAATGCAAGGTCACACCCTCACGTGGTCGGGTGAGGCGATCATCACCCTGGCCTAGCCTTAACCAACGTAGGTCACACCCTACGTGGTCGGGTGATACGCATATCAACCCCGGCCCCACTAACAACCATCAACAATCAACCAATACTAATCAACCATCCAAAACCAGCTACAACCAATCAACCACAACCAGCGGAAATCCACAACCACAACTAGCTACAATCAACTACCACAACCAACGGAATTCCACAACAACAACCAATGGCCAACAATAGCCCATAGCCACAACTAATAACAATCCACAACGACCACTAGCTACAAATAACCAATATTCGACAACAAGTCAATAACTAGCCAACAATCAACATCCAACACAAAATCACTTAACCAAGCTCACAACCAATATTCACCAACAAAACCACTTAACCAACCACACAACCAATATTCATCAACAAAACCATTTAATCAAGCACACAACCAATATTCATCAACAAAACCATTTAATCAAGCACACAACCAATATCCGCCAACAAACCAACAACCAAGCAAACAATCAATAACCAACAACAAAACCAATAACCAAGGAAATAATCAATATCCACACATTCAACCATTTAATTCTACGACTACTAATCTAGATCAAATCAACGGACAAATGCATAAACCATTACTGAAAATAATAATATACAAAAATAATTATTTTAAAAGAGATAGGGAAGGAGAAAGAGCAAGAATCATCTTGCCTTAAACTTATCGACACAACCCTAGAATTCCACCAACTTCGCCAACCAATCCAGAATGAACCTGTGACAACAATCCGAACAATCCCTGACATTAATTTACCCATACCAAGTCACAATTAATAAACCCCTAATTCAAACCCTAATTTCATCATACCTCAAATTCCCAATCTCAGCAAACCACACACAAAATCAACCCATAGTTCCAACAACAAATCGTGGCTGCACAAATTAACAAAACCAGTTAAACCAGTTAAACCATTGAAATAGTTGTCCAATACCCCAGAAATTCAGCAAAGTTTTCCACAGAAATTCAACAGAAACTCAGCAAACCCAAAATATTCAGATCGGGGAACAAAACCCAAGCTTACCTCGTAGACAACCAGCTTGAAGTCGCCGGGGCTGCCTCCTCAACATCGGAATTACAGTAGCAGCCACCAGCAGCGGCTCCGTCCCGCAGCAGCAGCTCCGACTTCAGCGAGGTTCGCACAACAGCACAACAGCGAGCGCACAACAGCAGCTTGGCTCACGCAGCAGCAGCTCCACGAACAGCAGCGAACAACAGCGAACAGCAGCACAACCGCAACAGCTCCGCGATCTCGTCCTTGGCAGCTGGACGTGGCTCGAATCGATACAGAATGCAGTAGCGGACAACAGCAAACAATACAGCAGGGCGACTCCCTCGTCGCTGGAATCGCACAGCAGCAGCAGTGGTTTGAAGGCAATGGCTCAGCAACGACTTGGGGTCTGGCTTACCGGAGGGAAGGAGTGGCTGAGCAGCTGAGGGAGAAACCGAAGGCAGGAAGGCGGGGCTCCACAGTGAAGTTCTCACGAAGGAGAAGACAATGGTTTTACCCTTTTTCTTATTTCCTTTTCCCCCCAAAATCTGACTTTTGATGGTATAAATAGGCTTAGAAATATTTTACCATTTAATATATATATATATATATGTACCGGGTATTTCATTCTCCCTCCCTTATAGGAGTTTCGTCCTCGAAACTAAGATCAAACAAGTTCGGATATCTGTCCCGCATAACTTACTCTAATTCTCAAGTCTTTTTCTCTATATCGTGCTTAAACCATAAAACTTTCACCAAGGAATGACCTTATTCCTCAACTTCTTTTGATCAACCGCTAGAATCCTTACAGGTGATTCCTCAAACGTGCCATCAGGTTGAAACTCTATCAACTCAAAATTCAGAACATGAGTCAAATGATATACATATTTCCTCAGATGTGACACATGAAACACATCATGCATCCCACTCATTTTCGGCGGCAATGCTACTTGGTAAGCTATAGTACCAACTCTCTTTAGAACCTCAAAGGGACCAACATACCGAGGACTCAACTTACCTCGTTTCCCAAATCTAAACACTCCTTTAGTCGGCAAAACTTTAACAAATACATGATCTCTAACATTAAATTCCAAGGGTCTCCTACGAATATCTTTATACGATTTCTGTCTACTCTGGGCTGACAACAACCTCTGTCGGATTACCTCAACGTCATCTTTTGTTTTCTGCAAAAGCTCGTGGGCAACTAGAACGGCATCAGTCATATCGTCCCAACACAGTGACCATCTATATCGATGACCATACAGAGCCTTATGAGGTAACATCTTTATCGACG
This sequence comes from Rheum nobile, assembly GCA_027886185.1. Classification (NCBI taxonomy): domain Eukaryota; kingdom Viridiplantae; phylum Streptophyta; class Magnoliopsida; order Caryophyllales; family Polygonaceae; genus Rheum; species Rheum nobile. The sequence goes on along the minus strand of WOAB01000585.1, from coordinate 430,400 downwards.
TATGCCAAATATTCTTGTACGTACTCTACCAGATGCGTATTATCTTCCCAAATTCCTGACTACTCCAAAACGCAGGTTCGGAGCATATCCTCCCAAGTTCAGATTGTTCTTTCAGACTGACCATCAGCTTGAGAATGAAAGGATGTGTTGAATCTCAATTGCGTTCTCATTGCTGCATACAAGAACCTCCAAAAACGAGACGCAATTCGTCTATCTCTGTCAGGTACAATGATCCTGGAAACACCATTCAATCTGACTATCATTTTCTTTCATGCTCTAGGATGACCAATAACAAAGTCCACTGTGATGTCCTCCCACTTCCATCCAGGGATAGGAAGCGGTTGTAGTTCTCCCGTTGACCCTTGGTGCTCAATCTTAACTTATCGACACGCCAAACACCTCGACACGTACTCAACAACTTCCCGCTTCATGTCACTCCACTCATAACTCCGTCTCAAGTCCTTGTACAATTTACTGGCTCCAGAATGTACAGAATATACTAAAGAATGACCTTCCTTGAGAATCAACTTTCTAATCTCTTTATCAGCTGGCACACATTATTGATTATCAAATCACAATATTCCATCCTCCTGAACAAGGAATCCGGGCACTCTTCCCTGAGCAATTTCAATGCATATCTTACTCAACATTCCATCGCATTCTGCTGTGTCCGCTCTTTCCCGAACCAATTTCACTTTCACCCTTCACCAACTCTTGTTGCAATCCCGGCTGAACTGTCAAACAAGCAACCATATGCTCGAGAGTCGACTTCCTACTCAAAGCATCAGCTACCACATTAGCCCCTTCTGAATGATAAACGGTATCTATATCATAATCCTTAATCAATTCTAGCAACCATCTTGTCTCATGTTCAACTCTCTCTTATACAATTTGAGTTGACGAAAAGCATATGCAATGACCTTCCCATCCTGCATTAAAATGCAACCCAGACCTTGCTTAGACACATCACTGTAGATGACAACCTTTCTGTTCCCTGCGGTAAAACCAACACTAACGCACTAGCTAAACACTTCCTGAGTTCTTCGAAACTCTCACCTGACATCTCCCGTCCCATTCAAAATTCTTAGCCTAACGTAATCTGCCACACTCCGCTTATAGTAACCTGTCAATCCGAGAAAACTCCTAATTTCCTTAACATTTTGAGGTTGTTCCCAATTCGCTATTGCTTCTATTTTCTGCGGATTTACCATCATACTCTCATTAGAATTCACACGACCCATAAATGCTAACTTAGGTAGCCAAAAATCACGTTCAGACAACTTTACAAACGATCCAAGTACTTTCTAAAACATCGGTTCCTTAAATCCGCGAAAGCATTAGTCAACCCGAAAGACATCACAACCAATTCATAGTGACCATACTTAGTTCTGAAGGCAGTGTCATGAATGTTTTCCTCTCGAATCCTAAACTGAGGATACCCTGATCTCAAGTCAGCCTTTGAAAACACTCTAGCTTCTTGTAATTGATCCAACAAGTCATCAGTACGGGAAAGCGGATGCTTATTCTTGACTATCACCTTATTCAACTCCTTATGATCCATACAAAGTCGAAAGGAACCCTCCTTCCTTTTAACCAACAATACAGGCGCACCCCAAAGAGAAGCACTTGGCCTAATAAAGCCTAACTCCATAAGTTCCTCTATCTGCTCCCCCAATCCCAGCATACACATAACCTGGCACAACATTGTCTTAACAGTTTGTAGTTGTCATCACACTAACAATTCTATCAGAGTCTCTAGGATCATGACCCTCAAACACATGCACTAATCCCCCATCTGTTGTTACAGTAATTGTTTTCTTCCTGTAGTCACAAACGCATTGTCATCATCAGCTCTCCTCATTTCATAAACTCGTGATATTGGAACCCCACCAAGCGGTGCTTTACCCTGGTTTACTTTATTGTTCTACTGAAACTGAGACTGTGTCGGACACATCTGATTCGGGTTTGAACGATCCCACTTTTTCAGTGCAGACTGAGTCCTCTGTTTTCTTACTGCCTCCAACATCAATAGTCTGATTAGAATCATCTATAGCAGCCTCCCTGATCAAGCACTCATCAGTATACTCAAGGATCGTACAGCTATGCCTCACCATCAAGGTTTCATTTCTGAATACAACCATCTATGAAAGTGCTTAATCTTGTCCTTTTCATCCTTAACAACAACACTAGTATACGACAACTTCTTATAGAATCATCAACTACTAGACTACCTGCATCTACCTTTTGACGATAAGCCCGAGGGCCTCGTCCTCTATCACACCCACACCTCAAACACATCCCGCTTCCGGGGCAAACAACATGCAATTACTCATCAATACTAAGCATCACATATAAAATTTATCAAACACAAACTTACCTGTGCGTAACAACAAGGGTCTCCGATCACACGATTGTTTCACAGTTTCAGCGAGTGGCTTTTCCACGTCAAACTTTTGAAAAACATTTTCGAATGTAAATGCTCTAATACCAATTTCTGTAACACCCCGGGCTAGAGGTATTACAGTGCCATAGACCCGAAGGTCTATAAGGCGATTTTAGAAAAAAGAAAACCCAAAACACTTCCAAATATACCAAAGTTATCACATCAAAATCTCTGTTGCATCTTGGAATAACATTTAAACCTTGCCTCAAGTTCAATATAGCAATTGATCCAAAACCACAAATAGTTAATACAACATTTCCAAATCCGATGCAAAACTAAATCTTTAACGGTGAAGACAAATCTGTGATCCAGAACCCGCTTGTTGCTGCCAACCTACAAACACTAGTTGACTAGTGGACCCGATACACCAGCCAACCACGGAACATAAACCGAGGTTTATTAGTCTAATGAAAGACTAGCAAGAATCATCAAGCAAAAACAGTAGAACATAAGAAGGAATTATCATGCCAACCAATCAATACCAACCACACATCAAAACATATACACACACTATCACATAACCATTAATTAACCATTCCTATCCAACTCTTCAATAAGCTAACCTCATTCAATCCAATCTCAACCTCACCACAAGTATAAACGGATGAGACGATCCAATCCAACTATACTAACACATCCAATCCATCTTTCTTTTCTACTACCAACCCGTCAATTAATAACACTATGAAACATATACATATACTACTACTAACGTAACCAATACACCCAAGCCAACCTTTGCATCAACGAACACATAAGTAGTAAAACAACATCACCCTACGATACTTACTATCCATGGCTAATCTAATGAGGGGACGATCAACCCTGTTGGATCGTTAGAGTTACGTCTGAGGGAACAAAAGTTTTGTTCCCACAGAAGTTGCAGCAGATAAATATAGCAGGAAAGATAACGAACGAACTCACGATATATAGTGGAAACCCTGATTAGCAAAACTAGCTTTTCAAGGAAAAACCACTACCTTCAAGCTTTCGCTTGAGAGGATTTTGAAGCGTGTACTTGTCTTATTGATTTCTTGCTTGATTACACTTGTATCCTGGACTTCGACATCTAAACAACCAACTAGACTCGAAACCTCTTCTACAACGATGAATCAAACTCAACCCTTAAAGACTTACACACACCTCACTTCTTTTCTTTCTTCTTTTCGTTCTCTCTATTTTCCGTCGTCGTCGTTACATAGAAATGAATCCACACCTCTATTAAATACAACTCGGCAAACCCTAAATGTAACAAGATAAGATTTATCCAAATAAGGCAACAAGAAGATATGATTTTGTAGAGGGAATAATATCCCAGCCGTCTATATTAATTTGAAGGAAGGATTCCATAAATTAATATATTTGGATAAGATAGAGTACTCTCTCTCCAATTATCTTATCTTATGAAGGTTTTCCTAAGATAACACGATCGGGCTTCTCTCTCCATATTTTCTCAAATCGGCTTGATCCTAGGAGCCGAAGTCATTCATCCTTGACCGCGTGCATGATTCTGCGTTTGATTTGTTTCCATAAATGGCACGCTGGATTCTTCTTTCCATTCGCAGCTTCGATCTTGTTCGACGTTGTTGGTCCTTCAGAGGTAACAAAGCACATGAACAGAGCTTTGTTCCCTCTTCGATCCTTCGCTGCAATGGTTCCCTGAGACAACTGTCTTTGTTCCTGAAACACTTAGTACCCAGATTAGTTGAATGTTTGTCACTATCAAAACCTAAGGAATTCAACAAATTCCCCCTTTTTGATAGTGACAAACATCCTTGACAATAAAGCATATACATACGAGATAAAGACAGTTGTATGGTGAAAGGTTCTCCACACAAGACCATAATAGTTCCCCCTCAACACAGCAACATATGAAACCATGTGTTGTTCCCCCTTAACCAAAGCTACCTGTCATTTTCCCCCTTTTGGCATCATCAAAAACACAGTGAAGAGTTTAGAGATGAAAGATAACAGCCAGAAGAACATCATTCTCAATCGCAGTAGATTGAAACACACGAACGCAGACAACATGTTAAGACGACAACACGATATGCAAGGATAACATTCATGATCAACATGCCAGTCAGTGCAAACACAAGAATGAGAGACAAGGAAGTACGAAAAGAGAGGAGTAGATGTGCTAGGGAACAAAAGAGGTGTGGGTTAGCCAGAGAAGTACGAATTAAGAACCACTAGGGCCAGCAGCTAGAGCATAAGTATGGTTAGCAATGGAATTCATCTTTTGTTCCCACTCAGAGCTGTTGCTCCTCATTGGCGTCAGCAACCACCATAGCCTCAACTTGTAGAGGAGTGAATCTATAGTGTCGTCTTTTCCCTTCTTTGTGTGTCTTGTGATGATCAATTTTTTTTTTTGAACATCACAAACTTCAGCTTGCCTTCTTTCACCAGGGATTCATTCAGAGCCCACTACCTCTCACGCGTAACATTAGCTTTCGAGCACGAACCTTCCTTAGGCAGTTGTAAGCCAGCATCACACACATACTAGTCGAACCCTATCCACATACCACAGTGGCGATAATTCGTAATCTCGACTTTCCGAAAAAGTAGAAGAATGTGATGCGGGGGTAATGTTACCAGAGAGGGTGCAAAGAGCATCACACAAACCATATATGAAATTTTTTAATAATGTGTAATCATGAATGAGAGGCTCCCAGATGTGAATGATTAGAGGGGCTCATAGGAAGCATCAAACATGATGGCTAAGGTAAGCTGTAGAGTCAACAATCATTTGGGCTTATAATAAGCGATCAATGCATCAAGTTGACTCTTTTGGGCCGAAGGAAATCTGATTCATGTATTAGCAAGATAGCATAGAGAGCATGCATGAAATGTTGCACATAAGTGAAATATTAGCATGAGTCTAGGCAGGTCATTCAACTAGTGATCAAGAGAATAAATGCAGACCGGGACATGATGTTTCATCCTTCACACTTTACCATGTAATATTAACCAATCGACGAGGGAACACAACATGTAGACAGTCAGTTTAGAGACATCATACCTAGTTCCATATGAAACTGTTCGAATGGTTCCCTGTTTAGTGCCTTGGTGAAGATGTCTGCGATTTGATCCTTAGTTCCACAGAAGTCCATTGTCACCAACCCTTTCTCCACACAGTCACGTAAGAAGTGATGTCTTATCTCGATGTGCTTGGTACGTGAGTGTTGCATTGGATTCTTGGAGATATTTATGGCACTTGTATTGTCACAGAGAATGGGAATGGAGTTTAGAAGAATACCGTAGTAGCTGAGTTGTTGTTTGAGCCATAGGAGTTGAGTGCAACAAGCAACAACGGCTATGTATTCAGCTTCCGCAGTGGAGAGAGCCACGAAGTTCTGCTTCTTTGACCCCCAGGAAACCAGACACGGCCCAAGGAACTGAGCCATTCCAGAGGTAGATTTTTTGTCCACTTTGTTCCCTGCGAAGTCAGCATTTGTGTATCCGACAAGATCAAGGCTTCCTCCCCTTGGATACCACAGACAAAGATCATCTGTTCCTTTCAAATATCTCAGGATCCTCTTTACTGCTTTGAGATGTGTCTCTTTGGGATCGGCCTGAAAACGAGCACAAAGACATACACTATACATAATATCAGGCCTACTGGCAGTGAGATATAGAAGCGAACCTATTATTCCTCGGTAGAGAGATGGATCAATTCCTTGCTCATATTCGTCTTTTCCTATTGGATTGTGTGGAGATATGGGAGTGGTGAAGGGTTTCACATCATTCATACCAAACTTTTTGACGCACTCCCTGAGATACTTCTGTTGGTGCACTTTGGTTCCCTCATCTCCCTGAGAGACTTGCAGACCTAGGAAGAACTTGAGTTCTCCAACCATGCTCATCTCGAATTCACTGGCCATCAGCTTAGAGAATTTCTGAACCAGTTTATCATCAGTGGATCCAAAGATGATGTCATCCACATAGACTTGGACCACCAGAATATGCTTCCCTTCCTTCAGAAGGAACAGAGTCTTATCGACCTTTCCTCGAACGTATCCGTGTGTCAGAAGGAACTGTGAGAGCCTTTCATACCAGGCCCTCGGGGCTTGCTTGAGACCATACAGAGCTTTGTCTAGAATGTAGACATGGTCAGGTTGAGTGGTGTCCTCAAAGCCGGGTGTTTGCTCCACGTAGACTTCCTCCTTAAGAACTCCATTCAAGAAGGCAGTCTTGACATCCATCTGTTGCAGCTTGAACCCATAGAAAGAAGAATACGCAATTAGGAGTCTTATTGCTTCTAACCTGGCAACAGGAGCAAAGGTCTCATCATAGTCGATGCCTTCCTGCTGGTTGTAACCTTTCACCACCAGTCTAGCTTTGTTCCTTGTGACCTGACCTTGATCATCCAACTTGTTTCTGAACACCCACTTGGTTCCAATCACTGTTCTATTCCTTGGACGAGGAACTAACCGCCAAACCTTGTTTCTTTCAAACTGGTGAAGTTCCTCTTGCATGGCGTTTATCCAGTCAGGATCCTTCAATGCTTCTCCTACAGTTTTGGGTTCTTGCAAAGAGAGAAAAGCATTGAAAGCACAAAAAATTTGTAGGGAGGAACGAGTGCTCTGAGGTGCTCCCTTTCTATAGTCAGTGACGATTAGCTTGACTGGATGAGCCCACTTTTGCTGGTAGTTGGGAACTTGGAGATTGTTGATGTCGAATTCCTCTGAATCAGCATTCCCAACACTTGAGCTTTGTTCCCCCTAAGGTGCCTGAGATACATCAAGGGGGTAAGCATTTTCTTCATTGCCCCTGAGTTGACGGAATTGGGAGTTCTTGGTGTAGAGGGATCATTTTGAGTTTCTTGATCTTCAGAGGTCCCACCGCTGACATTGCTATCTACAAGCTGAAAGAAATCATCTTCGGAAAGCTCGATGTTGCCTGATAGTTCCTGCACATTGTTACCAGCCATAACAGTTTCATCAAATACAACATGAACCCTTTCCTCTACCTTTCTGGTTCTCTTGTTGAAAACTTTGTAGGCCTTGCTTTGCTGTGAATATCCTACAAAAGTTCCATCATCACTTCTGGGATCAAACTTCCCAAGAGAATCTTTCCCGTTGTTGTGGATGAAGCACTTGCAACCAAATGTGCGCAAATGAGACACATTAGGTTTCCTTCCCTTCAGAAGCTCATAGACAGTTTTGTTCAGAAGAGGACGGATGGTTGCTCTGTTCAGAACGTAGCACGCAACATTCAAGGCTTCGGCCCAGAAACTCCTTGGAAGACCACTTGAGATGAGAAGAGTACGCGTCATGTCTTCCAGAGTTCTGTTCTTTCTTTCAACAACACCGTTTTGCTATGGGGTCCTAGGAGCAGAGAAGTTGTGGTTGATACCTCTGTTCCTACAGAGGGATAGGAACTGAGAGTTCTCGAATTCAGTTCCATGATCAGTGCGAATAGACCCCAAGGAATGTCCAGTGCTTCTTTCGACTGCCTTAAGCCAGGACTCAAACTCTGCGAACACTTCATCCTTTGTGGAGATAAATTGAGTCCATGTGTACCTGGAATAGTCATCAACAATAACAAAGACATATGCATTTCCCCCACGGCTCTTCGTTCGCATAGGCCCACAAAGATCCATGTGGACTAATTCCAGAGGACGTGTTGTACTTACATCCCTTTTTGACTTGAAGGAAGACCTCACTTGTTTTCCTTTAATGCATGCGTCACACACGTCACTTCTCATTGCTTCAACCTTGGGAAGGCCATTCACCAACTCTTGTCTATGAAGTTTGGATAGGAGTTGAAGGCTAGCATGTCCAAAGCGTTTGTGCCACAAGTCTGTCGTCTCAGCAATAGACGACAGACATAGGTCCTTGTCAGGGATGAAAGCAGGGTCGACCTTATAGACATTGTTGTCGCAGATCCCTTTGAGTAAGATTTTCCCTGTACTTAGACACTCAACATGACAATCATCAGTAGTAAAGACTACTCTATTTTTTTCTGTTTTGACATAGTTGAGCCACACTAAACAGATCAAACTTGAGATTATTCACTAGATTCACATTATTCACAATGATGTGTTTAGAGAGTCTTACCATACCGATACCACAAACCTCACCCTTACTCTTGTTTCCAAAAGTTATCGATGCCCCTGAGGCTGGCTGAAGAGAAGTGAACCATTCACTGTTCCCTATCATGTGACTTGAACATGCATTGTCAAGGTGCCAAGAGCCTTTCCTTGCTTCCTCCTCGGATTTATGAGAACCACCTTCTGATACGTTGTGACCTTTTGAGCTCATCAAACAGATATCCTTTGAGAGAGGAGATGCTTCATCATCTGAGCTGCAGTCACCCCACTTCGCAATCCTCGTTTATTCCTCGTTGAAGACCTGAGAAGAACATGCCGCTTTGTTGAGGCACCTTTTTGCGAAGTGTCCGTTGTCATAGCAGTGAGAGCAGACAACCTTCTTCATGTCATTGTGAACCATGACCGAACCTTTAGTGCCTTTGCTTCGAGACCATATCTTCTTCATGGATTGAGTGATGAGAGCCACATCTACATCACCTTCTTGAGAGTCTCTATCCAAGGCATTCCTGACGACATCTTTCCTGCAGAATCTGTAACTAAAACAAACAATCTAGAGCACCAGGCTCTGATACCAATTGTTGGATCGTTAGAGTTACGTCTGAGGCAACAAAAGTTTTGTTCCCATAGAAGTTGCAGCGGATAAATATAGCAGGAAAGATAACGAACGAACTCACGATATATAGTGGAAACCCTGATTAGCAAAACTAGCTTTTCAAGGAAAAACCACTACCTTCAAGCTTTCGCTTGAGAGGATTTTGAAGCGTGTACTTGTCTTATTGATTTCTTGCTTGATTACACTTGTATCCTGGACTTCGACATCTAAACAACCAGCTAGACTCGAAACCTCTTCTACAACGATGAATCAAACTCAACCCTTAAAGACTTACACACACCTCACTTCTTTTCTTTCTTCTTTTCGTTCTCTCTATTTTCCGTCGTCGTCGTTACATAGAAATGAATCCACACCTCTATTAAATACAACTCGGCAAACCCTAAATGTAACAAGATAAGATTTATCCAAATAAGGCAACAAGAAGATATGATTTTGTAGAGGGAATAATATCCCAGCCGTCTATATTAATTTGAAGGAAGGATTCCATAAATTAATATATTTGGATAAGATAGAGTACTCTCTCTCCAATTATCTTATCTTAGGAAGGTTTCCCTAAGATAACACGATCGGGCTTCTCTCTCCATATCTTCTCAAATCGGCTTGATCCTTGGAGCCGAAGTCATTCATCCTTGACCACGTGCATGATTCTGCGTTTGATTTGTTTCCATAAATGGCACGCTGGATTCTTCTTTCCATTCGCAGCTTCGATCTTGTTCGACGCTGTTGGTCCTTCAGAGGTAACAAAGCACATGAACAGAGCTTTGTTCCCTCTTCGATCCTTCGCTGTAATGGTTCCCTGAGACAATTGTCTTTGTTCCTGAAACACTTAGTACCCAAATTAGTTGAATGTTTGTCACTATCAAAACCTAAGGAATTCAACAAACCCTCCGGTTGTGGCCATTAACCAACGCAAGGTCACACCCTCACGTAGTCGGGTGATATGTAGAATCAACCCCGGCCCAGCTATGAGGAGTAATGTCCGCCTACATAACTGAAACACACAAGCAAGATACAAGGTGGGACACTCACCACCCAATCGTGGCCATTAACCAACGCAAGGTCACACCCTCACGTGGTCGGGTGAGGCGATCATCACCCCGGCCTAGCCTTAACCAACGTAGGTCACACCCTACTTGGTCGGGTGATACGCATATCAACCCCGGCTCCACTAACAACCATCAACAATCAACCAATACTAATCAACCATCCAAAACCAGCTACAACCAATCAACCACAACCAGCGGAAATCCATAACCACAACTAGCTACAATCAACTACCACAACCAACGGAATTCCACAACAACAACCAATGGCCAACAATAGCCCACAGCCACAACTAATAACAATCCACAACGACCACTAGCAACAAATAACCAATATTCGACAACAAGTCAATAACTAGCCAACAATCAACATCCAACACAAAATCACTTAACCAAGCTCACAACCAATATTCACCAACAAAACCACTTAACCAACCACACAACCAATATTCATCAACAAAACCATTTAATCAAGCACACAACCAATATTCATCAACAAAACCATTTAATCAAGCACACAACCAATATCCGCCAACAAACCAACAACCAAGCAAACAATCAATATCCAACAACAAAACCAATAACCAAGGAAACAATCAATATCCACACATTCAACCATTTAATTCTACGACTACTAATCTAGATCAAATCAATGGACAAATGCATAAACCATTACTGAAAATGATAATATACAAAAATAATTATTTTAAAAGAGATAGGGAAGGAGAAAGAGCAAGAATCATCTTGCCTTAAACTTATCGACACAACCCTAGCATTCCACCAACTTCGCCAACCAATCCGGAACGAATCTGTGACAACAATCCGAACAATCCCAACATTAATTTACCCATACCAAGTCACAATTAATAAACCCCCAATTCAAACCCTAATTTCAGCATACCTCAAATTCCCAATCTCAGCAAACCACACACAAAATCAACCCATAGTTCCAACAACAAATTATGGCTGCACAAATTAACAAAACCAGTTAAACCATTGAAATAGTTGTCCAATACCCCAGAAATTCAGCAAACCACATAAATTCAGCAGAAACTCAGCAAACCCAAAATATTCAGATCGGGGAACAAAACCCAAGCTTACCTCATAGACAACCAGCTTGAAGTCGCCGGGGCTGCCTCCTCAACATCGGAATTACAGTAGCAGACACCAGCAGCGGCTCCGTCCCGCAGCAGCAGCTCCGACTTCAGCGAGGTTTGCACAACAGCACAACAGCGAGCGCACAACATCATCTTGGCTCACGCAGCAGTAGCTCCACGAACAGCAGCACATCCACAGCAGCTCCGCGATCTCGTCCTTGGCAGCTGGACGCGGCTCGAATCAGTACAGAACGCAGCAGCGGACAACACCGAACAGTACAACACGACGACTCCCTCGTCGCTGGAATCGCACAGCAGCAGTAGTGGTTCGAAGGCAATGGCTCAGCAACGACTTGGGGTCTGGCTTACCGGTGGGAAGGAGTGGCTGAGCAGCTGAGGGAGAAACCGAAGGCAGGAAGGCGGGGCTCCACAGTGAAGTTCTCACAAAGGAGAAGACAAGGGTTTTACCCTTTTTCTGATTTCCTTTTTCCCCTAAAATATGACTTTTGATGGTATAAATGAGCTTAGAAATATTTTACCTTTTAATATATATATATGTACCAGGTATTTCAGATTCATGGTTAGAAATTTAAAAATTTGAAACTCATAACTTTCGGTCAAAGTTGTGCCTTGTGTCGTAAATGGTAATAAAATGTTTTTTTTAGTGTTGTTTGTCGCCCAACATCTTAGCTATTTACTTCTTAACAATATTTTGACTTGTAGGATCTGTGCGTTAGTATCAAGGGAACTGAGACACTAAAGTGTTCTGTTCCTATGGACAGCGGAATAACAAGTAAGCAAGTTATCAAGAACAATTACTTAAGGTGGAAACCTTTGATAACCAACTAGTTATCTAGGATAAAAACCACCCCTCTTTCGAGGATTTCAAACAGTCTACTTGTTTATTACTGTGCGATTACAACCTCAGAACATTCACGATTTCAGTCTCCTTCACTAAGACTAAACCTAGTTCCCTAGAAATCACAAATTAACAAACAACAGACTTACTTCACGTTCTTAAACAAGAACACTTCTTCTTCTTCTTTGTCTCACTGATGCACTCTCAAGCTCGTAGAAAATGCATAACAAAATACTCCAGCATCATCACGTATTTATACGATATGTTTGCCAAGGAAAGATCTCGGATGAGATATTACTTGAACGAACATATCCCATAAATCAGTGACGAGATATTTTATCTCTTACCTAGAATAAGATATAAAATATGCTCTCAATCGAATCCTAATTTACACAATCATATAAAGATACTCTATGTGTAAAACCGCTAGAGATCTTCAGTTGTTGGCTTCCGGATTTGGTGAGAAAATCTTCTTCAAAGATTCTGTGGATAACGCTGGGAAAGTACAGAAGCGGTTCCCATCCAGTTCCCTCTATCTTGATCTTCGCTCATAATGGACTCTGTTCCCTTATCTTTTCAGCTATATATAAGACACTAGAATAACCAGTTAAGTTCAAGTGTTTGTCATCGTCAAAACAAGAGAAACAGAGGAAGGAAACTTCTTGGGAACTGACGTTCCAAAAGTTCCATACCAACAATTTCCCCCTTTTTGATGATGACAAACAAATACCAACATCTAAACATATAACCAATAGGCAAAGTAGGATACATATTAGGGAAGCAGAGATACTAAGGAAATTGCTTCAAAGTTCCCCCTTAATTTTTTAGTATGGTACTTAGTTCCCCCTTAGAATAGCACCAGTTCTATTGGTTCTAGGATTCCAGAGACTATTCCCCCTTTTGACATCATCAAAAAGATAGATTAGAGACAGATGGTAACACAGTGGGAAACATGTTTAAGACAAATAGCAAGTCACAACTGAGCAATCAGATGTTCATTAATTATAACAAAAGATGCACATGACAGCAAGCATGCACATGAAAAGCAAACAAACAAGAGTGCGAAAAGAAAGTAACCAACAAAGCAAGGCAGCTAATGTGCAGGGGAAGTCCTAGGGAATCTAAGCCAGGGACAGACATGGGAACATCAGGAGGAACGGGGAGGCATCTTGGCAGTGAGTTCCCTGAGCGCAGAAGTGAGTTCTCGGAGAGCAGCACATACATCAGCATTGGTAGTTGGCAGCTCAGACTCCTCAATCTCAGACTGGGCAGTACGCGTCTTCTTGGGCTTGACCTCCGGCTCCACATCCACAATGAGACTGTTGATATAGGTCATGTCCAAAAGGTGATTGTACGGGGTCTCAAAGGGGGAAGCCGGGTAGCCATTGAGAGAGGAGAGCAATGCCTTGATGATGGTCAGATACGACAGGGAGTGAGACTGGTGAGAGTGACAAGCCTGCATATGCGACAAGATAATCTTGGGGAGGTCCAGCTTCTCGCCAGAAAGCATCTTGTCCATGAAAACAACTTCTACAATTTGAGTGACATTCCTCTTTTCCTGTCGAGGAATCACATTGTAGATGAGTAACGAATGCAGCAGCGTCATTGGGAGGGAGAGATATCTGGTGTAGAGGTCCTTGAGCTTTCTGTCCCCGAAGAGGAATTTGACATATTCTTCCTTTTTGGCAGGCCAGTTCTTCTTTGTGATTTGGAAGAATCCATCCCCAGTGGAGACTCCCAGAACAGCTCCAATCATTTCGGCGGTGATGCACAGCAGACGACCGCCAACAACCACGACAATCTCAGACGGATCCTCACCATCAGGAACCAGAACAAAAGACATAGAGGAGTAGAAGCTTCGGACAGCAGTATCATCAACTCCAGTGGGTTCAGAGAAGAGATGGGTCCAACCTTGAATAGTGAGCACATCCCGGAATTGGTCGACATCAGGGAGATCGGAGGACCAAAGCTGAGGGCCCATGAAGAGAGGACCAAGAATGTTGCGTTGGGCGAAGGATTCTTTGAGAGAAGTCAAAGTTTTGACCGAGGACTTCGCCGAGGGCTTAACACCAGCAGTTCTTGTTGAACGGGTGCGCAGAGCCACAGAGGAGGGCTTAGCTTTCTTTGAGCGAGGGGCCTTGGTTTCTTTGATGATAGTGGGCTCATCCTCGTCGGAGTCAACTCGAAGTCGCTTGACCAAAGAGGTGCCAGCAGATTTGGGTTCCTTTGGGGGCACCGATTCGAGAGGGGATATCTCTTCACCCAGAGTAGAGTCGTCAGCGGGAGAGGAGTGTTGTTGGGACTGAGCAGGGCTGACATAGTGAGATTTGCCCTTGGAGGAGGAGGGAGCCAATTTTGAGGGGGTGGCCTGAGGGGAAGTTTCTTTGTGGTCTTGGTGGGAGGGTATGATGGCAGAGGAGATGATATCAGGGAGGGTTTGGGCTTTTTGTGGGGAAGACGGGGCAATTTCAGTGGGGGCTGATTTTTGTGGTGATGCTGCGGGGTTTGGGAGTGCCGTCGCCGGAGATGGTGAAGCGACGGCGGAGGTGGAGGCGGGGACGGGGCTTTCCGAGGGCTGAGCGTCAGAGGCCACAGACGCATTGGATCGTCCATGAGTCGCAAGAAACTCAAGGTCAGCCTTAGAGATGGTGATGTTGATGGTTTCGTCGGCCATGGGAGACGATTTGAGAGGGACGGCTAAAGATCTTTGGAGAAGGAGAGCAGCAAGAACACAAGCGATGATCTTTGAACAGTGTGAACCCTCCTTAAATAGATAATCAAACCTCCGAAATATCCCACTCAGCAACGGTCACAATTTGAATATCTTTGCAGTGTCCATAATTAAGAAGATGATGATCCCCCAAATCTTTTCTAAATCTTCCACGGATAAGATCACGTCCCATCAGAGTAATATTAAACGGCTAGAAGCATGTAGTTGCCATAAATACCTCTGAGCAGAGAGAGGAAGAGAGGACCCGGAGACCGAGGCGGCGGTAGAGAGCGCATAACAAGCACCCATTCCAGTTCCCCGTGAGTTCCTTATAAGTACCTGGCTGGGGAGGGCCTTGGATGCATATATGTATAGGGTATTTAAATCATGAAAAGTACACATCCAAGAGCATATAAATAGCGGGAGGGCAATATTGACGCAAAACTAGTAAGTTTCCAGTTGTGGACAGATCAGAAAAGGTTCATAGGGAACTACTAGAGAAGCCAGGTTAGGGACAACTTATAATCAATCATCCTTTCGGCTTATAATGAGGGTTCAGAGATCCGATTGATTATATATTGTTGAATGAAAAGCAAGCAAGATGTTCACACAACACATGAGAGCGAGAATAATGCACATCTAATATCATAACAATGATCACATGAAGGCAGAGGAGGACAAGTAAAGCATTAAACACAGTTCCCAACTAGTTACCAAAGAAAGTAATAAGTCACATAACTAGTCAATACCAGGGAAATAGGCAAGGGAACTCAGAACCGCTAAGCTATGGAAATCATTCCAAGAAGGAGTCTAAAGTACTCATATGGTTCTCGATTAAGGTCTTTTGTGAATATATCAACAATTTGTTCCTCAGTACGACAATGTTCCATAATAATGATCCCTTTTTCCACATTATCTCTCAAAAAGTGGTGCCGTATGTCAATATGCTTAGACTTGGAATGAAAGACAGGATTCTTAGATATGCTAATGGCACTAGTATTATCACAAAGAATTTTGAGAGGGCCATAGGATTTACCAAAGTCCGCGAGTTGTTGTTTGAGCCAGAGGAGTTGAGCACAACAAGCAGCAGCAGCAATGTATTCAGACTCAGTTATGGAGAGAGAAATGGAGGTTTGCTTCTTAGAGCCCCATGAAACCAGGCAGGGGCCAAGGAACTGAGCCATACCAGATGTGCTTTTTCTATTTTGAAGGAAGCCAGCATAGTCAGCATCGGTGTATGAGATGAGCTCGAAGTCGCAGTGTTTGGGATACCACAAGCAGAGATTGTCAATTCTTTTCCTATTATCCTTCCTCATATAGTTCCTCCTTTTAGAGGATTTTTCTTCGTCCCTGATCTTCTTGTTGCATTCATCAATGTTATGACCTTGGTTCCCACAATACCAGCAAACACGATTGTTGGGAATCCAGAGGTACTTACCCTTTTGACGAAAGGGAACTGAGTTGGATATCTTTCTCTCCTTTAGATCAACCTTCTTCCTGGGAGCATTGCGCCCAATACCCTTATACATCTCACGTATCTTAAAATCATTAGGAGCACACGGAAGATTGTCCTTAGAAACATTTTCAAGAACCTTAATTCTTTCTTGCAAGTATTCATTTTTGCAGTTAGAAGTTTGAAGAGCTAAATCAAGTCTTTCATTTCTAGCCTAAATCTCACTAGATACTTTTTCTAAGTCACTATGAGCATGACAAGGGGTATCGGAAGAGTCATTAGGAAGATAGCCTAATCCAGCCCTAGGTCTCACAAAAACAGTTTGAGTAATAGTCTTTTCATGAATACAATCAGATAGAGAGTCAAGTTTATCAATAATAGACATCAGCAGATCATTGTCAGGAGAGGAACTTGCAGGGGAACTATCGCCAAGATTTAGTTTATCATACAAATCACAAGTAGGACAGACAGTATGCGAAGTATTGCTAGATTTAGAAGCATCCTCAACTTTCTTACACCAAACAACATTTTCCTCAGTTAAGCAAGAAATTTCTTCTTCATTTTCAGTAATCTTTTCTTCCAAGGAATTGTTTTCATCGCTAAGTTTGATAATCAGTTTAATCAAGTGCTTTTTATCATACTTAGAGAGAGTTTCAGTGAGTTCAACAGAAGATACCTCAGGTTTGGTGGGGTTTGAGTCAGTACTTGAGTCAGCAGTTGCCATGAGACAGAGATCAAGGGAACTGAAGTTGAGTTCCCTTACAGAGGATGTTTCAGCGATCAGACACTGTCCAGAGGATAAGTCGTCTGGTTCCCCTTCAGATTCTTCATCATTGTCACCCCAAGTGGATGTAGCAACCAATGCCTTTTTCTGTTGAGGTTCAGCATCCTCCTTCTTGTTTGGGCAATTCTTAGCAAGATGCCCAACCTGGTTGCATTGATAGCATCTGAATTCCTTGTGTTCCCTCTTGAAGTCTTTCCTTGGGAACTTGCCCTTCTGAAAGTTCCTAACAGTGCGAGTTAGAAGAGCTGTGATCTCATCATCATTTTCTTCGTCGGAGTGTTCATCGGTCTTCAGCCTTTCCATGACTTTGGTCAGCATCAGGGCAATGCTTTGATCAGTTTTCACTTGCTCAGTTCCCTTAGCCTTGTCTTCTTGTCGCTGGAGTTGACCAATGAGTTCCTGAACAGGGAGAACTCTGATGGAAGGAGTTTGAAGCATGATGCTCTGTGTCATTTCGAACTTGGAGTTAAGTCCGTTGATAATCACCATGGATTTTGACCACTCTTCAGGTGATGCACCACAAGCTGTGAGTTCATTGTATAGAATCTTAAAACGAGAGTGATAAGATGAGACATTTTCAGTCTCAAGCATTTTGAATCTGTGATATTCTCCTTGTAGATCAAACTTCCTGTTGTTCTGAAGGTCTTCACTTCCTAGGTTGAATTCCCTCAGAGCTTTCAGCATCTCTTTAGCATTATCGATGCCAATGACTTTGTCTTGATCAGTTTTGGTCAAGGCATTCAGGATATATTGACGTGCCTTTGCATTCTTTTCTTGTTGACCGAAATGCTCTTGAGTCCATTCAGAGATAGGCATAAGCTTTGTGGGATCCTTTGTATCAACTGGCTTAGGGTAGTTCCCATTCTCCAAGACATACCAGCATTGCATGTCGTTGGTTTGTATAAACCCAGTAAGTTGTTGAGTCCACCAGTTGATTTGACCATTCTTAAGAATGTACGGCTTGTTGATGGAGACACCGAGTTCAGGTTCGTTGTTGCGAGACATCTTAAAAACCTGCTTAGTAAACACACAATCTAGAGCGCTAGCTCTGATACCAATTATAGGATCCGTGCGTTAGTATCAAGGGAACTGAGACACTAAAGTGTTCAGTTCCTATGGACAACGGAATAACAAGTAAGCAAGTTATCAAGAACAATTACTTAAGGTGGAAACCTTTGATCTAGGATAAAACCCACCCCTCTTTCGAGGATTTCAAACAGTCTACTTGTTTATTACTGTGTGATTACAACCTCAGAACATTCACGATTTCAGTCTCCTTCACTAAGACTAAACCTAGTTCCCTAGAAATCACAAATTAACAAACAACAGACTTACTTCACGTTCTTAAACAAGAACACTTCTTCTTCTTCTTTGTCTCACTGATGCACTCTCAAGCTCGTAGAAAATGCATAACAAAATACTCCAGCTTCATCACGTATTTATACGATATGTTTGCCAAGGAAAGATCTCGGATGAGATATTACTTGAACGAACATATCCCATAAATTAGTGACGAGATATTTTATCTCTTACCTAGAATAAGATATAAAATATGCTCTCAACCGAATCCTAATTTACACAATCATATAAAGATACTCTATGTGTAAAACCGCTAGAGATCTTCAGTTGTTGGCTTCCAGATTTGGTGAGAAAATCTTCTTCAAAGATTTTGTGGATAACGCTGGGAAAGTACAGAAGCGGTTCCCATCCAGTTCCCTCTATCTTGATCTTCGCTCATAATGGACTCGGTTCCCTTATATTTTTAGCTGTATATAAGACACTAGAATAACCAGTTAAGTTCAAGTGTTTGTCATCGTCAAAATAAGAGAAACAGAGGAAGGGAACTTCTTGGGAACTGACGTTCCAAAAGTTCCATACCAATATGACTATATAAGATGATTCACGGAAAGAAATTCACAAAATTTAAAACTTATAACTTTCGCTCAAAGTTTTGCCTTGTGTCCTAAAGGGAAAAGTCGTAGATGTTTTTAGTGTTGTTTGTCACCCAAACAATTAGCTCTTTGTTTCCCACCAATATTTTGACTCTTTAAGATGATCCATGGAAGAAAATTGACAAAATTTAAAACTCATTACTTTTGCTAAAATTTGTGCCTTGTGTCGCAAATATTATAGTATGTCTTTTTAGTGTTATTTGCCGCTCAAACTCTTACCTCTTTATTTCCCCTCAATATTTTGACAATATGAGATGATTCATGGTCAGAAATTTAAATATTTGAAACTCATAACTTTCGGTCAAAGTTGTGCCTTGTGTCGTAAATGATAATAATATGTCTTTTTAGTGTTATTTGTTGCTCAAACTCTTAGCTCTTTGTTTCCCCCAATATTTTGACAATATCAGATGATTCATGGTCAGAAATTTAAAAATTTGAAACTCATAACTTTCGGTCAAAGTTGTGCCTTGTGTCGTAAATGGTAATAAAATGTCTTTTTAGTGTTGTTTGTCGCCCAACCTCTTAGCTCTTTGCTTCTTAACAATACTTTGACTATATAAGATGATTCACGGAAAGAAATTCACAAAATTTGAAACTTATAACTTTCGCTCAAAGTTTTGCCTTGTGTCCTAAATGGAAAAATCATAGGTGTTTTTAGTGTTGTTTGTCACCCAAAAAATTAGCTCTTTGTTTCCCACCAATATTTTGACTCTTTAAGATGATTCACGGAAGGAAATTGACAAAATTTAAAACTCATGACTTTTGCTAAAATTTGTGCCTTGTGTCGCAAATGGTATAGTATGTCTTTTTAGTGTTATTTGCCGCTCAAACTCTTACCTCTTTATTTCCCCTTAATATTTTGACAATATGAGATGATTCATGGTCAGAAATTTAAAAATTTGAAACTCATAACTTTCGGTCAAAGTTGTGCCTTGTGTCGTAAATGGTAATAAAAATGTCTTTTTAGTGTTGTTTGTCGCCCAACCTCTTAGCTCTCTGCTTCTTAACAATATTTTGACTATATAAGATGATTTACAGAAAGAAATTGACAAAATTTGAAACTTATACCTTTCGCTCAATGGTAAATCGTAGGTGTTGTTAGTGATGTTTCCCACCAATATTTTGACTATTTAAGATGATTCAAGGAAGGGAATTGACAAAATTAGAAACTCATGATTTTTGTTGAAAGTTGTGCCTTATGTCGCAAATTGTAATAGAATGTCTTTTTAGTGTTATTTGTCGCCCAAACTCTTAGCTCTTTGTTTGCCCTAATATTTTGACAATATAGGATGATTCACGAAAAGAAATTGACAAAATTTGAAACTCAAAGTTGTGCCTTGTGTTGTAAATGGTAATAAAATGTCTTTTTAGTGGTTTTTGTTGGCCAAACTCTTAGCTCTTTTCTTCTTAAAAATATTTTGACTATATAAGATGATTCACAGAAAGAAATTAACAAAATTTGAAACTTATAACTTTCGCTCAAAGTTGTGCCTTGTGTCCTAAATGAAAAATCGTAGGTGTTTTTAGTGTTGTTTGTCACCCAAACACTTAGCTCTCTGTTTCCCACCAATATTTTGACTCTTTAAGATGATTCACCGAAGAAATTGACAAAATTTAAAACTCATGACTTTTGCTGAAAGTTGTGTCTTGTGTCGCAAATGGTAATAGTATGTCATTTTAGTGTTATTTGTTGTTCATACTCTTAGCTCTTTATTTCCCCCAATATTTTGACAATATGAGATGATTCATGGAAAGAAATTAAAAAAATTTGAAACTCATTACTTTCGGTCAAAGTTGTGCCTTGTGTCGTAAATGGTAATAATATGTCTTTTTAGTGTTATTTGTCGCTCAAACTCTTGCCTCTTTGTTTTCCCCAATATTTTGACATTATAAGATGATTCACGGAAAAAAATTGACAAAATGTGAAACTCATAACGTTCGCTCAAAGTTGTGCCTTGTGTCGTAAATGGTAGTACAATGTCTTTTTAGTGTTGTTTGTCGCCCAAACTCTTAGCTCTTTGCTTCTTAACAATATTTGGACTATATAAGATGATTCACGCAAAGAAATTGACAAAATTAAAAACTCATAACTTTTGCTCAAAGTTTTGCCTTGTGTCGGAAATGGTAATACTATATCTTGTTAGTGTTTTTTTTCGCTTAGCTCTTTATCTCCCCCAATATTTTGACAATATGAGACGAGTCATGTAAAGAAATTGAAAACATTTGAAACTTATAACTTTCGCTCAAAGTTGTGCCTTGTGTCGTAAATGGTAATAAAATGTCTTTTTATTGTTGTTTGTCGCCCAAACTCTTAGCTCTTTGCTTATTATAAATATTTTGACTATATAAGATGATTCACGGAAAGAAATTCACAAAACTTATAACTTATAACTTTCACTCAAAGTTGTTCCTTGTGTCCTAAATGAAAAAATCGTAGGTGTTTTTAGTGTTGTTTGTCACCCAAACACTTAGTTCTTTGTTTCCCATCAATATTTTGACTCTTTAAGATGATTCACGGAAGGAAATCGACAAAATTTAAAACTCAGGACTTTTGCTGAAAGTTGTGCCTTGTGTTGCAAATGGTAATAAAACTCATGTCTTTTTAGTGTTATTTGCCGCTCAAACACTTAGCTCTTTATTTCCCCCAATATTTTGACAATATGAGATGATTCATGGGAAGAAATTAAAAAAAAATTGAAACTCATAACTTTCGGTCAAAGTTGTGCCTTGTGTCGTAAATGGTAAAAAAATGTCTTTTTATTGTTATTTTTCGCTCAAACTCTTAGCTCTTTGTTTCCCCCAATATTTTGACAATATGAGATGATTCATGGAAAGAAATTGTCAAAAATTGAAACTCATAGCTTTCGCTCAAAGTTGTGCCTTGTGTCGTAAATGGTAAATCGTATGTGTTTTAGTGTTGCTTGTCTTACAAACTCTTAGCTATTTGTTTTCCCCAATATTTCTACATTATAAGATGATTCACGGAAATAAATTGACAAAATGTGAAACTCATAATGTTCGCTAAAAGTTGTGCCTTTTGTCGTAAATGGTAGGACAATGTCTTTTTAGTGTTGTTTGTCGCCCAAACTCTTAGCTCTTTGCTTCTTAACAATATTTTGACAATATGAGATGATTCATGGAATAAAATTAACAAAATTTGAAACTCATAACTTTCGCTCAAAGTTGTGCCTTATGTTGTAAATGGTAAATCGTATGTGTTTTTAGTGTTGTTTGTCGCCCAAACTGTTAGTTCTTTGTTTTCCCTAATATTTTGGCAATATAAGATAATTGATGGAAAGAAATTGAAAAAAAATTGAAACTTATAACTTTCGTTAAAAGTTATGCCTTGTGTCGCAAATGGTAATAGTATGTCTTTTTAGTATTATTTATCGCCCAAACTTATAGCTCTTTGTTTTTTCCCTAATCTTTTGACAACATAAGATGATTCACGAAAAGAAATTCACAAAATTTGAAACTCATAACGTTCGCTCGAAGTTGTGCCTTATGTCGTAAATGGTAATAAAATGTCTTTTTAGTGTTGTTTGTCGCCCAAACTCTTAGCTCTTTGCTTCTTAACAATATTTTGACTATATAAGATGATTCACAGAAAGAAATTCACAACATTTGAAACTTATAACTTTCGCTCAAAGTTTTGACTTGTGTCCTAATGATTGGTGGATTTTATGGTACTTGTATACAAATGATTGGTGGATTTTATGGTACTTGTATAAGACTTTGGATTCTTATAATCTCTTGGAAAAATGATAAAGTATGGGGATATTCCTTTAAGAAATTCGTAATATTGGCTCTTATGAGATGCATTGGTTGTGGAATTGGTTATATTTTATAACTCGTGGGAGTAGTTTATCTATAGCTGCATTAAGGATGAATGCTACTTGTTTAGCTCGTCATAACTATTTTTCGAGCCATAGGATTCTTATAAGTATACGACCTTATTTGGCCATGTTTGATTTATATATATGTGGAGGTTACCTTTAAGTGTCGTATGATTGCTATATTTGACAAGATAGTGAGCCATCTTGCTTAAAGGTTATTTTGGGAATCACCTTAGTATCACTTCATATGTAAGGAAACGATTTTTGGGTAAATAGATCTTGTGTTAAGAGATTTTGAGTATTAGGAGTGGCCGTATCACTTATTGTGAGTCACAACTTCGTGGAATGTACGCATAAGTGTCCATGTATTGACAGAAGGAAATATACATATATTTGAGATAGTGCAAGCTTACGAATTTGGTGGGGGAATAATTTATCATGACATCAAGTTGGGAATTGGAGATTATGCATATATTTAAGGAAAATATAGCATTAATGGATAAGTTATTTTGAGGATTTATAATTTTGTGAATATTCTATGATGAAGTTCAGGAATTAAGTTAAATTGAGGATTATATACTTGAGACATAGGTGGCTATTGGTAAGTAAAAGGTTATAATGGTTTACTATTGTAAAATTACTAGAGTTCCAGTTTCGAGGACGAAACTTTTTATAAGGGGGGTGGAATGAAATATCGTAGTGAAGTACGTATTAATATTTTATTTCGAATAGCAATATTAATATATTTTCCTACTACAAGTTGTAATATAAATACTGGCGAGCGTCGCAGGAAACAGTTTAGAACCGACGCTAGAATTAATTTCGAGTAATTAGTACGGTATTTTAATTTTATATACATAAATATATATATTATATAGTTAAAATGCAAAAATGATTTAAGCTACTACAAGACAAATTAGCATTTTATAATTATTTATTAAGAAGCCATACTTATCTTTTTTAAGCCAAGATTTATCTCCTAAAATCTAGAATTCTCCACTCTCCTTTTTTGTCTCCTCCATTCGGCCACCCACCTCCATCACCATACCACTCCACCGCCATAGCTACTCCTTCCTTTCACCTCCTCCTCTCCTCCATTCTTCCTTGCTTCCTCCACCAAAATCCACCACTACTCCATCTTGTGAAGTGATATCGCCACCAACCACACCACCGGTTGTACCTCCCCTGCCCAGCCGTGCATTAGTGGAGATTGAAGGCTGCCATGGAAGGTTTGTTTGGCATGAATTTCATCTCCTCCTTGTAAGCTTTGCAACCTCCCTTGCTAAAGAAGTGGTAAGGTAAGCTTCTATTTGAATTTCAAGCCTAAAACTTCATTATTTTGAATGCTCATGCTCAAAGAGGTATTTACGGAATAAGTCATGATAGTAAGAGGTCAATTGGTGTGATGGAAGGTGAAGGTGAAGTGAAAATTAAAGTGTGGAAGTGAAAGCTTGAAGTTCGGGGCAAAACAGAGCATTACCGGAATTTCTGGGCATTTTCTGTAATTTCTGAAACGTTGGGGCCTATTCCATAAGGTGAGGAATTGTCCTACGAACGTCTGGGACTTTACAGATCTTGATTCTGATATGTATATAAAAAGTTATAGCCAATTTTGTATTGTATCGTAAATTCAGGAATTCACGGTAATATCGGGAGACAAGAGTTACCAGTGGCTTAAGCAATTATAACGTGAGAACCTTGATATAAATACTCATCAAGACAAGTTATCAGTGAATGTTTATGTACTTAGTATAAATTTAGATTATCAGACTGTGAAGGAATACCGTAACTAGAAATATATATATATATATACGAATGTTGAGTGGTAGCTAAATTGCATAGGTTAGATAAGATTATATGATATGTATGTGTTCTTGATATATCTATAGGTGGAATTTATTCCATGGATGAGTACATATTATGATAATTTATGTCTATAGATTTAAGTGATAATATGGACTTGCTGTGAATTATTATGGTTGATCTGGTAGTAATGCAAGGATCGTGTTGGTAAACGTCTTCGTGTTTTAGATATAAAGTGCATGTTAAAATATATACGATATATGAACTCGTTGGAGTTTATTTCATTCATGAATATGTGATATGGTTTATTATGGTTTTGAATTAAGTATAGTGGTTATGCTGTGATGATACTGTGTACGGGTAAGTCGTGTTATGGACTTACTGTGTGATATTGTGCGTCTGCAAGTTATCTGTGAATGTTATGTTTTTAGTTTAAAATTAAGGCATCCGATTATGCAGGTAAATTGAAAATATGAAAATGTGTATAATGGTAAGTAATTTCGTATGTTAGTTAGAATTTCATGCTAGATGTGTTTTCAATATATATTTGTACGGGTTGGTAGTTATTATATTAGTAAATGCATATGGTAATCATGTTTAATTTTGAATTAATGTGGTGATGAGGAATTAGTATGAACCGTTGAGGTTGATATTGAATAATGCCCTGATGAGATCTATAGTCTTATGTCTTGGTGACTGTGGCTGAACATATTATGAATGTGAGTTGTTGATAATGATGCCGGTGGCATGTTATTGGTGGATGGTTGTGAATTATCATGATTGATTTGTGTAATGCTATGATTATGATTTTTGATCTGTGCGGGTAAAAATTGTTCTGAACCCCACTTGCTATGGAAAAATGATATTTAATGAATCACCCCTCGATTAGGGCTCTTCCTGTGTTAGGGTTGAGTGGGTCGAGGAAGGTGCTTTACCTATTGCGAGGGATGGTCGGTCACCTAGCTAGCGATGTTGTTTCCGTCCCGCAGGTAAAGGTTGATGAGTCCACCACAACCATGAGTGTCAAGGAGGAACTACAAGAGATGACACTACCAAGTGGTGGTGCCATAACTAGGAGCAAGGCACGAGCCATAGCAAGAGCAACACAAAGCATCGTCACAAGGAACATGTCTTTAGATGTGGAAGACTCATCAACATTAGCTAAGACATGGACACTTTCCACCTTGTCCTTGTCTAAGTCACCGGTGCCCCAACAATGCCTAATCAGCTCGAGTGCCCAGGAGCTGCGGCCGACGCCCAGCTGTAACATTGAACCTGCATCGGCAACCAAACGCCACTGCCTGGCAACCACCCAAGACGGTGCCGCCTTCCACCACCTACCGGCCAGCTGTGATGCCAAGCACCCCAGCTACCACCCCAGACTGACCCCACACCAAGGCGAGCCCTCTAAGTGATCCAAACAGGCCAATGCCATACCCTTGCCGATCACGCAACCCGGCGTCGACCATGGTACTGTCTGGCACTCAAGCCCGACGTTTGTGCCTTTTTCCTTGGAGGTTTGATCTGAAATTTGGAGCGTAGTTTAGTTACGCATTTACACAGCTTGTGTTAAAATTTGATGATTTTTGGAGAACATTTGAATTTTTAGGAAATAAGATCTTTATTTATGGAAATATATCCATAAATAAAGATATGCTGCAATTTGTTACGTTAGAGTTAGTTTTAATCTTTTTTAGGTTAGAAATGCAGCCTTGCTTGGCTGCCTCCTTAAGTACTCTTTGTTATTTCTTTCACAAGCACGCTTAATCATATTGAATCAAATTGTCAAGTAGAGCTTTCACTCCTTCTTTGGTTCTTAGGCGTCACAACTTCATTCTTTGGTTACTTAGATCGATCTCAAAACAACCATCTTCGACGAGACCTTCAATCAATTCCATTGGTTGTTGATTTCACCTTACGACACATCCTTGCGCCATCGCCAAGCCGTCGTAGATGAGCTTTGTTGACATTCAACAAGGTCGAGAGTCAACAGTTGGACGAGGAATCGAGCTTGCTAGATCTAGATCCTACACGTTTCACATCAATTTGGTATCTAGAGCTTCAGGGATCTAGCTAAGTTTACTTTCTCCATACTTCTTTTGCTAAACACTCTTGCATATCCATCAACTAATCCACCTTTACTTCTTGTTATTTCCGCAAAAATCACAATTTTTTTTCCCTTAACCTAGGACGGTTTTGTTCTTCAAGCAAGCGCAAGTTCAAGCCTTAAAAAAAACAGAATTTCGAAGACAACTAAGAACCCTAAGACCGCACATCCATCTTAAGACTTCAATATTTCTTGTGTATTGATTGGAATATAGTTGATGCTTGCATGCTCTCGTGATCTTAGTTGCTAATCTTGCTTAGAAGTGTTATCTTTGTCTCTTCCTTGACCTTGCATGCTTTCAAAACAAAAATTGATTGCATATTCTTGTCTCAAACAAACTTGTGATTCATAACCTACCGGTAAATTAAAAATTTGGAGGCCGGGCAAAACAAAACCCATAGGGGATCTACACCCAAAAAAAAGTGTATTCACTTTGAACACAAGTCCATCATACTTACCTTCCATCTTCTTGCATAACACCATACAAAAGTTAGGGTTTGCATCTAGAGAACTATCCATCTTGCAAATTCTTGACCTTTCTTTTCTTGATTTATTGTTGTCTTTGGCATGTGATATTGGTCTTAATCCTAAGCCAACCGCACCTTCCCTCACGGCAGCCTTAAATTAGTTACCTTGCAAGTTGTTTGGTGAAAAAGTTGAGAAGTACTTGCTTGTCTTTGATTGCTTGACGATCCGCTTTGTGTGCTAAATTGTGTTGGTTTTGGAACTATGTCAAACACAGGCGAACAACCAACTTTGGAGGAGTGCCTAGCACAAATTAGGCAACACGGAGAAGAGAAGAATAGACTTGCGGAGGAGAATAGAAGAATCATTCAAGAAAAATAATTGCAAAGGAGAACCTTTGAGGAGAAGATTGAGGACATGGAGCGAGCACAAGCCGCCAACCCACCTTCATTGCCTCTTACTCAACAAGTTGCCGAGGTGAACGCCAATCAAACAAGGACTCAACAGCCATTCAATGCCTTGGACAAGGGAAAAGGCATGGCCACTACATCCAACTTCCAAAGGATCAATTCGGTCATTGAGTCTAGGTAAAACCTTAACTTCAATGATAGATGGCAACCAATGCAAACTGATCAAGTCTATGAGTATGAATTGGATGAAAGAGATGAGTACCTAGGAGGAGATGACATGTACAATGTTTATGATCCTAACGACTATGCCAAACAAAGGAGGCGTAGGAGAGGCCAACAAAGATCTCAATTGCCTAGGTACAACTCGGAGCCAGCTACAAGGACAAGACAAAGATCACCTTCACCTATTCCAATGGCGGAGTTTAGTGAAGATGAATATGACCTTGAAGATGTGGCCAACCGAGGCCATAACTTACCTCCACTTGAAGAGCCCGCCGAGCTTCAACAACATGGAGAGGACTACCTCCCGGAACCACAAGGTCGCAGGAGTGAAGAGAGGCGCCGAGACCTAGGTACCGATGACTACCGAGGCAATGCAGGCCATTACCGAGGCCTCCCTAGGCCTCCACGGATGCAGCCTCGGCGCCAAGGGCGACATGCGCCGAGAGACGAGCGCTTCCCGCCACAAGCACAGGTGCCTCCATTTGGCACACCGAGGAACTACGACAGAAGGCAGCCTCCACCACGGCACTTCAACCAATATGAGGACGACCTTCCTCCCCCTCTAAGGGTGTCTCGCCCAACAATTAAGGTAAAAATCGATGATTTTTTGGTGAATTTAACCCTTCTACTTTTCTTGATTGGAAACAACTAGTGCATGTCATGACGAAGAAATATGTACCGGAGGACTACAAGAATAGGATGCGACTCGAGATTGCTTTGACTAGGCAAGGAAGCTTGTCCCCGGCTGAATTTCATGCAAAGCTAGATGACATGTACTACAAGGCCGGAATTGCTACAACACCGGGCTGCATGAGAACGAAATTCCTTAGTGGCCTCAACATTGCTATTAGAGATCAACTAGAGGTTCTTCCTATCAAAGACATCAACAACTTGGTGCATGCAGCGACTCAATTACATGAGCAACAACTTCAGAAGAAGAACTCGACATGGAACAATAATAGTTCAAGGAGGTACGAGAATTCTAACTCTAAAACTTCCTCCTTTTTGCCTAATTCTTCTACTAGTGCACAGCCTAGAACAAACACTACTACGGCGCCAACCGAGGCACCTAAAGGTCAAAGGCAAGCGCCTACACCAAGTCAGCCAAGAGCTAGTGAACAAGCATGCTTCAAGTGTGGAGGAAGAGGACACATAATGAGAAATTGTCCAAACCCTAAAGGTCCTCTTCACACAACAAAATGGCTATGAAAGCTTTGAGGAGGAAGAAGAGAAAGACATTGACCGAACCTATGAGAAAGAAGATGACTTTGAGTGCAATGCCGTTGAAGATGAAGGCATCCAAGCCTTGTCTTTGGTAACAAGAAGAGTCCTTACGGTCAAGGAAGAAGATTTAAGAGATCAAAGAGAGAACCTTTTCCATACCAAGTGTAGAGTCAAGGATGTCTCTTTGAGTGCGATAATAGATGGTGGTTCTTGTTGCAACATATTAAAATCCAAAGTCGTTGATCATTTCAAGTTGCCAACACGCCCACACCCTCAACCATACAACCTTCAATGGCTAAGTGAAGGTAATAGTGATGTGGTAACAAGGCAATGCCACTTCACCTTCTCTATTGGTTATTATCAAGATACTATTCTTTGTGATGTAGTTCCTATGGATGCTATACATCTTTTACTTGGTAGACCATGGCAATTTGACAAGAGGGCAATGCATGATGGCTTCCTCAACACATACACTTTCATCCATGGAGGAAAGCGAGTGACAATGAACCCAATGACGCCCCATGAAATAGTGAAGGACACCATGGAAAGGGCGCGCCAAAAGGCCCTCAAAGAAACTGCCTTAACCTCACAAGAAGAAGCTCACAATCGCTTGTCCAGGAAGGACACCGAGCGCAAGGCTGCGAGCACTCAGCGAGCAGCGCCGAGTGCAATCCCGGCCAGCCCCCATGGCTTCGGTGCCTTACAAGGCAAGGTAAGTGCCCCTCAATCATTCCATCTTCCGTTAGCTAAAAATTCAGAAAGTTTTGCAGGACCTACGAATGACCATAAGGATGCCATGCCCCAAGGAAACACCCACAAAAATGGTGTAGAAAATTCAAAGCACCGAGGAAACATTCAAGGCACTTGTGAGCAACGATTGCTTCTAGCAAGGAAGCAAGATACTGAGCCAATAATTCAGGGAAGTTCTCCATGTTTTCTTGTCATCCCCAATGCTTCTATTAAAATGGAGGACAATGTTATGCCCTTACCCCCTGTGATTACTTCGCTATTGCAGGAATTCAAAGATGTGATGCCAGATGACCTACCACAAGGATTGCCACCGTTAAGAGGCATTGAGCACCAAATAGACTTCATCCCGGCAGCGTCACTACCTAACCGAGTTGCATATAGAGCCAGCCCTGAAGAGACACACGAGCTTCAAAGACAAGTGCAAGAGTTGATGAAAAAAGGCTATGTGCGCGAGTCTTTGAGCCCTTGTGCGGTTCCGGTCATTTTGGTGCCAAAGAAAGATGGGAGTTGGAGAATGTGCGTGGACTGTCGTGCTATCAACCACATCATCATCAAGTATAGGCACCCCATTCCTCGACTTGACGACATGTTGGACGAATTGCATGGTGCTTGCGTTTTCTCTAAGATAGATCTTAAGAGTGGCTATCACCAAATCCGAATGAAGGAAGGGGATGAATGGAAGACTGTGTTCAAGACAAAATATGGGCTGTATGAATGGCTTGTAATGCCATTTGGTTTGACTAATGCTCCCTCAACTTTCATGCGTTTAATGAATCATGTGCTTAGATAGTTTCTAGGGAAATTTGTTGTTGTTTACTTTGATGATATTCTTGTGTATTCACGCAGCCTTGATGAGCATATAGGTCACTTAAAAAAGGTTTTGGAGTGCTTAAGAAAGGAGGCATTGTATGCTAACTTGGAGAAGTGCCACTTCTGCAGCGACCACACCATGTTCTTAGGCTATGTGGTGAGCAAGGATGGAATTCGAGTTGATCAGGAGAAGATAAAGGCGATCATGGAGTGGCCTACGCCTACCACCCCTACTATGGTATGAAGTTTTCTTGGCCTTGCAGGTTTCTATAGGAGATTTGTTAGGGATTTTTCTACCATAGCTGCGCCTTTGCATGAGCTTACAAAGAAGGCTAGTTCTATTGAATGGAATGATAAGCATGAAATATCTTTTAATGTCCTTAAGAATGCTTTATGTGCTGCACCATTGTTACAATTGCCTGATTTTTCAAAGACTTTTGAAGTTGAATGTGATGCATCTAACCATGGCATATGAGGGGTACTCTTTCAAGAAAAACTCCCCATAGCATTTTTTAGTGAAAAATTGTGTGGTGCTTTGCTAAATTATCCTACTTATGACAAGAAATTGTATGCATTAATTCGTGTCCTGAAAACATGGCAACATTATTTGTGGCCAAAGGAATTCGTGATTCACACTGACCATGCAGCTTTAGCATACTTGAAAGCACAAGCTACACTAGGTCGACGACATGCTAGGTGGGTTGAATTCATGGAAACCTTTCCATATGTGGTAAAGCACATCAAGGGCAAAGAGAATGTGGTAGCTGACGCCTTTTCTCGAAGGTATGTATTGCTTACTCAACTAGATGCACAAGTGTTTGGTTTTAGCATGATAAAGGAATTGTATGCTAGAGATGATTTCTTTGCTGAAATTTATAACACTTGTATGACTACTGGCGAGACCAATGGGTTTTTTGTGGATGAGGGCTATTTGTTTAAGGCATGGAAACTATGCATTCCTCGATGTTCTATAAGAGGGCGCCTCATCCAAGAAGCTCATGAGAACCGTGGCCACTTTGGAATCACAAAAACCGTGGCTGCATTGAAGGAGAACGTCTTTTGGCCTAAGATGGTTCGCCAAGTGACAAGGTTTTGTAGAGCATGTGTCACGTGCAACAAGGCCAAGTCTAGATCAAGTCCCCATGGTTTGTACACTCCATTGCCCATTCCAGATGCACCTTGGGAAGATCTTTCCATGGACTTTGTGTTGGGATTACCAACTTCTAAGAAGGGGAGGGACTCGATCTTTGTGGTAGTAGACAGGTTTTCTAAGATGGCACACTTCATTCCTTGCAAGCAAACTAACAATGCTTCTGACATAGCTTCTTTGTTTTTTGATAATATTGTTAAATTGCATGGATTGCCTAGGACTATTATTAGTGACAGGGATGTGAAGTTTATGTCTTACTTCTGGAAGACATTGTGGGGAAAGCTCGGTACTTGTTTGCTCTTTAGTACTAGTTATCACCCACAAACTGATGGACAAACTGAGGTGACTAATAGGACATTAGGAGCTTTTCTTAGGGCTATGCTTCGAGCTAATCCACGCAAGTGGGAAGATATTTTGCCTATTGTTGAGTTTTCTTATAACAGGTCCACACATTCAGCCACCAAGCTATGTCCTTTTGAAGTGGTTTATGGAAGAAAGCCATTAACACCTCTTCATATGGCGCCGAAGCCCCTTGGCCAAGGCGAGAGCTTTCCTGCTGCAAAGAGAGCCGAGTACATCAAGGAGTTGCATGAGAGAACCAAACTTCAATTGGAGAGAAGAGCTGCGCAATATGAGGCGCAACACAACAAAGGAAGAAAAAGACTCATCTTTGAAGTAGGGAACATGGTGTGGCTACACCTAAGGAAAGAGAGGTTCCCATATAAGAGGCGCACCAAGCTACATCTTAGGGGGGATGGACCATTCAAAGTCATCCAAAGGATTGGAGACAATGCTTACAAACTCGACCTCCCTAGTGAATATGGTGCTATTTCTAATACTTTCAATGTTAGTGACTTGCTTCCTTTTGTGTCAACAGGAGACGATGATGAAGATGGAGGCTTAGGGACAAGCCTCATTCAAGAAGGGGAGGGTGATGAGTCCACCACAACCATGAGTGCCAAGGAGGAACTACAAGAGATGACACTACCAAGTGGTGGTGCCATAACTAGGAGCAAGGCACGAGCCATAGCAAGAGCAACACAAAGCATCGTCACAAGGAACATGGCTTTAGATGGAAGACTCATCAACATTAGCTATGACATGGACACTTTCCACCTTGTCCTTGTCTAAGTCACCGGCGCCCCAACAATGCCTAATCAGCTCGAGTGCCCAGGAGCTGCGGCCGACGCCCAGCTGTAACATTGAACCTGCATCGGCAACCAAACGCCACCGCCTGGCAACCACCCAAGACGGTGCCGCCTTCCACCACCTACCGGCCAGCTGTGATGCCAAGCACCCCAGCTACCACCCCAGACTGACCCCACACCAAGGCGAGCCCTCCAAGTGATCCAAACAGGCCAATGCCATACCCTTGCCGATCACGCAACCCGGCGTCGACCATGGTACTGTCTGGCACTCAAGCCCAACGTTTGTACCTTTTTCCTTGGAGGTTTGATCTGAAATTTGGAGCGTAGTTTAGTTACGCATTTACACAGCTTGTGTTAAAATTTAATGATTTTTGGAGAACATTTGAATTTTTAGGAAATAAGATTTTTATTGATGGAAATATATCCATAAATAAAGATATGCTGCAATTTGTTACGTTAGGGTTAGTTTTAATCTTTTTTAGGTTAGAAACGCAGCCTTGCTTGGCTGCCTCCTTAAGTACTCTTTGTTAGTTCTTTCACAACCACGCGTAATCATATTGAATCAAATTGTCAAGTAGAGTTTTCACTCCTTCTTTGGTTCTTAGGCATCACAACTTCATTCTTTGGTTACTTAGATCGATCTCAAAACAATCATCTTCGACGAGACCTTCAATCAATTCCATTGGTTGTTGATTTCACCTTACGACACATCCTTGCGCCATCGCCAAGCCGTCGTAGAGGAGTTGATTTCACCTTACGACACATCCTTGCGCCATCGCCAAGCCGTCGTAGAGGAGCTTTATTGACATTCAACAAGGTCGAGAGTCAAGAGTTGGACGAGGAATCGAGCTTGCTAGATCTAGATCCTACACGTTTCACATCAAAGGTGTGTAGCCCAGTGTGGGTTAGAAGGTACCTTCGTGTCCAAAAGTGCTTGGGCATGTTTTCGAATGTTTTCATAAATGATTTTCAAATGTTTACGTAACTGATATTTTCCATTGAGTTTTTCCTTAAAAATAAAACATTATACCCGGGTATAGGTTTTGAATCACTGTTTTAAGTCTGTGGAAAGTTGTGTATTGAATGGATAAAGTGCGAGATTATGATGACTTGCTATTGCATTCATGTAATCATGGAATATGTTGCCCACGTTTAGTGTTATTTTGACTAATGGAGCTTAATACAATTACATCATGACTACTTATAACTTCACTTATATCTATTCATGCAACTAGAAGAGATCTTTTCTTTGAATAAATGCTAACCTACATGTTCCATTCATATTATTACTTTTCTATCTAGGAGTCCATGATGTGCCAGTACAATAAGTAAATTATAATTGGGTGTTATATGAAACTGTTGACATCATATCTACGGGAGCATTAAGCCTTCAGATTGTTATTTTTGTATGATACATGATGTTGGGTTCATACAACTGGAATATCACTTGGTTCCTCAAATTTTACTCATCTGCAAAGCATGTTAGGTGTTATTATATTAGATTGCAATGCATTGAGTATATCTGCAAATGGATTTTAATCCTGATGATCGATGGTGTAAATGGATGTTAATGGATTACGGTGATGTTATCTGCAATATAATATGTGGTTTAAATTGAATGTTTATCGGAATTCACTGTAATGTGTTGGAATGTAATATGTGGTATTCTGATGAAATCTGTGGTTTAGGTGGATACTCAATAACATCATTAAAACACGATAGTTGCAACTGGATTAATATTCTATTTAGTAGTTGATATGACATATGTATAGCATGAAATAATTATACCTAGTAAGTATTCTGGATGATACTAGAAATTATATATTTTCAAATGTAACTATTACAGTCACTGGGAGATTGTTGTGAGATGATATGTGGTATAATATGTGGTTTAGTTGAATACTCATGGGATTTACTGTGATACGATCGATAATATAATGATCTTTGGTTTTATTGGATATCTATTAGATTCACAGTGTCGAGATTCGTCATGTAAATGGTAATGGTATAAGTTTTGAATAGTGGAATTATTTCTGTAGTATGTGGTATTCCAGAGATCTGTGGTCTAGTTAGATTGCTGATGGGAACTACTCTGATGTGATCTGTAATGTGATATGCGGTCTAGCTGGAAACTTATGGAATTATAGTAATGGGGTGGAATTACTGTAATAGGGTTTGTATTCTAGATTGTGGTCTTATTAGATATTTATTGAAAGTACAGTGGTAATATCTGTGATGGGAGTCTATATTCAAGAGGATGTGTATTAGGGAATCTGGGATTATCTATTCTTGCATATATAGTCGACTAAAATAATAGGAAGTGCAATATTATTGTACTGGGTTATCTGTTCATGCATATGCAGACAATTGTAGCGTTGGGATGTAGGTTGTTATGGTATCTGTAACACCCCGTCCAAACACTCGGGGAGTTACATGGTAGTGGTCCACACATGGGTCCACCAGACCTAGTCTGACAACAAAATCACTAAATTGGACCTTCCAACAAAGGCACGACGAGAAAATAATGAAAACTATCCAACTTTGAATTATTAAATAGTGTCGATGAAAACCAGCATGTATGCAATACCCAAAGTACAACTAGAAGGACGATGCGGAAGACTGAAACTATAGCGATATATCAACTATTCCTAGGACCAATGAAAGGTTCCTAAAAGTAAACTCTAACAAACTCAAACGAACCGATGAAACCATCCTAAGGCACATCATGTTGAGGTGGGCCACCATCATTCGAAAAGGGTCCCTCTGGCGCGCCAAACACGCCCGTAACATTACCTAAAAATCACAACAATTATCACATTAGCTAGCGATTCTAATATGAACCAAACAAGCATAAGAAAGCATGCGAAGTAAAACCAAAATACAAGATATAATTACATCATAGCACAACTTGATCTATAATTACATCGTAAGTTAGATCATTCAACAATCATCTCAAAACTCGGAACGATCACCAATCCTGGCACCCTCCGGCCTCAATCTCGGCACAACGGTCAGTGCACAACTCTACTCGTTGTCCATTTTCAACCATTAAACTTTTAACCCCGGCTAAGTCCCTACTAGAGCACTTGCCAAAACATTTAACCTTTTGAGAAGGGGCCCCACCTCGCCGCATGGTTATGCCTGGGGGTCACTTCCTCGATGACTTACCCCATGCACATAACCATACCGGTGGAAACCAAATTGAAAACATTACAAAAAATCATTTAAAAGAACACACTTAACAATTAGGTTCGTCTCCCAAAATACGGCCCCACATGCCCCGTCTACAAGTCTAGCGCATATAAGAATCGAAAGCTAAGTAAGTCCAGAAGAACTTACCTCAAGGAAGAAACTTCCGACACCAAAAGAAACGGAGTAGGAATGAACAAGATTAGGAACCTAACGAATAGAAATCAATAACAATTAATCCCAAAATACTTAGGACACCGAAACATGAACAACTCATCAAAAGCTAAGAAATAAGCTAAGATCCTGAATTTCTGAGCACTGCAAGTTCTTTATGAATTCTCAAACAATTACATAACTAATTTTACCATAATCCTAACTTCATTATCTTTCCATTGTCACCAGTTTCATATAATTCCGAGTTCTACATAGTACCCAGAAATTCATGCAAATCAGGACTTTTCAGGATTCAGCATACAACCGTAATTCACGGTTTTTCTCAGATTTCACCACCTTATAGGTTCTATAAAATTCTACCAAAATACCATGATACAGTACATAACATAAGATTTCTAATGACTATTCATGGATTCGGTAACTCCTTCTACATACATAGTTATGAATTTTCAAAGTTCAACACTAATCCAGAAATTCAAAACAAACTGAATCTACTTATCTGAATTTTAATTATCAATCCACGCATCCATATTATCCCAAACTTTACAGAGATGTTATTCTATAAGACCTATATCACATGTAAAATTTTCATTAATTTCCATGCTCAGTAACGTAGTCCGATAAATCTGAATAACAAATAAGCCCCATCAGTCTATAATTCCAGATTCATTGAATAAAACTAAATAAGATCTAATCTATTATCAAACACCTAAACTAGTTATAATCAAGCTAACTGTATACAAGAATAATATATAGATAGCTTACCAAGGAGTATGAAAACAGAGGATGAATTGGAGATTGAGGAATTGGAGATTGGAGGATGAGGTTGAGTACGGTGCGGCATAGGAATCAACAATCTAGGGTAACTTAGGATTAGAAGTATATATATACTTAGATAGGTCGGTTGGGTAGGATTAAAAGAAAAAAGATATAATAACAAAATACCTACTAATTATTAATTAGTTATTCTACAATAATTATTATAAATTTCCAAATAATTTAACTCTATCAAATCTAGCATCAATGCTAAAGATTAAAATTACCTTAAGGATAATTTCGTAAACTATAGAACCTTATAATATATGAAGACTCTCTATATAAGAAACATAATAAAGACCCGGATATTACAGTATCCGCGTAAGTGTGATTCCTTTATTTATGCTACAGTGTGTAATCAATTCACTTATAACTTGCTTAGTCTAGTTGTAGACTAACCCCTTCATGGGGGAAAACTTATTGTATTTTGCAGGATTTCCGATAACACGACAGGAGCTTAGAGAAGGTCATGCGTCGTGATGCGAAATTAGGATGGGTCTTATGTCGGTTCCCGTCTTTGGTAGTTGTAATATATATATATATATATATATATATATATATATATATATATGTGTGTGTGTGTTTCAGACCAAACTTTTATAATCTGAATACTGGTTGGATTGGTTAAAATGGCAGAGTTGGGCTATGTTAAATCCTTTTTGTTGGGTTGTGGTAGTCATCTTTTGATTTGAGTTTATACCAAGGATTGTTTTTGTATGGGTTCTGAATATTACAGGTTAAATGTCTTTTCTTGAATAGCCTGAGGGAATTTCTATAGGAAATTCCTGGTGCTGTAACTCCCCATTGGAGGTTAATTTGGGGCATTGCAGAAGGTAGTATCAGAGCTTAGGTTTCTAATTCTTGTGGGAATGGGTAGAATCAGCATCATGCGTCGCATTGCCATCTTCATGCCTGCTTCTCAGGTACTTAAGTTTGACTCTCCTCGTAGTAATGACTGATTTGTCAGTTTGAATCTGTGTTCTAAAAGGTTGAGCGTAAGGCTATGTACAGGAAGGTTATATGGATAATCAGAGATTATAAACTAAGGATTATTATATTTTTATATATACAAATGATTGGTGGATTTTATGGTACTTGTATAAGACTTTGGATTCTTATAATCTCTTGGAAAAATGATAAAGTATGGGGATATTCCTTTAAGAAATTCATAATATTGGCTCTTATGAGATGCATTGGTTGTGGAATTGGTTATATTTTATAACTCTTAGGAGTAGTTTATCTATAGCTGCATTAAGGATGTAATGATGTGTTCTTGCCTCTGATGACAAGCCAATTGTCAAAAGGTGGCGCCTTGGGATCTAGTCTTGGGTAAGAAGTCAAGTTGAACGTCACAGTAGTGAAGAAGATGGCGAATGCGTTGATGAACGCGATGATGAACGTGGTGGTGAACACGGTGTTGGTGCGGTGGTGAACGTGGTGGAAGCGGTTGTTGGGGCGAAAGGATAGCGTTGGAGGAAGCGATTTGATGAGGGATAGATGACTTGAAGAGACAAGTCGTTGGTGTCGTAGCGTCGACTGCGGGTGTCGTAGCGTCGACTGCGGTTGAAGGGAGATGCGAAGGAAGACTGGCTTGAAGGTTCAAGTGTTTGTCGTAGCGTCGGCGACGGAGGGAATGGGGATGCGAAGATAGAGGGGTGACGTCCGATCAAGGGAAGGAGGATAAGCACTCGACTTGAAACCTTGAATTAAATTGAACGTAAGGAAATAACAATAACAACGGGGGCTTTAAATAGCCAAAGAACTCGGCCAAGACCTAATGGGCTTGGACCGAGACGAACCTATTGGCTAGCCCATGCAAGCATGCAAAAGGCACAAACCCAAAAATAGAAAATAAACGCTATAAATAGAAACTATCTAAAACACTATAAATACTAAATATTGAAAGTGTCTCAAAAGAACGCGTTAAAGGCATTGAATGCGAGAATCTTCAGATAGAACGCGACCAACATTGAAGGAGGTTGAGTCGCTTGAAGGAGATCGCGTTCAACATTGAGTCGCTTGTAGGAAGACGCATTGAGGCATGCGATCTTTGGTCTTGGATAGAGACGCTTGAATGAGATCGTGGTCTTTGTTCCAGATGCGAGGAGTATGACAAAGATCGCGGTCTTTGTACTTGGCTCTTCTGAGCCCACGATCATGGCTTCTTCCTCGTCTTGGGCTGTCATGGGAGGCAGGGTCACATCATGAATGCTACTTGTTTAGCTCGTCATAATTCTAATTTCTTTATGTTTTTGTATATCCCCCTGAGTTCTATGTCTATATATCATCTTCGTTAACTATTTTTCGAGCCATAGGATTCTTACAGGTATACGACCTTATTTGGCCTAGTTTGATTTATATATATGTGGAGGTTACCTTTAAGTGTCGTATGATTGCTATATTTGACAAGATAGTGAGCCATCTTGCTTAAAGGTTATTCTGGGAATCACCTTAGTATCACTTCATATGTAAGGAAACGATTTTTGGGTAAATAGATCTTGTGTTAAGAGATTTTGAGTATTAGGAGTGGCCGTATCACTGATTGTGAGTCACAACTTCGAGGAATGTACGCATAAGTGTCCATGTATTGACAGAAGGAAATATATATATATTTGAGATAGTGCAAGCTTACGAATTTGGTGGCGGAATAATTTATCATGACATCAAGTTGGGAATTGGAGATTATGCATATATTTAAGGGAAATATAGCCTTAATGGATAAGTTATTTTGAGGATTTATGTTTCGAGGATTTATAATTTTGTGAATATTCTATGAAGAAGTTCAGGAATTAAGTTAAATTGAGGATTCGAGGATTATATACTTAAGACATAGGTGGCTATTGGTAAGTAAAAGGTTATAATGGTTTACTATTGTAAAATTACTAGAGTTCCAGTTTCGAGGACGAAACTTTTTTATAAGGGGGGTGGAATGAAATATCGTAGTGAAGTACGTATTAATATTTTATTTCGAATAGCAATGTTAATATATTTTCCTACTACAAGTTGTAATATAAATACTGGCGAGCGTCGCAGGAAACAGTTTAGAACCGACGCTAGAATTAATTTCGAGTAATTAGTATGGTATTTTAAGTTTATATACATAAATATATATATATATATTATATAGTTAAAATGCAAAAATGATTTAAGCTACTACAAGACAAATTATCATTTTATAATTATTTATTAAGAAGCCATACTTATCTTTTTTAAGCCAAGATTTATCTCCTAAAATCTTGAATTCTCCACTCCTTTCTTGTCTCCTCCATTCGGCCACCCACCTCTATCACCATACCACTCCACCGCCATAGCTACTCCTTCCTTTCACCTCCTCCTCTCCTCCATTCTTCCTTGCTTCCTCCACCAAAATCCACCACTACTCCATCTTGTGAAGTGATATTGCCACCAACCACACCACCGGTTGTACCTCCCCTGCCCAGCCGTGCATTAGTGGAGATTGAAGGCTGCCATGGAAGGTTGGTTTGGCATGAATTTCATCTCCTCATTGTAAGCTTTGCAACCTCCCTTGCTAAAGAAGTGGTAAGGTAAGCTTCTATTTGAATTTCAAGCCTAAAACTTCATTATTTTGAATGCTCATGCTCAAAGATGTATTTAAGGCATAAGTCATGATAGTAAGAGGTCAATTGGTGTGATGGAAGGTGAAGGTGAAGTGAAAATTAAAGTTTGGAAGTGAAAGCTTGAAGTTCAGGGCAAAACAGAGCATTACCGGAATTTCTGGGCATTTTCTGTAATTTCTGAAACGTTGGGGCCTATTCCATAAGGTGAGGAATTGTCCTACGAACGTCTGGGACTTTACAGATCATGATTCTGATATGTATATAAAAAGTTATAGCCAATTCCGTATTGTATCGTAAATTCAGGAATTCACGGTAATATCGGGAGACAGGAGTTACCAGTGGCTTAAGCAATTATAACGTGAGAACCTTGATATAAATACTCATCAAGACAAGTTATCAGTGAATGTTTATGTACTTAGTATAAATTTAGATTATCAGACTGTGCAGGAATACCGTAACTAGAAATACATATATATATATATACGAATGTTGAGTGGTAGCTAAATTGCATAGGTTAGATAAGATTCTATGATATGTATTTGTTCTTGATATATCTATAGGTGGAATTTATTCCATGGATGAGTACATATTATGATAATTTATGTCTATAGATTTAAGTGATAATATGGACTTGCTGTGAATTATTATGGTTGATCTGGTAGTAATGCAAGGATAGTGTTGGTAAACGTCTTCGTGTTTTAGATATAAATTGCATGTTAAAATATATACGATATATGAACTCGTTGGAGTTTATTTCATTCATGAATATGTGATATGGTTTATTATGGTTTTGAATTAAGTATAGTGGTTATGCTGTGATGATACTGTGTACGGGTAAGTCGTGTTATGGACTTACTGTGTGATATTGTGCGTCTGCAAGTTATCTGTGAATGTTATGTGCTTAGTTTAAAATTAAGGCATCCGATTATGCAGGTAAATTGAAAATATGAAAATGTGTATAATGGTAAGTAATTTTGTATGTTAGTTAGAATTTCATGCTAGATGTGTTTTTAATATATATTTGTACGGGTTGGTAGTTATTATATTAGTAAATGCATATGGTGATCATGTTTAATTTTGAATTAATGTGGTGATGAGGAATTGGTATGAACCGTTGAGGTTGATATTGAATAATGCCCTGATGAGATCTGTAGTCTTATGTCTTGGTGACTGTGGCTGAACATATTATGAATGTGAGTTGTTGATAATGATGTCGGTGGCATGTTATTGGTGGATGGTTGTGAATTATCATGATTGATTTGTGTAATGCTATGATTATGATTTTTGATCTGTGCGGGTAAGAATTGTTCTGAACCCCGCTTGATATGGAAAAATGATATTTAATGAATCACCCCTCGATTAGGGCTCTTCCTGTGTCCGGGTTGAGTGGGTCTATGAAGGTGCTTTACCTGTTGCGAGGGATGGTCGGTCGCCTAGCTAATGATGTTGTTTTCATCCCGCAGGTAAAGGTGTGTAGCCTAGTGTGGGTTAGAAGGTACCTTCGTGTCCAAAAGTGCTTGGGCATGTTTTCGAATGTTTTCATAAATGATTTTCAAATGTTTACGTAACTGATATTTTCCATTGAGTTTTTCCTTAAAAAAAACATTATACCCGTGTATAGGTTTTGAATCACTATTTTAAGTCTGTGGCAAGTTGTGTATTGAATGGATAAAGTGCGAGATTATGATGACTTGTTATTGCATTCATGTAATCATGGAATATGTTGCCCACATTTAGTGTTATTTTGACTAATGGAGCTTAATACAATTACATCGTGACTACTTATAAGTTCACTTATATCTATTCATGCAACTAGAAGAGATCTTTTCTTTGAATAAATGCTTACCTACATGTTCCATTCATATTATTACTTTTCTATCTAGGAATCCATGATGTGCCAGTACAGTAAGTAAATTATAATTGGGTGTTATATGAAACTGTTGACATCATATCTACGGGAGCATTAAGCCTTCATATTGTTATTTTCGTATGATACATGATGTTGGGTTCATACAACAAGAATATCACTTGGTTCCTCAAATTTTACCCATCTTCCAAGCATGATAGGTATTATTATCCTATATTGTAATGCATTGAGTATATCTGCAAATGGATTTTAATCCTGATGATCGATGGTGTAAATGGATGTTAATGGATTACGATGATGTTATCTGTAATATAATATGTGGTTTAAATTGAATGTTTATCGGAATTCACTATAATGTGTTGGAATGTAATATTTGGTATTCTGATGAAATCTGTGGTTTAGGTGGATACTCAATAACATCATTAAAACACGATAGTTGCAACTAGATTAATATTCTATTTAGTAGTTGATATGACATATGTATAGCATGAATTAATTATACCTAGTAAGTATTCTGGATGATACTAGAAATTATATATTTTCAAATGTAACTATTACAGTCACTGGGAGATTGCTGTGAGATGATATGTGATATAATATATGGTTTAGTTGAATACTCATGGGATTTACTGTGATACGATCGATAATATAATGATATTTGGTTTTATTGGATATCTATTAGATTCACAGTGTCGAGATTCGTCATGTAAATGGTAATGGTATAAGTTTTGAATAGTGGAATTATTTATGTAGTATGTGGTATTCCAGAGATCTGTGGTCTAGTTAGATTGTTGATGGGAACTACTCTGATGTGATCTGTAATGTGATATGCGGTCTAGCTGGAAACTTATGGAAATTATAGTAATGGGGTGGAATTACTGTAATAGGGTTTGTAGTCTAGATTGTGGTCTGATTAGATATTTATTGAAAGTACAGTGGTAATATCTGTGATGGGAGTCTATATTCAAGAGGATGTGTATTAGGGAATCTGGGATTATCTATTCTTGCATATATAGTCGACTAAAATAATAGGAAGTGCAATATTATGGTACTGGGTTATCTGTTCATGCATATGCAGACAATTATAGCGTTGGGATGTAGGTTGTTATGGTATCCGCGTAAGTGTGATTCCTTTATTTATGCTATAGTGTGTAATCAATTCACTTATAACTTTCTTAGTCTAGTTGTAGACTAACCCCGTCATGGGGGAAAACTGATTGTATTTTGCAGGATTTCCGATAACACGGCAGGAGCTTGGAGAAGGTCATGCGACGTGATGCGAAATTAGGATGGGTCTTATGTCGGTTCCCGTCTTTGGTAGCTGTAATATATATATATGTGTTTCAGACCAAACTTTTATAATCTGAATACTGGTTGGATTGGTTAAAATGGCAGAGTTGGGCTATGTTAAATCCTTTTGTTGGGTTGTGGTTAGGGGTGAGCAAATATATCTGATCCGGCTGATCCGATCCGAAAATCCACCGATCCGTATCCTAAAAATCCGTATCCGAAAATATCCTTTAAGTTTTTATCCGTATCCGATCCGATCCGGGTGATTTTGCCGGATACTTGAACCGGATAAGGATCGAGATATTTAGCTTACCGGATATCCGAAAATATCCGGTACTATTCATATAATATTTATAATCATAAATTTATTTATTATAACTTATATATTGAGTAATATATTAATAAATTTTACATCCTTAATCACATATTTATATTGTTGTCCAAGTAAAATATTGTAAATACATTTTCATATGAATAATAAGTGTGTATATAATTTAAATCGTACGAACAAATTAAGAAACAACCTACAAATTTTATTTCTTAATTTACAAATTTATTACTTTTG
Source organism: Rheum nobile (assembly GCA_027886185.1). Lineage (NCBI taxonomy): Eukaryota > Viridiplantae > Streptophyta > Magnoliopsida > Caryophyllales > Polygonaceae > Rheum > Rheum nobile. The sequence goes on along the minus strand of WOAB01000585.1, from coordinate 385,987 downwards.
AATTTAAAAAATGAATATATTGATTTATTTTTAATAGATTTGTAGTAACCGGATAATTCGGATATCCGGCTCAGATATCCGATCCGGGTCCTTTTTACCGGATATCCGTTTCAAAACGGATCGGATACGGATCGGGGTTTTGTAAATTTTTTGAACCGGATATCCGGTATAACAGATCGGATCGATCCGTTTGCTCACCCCTAGTTGTGGTAGTCGTCTTTTGATTTGAGTTTATACCAAGGATTGGTTTTGTATGGGTTATGAATATTACAGGTTAAATGTCTTTTCTTGAATAGCTTAAGGGAATTTTTGTAGGAAAATCCTGGTGTTGTAACTCCCTATTGGAGGTTAATTTGGGGCGTTACATTATCTCCCCCAATATTTTGACAATATGAGATGATTCAGTGAAAGAAATTGACAACATTTGAAACTTATAACTTTCACTCAAAGTTGTGCCTTGTGTCGTAAATGGTTACAGTATGTCTTTTTAGTTTTATTTGTTGCTCAAACTCTTAGCTCTTTGTTTTCCCCAATATTTTGACAATATGAGATGATTCATGGAAAGGAATTGACAAAATTTGAAACTTAACTTTCCCTCAAAGTTGTGCCTGATGTCCTAAATGGAAAATCATAGGTGTTTTTAGTGTTGTTTGTCACCCAAACACTTAGCTATTTGTTTCCCACCTATATTTTGACTCTTTAAGATGATTCACAGAAGGAAATTAACAAAATTTAAAATTCATGTCGTTTGCTAAAAGTTGTGACTTGTGTTGCAAATGGTAATAGTATGACTTTTTAGTGTTATTTGTCACTCAAACTCTTGGCTCTTTGTTTCCCCCAATATTTTGACAATATGAGATGATTCATGGAATGAAATTGACAAAAATTGAAACATAGAGCTTTCCCTCAAATTTGTGCCTTGTGTCGTAAATGGTAAATCGTATGTGTTTTTAGTGTTGCTTGTCGCCCAAACTCTTAGCTCTTTGTTTTTCCCAATATTTTGACATTATAAGATGATTCACGGAAAAAAATTGACAAAATGTGAAACTCATAACGTTCACTCAAAGTTGTGCCTTGTGTCGTAAATGGTAATACAATGCCTTTTTAGTGTTGTTTGTCGCCCAAACTCTTAGCTATTTGCTTCTTAACAATGTTTGGACTATATAAGTTGATTCACGGAAAGAAATTGACAAAATTTGAAACTTATACCTTTCGCTCAAAGTTGTGCCTTGTGTCCTAATTGGATGTAGGTGTTTTTAGTGTTGTTTGTCACCCAAACTCTTAGCTCTTTGTTTCCCACCAATATTTTGACTATATAAGATGATTCACAGAAAGAAATTGACAAGATTTGAAACTCATAACTTTTGCTGAAAGTTGTGCCTTGTGTCGTAAATGGTAATAATGTGTATTTTTAGTGTTATTTGTCGCTCAAACTCTTAGCTCTTTATTTCCCCCAATATTTTGACAATATGAGATGATTCATGGAAAGAAATTAACAAAATTTGAAACTCATAACTTTCGCTCAAAGTTGTGCTTTGTGTCATAAATGGTAATAGTATGACGTTTTAGTGTTATTTGTCGCTCAAACTCTTAGCACTTTGTTTCCTCCAATAATTTGACAATATGAGATGATTCATGGAAAGAAATTGACAAAAAATGAAATTCATAACTTTCGCTCAAAGTTGTGCCTTGTGTCGTAAATGGTAATAGTATGTATTTTTAGTCTTATTTGTTTCCCAAACTCTTAGCTCTTTATTTGCCCCAATATCTTGACAATATAAGATGATTTACGGAAAGAAATTGACAAAGTTTGAAACTCATAACGTTCGCTCAAAGTTGTGCCTTGAGTCGTGAATGGTAATAGTATGCCTTTTTAGTGTTATTTGTCGCTCAAACTCTTAGCTCTTTTTTTTCCCCAATATTTTGGCAATATAAGATGATTGATGGAAAGAACTTGACAAAAATTGAAACTTATAGTTTTTGCTCAAAGTTGTGCCTTGTGTCGTAAATGGTAAATCGTATGTGTTTTTAGTGTTTCTTGTCGCCCAAACTCTTAGATCTTTGTTTTTCCCAATATTTTACATTATAAGATGATTCACGGAAAGAAATTGACAAAATGTGAAACTCATAACGTTCGCTCAAAGGTGTTTCTTGTGTCATAAATGGTAATACAATGTCTTTTTAGTGTTGTTTGTCGCCCAATCACTTAGCTCTTTGTTTCTTCCCAATATTGTGACTATATAAGATGATTTATGGAAATAAATTTACAAAATTTGAAACTTATAACTTTCGCTCAAAGTTGTGCCTTGTGTCGTAAATGGTAAATCGTATGTGTTTTTAGTGTTTCTTGTCGCCCAAACTCTTAGATCTTTGTTTCTTCTCAATATTTTGACAATATAAGATGATTCACGAAAAGAAATTGACAAATTTTGAAACTAATAACGTTCGTTCAAAGTTGTGCCTTGTGTTGTAAATGGTAATAAAATGTCTTTTTAGTGTTGTTTGTCGCCCAAACTCTTAGTACTTTGCTTCTTAACAATAATTTGACTATATAAAATGATTCACATAAATAAATTGACAAATTTTGAAACTTATAACTTTCGCTCAAAGTTGTGCTTTGTGTCCTAAATGGTAAATCGTAGGTGTTTTTAGTGATGTTTGTCACCCAAACTCTTAGCTTTTTATTTCCCACCAATAGTTTGACTATTTAAGATGATTCACGGAAGGAAATTGACAAAATTTGAAACTCTTGACTTTTTCTGAAAGTTGTGCCTTGTATCGCAAATGGTAATAGTAGGTCTTTTTAGTGTTATTTGTCGCTCAAACTCTTATCTCTTTGTTTTTCCCAATATTTTGGCAATATAAGATGATTGATGGAAAGAAATTGAAAAAAATGAAACTTAGAACTTTCATTAAAAGTTGTGTCTTGTGTTGTAAATGGTAATAGTATGTCTTTTTAGTGTTATTTGTCGCCCAGACTCTTAGCTCTTTGTTTGCTCTAAAATTTTGACAATATAAGATGATTCACGGAAAGAAATTGACAAAATTTGAAACTTATAACTTTCGCTCAAAGTTGTGCCTTGTGTCGTAAATGGTAATAAAATGTCTTTTTAGTGTTGTTTGTCGCCCAAACTCTTAGCTCTTTGCTTCTTAACATTATTTTGACTATATAAGATGATTCACGGAAAGAAATTCACAAATTTGAAACTTATAACTTTCCCTCAAAGTTTTACCTTGTGTCCTAAATGGAAAATCATTGGTGTTTTTAGTGTTGTTTGTCACCCAAACACTTAGCTCTTTGTTTCCCACCAATATTTTGACTCTTAAAGATGATTCACGGAAGGAAATTGACAAAATTTAAAACTCTTGACTTTTGCTGAAAGTTGTGCCTTGTGTCGTAAATGGTAATAGTATGACTTTTTAGTGTTATTTGTCACTCAAACTCTTAGCTCTTTATTTCCCCCAATATTTTGACAATATGAGATGATTCATGGAACGAAATTGACAAAAATTGAAACTCAGAGTTTTCGCTCAAAGTTGTGCCTTGTGTCGTAAATGGTAAATCGTATGTGCTTTTAGTGTTGCTTGTCGCCCAAACTCTTAGCTCTATGTTTTCCCCAATATTTTGACATTATAAGATGATTCACGGAAAAAAAATTGACAAAATGTGAAACACATAACGTTTGCTCAAAGTTGTGCCTTGTGTCGTAAATGGTAATACAATGTCTTTTTAGTGTTGTTTGTCGCCCAAACTCTTAGCTCTTAGCCTCTTAACAATATTTTGACTATATAAGATGATTTACGGAAAGAAATTAACAAAATTTGAAATTTATAACTTCCGCTCAAAGTTGTGCCTTGCGTCCTAAATGGAAATATCGTAGGTGTTTTTAGTGTTGTTTGTCACCCAAACACATAACTCTTTGTTTCCCACCAATATTTTGACTCTTCAAGATGATTCACGGAAGGAAATTGACAAAATTTAATACTTATGACCTTTGCTGAAAGTTGTGCCTTGTTTTGCAAATGGTAATAAAACTCATGTCTTTTTAGTGTTATTTTCCGCTCAAACACTTTAGCTCTTTATTTCCCCCAATATTTTGACAATATGAGATGATTCATGGAAAGAAATTAAAAAAATTGAAACTCATAACTTTCGGTCAAAGTTGTGCCTTGTGTCGCAAATGGTAATAGTATGTATTTTTAGTGTTATTTGTCGCTCAAACTCTTAGCTCTTTATTTCCCCCAATATTTTGACAATATGAGATGATTCATGGAAAGAAATTAACAAAATTTGAAACTCATAACTTTCGCTCAAAGTTGTACCTTGTGTCGTAAACGATAAGTCGTGGGTATTTATAGTGTTGTATGTCGCCCAAACTCTTAGATCTTTGTTTCCCCCCATTAGTTTGACAATGTAAGATAATTCACGGAAAGAAATTGACAAAATTTGAACTCATAACTTTCGCTCAAAGTTGTGACTTGTGTCGTAAATGATAAATCGTGGGTTTTTTAGTGTTGTTTGTCATCCAAATGCTTAGCTCTGTGTTTCCCCAATATTTTGACAATATAAGATGATTTACGGAAAGATATTGACAAAATTTGAAACTCATAACTTTCGCTCAAAGTTGTGCCTTGTGTCGTAAATGGTAATAGTATGCCTTTATTAGTGTTATTTATCGCCCAAACTCTTAACTCTTTGTTTCTCCCATTATTTTGACAATATAAGTTGATTCACGGAAGGAGATTAAAAACATATGAAACACATAACTTTCGCTCAAAGTTGTGTCTGGTGTCCTAAATGGTAAATCGTATGCGTTTTTAGTGTTGTTTGTCGCCCAAACTCTTAGCTCTTTGTTTCTCATAATATATTGACAATATAAGATGATTCACGGAAAGAAATTGAAAAAATTTCAAACTCATAACTTTGGCTCTAAGTTGTGCCTTGTGTCGTAAATGGTAAATCGTAGTTATTTTTGGTGTTGTTTGCCGCCCAAACTCTTACCTCTTTGTTTCACCCCAATATTTTGACAATATAAGATGATCCACATAAAGAAATTGACAAAGTTTGAAACTCATAACTCTCACTCAAAGTAGTGCCTTATGTAGTAAATGGTAAATCGTAAAAGAGTTGTTTGTCGCCCAAACTCTTAGCTCTTTGTTTCTTACCAATATTTTGACCTTATAAGATGATTCAAAGAAAGAAATTGTCAAAATTTGAAACTCATAACTTTCGCTCAAAGTTGTGCCTTGTGTCGCAAATGGTAAATCTTTGGTGTTTTTAGTGTTGTTTGTCGCCCAAACTCAAAGCTCTTTATTTCCCCAATATTTTGACAATATGAGATGTTTCATAAAAAGAAATTGACAAAAATTGAAACTCATAACTTTCGCTCAAAGTTGTGCCTTGTGGCATAAATGGTAAATCGTGGGTATTTTTAGTGTTGTTTGTCGCCCAAACTCTTAGCTATTTGTTTCCCCCTATTACTTTGAAAATGTAAGATGATTCACGGATAGAAATTGACAAAATTTGAAACTCATAACTTTCGCAAAAAAGTTATGCCTTGTGTCGTAAATGGTAAATCGTTGGTTTTTTAGTGTTGTTTGTTGTCCAAATGCTTAGCTCTGTATTTCTCCCAATATTTTGACAATATAAGATGGTTCACGGAAAAAAATTTACAAAATTTGAAACTCATAACTTTCGCTCAAAGTAGTGCCTTGTGTTGTAAATGGTAATAGTATGTCTTTTTAGTGTTATTTATCGCCCAAACTCTTAGCTCTTTGTTACCCCCAGCATTTTGACAATATAAGATTATTCACGGAAATAAATTGAAAAAATATAAAACTCATAACTTTCGCTCAAAGTTGTGCCTAGTGACCAAAATGGTAAATCGTAGGTGTCATTAAAGTTGTTTATCGTCCAAACTCTTAGCTCTTTGTTTCCCACATTATATTGACAATATATATAAGATGATTCACGAAAATAAATTGACAAAATTTGAAACTCATATCTTGTAATATTCGAGATTTTATTCGAGAAGACGAGTTTGGGTTTACTTACAATTTTATCGCCTTAAATTATTCTTGTGCAGTCAATATATTTTATGTTTATTATAATTATAAATTGGTTGCATGACTTGGGAATCTGGGTTAGCCGTTTCGTTGAAAAACGGTATATGATCGTCTCGGGTGCTACAAATCCCAGTTAGGATTGTCTCGTATATATGGACGGGTACACGTAAATAGGCTTTGATATTTTGAAATATCACCCGGAGGTATGTGTTAATATTTTATTTTGGGTTAGTAATTCAAATATATTTTCTTACTACTAGCTATAGTATGAATGTCAACGAGGGATAAGGATTAGTATCAGTCCTAGAATTGTTTCCGGATAACCAATAGGGTGTTTCAATTTTATATACATATATATATAGGGTCCGGTTAAGGTGAGAACCAATTAGTAGGAGAGAACGGAGAACAATTGTGAGACTGCCACGTAGCAAACCCTAAAAAACAAGCGCGCTCCTCCGCCTCCTTCCTTCCTTCCGCCTCCTCCCTCTAATCAGATCTATGCTCACCTCCTCCTCCTCCACCGTTCTTCCTCTAACTTCCTCCTCCGGCGGTTCCGACGTTCCTCCTCCGGCGGTTCTGGCGGTGAGGATGATCAAGGATGACGGTGTGCAGATCCGGTTGATGATGATGTTGATTCGATCGATGCGATCAGTGGTGATGATCGATGCGATCAGTGGTGATGATCGATGCGATCAGTGGTGATGATCGATGAGATCTGATGATGAATGATTGATGATCGTACGACGGTGATGGAAGATGATGATGAAGATCGGTGATGAAGATGAACGGCGGTGATGTCGAAGATGATGATGAACAGTGATGATGAACAGTGAACAATACCATGAACAGTTCTGATCAATTCCATGAACTAGTTTTTTCAAGGCCAAGAACAAATATGTAAACTGCCATGAACGTCAATGTTCATCGCCATGAACGAACCTGTAAACTGCCTTGAACATTCCTGGAAATTGCCTTGAACATTCCTGAAAATTGCCTTGAACGTCAATGTTCATCGCCATGAACGAACATGAAAATTGCCTTGAACATTCCTGAAAATTGGCTTGAACATTCCTGAAATATGCCTTGAACATTCCTGAAAATTGCCATGAACGGACTTGTAAACTGCCTTGAACAAACCTGTAAACTGTAATAAAATTCTTTGTTGATTGCCTTGAACATTCCTGAAAATTACCATGAACGTCAATGTTCATCGCCATGAACGTCCATGTTCATGGTCATGGCTTGAAACATCAGTGTTCATGGTCCTGGATGCAAGTGTTCAAGGCGTTGTTCAATGACAGCGAACAAAAAAAGTGCCCAGCAAAAAAATAAGCCAAAATCACAAGTGTTCAAGGCTTGAAACATCAGTGTTCATGGTCCTGGATGCAAGTGTTCAAGGCGTTGAACATAATTGTTCAATGCCAGCGAACAAAAAAAGTGCCCAGCAAAAAAACAAGCCAAAATCCGTATTATTCGCCAATAAAACATGAATAATACAGTCGAAAAATTCGGTAAAAATTCGGCACGCCCGAATTATACGGCTTTTAATGAAAGTCTAATATGGGCCCTTAATTCGCCTCCGATCCAACGGCCCCCTTTTATTCTCCATTCTCTCCTATTTTCCTATTCTCATTTGATGCTTTTCCTATATATATATATATATATATAATATTATGGTTAAAATAATATGTGGCACAAAAAGACAAAATAGTATTTGTCTCATTCATTTAAGGCATGATTATCACTAAGGAGATATTTTTCTCCTTTAAACTCTCTAGATAACTCCACTCCCTCCTTTTCTTTACCCTCTCCATCGACTTTCCCCATTTTTTCCCTCCTTCTTGGCTGCCTCCTCCCTCCTCTTTCACGCACAAAGCAGCCATGTCAGCTCACGCTCATGTCTTCCTCCCTCCTCTTCCTTGTGAGCTAGCTCCCGTCGCCAAGGAGTCGTCACCGCCAAGGAATTGCCACCTCCTCCGTTTTTCTCTCCTAACCAGCCATGTTTTTGGGTTCCATGGATAGATGTCATGGTGGTGCAGCTGGCTGTGGTGTAGCCTCTCCATAGGAGTCCCCAAGCACCTTCTTCAAGACCTTGCATCACTCCTTGCTAAAAATAATTATAAGGTAAATCCTTCTTAAAGTTATTAAACCTAATGCCATGATTTCGCTATTCTTGTGCAAAAGAGGTAATTAGGATGCAAGTGGTGAATACTTAGAGGTTAATTGATGTTGGGAAAGGCTTAGGTGGATTGGATTGGAAGGTTGGAAGTGAAAGCTTGAAACTTGGGCATTTCTGTGCATTTTTGGGAAATTCTGGGCATATTTTGTAATTACTGGAAAGTTGTGGCTGGGTTCATAAGGTGTGGGATCCTCTTACGGATCTTGATTTGGATATACATATAAAAAGCTATGTACAAATCCGTGTTGTAATGTAGATTCAGGATTTCGCAACCATTACGCAAATCAGGGAATGTCGGGTCGCCTAAGTAGTTATACCGCGATTATTGCTTGAAGTAGAACTTCTCTAAGGCAAGTTATTATGAGCGTATGCATGTCGTAGTTTAAGTTTAAGATATCATGCTATGCCTAACAGTAGATCATTAATCATTTATGAGTTTTGATTCTTATCATGCATGAATATTGCAGTTATGTGTCATTGCTTGAGTATGCATCTTTATGCCAATAACAATGATGAAATGTAGAACGGTCAACGGTAACATCAGCTTCACAAAGAAGGATTTGTATAGTAGTTAACAAACGCTAAACAAAGACCTACTACAGCCAAACATAAAAAGGGATTCCTATGTTAAGATTAATTTATCTATATGGTCAAAATATTGTGGAAAACAAAGAGCAAATAGTTTGGGCGAAAAACAACACTAAAAACTTTGATCAAGTGTAAAGAGTTTCAAATATTGTCAATATATTAGGGGAAGACAAAGACCTAAGTGTTTGGGCGACAAACAACACTAATAACTCAAAGGGTTTTACCATTCACAACACAAGGCACAACTTTGAGTAAATTTAAGGAGTTTCAAATATTTTCAATTTCTTTGCGTGAATCATATTATATTGTCAAAATAATGGGGGAAAACAAAGAGCTAAGAGTTTGAAAGACAAACAACACAAAAAACACCTATGATTTACCATTTACGACACAAGGCACAACTTTGGGCAAACGTTAGGAGTTTCAAATTTTGTCTATTTTTTTAAGTGAATCATCTTATATTGATAAAATAATGTTGGGAAACAAAGAGCTAAGAGTTTGGGCGACAAACAACACTAAAAACTCATACGTTTACCATTTACGACACAAGGCACAACTTTGAGCGATATTTATGAGTTTCAAATTTTGTCAATTTCTTTCTGTGAATCATTTAATATTGTCAAAGTATTAGAGGGAAACAAAGAGCTAAGAGTTTGGGCGAAAAAAAAGACTAAAAACTCATACGGTTTACCATTTACGAAACAAGGCACAACTTTGAGCGAATGTTAGGAGTTTCAAATATTGTCAACTAGTTTAAGTGAATCATCATATATGGTCAAAATATACGGAGAAACAAAGAGCTAAGAGTTATGGCCACAAACAACTCTGAAAACACCTATGATTTACCATTTACAACAAAAGGCACAACTTTGGGAGAAAGTTAGGAGTTTCAATTTTTGTCAATTTCGTTGAGTGAATCATCTTATATTGTAAAAATATTGGGGGGGGGGGGGGGGGGGAGGGGACAAAGAGCAAAGAGTTTGGGCGACAAACAACTCTAAAAACTCATACGTTTTACCATTTACGACACAAGGCACAACTTTGATCGAAAATAGAGAGTTTCAAATTTTTACATTTTCTTTCCGTGAATCATCTTATACTGTCAAAATATTGGGGGAAACAAAGAGCTTAGAGTTTGGGCGACAAACAACACTAAAAACTCATATGTTTTACCATTTACGACACAAGGCACAACTTTGAGCGAATGTTAGCAGTTTCAAATGTTGTCAATTTCTTTAAGTGAATAATCATATATGGTAAAAATATACGGGGGAAACAAAGAGCTAAAAGTTATGGCCACACACAACTCAGAAAACACCTATGATTTACAATTTACAACACAAGCCACAATATTTGGCGAAAGTTAGAAGTTTCAAATTTTTTCAATTTCTTTGAGTGTATCATCTTTATTGTCAAAATATTGGGGGGGGGGGGGGGGGACAAAGAGCAAAGAGTTTGGGAGACAAACAACTCTAAAAATTCATACGTTTTATCAATTACGACACAAGGCACAACTTTGAGCGAAAGTTATGACTTTCAAATTTTGTCAATTTCTTTTCGTGAATCATCTTATGTTGTCAAAATATTGTGGAAAACAAAGGGCTAAGAATTTGGGCGAAAAAAACACTAAAAAGTCAAACGTTTTACCATTTACGACACAAGGTACAACTTTGAGCAAAAAATATGAATTTAAAATTTTGTCCAAACTTTCCATGAATCATCTTATATTGTCAAAATATTATGGAAAACAAAGAGCTAAGAGTTCAGGCGACAAACAACACTAAAAATTCATACGTTTTACCATTTTAAACACAAAGCACAACTTTGAGCGAAAGTTATAAGTTTCAAATGTTGTCAATTTCTTTCACTGAATCATCTCATATTGTCAAAATATTGGGGGAGAAAAAGAGTTAATCGACAAATAACACAAAAAGGATATATTATAGCCATTTCCGACACAAGGCACAACATTTTGCCAAAGTTTTGAGTTTCAAATTTTGTAAACTTCTTTCACTGAATCATCTCATATTGTCAAAATATTGGGGGAAATAAAGAGCTAAGAGTTTGAGCGACAAATAACACTAAAAAGACATACTATCACCATTTGCGACACAAGGCACAATTTTCAGCAAAAGTTATGAGTTTCAAATATTGTCAACTAGTTTAAGTGAATCATCATATATGGTCAAAATATACGGGAGAAACAAAGAGCTAAGAGTTATGGCCACAAACAACTCTGAAAACACCTTTGATTTACTATTTACGAAAAAAGGCACAACTTTGGGAGAAAGTTAGGAGTTTCAATTTTTGTCAATTTCGTTGAGTGAATCATCTTATATTGTAAAAATATTGGGGGGGGGGGGGAACAAAGAGCAAAGAGTTTGGGCGACAAACAACTCTAAAAACTCATACGTTATAACACTAAAAAGACATACTATCCCAATTTGCGACACAAGGCACAACTTTAAAAAGAAAGTTATGAGTTTCAAATTTTGCCAATTTCTTTCCTGAATCATCTTATATAGTCAAACTATTGGGGGAAACAAAGAGCTTAGAGTTTGGGTGACAACGAACACGAAAACCTCGTACGATTTACTATTTACGACACAAGTTACAACTTAGAACGAAAGTTATGAGTTTCAAATTTTGTCATTTTCTTTGCGTGAATCATCTTATATTGTAAAATTATTTGATGGAAACAAAGAGCTAAGAGTTATGGCCACAAAAAACTCTGAAAACACCTATGATTTACCATTTACGACAAAAGGCATAACTTTGGGAGAAAGTTAAGAGTTTCAATTGTTGTCAATTTCGTTGAGTGAATCATCTTATATTGTAAAAATATTGGGGGGGAGGGAAGAGCAAAGAGTTTGGGCGACAAACAACTCTAAAAACTCATACGTTTTACCATTTACGACACAAGGCACAACTTTGATCGAAAATAATGAGTTTCAAATTTTTACATTTTCTTTCCGTGAATCATATTATATTGTCAAACTATTGGGGGAAACAAAGTTTTTAGAGTTTGGGCGACAAACAACACTAAAAACTCATACATTTTACCATTTACGACACAAGGCACAACTTTGAGCGAATGTTAGCAGTTTCAAATATTGTCAATTTCTTTAAGTGAATCATCATATATGGTAAAAATATACGAGGGAAACAAAGAGCTAAGAGTTATGGCCACAAACAACTCAAAAACACCTATGATTTACAATTTACAACATAAGGCACAACTTTTGGCGAAAGTTAGGAGTTTCAAATTTTGTCAGATTCTTTGAGTGTATCATCTTTATTGTCAAAATATTGGAGGGGGAGGGAAACAAAGAGCAAAGAGATTGGGCGACAAACAACTCTAAAAATTCATACGTTTTACCAATTACGACACAAGGCACAACTTTGAGCGAAAGTTATGACTTTCAAATTTTGTCAATTTCTTTTTGTGAATCATCTTATGTGGTCAAAATATTGTGGAAAACAAAGAGCTAAGAGTTTGGGCGAAAAAAACACTAAAAATTCAAACGTTTTACCATTTACGACACAAGGCACAACTTTGAGCGATAATTATGAGTTTCAAATTGTGTCCATACTTTCCAGGAATCATCTTATATTGTCAAAATATTGTGGAAAACAAAGAGCTAAGAGTTTGGGCGACAAACAACACTAAAAATTCATATGTTTTACCATTTTAGACACAAGGCACAACTTTGAGCGAAAGTTATGAGTTCCAAATTTTGTCCATTTCTTTCCATGAATCATCTTATATGGTTAAAATATTATGGAAAACAAAGGGCAAAGAGTTTGGGCGAAAAACGACACTAAAAACTTTGATCAAGTGTAAAAAGAGTTTCAAATATTGTCAATTTCTTTGAATGAATCATCTTATATTGTCAATATATTAGGGGAAGACAAAGACCTAAGTGTTTGGGCGACAAACAACACTAATAACTCAAAGGGTTTTACCATTCACAACACAAGGCACAACTTTGAGTAAATTTAAGGAGTTTCAAACATTTTCAATTTCTTTGCGTGAATCATATTATATTGTCAAAATATTGGGGGAAAACAAAGAGCTAAGAGTTTGAAAGACAAACAACACAAAAAACACCTATGATTTACCATTTACGACACAAGGCACAACTTTGGACAAACGTTAGGAGTTTCAAATTTTGTCTATTTTTGTAAGAGAATCATCTTATATTGATAAAATAATGTTGGGAAACAAAGAGCTAAGAGTTTGGGCGACAAACAACACTAAAAACTCATACGTTTACCATTTACGACACAAGGCACAACTTTGAGCGATATTTATGAGTTTCAAATTTTGTCAATTTCTTTATGTGAATCATTTAATATTGTCAAAATATTGGAGGGAAACAAAGAGCTAAGAGTTTGGGCGAAAAAAAAGACTAAAAACTCATACGGTTTATCATTTACGACACAAGGCACAACTTTGAGCGAATGTTAGGAGTTTCAAATATTGTCAATTAGTTTAAGTGAATCATCATATATGGTCAAAATATACGGGAGAAACAAAGAGCTAAGAGTTATGGCCACAAACAACTCTGAAAACACCTATGATTTACCATTTACAACAAAAGGCACAACTTTGGGAGAAAGTTAGGAGTTTCAATTTTTGTCAATTTCGTTGAGTGAATCATCTTATATTGTAAAAATATTGGATGGGGGGGACAAAGAGCAAAGAGTTTGGGAGACAAACAACTCTAAAAACTCATACGTTTTACCATTTACGACACAAGGCACAACTTTGATCGAAAATAATGAGTTTCAAATTTGTACATTTTCTTTCCGTGAATCATCTTATATTGTCCAAATATTGGGGAAAACAAAGAGCTTAGAGTTTGGGCGACAAACAACACTAAAAACTCATATGTTTTACCATTTACGACACAAGGCACAACTTTAAGCGAATGTTAGCAGTTTCAAATATTGTCAATTTCTTTAAGTGAATCATCATATATGGTAAAAATATACGGGGGAAACAAAGAGCTAAAAGTTATGGCCACACACAACTCAGAAAACACCTATGATTTACAATTTACAACACAAGGCACAATATTTGGCGAAAGTTAGGAGTTTCAATTTTTTTCAATTTCTTTGAGTGTATCATCTTTATTGTCAAAATATTGGGGGGGGGGGAACAAAGAGAAAAGAGTTTGGGAGACAAACAACTCTAAAAATTCATACGTTTTACCAATTACGACACAAGGCACAACTTTGAGCGAAAGTTATGACTTTCAAATTTTGTCAATTTCTTTTCGTGAATCATCTTATGTTGTCAAAATATTGTGGAAAACAAAGACCTAAGAGTTTGGGAGAAAAAAACACTAAAAATTCAAATGTTTTACCATTTACGACACAAGGCACAACTTTGAGCAAAAATTATGAGTTTCAAATTTTGTCCATACATTCCATGAATCATCTTATATTGTCAAAATATTGTGGAAAACTAAGAGCTAAGAGTTCAGGCGACAAACAACACTAAAAATTCATACGTTTTACCATTTTAGACACAAGGCACAACTTTGAGCGAAAGTTATGAGTTTCAAATTTTGTCCATTTCTTTCCATGAATCATCATATGGTATAAATATTGTGGAAAACAAAGAGCAAAGAGTTTGGGCGAAAAACAACACTAAAAACTCACACGGTTTACCATTTACAACACAAGGCACAACTTTGAGCAAATGTATGGCGTTTCAAATATTCTCAATTTCTTTGCATGAATCATATTATATTGTCGAAATATTGGGGGAAAACATAGAGCTAAGAGTTTGGGCGACAAACAACAATGAAAACACCTATGATTTACTATTTACGACACAAGGCACAACTTTGGGCAAAAGTTAGGAGTTTCAAATTTTGTTATTTCTTTTAGTAAATCATCTTATATTGTCAAAATTCTATTGGGAAACAAAGAGCTAAGGGTTTGGGTGACAAACAACACTAAAAACTCATACGTTTTATCATTTAGGACACAAGACACAACTTTGAGCGATATTTATGAGTTTCAAATTTTGCCAATTTCTTTCCGTGAATCATCTTAGAGTTTGGGTGACAACCAACACTAAACACTCATACGATTTACTATTTACGACACAAGGTACAACTTAGAATGAAAGTTATGAGTTTCAAATTTTGTCATTTTCGTTGCGTGAATCATCTTATATTGTTAAAATATTTGAGGGAAAAAAAGAGCTAAGAGTTTGGGCTACAAACAACACTAAAAACACCTACGATTTACCATTTACGACAGAAGTCACAACCTTGAACAAAAGTTATGAGTTTCCAATTCTGTCAATATCTTTACGCGAATCATCTTATATTGTCAAAATATTGGGGGAAACAAAGATGTAATATTTTGGGTGAAAAACAACACTAAAAACTCATACGATTACCATTTACGAAACAAGGCCCAACTTTGCGCTAAATATTGTCAAAATATTGGGGGAATACAAAGAGCAAAGAGTTTGGGCGACAAAAAACACAAAAAACTTTTACGGTTTAACATTTACAGCACAAGGCAAAACTTTGAGCGAAAGTTATAAGTTTCAAACTTTATCGATTTCGTTCTGTGAATCATCTTATATTGTTAAAATATTGGTGGAAAACAAAGAGGTAAGAGTTTGGGCGACAAACAACAATAAAAACTAATTTGATTTACCATTTACGACACAAGGCACAACTTTGAACGAAAGTTATGAGTTTCAATTTTTGTCAGTTTTTTTCCATGAGTCATCTTATATTGTCAAAATATTGGGGGGGGGGGGGGGGGATAAAGAGCTAAGAGTTTGGGCGACAAACAACACTAAAAACTCATACGTTTTACCATTTATGACACGAGGCACAACTTTGAGCGAAAGTTATTAGTTTCAAATTTTGTCCATTTCATTCCATGAATCATCTTATATTGTCCAAATATTATGGAAAACAAAGAGCTAAGAGTTTGGGTGACAAACAACAACAAAAAAACATACGATTTACCATTTATGACACAAGGCACACCTTTGAGCTAGTGTTAGGAGTTTCAAATATTGTCAATTTCTTTGATTGAATCATCTTATATTGTCAAAATATTTGGGGAAGACAAAGAGCTAAGTTTTTGGGTGACAAACAATACTAAAAACTCACACGGTTTACCATTTACAACACAAGGCAGAACTTTGAGCAAATGTAAGGCGTTTCAAATATTGTCAATTTCTTTGTGTGAATCATATTATATTGTCGAAATATTGGGGTAAAACATAGAGCTAAGAGTTTGGGCGACAAAAAACAATGAAAACACATATGATTTACTATTTATGACACAAGGCACAACTTTGGGCAAAAGTTAGGAGTTTCAAATTTTGTCTATTTCTTTTAGTAAATCATCTTATATTGTCAAAATACTATTGGGAAACAAAGAGATAAGGGTTTGGGCGACAAACAACACTAAAAACTCATACGTTTTATCATTTACGACACAAGGAATAACTTTGAGCGATATTTATGAGTTTCAAATTTTGTCAAATTCTTTCCGTGAAACATCTTATATTGTCAAAATATTGGAGGAAACAAATAGCTTAGAGTTTGGGGGACAACCAACATTAAACCCTCATACGATTTACTATTTACGATACAAGGTACAACTTAGAACGAAAGTTATGAGTTTCAAATTTTGTCATTTTCTTTGCGTGAATCATCTTATATTGTTAAAATATTTGAGGGAAACAAAGAGCTAAGAGTATGGGCTACAAACAACACTAAAAACACCTACGATTTACCATTTACGACACAAGGCACAACCTTGAACAAAAGTTATGAGTTTCAAATTCTGTCAATATCTTTATGCGAATCATCTTATATTGTCAAAATATTGGGGGAAACAAAGAGGTAATATTTTGGGCAACAAACAACACTAAAAACTCATACGATTACCATTTACGAAACAAGGAACAACTTTGCGCTAATTATTGTCAAAATATTGGGGGACTTCAAAGAGCAAAGAGTTGGGGCGAAAAACAACACAAAAAACCTTTACGGTTTAACATTTACAGCACAAAGCAAAACTTTGAGCGAAAGTTATAAGTTTCAAACTTTATTGATTTCTTTCTGTGAATCGTCTTATATTTTTAAAATATTGGTGGAAAACAAAGAGCTAAGAGTTTGGGCGACAAACAACACTAAAAACTAATTTGATTTACCATTTACGACACAAGGCACAACTTTGAACGAAAGTTATGAGTTTCAATTTTTGTCAGCTTTTTTCCACGAGTCATCTTATATTGTCAAAATATTGGGGGGAATAAAGAGCTAAGAGTTTGGGCGACAAACAACACTAAAAACTCATTCGTTTTACCATTTATGACACAAGGCACAACTTTGAGCAAAAGTTATGAGTTTCAAATTTTATCCATTTTATTCCATGAATCATCTTATATTGTCTAAATATTGTGGAAAACAAAGAGCTAAGAGTTTGGGTGACAAACAACAATAAAAACACATACGATTTACCATTTATGACCCAAGGCACAACTTTGAGCAAGTGTTAGGAGTTTCAAATATTGTCAATTTCTTTGTTTGAATCTTCTTATATTGTCAAAATATTGGGGGAAGACAAAGAGCTAAGTGTTTGAGCGACAAACAACACTAAAAACTCACACGGTTTACCATTTACAACACAAGGCACAACTTTGAGCAAATGTAAGGCGTTTCAAATATTGTCAATTTCTTTGCATGAATCATATTATATTGTCGAAATATTGGGGGAAAACATAGAGCTAAGAGTTTGGGCGACAAACAACAATGAAAACACCTATGATTTACTATTTACGACACAAGGCACAACTTTGGACAAAAGTTAGGAGTTTCAAATTTTGTCTATTTATTTTAGTGAATCATCTTATATTGTCAAAATACTATTGGGAAACAAAGAGCTAAGGGTTTGGGCGACAAACAACACTAAAAACTCATATGTTTTATCATTTACGACACAAGGCACAACTTTGAGCGATATTTATGAGTTTAAAATTTTGTCAATTTCTTTCCGTGAAACATCTTATATTGTCAAAATATTGGAGGAAACAAAGAGCTTAGAGTTTGGGTGACAACCAACACTAAACCCTCATACAATTTACTATTTACGACACAAGGTACAACTTAGAACGAAAGTTATGAGTTTCAAATTTTATCATTTTCTTTGCGTGAATCATCTTATATTGTTAAAATATTTGAGGGAAACAAAGAGCTAAGAGTATGGGCTACAAACAACACTAAAACCATCTATGATTACCATTTACGACACAAGGCACAACCTTGAACAAAAGTTATGAGTTTCAAATTCTGTCAATATCTTTACGCGAATCATCTTATATTGTCAAAATATTGGGGGAAACAAAGAGGTAATATTTTCGGCGAAAAACAACACTAAAAACTCATACTATTACCATTTACGAAACAAGGCACAACTTTGCGCTAAATATTTTCAAAATATTGGGGGAATACAAAGAGCAAAGAGTTTGGGCGACAAACAACACAAAAAACTTTTACGGTTTAACATATACAACACAAGGCAAAACTTTGAGCGAAAGTTATAAGTTTTAAACTTTATCGATTTCTTTCTGTGAATCATCTTATATTGTTAAAATATTGGTGGAAAAACAAAGAGCTAAGAGTTTGTGCGACAAACAACACTAAAAACTAATTTGATTTACCATTTACGACACAAGGCACAACTTTGAACGAAAGTTATGAGTTTCAATTTTTTTCAGTTATTTTCCATGAGTCGTCTTATATTGTCAAAATATTGGGGGGGGGGGGGGGAATAAAGAGCTAAGAGTTTGGGCAACAAACAACACTAAAAACTCATACGTTTTACCATTTATGACACGAGGCACAACTTTGAGCGAAAGTTATGAGTTTCAAATTTTGTCCATTTCATTCCATGAATCATCTTATATTTTCCAAATATTGTGGAAAACAAAGAGCTAAGAGTTTGGGTGACAAACAACAATAAAAACACATACGATTACCATTTATGACACAAGGCACAACTTTGAGCAAGTGTTAAGAGTTTTAAATATTGTTAATTTCTTTGATTGAATCATCTTATATTGTCAAAATATTGGGGGAAGACAAAGATCTAATTGTTTGGCCGACAAACAACACTAAAAACTCACACAGTTTACCATTTACAACACAAGGCACAACTTTGAGCAAATGTAAGGCGTTTCAAATATTGTCAATTTCTTTGCGTGAATCATATTATATTGTCAAAATATTGGGGGAAAACATAGAGCTAAGAGTTTGGGCGACAAACAACAATGAAAACACCTATGATTAACTATTTACGACACAAGGCACAACTTTGGGCAAAAGTTAGGAGTTTCAAATTTTGTCTATTTCTTTTAGTGAATCATCTTATATTGTCAAAATACTATTGGGAAATAAAGAGATAAGGGTTTGGGCAACAAACAACACTAAAAACTCATACGTTTTATCATTTACGACACAAGGCAGAACTTTGAGCGATATTAATGAGTTTCAAATTTTGTCAATTTCTTTCCGTGAATCATCTTATATTGTCAAAATATTGGAGTAAACAAAGAGCTTAGAGTTTGGGTGACAACCAACACTAAACACTCATATGATTTACTATTTACGACACAAGGTACAACTTAGAACGAAAGTTATGAGTTTCAAATTTTGTCATTTTCTTTGCGTGAATCATCTTTTATTGTTAAAATATTTGAGGGAAACAAAGAGCAAAGAGTTTGGGCTACAAACAACACTAAAAACACCTACGATTTACCATTTACGACACAAGGTACAACCTTGAACAAAAGTTATGAGTTTCAAATTCTGTCAATATCTTTACGCGAATCATTTTATATTGTCAAAATATTGAGGGAAACAAAGAGGTAATATTTTGCGCGAAAAACAACACTAAAAACTCATACGATTACCATTTAGGAAACAAGGCACAACTTTGCGCTAAATATTGTCGAAATATTGGGGGAATACAAAGAGAAAAGAGGTTGGGGGACAAACAACACAAAAAACTTTTACGGTTTAAAATTTACAGCACAAGGCAAAACTTTGAGCGAAAGTTATAAGTTTCAAACTTTATCGATTTCTTTATGTGAATCATCTTATATTGTTAAAATATATGTGGAAAACAAAGAGCTAAGAGTTTGGGCCACAAACAACACTAAAAACTAATTTGATTTATCATTTACGACACAAGGCACAACTTTGAACGAAAGTTATGAGTTTCAATTTTTGTCAGTTTTTTTCCATGAGTCATCTTATATCGTCAAAATATTGGGGGGGAATAAAGAGCTAAGAGTTTGGGGAACAAACAACACTAAAAACTCATACGTTTTACCATTTATGACACGAGGCACAACTTTGAGCGAAAGTTATGAGTTTCAAATTTTTTCCATTTCATTCCATGAATCATCTTATATTGTCCAAATATTATGGAAAACAAAGAGCTAAGACTTTGGGTGACAAACAACACTAAAAACACATACGATTTACCATTTATGACACAAGGCACAACTTTGAGCAAATGTAAGGCGTTTCAAATATTGTCAATTTATTTGCGTGAATCATATTATATTGTCGAAATATTGGGGGAAAACATAGAGCTAAGAGTTTGGGCGACAAACAACAATGAAAACACCTATGATTTTCTATTTACGACACAATGCACAACTTTGGGCAAAAGTTAGGAATTTCAAATTTTGTCTATTTCTTTTAGTGAATCATCTTATATTGTCAAAATACTATTGGGAAACAAAGAGCTAAGGGTTTGGGCGTCAAACAACACTAAAAACTCATACGTTTTATCATTTACGACACAAGGCACAAGTTTGAGCGATATTTATGAGTTTCAAATTTTGTCAATTTCTTTCCGTAAATCATCTTATATTGTCAAAATATTGGAGGAAACAAAGATCTTAGAGTTTGGGTGACAACCAACACTAAACACTCATACGATTTACTATTTACGACACAAGGTACAACTTAGAACGAAAGTTATGAGTTTCAAATTTTGTCAATTTCTTTGCGTGAATCATCTTATATTGTTAAAATATTTGAGGGAAACAAAGAGCTAAGAGTTTGGGCTATAAAAAACACTAAAAACACCTACGAATTTCCATTTACGACATAAGGCACAACCTTGAACAAAAGTTATGAGTTTCAAATTCTGTCAATATCTTTACGCGAATCATCTTAAATTGTCAAAATATTGGGGGAAACAAAGAGGTAATATTTTGGGCGAAAAACAACACCAAAAACTCATACGATTACCATTTACGAAACAAGGCACAACTTTGCGCTAAATATTGTCAAAATATTGGGGGAATACAAAGAGCAAATAGTTTGGGCGACAAACAATACAAAAAACTTTTACGGTTTAACATTTATAGCATAAGGCAAAACATTGAGCGAAAGTTATAAGTTTCAAACTTTATCGATTTCTTTCTGTGAATCATCTTATATTGTTAAAATATTGGTGGAAAACAAAGAGCTATGAGTTTGGGCGACAAACAACAATAAAAACTAATTTGATTTAACATTTACGACACAAGGCACAACTTTGAACGAAAGTTATGAGTTTTAATTTTTGTCAATTTTTTTCCATGAGTCATCTTATATTGTCAAAATATTGGAGGGGGGGGGGAATAAAGAGCTAAGAGTTTGGGCGACAAACAACACTAAAAACTCATACGTTTTACCATTTATGACACGAGGCACAACTTTGAGCGAAAGTTATGAGTTTCAAATTTTGTCCATTTTATTCCATGAATCATCTTATATTGTCCAAATATTGTGGAAAACAAAGAGTTAAGAGTTTGGGTGACAAACAACACTAAAAACACATACGATTTACCATTTATGACACAAGGCACAACTTTGAGCAAATGTAAGGCGTTTCAAATATTGTCAATTTGTTTGCGTGAATCATATTATATTGTCGAAATATTGGGGGAAAACATAGAGCTAAGAGTTTGGGCGACAAACAACAATGAAAACACCTATGATTTACTATTTACGACACAAGGCACAACTTTGGGCAAAAGTTAGGAGTTTCAAATTTTGTCTATTTCTTTTAGTAAATCATCTTATATTGTCAAAATACTATTGGGAAACAGAGAGCTAAGGGTTTGGGCGACAAACAACACTAAAAACTCATACGTTTTATCATTTACCACAAGACACAACTTTGATCGATATTTATGAGTTTCAAATTTTGTCAATTTCTTTCCGTGAATCATCTTATATTGTCAAAATATTGGAGGAAACGAAGAGCTTAGAGTTTGGGTGACAACCAACACTAAACACTCATACGATTTACTATTTACGACACAAGGTACAACTTAGAACGAAAGTTATGAGTTTCAAATTTTGTCATTTTCTTTGCGTGAATCATCTTATATTGTTAAAATATTTGAGGGAAACAAAGAGCTAAGAGTTTGGGCTACAAACAACACTAAAAACACCTACGATTTACCATTTACGACACAAGGCACAACCTTGAACAAAAGTTATGCGTTTCAAATTCTGTCAATATCTTTACGCGAATCATCTTATATTGTCAAAATATTGGGGGAAACAAAGAGGTAATATTTTGGGCAAAAAACTACACTAAAAACTCATACGATTACCATTTATGAAACAAGGTACAACTTTGAGCTAAATATTGTCAAAATATTGGGGGAATACAAAGAGCAAAGAGTTTGGGCGACAAACAACACAAAAAACCTTTACGGTTTAACATTTACAGCACAAGGCAAAACCTTGAGCGAAAGTTATAAGTTTCAAACTTTATCGATTTCTTTCTGTGAATCATCTTATATTGTTAAAATATTGGTGGAAAACAAAGAGCTAAGAGTTTGGACGACAAACAACACTAAAAACTAATATGATTTACCATTTACGACACAAGGCACAACTTTGAACGAAAGTTATGAGTTTCAAGTTTTGTCAGCTTTTTTCCACGAGTCATCTTATATTGTAAAAATATTGGGGGGGAATAAAGATCTAAGACTTTGGGCGACAAAAAACACTAAAAACTCATACGTTTTACCATTTATGACACGAGGCACAACTTTGAGCGAAAGTTATGAGTTTCAAATTTTGTCCATTTTATTCCATGAATCATCCTATATTGTCCAAATATTGTGGAAAACAAAGAGCTAAGAGTTTGGGTGACAAACAACAAGAAAAACACATACGATTTACCATTTATGACACAAGGCACAACTTTGAGCAAGTGTTAGGAGTTTCAAATATTGTCAATTTCTTTGATTGAATCTTCTTATATTGACAAAATATTGGGGGAAGACAAAGAGCTAAGTGTTTGGGCGACAAACAACACTAAAAACTCACACGGTTTTACCATTTACAACACAAGCCACAACTTTGAGCAAATGTAAGGCGTTTCAAATATTGTCAATTTCTTTGTGTGAATCATATTATATTGTCGAAATATTGGGGGAAAACATAGAGCTAAGAGTTTGGGCGACAAACAACAATGAAAACACCAATGGTTTACTATTTAAGACATAAGGCACAACTTTGGGCAAAAGTTAGGAGTTTCAAATTTTGTCTATTTCTTTTAGTAAATCATCTTATATTGTCAAAATACTATTGGGAAACAGAGAGCTAAGGGTTTGGGCGACAAACAACACTAAAAACTCATACGTTTTATCATTTACCACAAGACACAACTTTGATCGATATTTATGAGTTTCAAATTTTGTCAATTTCTTTCCGTGAATCATCTTATATTGTCAAAATATTGGAGGAAACGAAGAGCTTAGAGTTTGGGTGACAACCAACACTAAACACTCATACGATTTACTATTTACGACACAAGGTACAACTTAGAACGAAAGTTATGAGTTTCAAATTTTGTCATTTTCTTTGCGTGAATCATCTTATATTGTTAAAATATTTGAGGGAAACAAAGAGATAAAAGTTTGGGCTACAAACAACACTAAAAACACCTACGATTTACCATTTACGACACAAGGCACAACCTTGAACAAAAGTTATGCATTTCAAATTCTGTCAATATCTTTACGCGAATGATCTTATATTGTCAAAATATTGGGGGAAACAAAGAGGTAATATTTTGGGCAAAAAACAACACTAAAAACTCATACGATTACCATTTACGAAACAAGGTACAACTTTGAGCTAAATATTGTCAAAATATTGGGGGAATACAAAGAGCAAAGAGTTTGGGCGACAAACAACACAAAAAACCTTTACGGTTTAACATTTACAGCACAAGGCAAAACCTTGAGCGAAAGTTATAAGTTTCAAACTTTATCGATTTCTTTCTGTGAATCATCTTATATTGTTAAAATATTGGTGGAAAACAAAGAGCTAAGAGTTTGGGCGACAAACAACACTAAAAACTAATATGATTTACCATTTACGACACAAGGCACAACTTTGAACGAAAGTTATGAGTTTCAAGTTTTGTCAACTTTTTTCCACGAGTCATCTTATATTGTAAAAATATTGGGGGGAATAAAGATCTAAGAGTTTGGGCGACAAACAACACTAAAAACTCATACGTTTTACCATTTATGACACGAGGCACAACTTTGAGCGAAAGTTATGAGTTTCAAATTTTGTCCATTTTATTCCATGAATCATCCTATATTGTCCAAATATTGTGGAAAACAAAGAGCTAAGAGTTTGGGTGACAAACAACAAGAAAAACACATACGATTTACCATTTATGACACAAGGCACAACTTTGAGCAAGTGTTAGGAGTTTCAAATATTGTCAATTTCTTTGATTGAATCTTCTTATATTGTCAAAATATTGGGGGAAGACAAAGAGCTAAGTGTTTGGGCGACAAACAACACTAAAAACTCACACGGTTTTACCATTTACAACACAAGCCACCACTTTGAGCAAATGTAAGGCGTTTCAAATATTGTCAATTTCTTTGCATGAATCATATTATAGAGTGCGGTTCCGGTGCGGAGCACTCTTCCCGTTCGGACGTGCGGACATGCACTATAGGGCCTTATTTGTGCACTTTAGGGCCTTATTTGTGCACTTTTGAAAAAAATTTAAAAAATGCTTGGAAAAAAATTTGAAAAAGATAATTTATTTATTTTTTTGAAAAAATGCACAAATAAGACGTTAAAGTGCACAAATAAGGCCCTAAAGTGCATGCTCCGCACGTCCGCACGGGAAGAGTGCTCCGCATATGATCCAAACTCTCATATTATATTGTCGAAATATTGGGGGAAAACATAGAGCTAAGAGTTTGGGCGACAAACAACAATGAAAACACCTATGGTTTACTATTTACGACACAAGGCACAACTTTGGGCAAAAGTTAGGAGTTTCAAATTTTGTCTATTTCTTTTAGTAAATCATCTTATATTGTCAAAATATTATTGGGAAACAGAGAGCTAAGGGTTTGGGCGACAAACAACACTAAAAACTCATACGTTTTATCATTTACCACAAGACACAACTTTGATCGATATTTATGAGTTTCAAATTTTGTCAATTTCTTTCCGTGAATCATCTTATATTGTCAAAATATTGGAGGAAACGAAGAGCTTAGAGTTTGGGTGACAACCAACACTAAACACTCATACGATTTACTATTTACGACACAAGGTACAACTTAGAACGAAAGTTATGAGTTTCAAATTTTGTCATTTTCTTTGCGTGAATCATCTTATATTGTTAAAATATTTGAGGGAAACAAAGAGCTAAGAGTTTGGGCTACAAACAACACTAAAAACACCTACGATTTACCATTTACGACACAAGGCACAACCTTGAACAAAAGTTATGCGTTTCAAATTCTGTCAATATCTTTACGCGAATCATCTTATATTGTCAAAATATTGGGGGAAACAAAAAGGTAATATTTTGGGCAAAAAACAACACTAAAAACTCATACGATTACCATTTACGAAACAAGGTACAACTTTGAGCTAAATATTGTCAAAATATTGGGGGAATACAAAGAGCAAAGAGTTTGGGCGACAAACAACACAAAAAACCTTTACGGTTTAACATTTACAGCACAAGGCAAAACCTTGAGCGAAAGTTATAAGTTTCAAACTTTATCGATTTCTTTCTGTGAATCATCTTATATTGTTAAAATATTGATGGAAAACAAAGAGCTAAGAGTTTGGGCGACAAACAACACTAAAAACTAATATGATTTACCATTTACGACACAAGGCACAACTTTGAACGAAAGTTATGAGTTTTAAGTTTTGTCAGCTTTTTTCCATGAGTCATCTTATATTGTAAAAATATTGGGGGGAATAAAGATCTAAGAGTTTGGGCGACAAACAACACTAAAAACTCATACGTTTTACCATTTATGACACGAGGCACAACTTTGAGCGAAAGTTATGAGTTTCAAATTTTGTCCATTTTATTCCATGAATCATCCTATATTGTCCAAATATTGTGGAAAACAAAGAGCTAAGAGTTTGGGTGACAAACAACAAGAAAAACACATACGATTTACCATTTATGACACAAGGCACAACTTTGAGCAAGTGTTAGGAGTTTCAAATATTGTCAATTTCTTTGATTGAATCTTCTTATATTGTCAAAATATTGGGGGAAGACAAAGAGCTAAGTGTTTGGGCGACAAACAACACTAAAAACTCACACGGTTTTACCATTTACAACACAAGCCACCACTTTGAGCAAATGTAAGGCGTTTCAAATATTGTCAATTTCTTTGCGTGAATCATATTATATTGTCGAAATATTGGGGGAAAACATAGAGCTAAGAGTTTGGGCGACAAACAACAATGAAAACACCTATGGTTTACTATTTACGACACAAGGCACAACTTTGGGCAAAAGTTAGGAGTTTCAAATTTTGTCTATTTCTTTTAGTAAATCATCTTATATTGTCAAAATATTATTGGGAAACAGAGAGCTAAGGGTTTGGGCGACAAACAACACTAAAAACTCATACGTTTTATCATTTACCACAAGACACAACTTTGATCGATATTTATGAGTTTCAAATTTTGCAATTTCTTTCCGTGAATCATCTTATATTGTCAAAATATTGGAGGAAACGAAGAGCTTAGAGTTTGGGTGACAACCAAGACTAAACACTCATACGATTTACTATTTACGACACAAGGTACAACTTAGAACGAAAGTTATGAGTTTCAAATTTTGTCATTTTCTTTGCGTGAATCATCTTATATTGTTAAAATATTTGAGGGAAACAAAGAGCTAAGAGTTTGGGCTACAAACAACACTAAAAACACCTACGATTTACCATTTACGACACAAGGCACAACCTTGAACAAAAGTTATGAGTTTCAAATTCTGTCAATATCTTAAAGCGAATCATCTTATATTGTCAAAATATTGGGGGAAACAAAGAGGTAATATTTTCGGCGAAAAACAACACTAAAAACACATACTATTATCATTTATGAAACAAGGCACAACTTTGCGCTAAATATTGTCAAAATATTGGGGGAATACAAAGAGCAAAGAGTTTTGGCGACAAACAACACAAAAAACTTTTACGGTTTAACATTTACAGCACAAGGCAAAACTTTGAGCGGAAGTTATAAGTTTCAAACTTTATCGATTTCTTTCTGTGAATCATCTTATATTGTTAAAATATTGGTGGAAAACAAAGAGCTAAGAGTTTGGGCGACAAACAACACTAAAAACTAATTTGATTTACCATTTACGACACAAGGCACAACTTTGAACGAAAGTTATGAGTTTCAATTTTTGTCAGTTTTTTTCCATGAGTCATCTTAGATTGTCAAAATATTGGGGGGTGGGGAATAAAGAGCTAAGAGTTTGGGCGACAAACAACACTAAAAACTCATACGTTTTACCATTTATGACACGAGGCACAACTTTGAGCGAAAGTTATGAGTTTCAAATTTTGTCCATTTCATTCCATGAATCATCTTATATTGTCCAAATATTGTGGAAAACAAAGAGCTAAGAGTTTGGGTGACAAACAACAATAAAAACACATACGATTACCATTTATGACACAAGGCACAACTTTGAGCAAGTGTTAGGAGTTTCAAATATTTTCAATTTCTTTGATTGAATCATCTTATATTGTCAAAATATTGGGGGAAGACAAAGAGCTAAGTGTTTGGCCGATAAACAACACTAAAAACTCACACATTTTACCATTTACAACACAAGGCACAATTTTGAGCAAATGTAAGGCGTTTCAAATATTGTCAATTTCTTTGCATGAATCATATTATATTGTCAAAATATTGGGGGAAAACATAGAGCTAAGTGTTTGGGTGACAAACAACAATGAAAACACCTATGATTTACTATTTACGACACAAGGCACAACTTTGGGAAAAAGTTAGGAGTTTCAAATTTTGTCTATTTCTTATAGTGAATCACCTTATATTGTCAAAATACTATTGGGAAACAAAGAGCTAAGGGTTTGGGCGACAAACATGATAAGCACTACTTTGTAGGGCTTAACTAAGAGTTATTAGAGGTTTTATTGGTGCCATTCGGGTAGATTTAGACACATTCTTGTGTATGGCGTTTGGAGGCAAAGTTGGTGTTTTTGGAGGTGTTTGAGCTACTTTGGAGATCATGAAGACACTGAGGAAGGAAGCCATCAAGAGAAGACGCCAAGGAGTGAAGAGGAGACGGGTTGGTGCAAGGCAAAGGACAAGAGTGCCGAGCATTAACCGCGATCGCGGGCATGGGTGCCACGATCGCGGGACTCGGAGCATGTCGAGAGTTTTCTGCGGGCGCAGAGAGATTGAAGGGCGCGGAGCCACATGGGCCGCGATCAAGGTCCACCAACCGCGATCGCGGGTCTGACACGACAGAGGCTCGGACTTATTCCGAATTATCTTTTTAGTTTTATTTTCCCTTTTTCTTATTTCTATTTCAGTTATTTGCTTAATGGGCTAGGTCATTTGTTAGGGCCCTATAAATACTCTCCTTATGCATTAGGGTTAGAGCATCCACACTTTAGTTGCAATTTCAATTCATCGTTGTTTATTCCTTTGAAGTTTCTACCATGACTATGAGGAGCTAAGCCTCTTTGGCTTAGTCCGGTAATGGAAGCA
Source organism: Rheum nobile (assembly GCA_027886185.1). Classification (NCBI taxonomy): domain Eukaryota; kingdom Viridiplantae; phylum Streptophyta; class Magnoliopsida; order Caryophyllales; family Polygonaceae; genus Rheum; species Rheum nobile. Next base: position 357,028 of record WOAB01000585.1, on the reverse strand, counting down.
TGAGTTCGTTTCTCTGGTTGTGAGGTTTTGTTCCTATCTATCTATCCTATTGAGTTATATCTTTTCTCTAAGCAAATTCATATTTGAATGTTTGTTGGTTTATCTAGACTGATCACCTAGGTTTATTGCTTTCATTCATATTGCTAATACTAGGGAACTGTTGGGCTAACGCTCTAGTATAAGTAGCAAGCATTGATTGTTATCTGCATCTATGGATTATATCTATGTGGGAATTGGTTACATGGTAAATGCATCTGAGCGAGCGTTCTGTGTATCCTGGTTAATTCTTATATGCATTGTTGCCTTTGGGTTGAACCTTTAGTGGTACTAGGGTTATTCATTGGTAAGGGTTCTTTATGGAAGGTTTCCCTTTGAATTTACATAAGATCGGGACAGCAATAACCGAATAGGAAGATAGGACTTAATCTATGAACAACCTTTGAATGACTTATGTGGACATTACTTGGCTAAGTGTTTTTCTTTCTTGATATTTCATCCATTCTACTTTGCTTTGTTTGTTTCGTTTGTGACCAACCATACAACCCCCCTTTGTGACATTGCATGCTACCACCATTGAATTCCTTCCTTCTCTGTGGGATCGACCTTGACTTGCTTACTACACTTTGTTTAGTGAGGATTTTAGGATTTACTTTTGATTAGGGGTACGACGACTATCCCCCCGATCAAATTTTGGCGCCGTTGCCGGGGAAGGCAATTGCGAATTTTTGGTGTTTTGCATGCTTTGTGTGTTTTCGAATTTTTTTGAGTGATTTTCGTGTGTTTGCTTGTGTGTGTGGACCTATCTTATGGTCCACACCCGTACTGCTGACTCTCCATCTTTAGATCCTGATCCAGAGATTGAGAGAACTTTCTCCCAAGGACGCAGAGTAAATCGAGCTTTGGTCTTTGAGAATCCCACTTTTGAGATGGCGGACGAGGTACCACCACCTACGTTGAGGCAGCTGACTGCGCCTAACTTGACGCAACAGCCACTGGCCGTACAATTCCCTGAACTAGGCACGGGAGTGAACTTTGAGCTCAAGTCTGGTCTTATCCATCTTTTGCCTCAGTTCCATGGGCTAGCTGGAGAGGACCCAAACAAGCACCTCTCGGAGTTCCACGCCGTGTGCAGTTCCATGAAGCCACGGAATGTCACTGAGGATCAAATCACGTTGAGGGCTTTTCCTTTTTCACTTAAGGATTCAGCCAACGACTGGTTTTACTACCTCACCCCAGGAAGCATCAACACCTGAGAGAAAATGAAGAAGGCGTTCCTGGAAAAGTACTTTCCAGCAACGAAGCTGAACAGTCTGAAGCGCAACCTGAGCAACATAGAGCAGCATGGGACGGAGACACTCTACGAGTACTACGAGCGTTTCAAGAGGTTGTGCTCTAGCTGTCCCTATCACGGGTATTCAGACCAGGATTTGGTCTTATATCTGTACGGGGGATTGCTGGATGAAGAGCGACGAATGGTGAATGCAGCGTGTGAGGGAAACATACTGAACAAAACCCCTACCGCTGCATTTGAGATATTCAGCGAGTTGTCGGAAGGTTCAAGGCAATTCAGCAAGAGGGCGAGCGCCCAGGCTGTGAAAGCCACTTCAAGTGAGAATGTTCCCCCATCTATGGCTAGGGAAGTGAGCGAAATGAAGAAGATGATCAAGGTTTTGATGAGGAAGGAAGGACCCCAGAGGGTCAAGGAGTGCGAATTTTGCTATGCCACCACGCATGCAACTGACGCATGCCCTACACTCCATGAGGAGCCCACTGAGCAAGTCAACGCTGTTGGGGGGTACCAACAAAGACAACGGTACGACCCCTACTCCAGTACCTACAATCCGGGGTGGAGAGACCATCCTAACTTGAGGTACGGGAACACGCACAATGTGGAGAACCCCCCTGAGTTCCGACCAAGACCCCCTCAGCAATACTAGCAGCAGTCGCAGTACCCCCAGCGACCATTCCAAGGAGGCCAGCAGTTCGAGGCCCAGCAGAGCAGAGACCGCAAGGACAAGGAGCTCCCCGCGCTATGAATCTAGAGGACCAGGTCAATACACTGGCGCAGAACATGACCACGCTGACGCAAACAGTAGGAACCATGCAGCAAAACATGGTTCAATTCCAACATGAGACCAAGTCCAGTATCCAGAACCTGGAGAAGCAGGTAGGGCAGATCTCCCAGGCGGTTAGCAAGCTCGAAGCTAGAGAGTCACGAGCACTCCCATCTCAAACTGAGATTAATCCAAGGCAAAACGTCAACTGCATGACGTCAAGGCCAAGATGGGAGAATGAAGAAGAGAAGCTGGAATTAAAAGAGAAGTACGAGGCAAAACCGCAATCGCGGGGCGACAGCCGCGATCGCGGGTTTACGGAGCCAAAAGCCGAAAAAAACTCGAGCCTAAATTCGAGCATTAACCGCGACCGCGGGCATGACGACCGCGATCGTGGGGAACCAGTGTGAGAACCGCGATCGCGGGTTGACACCCGCGATCAACTCTCGGAAAGCGCTCCGCCTCGCAAGACATTTATGAACAAGTATGACTATCCGGAGGGATATTTTGACATCCCGGTGCCATTCCCTGCAGCATTAGAAGACGAAGGGAATACATAAATATACTGCGAGATATACCAGGGCTACCCGGAGAGCCCCTTCTTGAGAGAGCTACGCAGGACCATAGCGGAGCAAAAGGAGCGATCTAAGAAGAAGCCAAAGGTGAAGAAGGATATCTCGACTGTGGTGCAGAAGAGGATTCCCAAGAAGTGTAAGGATCCTGAAATGTTCAGCGTGCCCTGCAAGATTGGGGAGACTGAATTCAGCGAGACATTGCTGGATTTGGGAGCTTCAATCAATGTCTTGCCACTATCCGTCTACAACAACCTCGACGTTGGACCATTAGAGAGCACGGAAATCGTCATCCAACTGGTTGACAACTCCGTCATCACTCCCGAGGGCGTTGTGAAGGACGTACTGGTAAGCGTCGATACCCTTTTTTTTCCTGCAGACTTCTTTGTCATGAACACAGGGGAACGATGAGGACGAGTAATGCTAGGGAGGCCTTTCATGAAGACCTCCAACACAAAGATCTACATGGGCAGAGGCACAATCAGCATGGAGTTTGACAAGAGGAAGATAGAGTATAGGTTGGAGAACATTCCGGAGCATCCTCCAGATACAAGAGCAAGGAGTACGGTTGCAGGAGGCAACCCGGGATGAGAAGTACAGCAGGACGTCGTGTCGCGACGATAACTATGGAGCTGCTCGGGAGGCAACCCGAGGTATGAGTCGTTGAACTCATTTATGTTTTTACCTTTCTTAGGACTTAGATTTTATTTATCTTTCTTCTTCTTTCCACTTGTTTTTCTTTTTCTGTGGGCACTAGAAGTAACTATGCAGCGGAGGCCAGAATCGAACACCCGCGATCGCGGTTTCCCCTCGGCGATCCATGGTGAGTTCTAGCAAAAAAAAATCAAAAAAAAAATTCAAAAAATGGCCCACGGTTTAATAAAACCAGTGCGTTTTTTGAGGCAGTCAGCCTCGTAACTCGCGCCGACTGTTACGGATGCAGGGGCATTAACCCCGCGATCGCGGGCCCTCAGCCCCGTGATCGCGGGTGTTCATCGCGGCAATTATAAAGGCGAGAGGCGGTGGAGGCATTTTACAACACCTCCACCACCACCTCTCACTCTCACCAGATCGGATCTCCGACCCCGACCACCGCGACACCCCCCTACAGCCTCGCGACTATCGTTCCGACGCCGCGACGTCGTTTGGGTGAGATCTCCATTTTCCAAACTGTTGGATTTCTCATAGCCTCACGAGCCGCGATCGCTGGACCCACGCCAAACCCCGCGACCACCGCAGCGCCACCGCAAAGCACCAGAGCCATTTTTTCTCGAAGTTCGCTGCAAACCCAGAAACCGCGATCGCCGACATTAACCCCGCGATCGCGGCACATCTTCTCCAGCAAGCTTCGAGTCGAGCATAAACCGCGACCGCTCCCCACACCCCGCGATCGTGGGTCCCTCTGGTACTCTTTCAGTTGTGCTTTCTCGCTCCTTTTTTCCCACCATGGCAGCCTTTGTAGGCAACATGCGAAGCCAGAGGCACAGGCGCTACTACGAGACGTTCAGCACGCGGAAGTTTGTCCAGACGAAGTTCTTCGATCGGCCGACGCTGCAACGACTCGGACTGGAGGACTGCACACAACAGTTGCTGAGTCACGGAGGGCTCGGCAACTTCATTGACTTAGCCGCCCCGTCCTCGCACGAGCTGACCCTGGAGTTTCTGGCCACACTGGGGCGGCAGAGAATGATGTCCTACCAAGGTCTGCGGGACCTGTTTGGCGTTACTGAGGCTCCCGCCGAGGATTGGGAGGCCGCAAGCACCTTGCCAGAGCTCTTCTGGCAGGATGCGACCCGGGAGGTACTCAACCCCAGTGCTGTCGAGTATAACTACAAGCTGACGCACCCCTGTCTGAGGCTGGTGCACAAGGTGCTCGCCATGTCCTTCCTGGGACAGGGGGAGGTGAACAAGGTTCCGACGCTGGACCTTACAATGCTCTGGTGTTTGACACCGGAGAGCCACAACACCCCCGACTGGGTCGATTTGTTCCTCTCCAGCTGTCTCGGGCTGAGGGAGAAGACGGGCGGCAAGATCTCCATGGGGGGCATGGTGACGCTTATCGCCCAGCAATACGAGAACATCGCGGACCATTGGGATTTCCCCGCCGACATCTACACCTACAACATCACACTGCTGCGGAGATCCCATCTGCTGGAGGTCCGTGGTGGAGAGTACACCTGGCTCCCCAAGAAGGAAAGGACCCACCGAATGAGGTTGCCTCTTCCGATGCCTTATGGGCCCCAAGCGAGGGATTTTTACCTCTATGCCGATGGAGAGCAGGGGTCGTCGTCCGAAGACGAAAGGGACGACGACGACAACAACGAGGAGGAGGAAGCGACTGCAGCGGTGGACATGGAGAGCGATGTGCCATCCCCGCTGCGTTCCAGGGGCCCACCTGTTTACCTTGACTATACCTACCGGGCATCTGGGTCTCGTAGTGGATCTGGAGGGGCGCCCTGGGACCAGCTCCTGGACAGAATGGCCAACCTGCAGCTGAGGCAGGCCGAGCATATACGAAGGAGTGCCGAGTGGGAAAGCGGCATCTCCCAGAGGCTAGAGGAGCATGAGAGGAGAAGCGTTCAGTGGGAACGCCAAGTCTCCACCCGCCTGGATGAGCAGGAGCGGCGGAGCGCTGAGTGGCAGCGCAACATGGAGGTCAACCTTGCATACCACGCCAACCGCCTGGACAGTCACCTCACCACTGTTGAGGACCAGGTGGTTCAGATGCAGAGGAGAGCTGAGGCTTTCTTCAACGCTTATGTGTATTGGCCTCCACCCCAGTGAGTATTTCTATTTTCCCCTTATCTTTTTCTTGTCTTCCATACATTGAGGACAATGCATGATTTAAGCATGGGGGAGTAGAGTATTCACTATCTATCTTGTACATATTTCTTTTCCAGCATTGTACTTTGATTTTCAGCATTTCGAATTTCAGCATTTCTTTTAAAAAATAAAAAATAAAAAATTCGAAAATCCTGGGATAAGCTGAAAAACTGAAAGGGCGGCTTGGGTAAAAAGCAGGTGACCCGGACCAGCGCTAGGCTGGGGTAAAAAGGTGTCTGAGTGACGTGAGCATATGTGAGCACATCTATGAAAAAAAATATGAGTGGCTAGGATGAAAACCCGAAAGGGCTCCTAGGCAAAATGAGTGAAAAGAAAAGGAGTGTTTCTAGGATCTCATTTTACCGACGGGGCGACATAAGTAGATTAGTTGAAGAAGGATTGTCGGGTAGGTCACTCTGGGAGGCATAAGGAGTCATAGATGGAGGCTAGGATTAGAGGTGACTTTACACTATTGGATGTCCGGGTTGAGCTTGGGGGAAGTACTCTGCTTGCCCTCAAGTTTATTGAGTTGTGGATGTGTTGTAGATGAGATTGGTGCCAGGAGCTTTGGCATGGGTTAGGTAACTTTTAGTTGGAGGATATGCTTCCTGAGACCTTGGGTGCTACATTGGAGGAGTAGACTTTCTTTTAGTTTACTTGAGGATGAGCAAAGGTCTAAGCATGGGGGAGTTTGATAAGCACTACTTTGTACGGCTTAACTAAGAGTTATTAGAGGTTTTATTGGTGCCATTCGGGTAGATTTAGACACATTCTTGTGTATGGCGTTTGGAGGCGAAGTTGGTGTTTTTGGAGGTGTTTGAGCTACTTTGGAGATCATGAAGACACTGAGGAAGGAAGCCATCAAGAGAAGACGCCAAGGAGTGAAGAGGAGACGGGTTGGTGCAAGGCAAAGGACAAGAGTGCCGAGCATTAACCGCGATCGCGGGCATGGGTGCCGCGATCGCGGGACTCGGAGCATGTCGAGAGTTTTCTGCGGACGCGGAGAGATTGAAGGGCGCGGAGCCACATGGTCCGCGATCAAAGTCCACCAACCGCGATCGCGGGTCTAACACGGCAGAGGCTCGGACTTATTCCGAATTATCTTTTTAGTTTTCTTTTCCCTTTTTCTTATTTCTATTTCAGTTATTTGCTTAATGGGCTAGGTCATTTGTTAGGGCCCTATAAATACTCTCCTTATGCATTAGGGTTAGAGCATCCACACTTTAGTTGCAATTTCAATTCATCGTTGTTTATTCCTTTGAAGTTTCTACCATGACTATGAGGAGCTAAGCCTCTTTGGCTTAGTCCGGTAATGGAAGAATGAGTTCGTTCATCTGGTTGTGAGGTTTTGTTCCTATCTATCTATCCTATTGAGTTATATATTTTCTCTGAGCAAATTCATATTTGAATGTTTGTTGGTTTATCTAGACTGATCACCTAGGTTTATTGCTTTCATTCATATTGCTAATACTAGGGAACTGTTGGGCTAACGCTCTAGTATAAGTAGCAAGCATTGATTGTTATCTGCATCTGTGGATTATATCTATGTAGGAATTGATTACATGGTAAATGCATCTGAGCGAGCATTCTATGTATCCTGGTTAATTCTTATATGCATTGCTAAGTGTTTGGGTGACAAACAACAATGAAAACACCTATGATTTACTATTTACGACACAAGGCACAACTTTGGGAAAAAGTTAGGAGTTTCAAATTTTGTCTATTTCTTATAGTGAATCACCTTATATTGTCAAAATACTATTGGGAAACAAAGAGCTAAGGGTTTGGGCGACAAACATGATAAGCACTACTTTGTAGGGCTTAACTAAGAGTTATTAGAGGTTTTATTGGTGCCATTCAGGTAGATTTAGACACATTCTTGTGTATGGCGTTTGGAGGCGAAGTTGGTGTTTTTGGAGGTGTTTGAGCTACTTTAGAGATCATGAAGACACTGAGGAAGGAAGCCATCAAGAGAAGACGCCAAGGAGTGAAGAGGAGACGGGTTGGTGCAAGGCAAAGGACAAGAGTGCCGAGCATTAACCGCGATCGCGGGCATGGGTGCCACGATCGCGGGACTCGGAGCATGTCGAGAGTTTTCTGCGGGCGCGGAGAGATTGAAGGGCGCGGAGCCACATGGGCCGCGATCAAGGTCCACCAACCGCGATCGCGGGTCTCACACGACAGAGGCTCGGACTTATTCCGAATTATCTTTTTAGTTTTATTTTCCCTTTTTCTTATTTCTATTTCAGTTATTTGCTTAATGGGCTAGGTCATTTGTTAGGGCCCTATAAATACTCTCCTTATGCATTAGGGTTAGAGCATCCACACTTTAGTTGCAATTTCAATTCATCGTTGTTTATTCCTTTGAAGTTTCTACCATGACTATGAGGAGCTAAGCCTCTTTGGCTTAGTCCGGTAATGGAAGCATGAGTTCGTTCATCTGGTTGTGAGGTTTTGTTCCTATCTATCTATCCTATTGAGTTATATATTTTCTCTGAGCAAATTCATATTTGAATGTTTGTTGGTTTATCTAGACTGATCACCTAGGTTTATTGCTTTCATTCATATTGCTAATACTAGGGAACTGTTGGGCTAACGCTCTAGTATAAGTAGCAAGCATTGATTGTTATCTGCATCTGTGGATTATATCTATGTAGGAATTGATTACATGGTAAATGCATCTGAGCGAGCATTCTATGTATCCTGGTTAATTCTTATATGCATTGCTGCCTTTGGGTTGAACCTTTAGTGGTACTAGGGTTATTCATTGGTAAGGGTTCTTTGTGGAAGGTTTCCCTCTGAATTTACATAAGATCGGGACAGGAATAACCGAATAGGAAGATAGGACTTAATCTATGAACAACCTTTGAATGACTTATGTGGACATTACTTGGCTAAGTGTTTTTTTTTCTTGATATTTCATCCATTCTACTTTGCTTTGTTTGTTTCGTTTGTAACCAACCATACAACCCCCCTTTGTGACATTCCATGCTACCACCATTGAATTCCTTCATTCTCTGTGGGATCGACCCCGACTTGCTTACTATACTTTGTTTAGTGAGGATTTTAGGATCTACTTTTGATTAGGGGTACGACGACTATCCCCCCCGATCAAAACAACACTAAAGACTCATACGTTTTATCATTTACGAAACAAGGCACAACTTTGAGCGATATTTATGAGTTTCAAATTTTGTCAATTTCTTTCCGTGAATCATCTTATATTGTCAAAATATTGGAGGAAACAAAGAGCTTAGAGTTTGGGTGACAACCAACACTAAAAACTCATATGATTTACTATTTACGACACAAGGTACAACTTAGAACGAAAGTTATGAGTTTCAAATTTTATCATTTTCTTTGCGTGAATCATCTTATATTGTTAAAATATTTGAGGAAAACAAAGAGCTAAGAGTTTGGGCTACAAACAACACTAAAAACACCTACGATTTACCATTTACGACACAAGGCACAACCTTGAACAAAAGTTATGAGTTTCAAATTCTTTCAATATCTTTACGCGAATCATCTTATATTGTCAAAATATTGGGGGAAACAAAGAGGTAATATTTTAGGCAAAAAACAACACTAAAAACTCATACGACTACCATTTACGAAACAAGGCACAACTTTGCGCTAAATAATATCAAAATATTGGGGGAATACAAAGAGCAAAGAGTTTGGGCGACAAACAACACAAAAAACTTTTACGGTTTAACATTTACAACACAAGGCAAAACTTTGAGCGAAAGTTATAAGTTTCAAACTTTATCGATTTCTTTCTGTGAATCTTCTTATATTGTTAAAATATTAGTGGAAAACAAAGAGCTAAGAGTTTGGACGACAAACAACACTAAAAACTAATTTGATTTACCATTTACGACACAAGGCACAACTTTGAACGAAAGTTATGAGTTTCAATTTTTGTCAGTTTTTTTCCAAGAGTCATCTTATATTGTCAAAATATTGGGGGGGAATAAAGATCTAAGAGTTTGGGGAACAAACAACACTAAAAACTCATACGTTTTACCATTTATGACACGAGGCACAACTTTGAGCGAAAGTTATGAGTTTCAAATTTTGTCCATTTCATTCCATGAATCATCTTATATTGTCCAAATATTGTGGAAAACAAAGAGCTAAGAGTTTGGGTGACAAACAACACTAAAAACACATACGATTTACCATTTATGATACAAGGCACAACTTTGAGCAAATGTAAGGCGTTTCAAATATTGTCAATTTATTTGTGTGAATCATATTATATTGTCGAAATATTGGGGCAAAACATAGAGCTAAGAGTTTGGGCGACAAACAACAATGAAAATACCTATAATTTACTATTTATGACACAAGGCACAACTTTGGGCAAAAGTTAGGAGTTTCAAATTTTGTCTATTTCTTTTAGTGAATCATCTTATATTGTCAAAATACTACTAAAAAACAAAGAGCTAAGGGTTTGGGCGTCAAACAACACTAAAAACTCATACGTTTTATCATTTACGACACAAGGTACGACTTTGAGCGATATTTATGAGTTTCAAATTTTGTCAATTTCTTTCCGTGAATCATCTTATATTGTCAAAATATTGGAGAAAACAAAGAGCTTAGAGTTTGGGTGACAACCAACACTAAACACTCATACGATTTACTATTTATGACACAAGGTACAACTTAGAACGAAAGTTATGAGTTTCAAATTTTGTCATTTTCTTTGCGTGAATCATCTTTTATTGTTAAAATATTTGAGGGAAACAAAGAGCTAAGAGTTTGGGCTACAAAAAACACTAAAAACACCTACGATTTTCCATTTACGACACAAGGGCACAACCTTGAACAAAAGTTATGAGTTTCAAATTCTGTCAATATCTTTACGCGAATCATCTTATATTGTCAAAATATTGGGGGAAACAAAGAGGTAATATTTTAGGCGAAAAACAACACTAAAAACTCATACGATTACCATTTACGAAACAAGGCACAACTTTGCGCTAAATATTGTCAAAATATTGGGGGAATACAAAGAAAAAAGAGTTTGGGCGACAAACAACACAAAAAACGTTTACGGTTTAACATTTACAACACAAGGCAAAACTTTGAGCGAAAGTTATAAGTTTCAAACTTTATCGATTTCTTTCTGTGAATCTTCTTATATTGTTAAAATATTAGTGGAAAACAAAGAGCTAAGAGTTTGGGCGACAAACAACACTAAAAACTAATTTGATTTACCATTTACGACACAAGGCACAATTTTGAACGAAAGTTATGAGTTTCAATTTTTGTCAGTTTTTTTTCCATGAGTCATCTTATATTGTCAAAATATTGGGGGGGAGGGAATAAAGAGCTAAGAGTTTGGGCGACAAACAACACTAAAAACTCATACGTTTACCATTTATGACACGAGGCACAACTTTGAGCAAAAGTTATGAGTTTCAAATTTTGTCCATTTCATTCCATGAATCATCTTATATTGTCCAAATATTGTGGAAAACAAAGAGCTAAGAGTTTGGGTGACAAACAACACTAAAAACACATACGATTTACCATTTATGACACAAGGCACAACTTTGAGCAAATGTAAGGCGTTTCAAATATTGTCAATTTATTTGTGTGAATCATATTATATTGTCGAAATATTGCGGGAAAACATAGAGCTAAGAGTTTGGGAGACAAACAACAATGAAAACACCTATGATTTACTATTTACGACACAAGGCACAACTTTGGGCAAAAGTTAGGAGTTTCAAATTTTGTCTTTTTCTTTTAGTGAATCATCTTATATTGTCAAAATACTACTAAAAAACAAAGAGCTAAGGGTTTGGGAGTCAAACAACAATAAAAACTCATACGTTTTATCATTTACGACACAAGGCACAACTTTGAGCGATATTTATGAGTTTCAAATTTTGTAAAATTCTTTCCGTGAATCATCTTATTTGTCAAAATATTGGAGGAAAAAAGTTCTTAGAGTTTGGGTGACAACCAACACTAAACACTCATACGATTTACTATTTACGACACAAGGTACAACTTAGAACGAAAGTTATGAGTTACAAATTTTGTCATTTTCTTTGCGTGAATCATCTTATATTGTTAAAATATTTGAGGGAAACAAAGATCTAAGAGTTTGGGCTACAAAAAACACTAAAAATACCTACGATTTTCCATTTACGACACAAGGCACAACCTTGAACAAAAGTTATGAGTTTCAAATTCTGTCAATATCTTTACGCGAATCATCTTATATTGTCAAAATATTGGGGGAAACAAAGAAGTAATATTTTAGGCAAAAAACAACACCAAAAACTCATACGATTACCATTTACGAAACAAGGCACAACTTTGCGCTAAATATTGTCAAAATATTGGGGGAATACAAAGATCAAAAAGTTTGGGCGACAAACAACACAAAAAACTTTTACGGTTTAACATTTAAAGAATAAGGCAAAACTTTGAGCGAAAGTTATAAGTTTCAAACTTTATCGATTTCTTTCTGTGAATCATCTTATATTGTTAAAATATTGGTGGAAAACAAAGAGCTAAGAGTTTGGGCGACAAACAACACTAAAAACTAATTTGATTTTAAAATTTACGACACAAGGCACAACTTTGACCGAAAGTTATGAGTTTTAATTTTTGTCAGTTTTTTTCCATGAGTCATCTTATATTGTCAAAATATTGGGGGGGGGGGGGGGGGGGGGAATAAAGAGCTAAGAGTTTGGGCGACAAACAACACTGAAAACTCATACGTTTACCATTTATGACACGAGGCACAACTTTGAGCAAAAGTTATGAGTTTCAAATTTTGTCCATTTCATTCCATGAATCATCTTATATTGTCCAAATATTGTGGAAAACGAAGAGCTAAGAGTTTGGGTGACAAACAACACTAAAAACACATACGATTTACCATTTATGACACAAGGCACAACTTTGAGCAAATGTAAGGCGTTTCAAATATTGTCAATTTATTTGTGTGAATCATATTATATTGTCAAAATATTGCGGGAAAACATAGAGCTAAGAGTTTGGGAGACAAACAACAATGAAAACACCTATGATTTACTATTTACGACACAAGGCACAACTTTGAGCAAAAGTTAGGAGTTTCAAATTTTGTCTATTTCTTTTAGTGAATCATCTTATATTGTCAAAATACTATTGGGAATCAAAGAGCTAAGGGTTTGGGAGTCAAACAACAATAAAAACTCATACGTTTTATCATTTACGACACAAGGCACAACTTTGAGCGATATTTATGAGTTTCAAATTTTGTAAAATTCTTTCCGTGAATCATCTTATTTGTCAAAATATTGGAGGAAATAAAGTTCTTAGAGTTTGGGTGACAACCAACACTAAACACTCATACGATTTACTATTTACGACACAAGGTACAACTTACAACGAAAGTTATGAGTTTCAAATTTTGTCATTTTCTTTGCGTGAATCATCTTATATTGTTAAAATATTTGAGGGAAACAAATATCTAAGAGTTTGGGCTACAAAAAACACTAAAAACACCTACGATTTTCCATTTACGACACAAGGCACAACCTTGATCAAAAGTTATGAGTTTCATATTCTGTCAATATCTTTACGCGAATCATCTTATATTGTCAAAATATTGGGGGAAACAAAGAGGTAATATTTTGGGCGAAAACCAACACCAAAAACTCATACGATTACCATTTACGAAACAAGGCACAACTTTGTGCTAAATGTTGTCAAAATATTGGGGGAATACAAAGATCAAAGAGTTTGGGCGACAAACAACACAAAAAACTTTTACGGTTTAACATTTAAAGAATAAGGCAAAACTTTGAGCAAAAGTTATAAGTTTCAAACTTTATCGATTTCTTTCTGTGAATCATCTTATATTGTTAAAATATTGGTGGAAAACAAAGAGCTAAGAGTTCGGGCGACAAACAACACTAAAAACTAATATGATTTTAACATTTACGACACAAGGCACAACTTTGACCGAAAGTTATGAGTTTCAATTTTTGTCCGTTTTTTTCCATGAGTCATCTTATATTGTCAAAATATTGGGGGGGGGGGGGAAGAAAGAGCTAAGAGTTTGGGCGACAAACAACACTAGAAACTCATACGTTTACCATTTATGACACGAGGCACAACTTTGAGCGAAAGTTATGAGTTTCAAATTTTGTCCATTTCATTCCATGAATCATCTTATATTGTCCAAATATTGTGGAAAACAAAGAGCTAAGAGTTTGGGTGACAAACAACACTAAAAACACATACAATTTACCATTTATGACACAAGGCACAACTTTGAGCAAATGTAAGGCGTTTCAAATATTGTCAATTTATTTGTGTGAATCATATTATATTGTCGAAATATTGCGGGAAAACATAGAGCTAAGAGTTTGGGAGACAAACAACAATGAAAACACCTATGATTTACTATTTACGACACAAGGCACAACTTTGGGCAAAAGTTAGGAGTTTCAAATTTTGTCTATTTCTTTTAGTGAATCATCTTATATTGTCAAAATACTATTGGGAAACAAAGAGCTAAGGGTTTGGGAGTCAAACAACACTAAAAACTCATACGTTTTATCATTTACGACACAAGGCACAACTTTGAGCGATATTTATGAGTTTCAAATTTTGTAAAATTCTTTCCGTGAATCATCTTATTTGTCAAAATATTGGAGGAAACAAAGTTCTTAGAGTTTGGGTGACAACCAACACTAAACACTCATACGATTTACTATTTATGACACAAGGTACAACTTAGAACGAAAGTTATGAGTTTCAAATTTTGTCATTTTCTTTGCGTGAATCATCTTATATTGTTAAAATATTTGAGGGAAACAAAGAGCTAAGAGTTTGGGCTACAAAAAACACTAAAAACACCTACGATTTTCCATTTACGACACAAGGCACAACCTTGAACAAAAGTTATGAGTTTCAAATTCTGTCAATATCTTTACGCGAATCATCTTATATTGTCAAAATATTGGGGGAAACAAAGAGGTAATATTTTGGGCGAAAACCAACACCCAAAACTCATACGATTACCATTTACGAAACAAGGCACAACTTTGCGCTAAATATTGTCAAAATATTGGGGGAATACAAAGATCAAAGAGTTTGGGCGACAAACAACACAAAAAACTTTTACGGTTTAACATTTATAGAATAAGGCAAAACTTTGAGCGAAAGTTATAAGTTTTAAACTTTATCAATTTCTTTCTGTGAATCATCTTATATTGTTAAAATATTGGTGGAAAACAAAGAGCTAAGAGTTTGGGCGACAAACAACACTAAAAACTAATTTGATTTATCATTTACGACACAAGGCACAACTTTGAACGAAAGTTATGAGTTTCAAATTTTGTCCATTTCATTCTATGAATCATCTTATATTGTCCAAATATTGTGGAAAACAAAGAGCTAAGAGTTTGGGTGACAAACAACACAAAAAACACATACGATTTACCATTTATGACACAAGGCACAAATTTGAGCAAATGTAAGGCGTTATAAATATTGTCAATTTCTTTGCGTGAATCATATTATATTGTCAAAATATTGGGGGAAAACATAGAGCTAAGAGTTTGGGCGACAAACAACAATGAAAACACCTATGATTTACTATTTACGACACAAGGCACAACTTTGGGCAAAAGTTAGGAGTTTCAAATTTTGTCTATTTCTTTTAGTGAATCATCTTATATTGTCAAAATACTATTGGGAAACAAAGAGCTAAGGGTTTGGGCGACAAACAACACTAAAAACTCATACGTTTTATCATTTACGACACAAGGCACAACTTTGAGCGATATTTATGAGTTTCAAATTTTGTAAATTTATTTTCGTGAATTTATATTGTCAAAATATTTGGGGAAACAAAGAGCTTAGAGTTTGGGTGACAACCAACACTAAACACTCATACGATTTACTATTTACGACACAAGGTACAACTTAGAACGAAAGTTATGAGTTTCAAATTTTGTTATTTTCTTTGCGTGAATCATCTTTTATTGTTAAAATATTTGAGGGAAACAAAGAGCTAAGAGTTTGGGCTACAAACAACATTAAAACACCTACGATTTACCATTTACGACACAAGGCACAACCTTGAACAAAAGTTATGAGTTTCAAATTCTGTCAATATCTTTACGCGAATCATCTTATATTGTCAAAATATTGGGGGAAACAAAGAGGTAATATTTTGGGCGATAAACAACAATAAAAACTCATACGATTACCATTTATGAAACAAGGCACAACTTTGCGCTAAATATTGTCAAAATATTGGGGGAATACAAAGAGCAAAGAGGTTGGGCGACAAACAAGACAAAAAACTTTTACGGTTTAACATTTACAGCAGAAGGCAAAACTTTGAGAGAAAGTTATAAGTTTCAAACTTTATCGATTTCTTTCTGTGAATCATCTTATATTATTAAAATATTGGTGGAAAACAAAGAGCTAAAAGTTTGGGCGACAAATAACACTAAAAACTAATATGATTTATCATTTACGACACAAGGCACAACTTTGAACGAAAGTTATGAGTTTCAATTTTTGTATGTTTTTTCCATGAGTCATCTTATATTGTCAAAATATTGGTGGGGAATAAAGAGCTAAGAGTTTGGGCGACAAACAACTCTAAAAACTCATACGTTTAACCATTTATGACACGAGGCACAACTTTGAGCGAAAGTTATGAGTTTCAAATTTTGTCCATTTCATTCCATGAATCATAATATATTGTCCAAATATTGTGGAAAACAAAGAGCTAAGAGTTTGGGTGACAAACAACAATAAAAACACATACGATTTACCATTTATGACACAAGGCACAACTTTGAGCAAGTGTTAGGAGTTTCAAATATTGTCAATTTCTTTGATTGAATCATCTTATATTGTCAAAATATTGGGGGAAGACAAAGAGCTAAGTGTTTGAGCGACAAACAACACTAAAAACTCACACGGTTTACCATTTACAACACAAGACACAACTTTGAGCAAATGTAAGGCGTTTCAAATATTGTCAATTTCTTTGCGTGAATCATATTATATTGTCGAAATAATGGGGGAAAACATAGAGCTAAGAGTTTAGGCGATAAAACAACAATGAAAACACCTATGATTTACTATTTACGACACAAGGCACAACTTTGGGCAAAAGTTAGGAGTTTCAAATTTTGTCTATTTCTTTTAGTGAATCATCTTATATTGTCAAAATACTTTTGCGAAACAAAGAGCTAAGGGTTTGGGTGACAAATAACACTAAAAACTCATACGTTTTACCATTTACGATACAAGGCACAACTTTGAGCGATATTTATGAGTTTCAAATTTTGTCAATTTCTTTTCGTGAATCATCTTTTATTGTAAAAATATTGGAGGAAACAAAGAGCTTAGAGTTTGGGTGACAACCAACACTAAACACTCATACGATTTACTATTTACCACACAAGGTACAACTTAGAACGAAAGTTATGAGTTTCAAATTTTGTCATTTTCTTTGCGTGAATAATCTTATATTGTTAAAATATTTGAGGGAAACAAAGAGCTAAGAGTTTGGGCTGGAAACAACACTAAAAACACCTACGATTTACCATTTACGACACAAGGCACAACCTAGAACAAAAGTTATGAGTTTCAAATTCTGTCAAATCTTTACGCGAATCATCTTATATTGTCAAAATATTGGGGAAAACAAAGAGGTAATATTTTGGGCGAAAAACAACACTAAAAACTCATACGATTACCATTTACGAAACAAGGCACAACTTTGAGCTAAATATTGTCAAAATATTGGGGTAATACAAAGAGACAAGAGTTTGGGCGACAAACAACACAAAAAACCTTTTCGGTTTAACATTTACAGCAAAAGGCAAAACTTTGAGCGAAAGTTATAAGTTTCAAACTTTATCGATTTCTTTCTGTGAATCATCTTATATTGTTAAAATATTTGAGGGAAACAAAGAGCTAAGAGTTTGGGCTACAAACAACACTAAAAACACCTACGATTTACCATTTACGACACAAGGCACAACCTTGAACAAAAGTAATGAGTTTCAAATTCTATCAATAATATCTTTACGCGAATCATCTTATATTGTCAAAATATTGGGGGAAACAAAGAGGTAATATTTTGGGCGAAAAACAACACAAAAAACTCATACGATTACCATTTACGAAACAAGGCACAACTTTGAGCTAAATATTGTCAAAATATTGGCGGAATACAAAGAGCAAAGAGTTTGGGCGACAAACAACACAAAAAACCTTTACGGTTTAACATTTACAGCACAAGGCAAAACTTTGAGCGAAAGTTATAAGTTTCAAACTTTATCGATTTCTTTCCGTGAATCATCTTATATTGTTAAAATATTGGTGGAAAACAAAGAGCTAAGAGTTTGGGCGACAAACAACACTAAAAACTAATATGATTTACCATTATTTACGACACAAGGCACAACTTTGAATGAAAGTTATGAGTTTTAATTTTTGTCAGTTTTTTTCCATGAGTCATCTTATATTGTCAAAATATTGGGTGGTAATAAAGAGCTAAGAGTTTGGGCGACAAACAACACTAAAAACTCATACGTTTTACCATTTATGACAGGAGGCACAACTTTGAGCGAGAGTTATGAGTTTCAAATTTTGTCCATTTCATTCCAGGAATCATCTTATTTTGTCCAAATATTGTGGAAAACAAAGAGCTAAGAGTTTGGGTGACAAACAACAACAAAACACATACGATTTATCATTTATGACACAAGGCACAACTTTGAGCAAGTGTTAGGAGTTTCAAATATTGTCAATTGCTTTGATTGAATCATCTTATATTGTCAAAATATTGGGGGAAGAGAAACAACTAAGTGTTTGGGCGACAAATAACACTAAAAACTCACACGTTTTACCATTTACAACACAAGGCACTACTTTGAGCAAATGTAAGGCGTTTCAAATATTGTCAATTTCTTTGCGTGAATCATATTATATTGTCGAAATATTGGGGGAAAACATAGAGCTAAAAGTTTGGGCGACAAACAACAATGAAAACACCTATGATTTACTATTTACGACACAAGGCACAACTTTGGGCAAAAGTTAGGAGTTTCAAATTTTGTCTATTTCTTTTAGTGAATCAGCTTAAATACTATTGGGAAACAAAGAGCTAAGGGTTTGGGCGACAAACAACACTAAAAACTCATACGTTTTATCATTTACGACACAAGGCACAACTTTGAGCGATATTTATGAGTTTCAAATTTTGTCAATTTCTTTCCGTGAATCATCTTTTATTGTAAAAATATTGGAGGAAACAAAGAGCTTAGAGTTTGGGTGACAACCAACACTAAACACTCATACGATTTACTATTTACGACTCAAGGTACAACTTAGAACGAAAGTTATGAGTTTCAATTTTTGTTATTTTCTTTGCGTGAATAATCTTATATTGTTAAAATATTTGAGGGTAACAAAGAGCTAAGAGTTTGGGCTACAAACAACACTAAAAACACCTACGATTTACCATTTACGACACAAGGCACAACCTAGAACAAAAGTTATGAGTTTCAAATTCTGTCAAATCTTTACGCGAATCATCTTATATTGTCAAAATATTGGGGGAAACAAAGAGGTAATATTTTGGGTGAAAAACAACACTAAAAACTCATACGATTACCATTTACGAAACAAGGCACAACTTTGAGCTAAATATTGTCAAAATATTGGGGGAATACAAAGAGCAGAGAATTTGGGCGACAAACAACACAAAAATCCTTTACGGTTTAACATTTACAGCACAAGGCAAAACTTTGAGCGAAAGTTATAAGTTTCAAACTTTATCGATTTCTTTCCATGAATCATCTTATATTGTTAAAATATTGGTGAAAAACAAAGAGCTAAGAGTTTGGGCGACAAACAACACTAAAAACTAATATGATTTACCATTATTTACGACACAAGGCACAACTTCGAACGAAAGTTATGAGTTTTAATTTTTGTCAGTTTTTTTCCATGAGTCATCTTATATTGTCAAAATATTGGGTGGGAATAAAGAGCTAAGGGTTTGGGCGACAAACAACACTAAAAACTCATACGTTTTACCATTTATGACACGAGGCACAACTTTGAGCGAAAGTTATGAGTTTCAAATTTTGTCCATTTCATTCCAGGAATCATCTTATATTGTCCAAATATTGTGGAAAACAAAGAGCTAAGAGTTTGGGTGACAAACAACAACAAAACACATACGATTTATCATTTATGACACAAGGCACAACTTTGAGCAAGTGTTAGGAGTTTCAAATATTGTCAATTGCTTTGATTGAATCATCTTATATTGTCAAAATATTGGGGGAAGAGAAACAACTAAGTGTTTGGGCGACAAATAACACTAAAAACTCACACGGTTTACCATTTACAACACAAGGCACTACTTTGAGCAAATGTAAGGCGTTTCAAATATTGTCAATTTCTTTGCGTGAATCATATTATATTGTCGAAATATTGGGGGAAAACATAGAGCTAAAAGTTGGGCGACAAACAACAATGAAAACACCTATGATTTACTATTTATGACACAAGGCACAACTTTGGGCAAAAGTTAGGAGTTTCAAATTTTGTCTATTTCTTTTAGTGAATCAGCTTAAATACTATTGGGAAACAAAGAGCTAAGGGTTTGGGCGACAAACAACACTAAAAACTCATACGTTTTATCATTTACGACACAAGGCACAACTTTGAGCGATATTTATGAGTTTCAAATTTTGTCAATTTCTTTCCGTGAATCATCTTTTATTGTAAAAATAATGGAGGAAACAAAGAGCTTAGAGTTTGGGTGATAACCAACACTAAACACTCATACGATTTACTATTTACGACTCAAGGTACAACTTAGAACGAAAGTTATGAGTTTCAAATTTTGTCATTTTCTTTGCGTGAATAATCTTATATTGTTAAAATATTTGAGGGAAACAAAGAGCTAAGAGTTTGGGCTGGAAACAACACTAAAAACACCTACGATTTACCATTTACGACACAAGGCACAACCTAGAACAAAAGTTATGAGTTTCAAATTCTGTCAAATCTTTACGCGAATCATCTTATATTGTCAAAATATTGGGGGAAACAAAGAGCTAATATTTTGGGTGAAAAACAACACTAAAAACTCATACGATTACCATTTACGAAACGAGGCACAACTTTGAGCTAAATATTGTCAAAATATTGGGGGAATACAAAGAGCAGAGAGTTTGGGCGACAAACAACACAAAAAACCTGTACGGTTTAACATTTACAGCACAAGGCAAAACTTTGAGCGAAAGTTATAAGTTTCAAAATTTATCGATTTCTTTCCGTGAATCATCTTATATTGTTAAAATATTGGTGGAAAACAAAGAGCTAAGAGTTTGGGCGACAAACAACACTAAAAACTAATATGATTTACCATTATTTACGACACAAGGCACAACTTTGAACGAAAGTTATGAGTTTTAATTTTTGTCAGTTTTTTTCCATGAGTCATCTTATATTGTCAAAATATTGGGTGGGAGGCACAACTTTGAACGAAAGCTAAGGGTTTGGGCAACAAACAACACTAAAAACTCATACGTTTTACCATTTATGACACGAGGCACAACTTTGAGCGAAAGTTATGAGTTTCAAATTTTGTCCATTTCATTCCAGGAATCATCTTATATTGTCCAAATATTGTGGAAAACAAAGAGCTAAGAGTTTGGGTGACAAACAACAACAAAACACATACGATTTATCATTTATGACACAAGGCACAACTTTGAGCAAGTGTTAGGAGTTTCAAATATTGTCAATTGCTTTGATTGAATCATCTTATATTGTAAAAATATTGGGGGAAGAGAAACAACTAAGTGTTTGGGCGACAAATAACACTAAAAACTCACACGGTTTACCATTTACAACACAAGGCACTACTT
Source organism: Rheum nobile (assembly GCA_027886185.1). NCBI lineage: Eukaryota > Viridiplantae > Streptophyta > Magnoliopsida > Caryophyllales > Polygonaceae > Rheum > Rheum nobile. The sequence goes on along the minus strand of WOAB01000585.1, from coordinate 335,635 downwards.
TGAGCAAATGTAAGGCGTTTCAAATATTGTCAATTTCTTTGCGTGAATCATATTATATTGTCGAAATATTGGGGGAAAACATAGAGCTAAAAGTTTGGGCGACAAACAACAATGAAAACACCTATGATTTACTATTTACGACACAAGGCACAACTTTGGGCAAAAGTTAGGAGTTTCAAATTTTGTCTATTTCTTTTAGTGAATCAGCTTAAATACTATTGGGAAACAAAGAGCTAAGGGTTTGGGCGACAAACAACACTAAAAACTCATACGTTTTATCATTTACGACACAAGGCACAACTTTGAGCGATATTTATGAGTTTCAAATTTTGTCAATTTCTTTCCGTGAATCATCTTATATTGTCAAAATATTGGAGGAAACAAAGAGCTTAGAGTTTGGGTGACAACCAACACTAAACACTCATACGATTTACTATTTACGACACAAGGTACAACTTAGAACGAAAGTTATGAGTTTCAAATTTTGTCATTTTCTTTACGTGAATCATCTTATATTGTTAAAATATTTGAGGGAAACAAAGTGCTAAGAGTTTGGGCTACAAACAACACTAAAAACACCGACGATTTACCATTTACGACACAAGGCACAACTTTGAACGAAAGTTATCAGTTTCAATTTTTGTAAGTTTTTTTCCATGAGTCATCTTATATTGTCAAAATATTGGGGGCGAATAAAGAGCTAAGAGTTTGGGCGACAAACAACACTAAAAACTCATACGTTTAACCATTTATGACACGAAGCACAACTTTGAGCGAAAGTTATGAGTTTCAAATTTTGTCCATTTCATTCCATGAATCATCACATATTGTCCAAATATTGTGAAAAATAAGAGCTAAGAGTTTGGGTGACAAACAACAATAAAAACACATACGATTTACCATTTATGACACAAGACACAGCTTTGAGCAAGTGTTAGGAGTTTCAAAAATTGTCAATTTCTTTGATTGAATCATCTTATATTGTCAAAATATTGGGGGAAGACAAAGAGCTAAGTGTTTGAGCGACAAACAACACTAAAAACTCACACGGTTTACCATTTACAACACAAGACATAACTTTAAGCAAATGTAAGGCGTTTCAAATATTGTCAATTTCTTTGCGTGAATCATATTATATTGTCGAAATATTGGGGGAAAACATAGAGCTAAAAGTTTGGGCGACAAACAACAATGAAAACACCTATGATTTACTATTTATGACACAAGGCACAACTTTGGGCAAAAGTTAGGAGTTTCAAATTTTGTCTATTTCTTTAAGTGAATCATCTTATATTGTCAAAATACTTTTGGGAAACAAAGAGCTAAGGGTTTGGGCGACAAATAACACTAAAAACTCATACGTTTTATCATTTACGACACAATGCACAACTTTGAGCGATATTTATGAGTTTCAAATTTTGTCAATTTATTTCCGTGAATCATCTTTTATTGTCAAAATATTGGAGGAAACAAAGAGCTTAGAGTTTGGATGACAACCAACACTAAACACTCATACGATTTACTATTTACGACACAAGGTACAACTTAGAACGAACGTTATGAGTTTCAAATTTTGTCATTTTCTTTGCGTGAATAATCTTATATTGTTAAAATATTTGAGGGAAACAAAGAGCTAAGAGTTTGGGCTACAAACAACACTAAAAACACCTACGATTTACCATTTACGACACAAGGTACAACCTAGAACAAAAGTTATGAGTTTCAAATTCTGTCAATATCTTTACGCGAATCATCTTATATTGTCAAAATATTGGGGGAAACAAAGAGGTAATATTTTGGGCGAAAAACAACACTAAAAACTCATACGATTACCATTTACGAAACAAGGCACAACTTTGAGCTAAATATTGTCAAAATATTGGGGGAATACAAAGAGCAAAGAGTTTGGGCGACAAACAACACAAAAAACCTTTACGGTTTAACATTTACAGCACAAGGCAAAACTTTGAGAGAAAGTTATAAGTTTTAAACTTTATCGATTTCTTTCTGTGAATCATCTTATATTGTTAAAATATTGGTGGAAAACAAAGAGCTAAGAGTTTGGGCGACAAACAACACTAAAAACTAATATGATTTACCATTATTTACGACACAAGGCACAACTTTGAACGAAAGTTATGAGTTTTAATTTTTATCAGTTTTTTTCCATGAGTCATCTTATATTGTCAAAATATTGGGTGGGAATAAAGAGCTAAGAGTTTGGGCGACAAACCACACTAAAAACTCATACGTTTTACCATTTATGACACGAGGCACAACTTTGAGCGAAAGTTATGAGTTTCAAATTTTGTCCATTTCATTCCATGAATCATCTTATATTGTCCAAATATTGTGGAAAACAAAGAGCTAAGAGTTTGGGTGACAAACAACAATAAAAACACATACGATTTACCATTTATGACACAAGGCACAACTTTGAGCAAGTGTTAGGAGTTTCAAATATTGTCAATTTCTTTGATTGAATCATCTTATATTGTCAAAATATTGGGGGAAGACAAAGAGCTAAGTGTTTGAGCGACAAACAACACTAAAAACTCACACGGTTTACCATTTACAACTCAAGACACAACTTTAAGCAAATGTAAGGCGTTTCAAATATTGTCAATTTCTTTGCGTGAATCATATTATATTGTCGAAATATTGGGGGAAAACATAGAGCTAAGAGTTTGGGCGATAAAACAACAATGAAAACACCTATGATTTACTATTTACGACACAAGGCACAACTTTGGGCAAAAGTTAGGAGTTTCAAATTTTGTCTATTTCTTTTAGTGAATCATCTTATATTGTCAAAATACTTTTGGGAAACAAAGAGCTAAGGGTTTGGGTGACAAATAACACTAAAAACTCATACGTTTTATCATTTACGATACAATGCACAACTTTGAGCGATATTTATGAGTTTCAAATTTTGTCAATTTCTTTCCGTGAATCATCTTTATTGTCAAAATATTGGAGGAAACAAAGAGCTTAGAGTTTGGGTGACAACCAACACTAAACACTCATACGATTTACTATTTACGACACAAGGTACAACTTAGAACGAACGTTATGAGTTTCAAATTTTGTCATTTTCTTTGCGTGAATAATCTTATATTGTTAAAATATTTGAGGGAAACAAAGAGCTAAGAGTTTGGGCTACAAACAACACTAAAAACACATACGATTTACCATTTACGACACAAGGCACAACCTAGAACAAAAGTTATGAGTTTCAAATTCTGTCAATATCTTTACGCGAATCATCTTATATTGTCAAAATATTGGGGGAAACAAAGAGGTAATATTTTGGGCGAAAAACAACACTAAAACTCATACGATTACCATTTACGAAACAAGGCACAACTTTGAGCTAAATATTGTCAAAATATTGGGGGAATACAAAGAGCAAAGAGTTTGGGCGACAAACAACACAAAAAACCTTTACGGTTTAACATTTACAGCACAAGGCAAAACTTTGAGAGAAAGTTATAAGTTTCAAACTTTATCGATTTCTTTCTGTGAATCATCTTATATTGTTAAAATATTGGTGGAAAACAAAGAGCTAAGAGTTTGGGCGACAAACAACACTAAAAACTAATATGATTTACCATTATTTACGACACAAGGCACAACTTTGAACGAAAGTTATGAGTTTTAATTTTTATCAGTTTTTTTCCATGAGTCATCTTATATTGTCAAAATATTGGGTGGGAATAAAGAGCTAAGAGTTTGGGCGACAAACCACACTAAAAACTCATACGTTTTACCATTTATGACACGAGGCACAACTTTGAGCGAAAGTTATGAGTTTCAAATTTTGTCCATTTCATTCCATGAATCATCTTATATTGTCCAAATATTGTGGAAAACAAAGAGCTAAGAGTTTGGGTGACAAACAACAATAAAAACACATACGATTTACCATTTATGACACAAGGCACAGCTTTGAGCAAGTGTTAGGAGTTTCAAATATTGTTAATTTCATTGATTGAATCATCTTATATTGTCAAAATTTTAGGGGAAGAGAAACAGTTAAGTGTTTGGGCGACAAACAACACTAAAAACTCACACGGTTTACCATTTACAACACAAGGCACTACTTTGAGCAAATGTAAGGCGTTTCAAATATTGTCAATTTATTTGCGTGAATCATATTATATTGTCGAAATATTAGGGGAAAACATAGAGCTAAAAGTTTGGGCGACAAACAACAATGAAAACACCTATGATTTACTATTTACGACACGAGGCACAACTTTGGACAAAAGTTAGGAGTTTCAAATTTTGTCTATTTCTTTTAGTGAATCATCTTATATTGTCAAAATACTATTGGGAAACAAAGAGCTAAGGATTTGGGCGACAAACAACACTAAAAACTCATACGTTTTATCATTTACGACACAAGGTACGACTTTGAGCGATATTTATGAGTTTCAAATTTTGTCAATTTATTTTCGTGAATCATCTTATATTGTCAAAATATTGGAGGAAACAAAGAGCTTAGAGTTTGGGTGACAACCAACACTAAACACTCATACGATTTACTATTTATGACACAAGGTACAACTTAGAACGAAAGTTATGAGTTTCAAATTTTGTCATTTTCTTTGCGTGAATCATCTTATATTGTTAAAATATTTGAGGAAAACAAAGAGCTAAGAGTTTGGGCTACAAACAACACCAAAAACACCTACGATTTACCATTTACGACACAAGGCACAACCTTGAACAAAAGTTATGAGTTTCAAATTCTGTCAATATCTTTACGCGAATCATCTTATATTGTCAAAATATTGGGGGAAACAAAGAGGTAATATTTTGGGCGAAAAACAACACTAAAAACTCATACGATTACCATTTACGAAACAAGGCACAACTTTGAGCTAAATATTGTCAAAATATTGGGGGAATGCAAAGAGCAAATAGTTTGGGCGACAAACAGCACAAAAAACCGTTACAGTTTAACATTTACAGCACAAGGCAAAACTTTGAGCGAAAGTTATAAGTTTCAAACTTTATCGATTCTTTCTGTGAATCATATTATATTGTTAAAATATTGGTGGAAAACAAAGAGCTAAGAGTTCGGGCGACAAACAACACTAAAAACTAATATGATTTTAACATTTACGACACAAGGCACAACTTTGACCGAAAGTTATGAGTTTCAATTTTTGTCAGTTTTTTTTTCATGAGTGATCTTATATTGTCAAATAATTGGCGGGAATAAAGAGCTAAGAGTTTGGGCGACAAACAACACTAAAAACTCATACGTTTTACCATTTATGACACGAGGCACAACTTTGAGCGAAAGTTATGAGTTTCAAATTTTGTCCATTTCATTCCATGAATCATCTTATATTGTCCAAATATTGTGGAACACAAAGAGCTAAGAATTTGGGTGACAAACAACAATCAAAACACATACAATTTACCATTTATGACACAAGGCACAACTTTGAGCAAGTGTTAGGAGTTTCAAATGTTGTCACTTTCTTTGATTGAATCATCTTATATTTTCAAAATATTGGGTGAAGAGAAAGAGCTAAGTGTTTGGGTGACAAACAACAATAAAAACTCACACGGTTTACCATTTACAACACAAGGCACAACTTAGAGCAAATGCAAGGCGTTTCAAATATTGTCAATTTCTTTGCGTGAATCATATTATATTGTCGAAATATTGAGGGAAAACATAGAGCTAAGAGTTTGGGCGACAAACAACAATGAAAACACCTATGATTTACTATTTACGACACACAAGGCACAACTTTGGGCAAAAGTTAGGAGTTTCAAATTTTGTCTATTTCTTTTAATGAATCATCTTATATTGTCAAATTACTATTGGGAAACAAAGAGCTAAGGGTTTGGGCGACAAACAACTCTAAAAACTCATACGTTTTATCATTTACGACACAAGGCACAACTTTGAGCGATATTTATGAGTTTCAAATTTTGTCAATTTCTTTCCGTGAATCATCTTATATTGTCCAAATATTGGAGGAAACAAAGAGCTTAGAGTTTGGGTGACAACCAACACTAAACACTCATACGATTTACTATTTACGACACAAGGTCCAACTTAGAACGAAAGTTATTTGTTTCAAATTTTGTCATTTTCTTTGCGTGAATCATCTTATATATATATATATTAACCTCCATCATGCCAAACGTTTGCACTATTATCATTGAGTTGCAAAACAACAATTGTTTAGCTAAGGGGTTTGGCGTCAAAGTTGTCCCACAACATATTTCCGGTCTTACAGGCCGTGAGACGATCAGATCGATGTCTCACATTCATCACCAACAACATTAATGAAGTTTTTCAATTCCACTCTCATCATCATCATGTACTTAGCGATACATGTGTAATCTTCAAAATGTACATGATATATCGCTCTAGGATGTATATTTATAATCATTCTCTTTGAAACCAATTGCTTTAGAAGTTAAATGAAATGAAGTGATGTTAGTTTTCTTTATTTTGTGATGCATATTGCATCATAATGAATAAAAAAATTACCCACCATCATCCATCAATTGTCAAGCGTTTGCACTACTAAAATTGAGTTGCCAAGCAACAGTTATTCAAGTAAAGGGTTTGGCCTCAATGAAGTCCTACAACATATTTGCTGTCTTACAGGCTGTGAAAGTTTCAGATCGATGTCTCACAGCTTCATTCATCACCAACAACATTAAATAAATTTTACAATTTCACTCTCCTCATCACCCTGTACATAGTGATACTTACCCTCTCTTCATAATGTACACGATATGTTGCTCTAGGATGTATATTAATAATCATTGCCTTAGAAACCAATTGCTTTAGAAGTTTATTGAAATGAATTAATCATACTTTTCTTACTTATGTTGGGCATAATGCATCATATTATACAAATAAAATTATCCTCGTTCATCCATCAATTGTCAAGTGTTTGCACTATTACAATTGAGTCCCACAACATATTTTCGGTCTTACAAGCCATGAGAGGATCAAATCTGATAGGATCGCGTCTCCCTTAAGCCTCAGTTCAAGGTAATCGCCTATGAATGATGTGAACTCGTGCCTTGCTCCTAGGATCTCCAAGGACTCGATAATCAGTTTCCAAAATTCGGTCTTGAATTCTATGAGGTCGTTCTCTTTGCTCCTACTACAAATTGGATGATTCAAAAACCAGTAGTTAGATCTAGAAGTCTAGATTATGGCCTCCAAATTTGGGCATGAATGAATTTTGGAATCGAACGTTATGACGATCCTCCTGAAGGGTCACAGAGAGTTCCGCGAGGGAGATCCGCGAGAGGATTATTTTGGATGAAGATCGTGAAGGGGGATGGATGAAAATGGCGTTGATGATGATGATATTTGGAATGGAGTTGAAGGGATAAGTGAACCTCTTGAGTGGGTGTTATTCACCACACAAGAAGAACAAGGTTTGAACAACAAGGGATATGATACACCATAGATTGAAGCTCGGATTTTGCTCGATGTTACTCACGAACAAGCTCTCAAACTCGGAGTTTTTGATGCTGAAAACAAAGCTTTTCTTGAGGTTTTGAAGTGTCTTACAAAGGGGAAAGGGACGCCTATTTAAAGGCTTCCAAACCAACCATTCCAACCTTTCACATGGCTGGCCATAAAACAAGCCTAACCCTTCACATGGCTGGCTATTAAACACAAAACTCTTCCCCTAAACTTGATTTATTAGAAATCTTAAAAGCTGAATAAAATGCATAATATAAGCTAGAAATTATGTAAGTGCTGATGCACGCTCTAAGTGGCTTGACAAGAGGGCACGGCCTACGCTGCTAGGTTATCAATGGTGCACTGATAGGGCGTAGTCACATCATCCTCCCTCCCTTGAAAGGGATTCATCCTCGAATCCAAGTTCCCTACAAGAAAATTAGAATAATGAGGCTTTCTAACTCCACCAATAAAATTTGAGAATGTAAGAAAAAAAATCCAATCACTACATCATATGTAAGGAGGCATGCACAAACTTTCCACTTTTCATCCTAGTTCTATGTACATGCTTAGTAATGCAACTACTAGCATAACCCACATACCGAGACATGATGAGAATATTATAACAATATGCATACCGTAAAACATGTATTGAGAAAAAGAACTATATTGCATACAAGAGTATCTAGTTCGGCTTCTACATGCAAAAACGAATGTCAGCACATGCAATCCTCTACCCTTTTCTATATGCTCATTTTCATTCAAAGAGAAATGATTTGACAAAGTAGGAACACCGTTACTTCCCTGAGATTAGGCTTCATTGGAACGTCTTTCTTTTCATGGTCAAAAGCTGGTTTCTTAGAATGCTCAACATCCATGACATCAACCTATTCTTGGAGTGAAAATGGAAAGCATGAAGGAACCATAGGTGTTGCGTCCATCCATGGAGAAGCCAAAGAATTTATGGAGCTACGCATGATGGTCGGGCAAAGCTTGTTTCTTGTAGAAGAAACAGATGGTTGCACAACTTCCTCCTCTTTTCCCTTTCGTTCTAGTTTTGCTTCAACGAGCTTGGTCATAGGAGGCTCACAAGCTTCTACATCGATCTCTCCTTCTTTCCTAGGAGGTGGTGGTGGAGCTACCTTCCTTGGTTGGTTCTTGTCAATAATGGACAGTTGATCCTCCTCGACATCAATACCCCTATGCGGCTCTTTTATGTCCACTACAGCTAGTGGGGTGTGGCTAGAGGCAGTCCTATTCTTGACCTTTTCATCCTCACATGCAACAACCTCAACTTCACTCACTAAGGATCTGTCATCCTCGTAAGCGTAGTTTTTGTTAAGGCAAATGTCAGTTAAGTGGCCTCGCCCTTCACACATGGCACATCGGATGTCACGTGTCCTAACCCACGGCTATGGGATCACCCTTTCTCTACCCTTAGACGTGCTAAAATATGAGTTATGTGAGTCATAGACTCCCTTGGTTTGCACGGAAGGGTTAGACGAAGAATGATAATAAGGACTAAAACAAGGGATGGTTTGATACCTTGTTGGGGTGTGCCATCTTTCTTCCACTCTATAGCCATAGTCATAGCCATAGTCCCCATAAGGTTTGTTACCTTGGCAACAAAAAAGCTTGTAGGTGCTCGTATGAGTGTTGGAGTCAGGGTAGATACGTTGTTGAGCCCCCTTATATGAAGCATCATAAGCCCGAAAGCAAGGGAAATCCCTTTGTGACATGCGACCCACGCAAGACATTTCCATTCGCTCCTCTTGCAAGGTTAGTATCCAAGGCAAATACCAAGCAAACAAGAGCTCAAAGAAGAAAATCAATCAGTGGAACCTTGATCCAAGAAAGTGCCATTATTTGATACAAAAGTTGTCACAAAATTCAGATCGCAAGCTCTCAAAAACAGGGCAATTGAGAGTTGTTTTGCAAACCAAAGAAATCCACAACAAACTTTGAATGAACTTGGGAGACTACGCAGCAAAACAAACCAACACAAGATACCAAATAAGCTATTAAGCTCTTGAATCTCTCAAGCTCAACTTGGCTCGCTTTTTTCTAGCTTTGCCACTTTTTCTCGAGCTTATTTTGTTTTCCAATCTTTACTCGACTCTTTCTTGCTACTAGCCTTTTTTTTCTCGAGTTTATCTTGGCTACTAGCCTTAGTTACAAAGAGAGACATAACAAGAACAAGCTTTTGATTTGTTTGTAAAGTTTAGCAAATTCCGAATCAACTAGGTTCAGTTGTCATAAGATTGAAACACGGCCTATCTTTAGTCCTTGATTTGTCCAGTTTATCACATGCAACACACAAGTTTAAAACAGATTTGTTGCATCAAGTGATGATAAAGAAGACAGGAAAATTCGGCTAAATTCAATGAAGGAAACTCAAGAGAACTCAGTTGAATTAAATGCAGATGATTCAAAAGACTTCAATAATTACAACTAGTAATTAAATGGAAATTTTAAATCAAATCAAAGATTGTCTTTAACCTTTCAAACCCACGTTTTCATTTACCAGAAAAATGCAAGAACTTCAGCCAACTCGACTCAATAATGGCACGAAGATTCATATTGCTTGCAACTAGAATTTAGATCGACTTTTCAGCCAAAGTTTAAGAGTTTACCTTAAGTGGCTCGGATACCACATGATTGGACTGCATCTCCCTTAAGCCTCAGTGCAAGATAATCGCCTAGGAATGATGTGAACTCGTGTCTTGCTCCTAGGATCTCCAACGACTTGACAGTCAGTTTCCAGAATTCGGTCAGGTATTCTAAGAGGTCGTTCTCTTGACTCCGTACACAAAATTAGATGATTCCAAAACCAGAAGTTATATCTAGAAGTCTAGACTATGGCCTCCAAGTTTGAGAATGAACGAATTTGGGAATCCAAATTTATGATGATTCTTCTAAAGGGTCGCAGAGAGTTCTGCAAGGGAGATCCGCAGGAGGATTGTTTTGAATGAAGATCGTGAAGGGGATGATGGATGAAGGAGGCGTTGATGATGATGATTTTTGGAATGGAGTTGAAGGGATAAGTGAACCTCTTGAGTGGATATAACTCACCACATGAGAAGAACAAGGTCTGAACAACGATCCAGGGATATGACACACCCTAGATTAATGCTCGGATTTTGCTCGATGTTACTCACGAACAAGCTCTCAAATTCAGAGAGTTTTTGATGCTGAAAACAAAGCTTTTCTTGAGGTTTTGATTATGATTTGAAGTGTCATACAAAGGGGAAAGGGATGCCTATTAAAAGGCTTACAAACCAGCCATTCCAACGTTTCACATGGCTGGCCATTAAAACAAGCCTAATGTAACACCCCCGATTTATATCGGTAGTGCCACACGCTAGTGACCTCAGACATTACCGTCCGAAGTCACCCCAGGCTTTAATCGGAATAATTAAACTTAGTTAAGTAACAAAAGATTAAACAACGGATGACATTTTAATATGAAACTGAACCCTTTTATTAAAAGATCCCTCATCAAACGAGAGTAGCGTTTTTACAACAGAGTAAACATTTCAGCGGAAGACTTTAAAGAATCAACCTATAACATGGCTAGGTTATAAAGATATATTAAAGTAATACTTAACAACTTAAAACACTGACACTTAAATCTTCGTCTGCAAGCCTCCTCTTCTTGAACTGGTTACTTTGACTTCGGGAACAAACCACTGATGTGCCGTATAGGACGGATGACACCAGCCAACCATGCAAGGAATAAAACCCGGTTGGTTAGTCTAATGAAAGACTATGCAAGGGTGAAAACAGAATGGTTCTAGTGATCGTAACCGTTTACTATCATTGTTCCTCGAATAATAACCGAAGGAACGATATATTACCCGGAACTTTCACGAAATGATTTATTATTAAGATATGCACTGAAGAGAAGACTCCAAAGGAATTGAGTCTTAAGGAGAAATATGACAATTGTTTGGGAACGTTTATAGTTGCTCATAAGCGTTTAAAATGACTTGATGTTTCGGTTCACGACCAACCTCACCGCACGCAGCGAATTCAGATTGGAGAGAGAGAACTTTACTCTGATCAAATTCAAGACGAGTTTTCCTTAGCTGCACTACTGCCTAGCTGCACTACTCGTCTAAAGGTATATTAATTATGTGTGTCACCGCACTTATCTTATTTACTTCCAAAACTTAAATTAATGTTAAGGCTTTTAATATTATCTCGAGTAACTACGAAGCTTTAAACCTTAGGTTGACAATTATGCCCACCCAAATTGCACTAGTTCCAAAACTTTAATTAATGTTAAGGCTTTTAATATTATCTCGAGTAACTACGAAAGTTTAAGGTCTCGAATAACAACGAAAGTTTAATATCTCGAATAACAACGAAAGTTTAATGTTTCAAATACCAACGAAAGTTTAATACATAGGGTGACAATTATGCCCACCCAAATTGCACTAGCAAGGTGCTTAACACTTCAGATCCTTAACGGTGGATAGGAAGCAATGGGTCACGATCTTAAGAGAATTATAAAGAAACAGCTATCCTTACAAGGGATATCGTTCCTACGAATACTCGTGCTATTCTAGCATTATTAAAGTTTACATTTAATCCACAACAATACCATCACGGTAATTAACAAGTATAATAGCGTTGTTTCTAGCAACATATACAACCTATTATAACATCACCTTTTAATCACGTTATTTATAAAATTAGTTCCCAAACGAAAACAACAGTTCACTCCAATTTAATTAACAATTAAAAACAATTGATAATTAATAGAACATGAAATGATTAAGCAAGAGCGAACCGCCACTTGCCTTAGATTTAAACGAAGCTTAACGAAGCTCAAAGACAACGGATTCCTGGGTCCAAAATGGGGATAGATCTGGGATTACAGATTCCTACGTGTAATACCCCTCATTTTTTTAGTAAGAATATTTGGGTAATTTTTCCCAACCTTCGTTCAATAATTATTTCGCTTTCAGAGGGGTTCGGATTTTCCGTAACATCCATGATCTCCGAAATAATTCCTTGAGTGGTATAAAATATATTCCATGTATTCTCGGGACTTAGAATATTTGTTTAGATACAAACATATAATTTCCGGGGTTAACCACGCCCATATATGTTCCCGGACAAAAGTGGGCAAAAGAGGCCGAAATTGGCCTTGACCGCACCCGCGGTCAGGCACCGCACCCCGCGGTGGCGGTCGTGTGCTGGATGAGCACGCCAGAATGCGTGTCGTGTGTCCCTTGTCGTGGTGATTGCCTGCTCGATGCGGTGGTCGGGCACGCCACGTCTTCTTCCATGGCCTATATATGGATCCGATCTGAAGGATTGATGGGCACCCATCTCCTTCCCTCTCCCGTTCCTTCTCGGTCACCTCTTCCGCAGGCGAGCCACGACTGTGGAGCCGCATTCAGCTGCCGAGTATGACCCAGATCCGATGAGGCCGCGCCGGACCGAAGTCGGAGCTGCTGCTGTGTTCCTTCCCGGCGTTGGCGACCCATACCCGTCGTTCCACTGCTGCCATCGTTCCACTACTGCCATCGCTGCGTGTTGCTACTGTTATCATGCTCGCGTGTCGCCGCTGGTGCTGCTGCGTGAAGACCCCAGCGAAGATCCCGGCGAAGGCAAGCCACCGGCGACGAGGCGGAGGAGCCCTTCCCGGCGTTGTGCTGCGTTGAGCTGCTGTTGGGAAGCCATTGTTGGAGTTCTCGTGGTGTTGTTGTAGTTACGGGAAAAAGAAGAAGAAAGCATGGTGGGCCCCCTTAATCAGCTCTTGTAATGGGCCGAAAGCCCATTAGCCTTTCAGTCCAGATTTAACCCGAAATCGATCGAGCGGTATATTTTCGACCCACTTTTATCCGTATTTTTCTTTAGGAAAATTTAATTATATTTTTATGATTTAAAATCATAAAAATTTATTAAATTTAATTACTTGAGTTCGTCCAGACAAATTAATTGATATTAATTAATTTGTCAGTTATAACGTTATTTGCGGGATCGCGTGTGGATCCGTAATCCTGCTAGAGCCATCTGAAGCATAGGCCATATCCTTGAAAAGGATATCATCAGTAGTCGTCTCGTCTAGATTCATCGCCGAATCTACTCCAGGCAAGTGGCGGTTCGCTCATGCTTATCATTCCATATTTATATTGATTATCAATTGTTTAATTGTTAATTAATTTGGGATGAATTGTTGTTTTCGTCTGGGAACAGTTTTGATAACTGTATGTGATTTGAAAAGAGATATTATAATAGGTTGTATATTGCTAGAACAACGCTATTATATATATATATATGATTAAATACAGATATTACGATAGGTTGTATATTGCTAGAACAACGCTATTTTATCTGTGTTTGGCCCCGGTGGCTTTGATGTGAATTAGTACTGTGTTGAACTGTTTAGTTAGAATGAGTATTCATAGGAACACTATGTACCTTGCGAGGTTTAGTTGTTTCTTTATAACTGGTGCTAGGAGGATTATTCCTCTACTACTTTTCCGGTCATGACCATACCCTTACTCAGGGTACATGCACACAGCTGGTGCATCCATTTGGGATTTATTCCCCGTGATATCTCTGGTATGGAGATCCGATATCTCTTGTGAGGAGATCTTAAAAGCTTGTAACGTGAATGTTCGTTTTGGAATTAAACAAGATAAGTGCCGTTGTGCACATGATTAATATACCCTTTGGCGAGTAGTGCAACTAGAAATAGTGCAACTAGGAAAACTCGTCTAGACTTTGATCAGAGTAAAGTTCTCTTTCCAATCTGAATTCGCATTACGCGGTGAGGTTGGTCGTGAACCGAAACATCAAGTCGTTTTAAACGGTTGTGTGTAATTATAATGTTCCAGACATTTGTCATACTTTCCGATAAGACTCAATTCGTTGGAGTCTTCTCTTCATATGTTTCTTTAAGACTCAATCTTTCATAGTCTTTTCTCTTGATCATGCCTTTTCGTATATTTCAGTAGGAGTATGGTGGTTGACTATCGTCATCCACTTTTATTCGTGAAGCGATGAGTCTAACCTAATACGACTACTTAGAACCTTTCTATTTTACCCTTGCATAGTCTTTCATTAGACTAACCAACCGGTTATATTCCCTTGCATGGTTGGCTGGTGTCATCCATCTCATACGGCACATCAGATAAACTGCAGTTCCGATGAAGGCTAGAAACGACAATGAGGGCAATTGGAATTTTGAAGAGTTTTACCGGGTTGAGATTCCTTGGCGTGTGATCGCTAGATCAAGACACTTGTGGTATTTTATTTTAAAGACTTTCGCTGTGTTAACATATTTTATATCAAGACTACTTTGTATTTCAGTTGTATTTCGGATTATGGATGTAATGCCGAGACAATGATTTTAATAGAAAGTTATGATATTTTGTATTATAACTGTTGTTTGATGAATTATATCAACGGGTTAAGCCTGGGGTGGCTTCGGATGTGTAATCCGAGGTCACTAGCGGTAATACCTTTCAAGTATATATTTGGGGGTGTTACAGATTTGGTATCAGAGCAGATTTTTTTTAAAACGGGTGGGTTTTAAAACATTTTCTTGGAACGAAATTTTTTATAAACCGTTTACTCGTTTGAAACTGAGAAATGTTTTCGAAGGCTCTGAATTTCCAAGTAAAATTTTTATTCTGCCGATCTAGTCGTGCCTTTTCTTTAGTCTAATATGGAAGTGAACTTCTATATTTAGAAAGACTAACTCTCTTCTCGTCACCCGTAGATTATGGGTGCATTATGTTCTCTTCAGAGAAACTCGGAAGAAGCCGAGGTGGCTCCGCCATCTCCAGTAAGGCTAGAATTCCCGATTCCCCTACGTTGCTTTGAGGTCGGAGAACCTACTAGTCCACCCGAGGAGGTGAAGACCGTACTCCCTGAGTCGGTAGTACTAGTGTCCGATAAAACCGAGGTTCCTATGGCAGAGTCCGAAGAGGAGCCAAGGGAGGACACTGAGGATGAAGAGGAGTTGTCAAGGTACGCAAGAGGGTACTACGACGATGACTTCATGATCAAGTCAGATCCCGAGGAAGATCCGGAAGAGGAACCGGAGGAAGAGAATCCTGAAGAAGATCCGGAGGAGGATCCAGAGGAGTAGGACCTCGAGGGTCAGGGCTACGAGTCCAATGGCCTAGAACACTTGCTGGTGGACTGTGAGGACCCAGGGGTGCAGTTCGTTCCCCCTAGTCCGGAGTTGCCACCTGAGCGGGAGTATTCACCATTGTCTCCTACCACTTGGGAGGCGATTAGTGCTGAAGCGCATCGCCAGGTGGATGAGACGACTGAACGTACTCGTTTGAGGGCAAGGCCATGAGAGTCGATGGGTACACCAGTTGTAGTCCCGACTCAACAAACCAGACCAAGACCCCAATTACAGGAGGCACGACTGGAGGAGTGGTCGAACGCCCTAAACGACATGGAGGAGAGGACCTTTGAGACTGAGGTCGGTCTCACCTGAATGATTGGGGACATCCGCGAACTCCAGGAGTACATCCTCCAAGCAAGATTGCTACTCGATCCTTTGTATGGGGTGAATAGGGCAGACTTCCAACCAGGATTTCTGGATGAGTTTTGCTACCCACTGGGATATGATGAGATTGGTCAGAGTGTTCCCGTGCCTAGGGTAAGGCCGAGGGCACCAGGACCAAAGGATGAGCCGTGTGCTCCAGGGCCGAGCAGAGTGAGAAGTCCATCGCCGGATTCCGATGGTAAACCCTGTTCGAAGAAGCCTTGTATGAGAAGTTTGCCTTACAGGAAACGTTTCAGGGCGCCATGATAAGGGCCAATGTTGACTTTAGTAGTTCCTTTGTAGTATTTCAGTGTTCGTTTTGTTAAGAATTGTAGTCTCCGAGCAATTTTTTATTGTCGCTCGGGAGATTCCCATTCGAGGAGCCAAATATCCATGTACCCCAAGAAGATGCGATCAGGAATAGAGGCGACTATGACCGAGCACTGAAGGCCATAAGCTCTATGAGGCCTGATAGGCGTTGTCGTGACACCTAAACAAAATAATCCTAACAAACCTAAACAAGTAGTCTGGGCAAGTAAGGGTCGAATCCACAGGGAGGAAGTGATCTTTCTAAGTGTTTATAAGCATGCAAAGTAACAAGAAAGGGGGTTTTGATTATCAAGCAAAGTAACAAGGATGCAAGCTTTAGAGGGAAAATAAATATGATGGGTGGAAATATTCCACTATACAAATATCCACACTGCAAAGGAAACAGGTTGATCACTGATAACTATTTTTCCAAGTTCTTTTCACAATCTTATAGTTGTTCCCATCCTGATCTTAAGTACTACCAATTCTCACAGTTGTTGATAGACTTATCACAATATCAATGGAAGAAAACCTTACCATGAATAAAGCAATAGCAAAGCACACAAGGATATAGGATACATGCAAATAGAAGAAAACCTTACTACTTAACATGTAATAAATTCTCTCTCACAATTACACACTCGTATTCCACTATATGTAACAATTGTGTTTTCCACTAGGTATGCACTCGTATTCCACTATATGCAAACCCTAGCACTATGATAGATGTCGAAAAACCTAGTTAGCTATGCTAGAAGAATCAACATAAACCAATAGACAATATACTCGAGAGAATTAAACCAACTTTATAAGATATAGAACAAGGAATAGAAATCTCACAACCAATTCATTGCAATGCTTCAATCGTCTAGTAGAACAAAGGTGTTTAGTTCTCCATGGGTTAAAACCCTAGAGGCAGAAAGAAAACGAGTCCCTATCTAAGACCTGGAAAAGATCTTAAATAGGATTTGGAAAATAAAGTTAACCTAATGCAAAATAACAAAGGAAATAAAATAATAGAAAATAAGGAAATCCGAAATAGCAAAAATAAGGAAATAAAGTCTTCTGGCCGTGAGGCGCTACGTGCTCACCGCGAGGCGTCAGTCTTCTCTGAGATCCACCGCCGGGTCGCGGTTGCTTCTGGCGCGGGGCGTCAAGTTACACCGCGGGGCGGCGGTGCCTTTTTCAGCTTATGCAACACTTTCATAAAAATGCCATAACTTTTGATTCCCAACTCGGATTGCGCTCATATTTTGAGGACTTGCAATAGACTTCAATATCTAACTCCTCGAATTGGAATAACTTCATTTGGACATCTTAGTAGAGAGAAAGAACCATTTTAATTCAGAACATTGTTCTTCTACTCTTCAATACACTTCAAACCTCTATAAATACCATGATTTCTTCACTTCTCCACTCTAACTCCATAATCCACGATTGTGCTCTAAATCCATCCAAATAGCATCTCAAACCTGGTAATAACCCCCAGATATGCACTACAAAATAGCACCGATCAAGGCCTGATAGCTATGAGGGGAAAGGAGAGCCAGTCAGGGTGGCACATTGGTTCTCGCACATGGAACGATTATTCCGCAATGTTGAGTGCACTGAAGCTGAGAAGGTGTACATTGCTTCCCTTCAGCTGAAGGAGGTAGCTAGCGAGTGGTGGGAAGGTACCGGCTTAGCTGATCACCCTCGTTTGAACTGGGGGATGTTCAAAGCCAAAATGACTTATCGTTTCTTCTCCCGAGTTATGAGGGAAGAAAAACATAAGGAGTTCCTCTATCCGAAGACAGATGGGTTAAAGGTGACTGAGCTTGCAGCTAAGTTTAATCATTTGTTGCAATATGATGGGCCAGAGGTGTCAAGCGAAGAACAAAAGATCTGGTACTTACATGGATGGATGAATCCAGAAATCAAACCTCTAATGGTGCATCACAGATGTTCTACGTTAGAACAATATGTGGATACGGACTACAAGATAGAGGTCACGTTGGAAGAATCCGCCCAAAAGTGGGAGAAGCAAGTTAAGGGAAAGGGTGGGCAACAAGATCGCCAGGTTGGTTCATTCAAGCGATCGGCATCGCCTACCAAGTTTGAGAAGTCTGGTCGTGCTAAGACCGAGACAACTTAGTCTAACTCCGCCAGAGGCTCAGGTTGGAGTAGCGGAGTGATTCAGTGCCACAACTATGGTGAAGTTGGGCATAAAAGTCTTAATTGTCAAAAAGAGAAGCGAGTATGTTATAACTGTGGGAAAGAAGGCCACATGAAAACATACTGTAGAAAGAAGGGTCAAGGACCAACGCAGTCTTATCAAGCCTCAAATATTGGCAAAGGGAAAAACCCAAAGCCAGAGGTATCTACTCTTGAGCAATCTATGGCTCATAATAAAGGCAAGGCGCCTATAGAGTCTTCAGGCCAGGGGCAACGACTCTTCATGATGTGTCAAGATGACGGGGGAGAACCCTGATCGATTAATTGTACTTTTGTTAAACCTTTCCTTAAGAGTAAGGAGTAACGACTTGTGTCGATAGTCTCCATAGTTCAGTAATCTGTCTACTCGACTTTCTATTAGATGTTTCTGTAATGTTTCGATCAATGAAGGAGTGTTCCCTTGTTTCAGAAATTACTAAATTCATCACTATTGCAAATTGTTCGTTCATACGAGGCTCCGTGAGTGCCAAAAACAGTTATGTCGTATGGATAAAGACTGTCAGGACTCGCAAAAGAGGGGTAACGTATGGAACCGAGGTGTTCGTTCCCTACATGGTTAACACCAGGGTCGACTCCACTATTGAATTAGTAGATCCATTCTTAGGAATCTCTCTTTGTTCTTGGAGTAATGTCGCATCGATATGACATTAATTACTCCCTTCACTGAGCAGATGATCGTTATCTCATGATTTGAACTTTACCAAAATTTCGTATTATATAGAAGAAACAAATGTGTGTGGTTAATGCTCTATTGGGCGAATTTTTTTTATCTCATATGTGTACCCTGGACATTTGTTTTGATAAAAGTACGTATGAGTGAACTACAGGAAGTTCAGAATACCTCGTTATGAGGTCATGCTATAGGCATTAATGTGGAAATATTGTTGAGAAGGGAATGAATGTATAAGAGGGATGGTTCATAGAGAATCCAATTTCTCTAAACATATGATATCAAGTTAGCATTTTGCTACTTGATAAAGGGAGAGGTCTCGTGTTCGAGTCTCTCCAACAACCTACTGGAAGTGACAATTAAATTGGTGCCACCAGTGATGGGTTGGGGTGTATGGAATACAACCCTGTGATTAGGCCGGCCCAAAGTGGCGGAACGTTACATAAAAGTACATTTTTGTGAAGTCATAGGTATTGTCTTGGGAGATGTACCTAAGATCCGTTATGAAGCTTCCTTAAGAGAAGCGACATAAATAATTGGACAGAGAGTGATTGATGTCTGTTATGGCAATCAAATGTCACGTTAAGGGAAATAAAGTGATTAGGCACAACTGTGCTAATCGATTTATTGCAATCTTGTTTCGAGGAAATTAGAGATCTGAGTTGGCAGTGAACTTTAGGGCCAAGTTTAAGTGGGCCAAGTGATTGAAATTGGGAAGTTGTCCTTTTAGGGAATGAAGAGTTGTGACACTTGGAAATTTACAAGGTTCGATATTTGGACCTTGTGTAGGTGAGCCATCCATAAGGCGTATAGTACAACCTTATTGAAAGGATTACAGTTTAAGGATCGATCATATTGATGATTCCGATAAACTAAAGGATTTAGTACATAAATTAAGTTTGTGCGTGCTTAAGGAATAAGGTAACAATGCTACTTGTGTATATCTATTAAAGGATTAGGACACAAGTGATTGATTCTGTTGATAATGAATCATTTAGCAATATGATACTTTGAGGAAATAGGAGTAAGATCTCATGTGATTTGTTTGGGGAACATATGAATAAATGTTGTGATTATTCTTGGAGAAAGTTAAGGAATCTTAAAGGATTTAAGTTAGAGATTGCTTAAAGGAATACGTTAAATTATTCTTGTAAGGATTTTTGGTTAGAGATGGCATAAGGTCAAACTTACTTTCAGATAAATGATGGAATTATGGGAGGTACCTTTAAGGAAATTGAGGATGTAATGTTTCGAGGTTACTAAGATTTGATAATTGGGTTGTAAAGAGTTAATGTGTGAACTTTGGGATTGTTTATATAAAGAAATTGGAAAAGAGATGTGTGTTCTCCTATTGAAGATACAATAATGTCGTTATGATAATTTTTGGTGTAACCAATTGTGGGATGATATGAGTAAAGATTTTGAGTTAAAGATCCGGCACAAGGGCCAAATGTGATTAAGGTAACCAATGAATAGGTGAGTCGTGTAAGTGAGAAGTAAAGTCTATATGACAAAGGGAATTACTAAGTTGAGTTATAGTTGAATTCTATGTATGTACTCGAAGACCGGATTGTCGAAAGGAGGTTAGTAGAAAGATGTTGTAGTCTTCTATGTAAATACATCAAGGTCTTTAGGAGGAATAGAGCATAACAATAAGGTTATATTGGAAATTTGAGTGAATACTTTGATTAGGGAAATGGTAATCCTGTGAATGGTCATATCTGTCCTAGCTAGAGTAAAGAAGGCAAGCAAAATATTGTAAGGGGAATCATGACAGAGTAAGTAGTTCGATTTTGGCGATATAAGTTATGAAGACCAAATTGGTTAAGGATACCAACCTAAGGAAGTTTGGGTATATACTTCGAGAGAAGTTTAGAGATAAGTGAAAGAGAATATGTATTCTCATAATTAAGGTATAGCGAGTCTATTGTGGTGATCATGACTTTGAGGATGGTCACGAGATAGTACAAGTATAGCACATGGAGATAGGATATGCGAGATAGTGGTATCATCTCTGCCTTCGGGGGAGTGATAAAGGGTGAGGTCTCGTGTTCGAGACTTATCAACAACCTCCCAGAGATGGGGATGGGTTGGGGTGTATGGGCTGCGGCCCATGGCAATAGCGGACGCTGGAAATGGCTGGGCCTGGGCTCGGAGCCACTAGTGGGCCGTTTGTAAACCATAACAGTGCACTTTTTAAGATCAGATAGTGAGATTATGGTGATTCCAGTCACCCTTAGTTCAGC
This sequence comes from Rheum nobile, assembly GCA_027886185.1. NCBI lineage: Eukaryota > Viridiplantae > Streptophyta > Magnoliopsida > Caryophyllales > Polygonaceae > Rheum > Rheum nobile. Next base: position 314,210 of record WOAB01000585.1, on the reverse strand, counting down.
GATGCTAGTTTCGGGGTCGAAACTATTTTTAGGGGGTAGTAATGTAATAACCCTCATATTACCATAGGGATAGCATGGTAGAATGGGTTGGATATGGTAAGAAGATTGTAGGGTTGAATAGCTTAGAATAAGGATTGCTTCTCTGAGCTTTTATCGGCCAAGTTTCGGGGTCGAAACTTCTTTTATGGGGGAAGTGATGTAATACCCCTCATTTTTTTAGTAAGGATATTTGGGTAATTTTTCCCAACATTCGTTCAATAATTATTTCGCTTTCAGAGGGGTTCGGATTTTCCGTAACATCCATGATCTCCGAAATAATTCCTTGAGTGGTATAAAATACATTCGATGTATTTTCGGGACATAGAATATTTGTTTAGATACAAACATATAATTTCCGGGGTTAAAACCACGCCCATACATGTTCCCGGACAAAAGTGGGCAAAAAAGGCCGAAATTGGCCTTGACCGCACCCGCGGTCAGGCACCGCACCCCGCGGTGGCGGTCGTGTGCTGGACGAGCACGCCGGCATGCGTGCTGCGTGTCTTTTGTCGTGGTGATCGCCTGCTCGATGCGGTGGTCGGGCATGCCATGTCTTCTTCCTTGGCCTATATATGGAGCCGATCTGAAGGATTGATGGGCACCCATCTCCTTCCCTCTCCCGTTCCTTCTCGATCACCTCTTCCGCCGGCGAGCCACCACTGTGGAGCCGCGTTCAGCTGCCGAAGACGACCCAGATCCGACGAGGCCGCGCCGGACCGAAGTCAGAGCTGCTGTTGTGTTCCTTCCCGGCGTTGGCGACCCAGACCCGTCATTCCACTGCTGCCGTCGTTCCACCGCTGCCGTCGCTGCGTGTTGCTACTATTGTCATGCTTGCGTGTCACCGCTGGTGCTGCTGCGTGAAGACCCCGGCGAAGATCCTAGTGAAGGCGAGCCACCGGCGACGAGGCGGAGGAGCCCTTCCCGGCGTTGTGCTGCATTGAGCTGCTGTTGGGAAGCCATTGTTGGAGTTCTCGTGGTGTTGTTATGGTTACGGGAAAAAGAAGAAGAAAGCATGGTTGGCCCCCTTAATCAGCTCTTGTAATGGGCCGAAAGCCCATTAGCCTTTCAGTCCAGATTTAACCTGAAATCGATCGAGCGGTATATTTTCGACCCACTTTTATCCCTATTTTTCTTTAGGAAAATTTAATTATATTTTCATGATTTAAAATCATAAAAATTTATTAAATTTAATTACTTGAGTTCGTCCAGACAAATTAATTGATATTAATTAATTTGTCAGTTATAACGTTATTTGCGGGATCGCGTGTGGACCCATAATCCTGCTAGAGACATCTGAAGCATAGGCCATATCCTTGAAAATGATATCATCAATAGTCGTCTTGTCTAGATTCATCGCCGAATCTACTCCAGGCAAGTGGCGGTTCGCTCTTGCTTATCATTCCATATTTATATTGATTATCAATTGTTTAATTGTTAATTAATTTGGGATGAATTGTTGTTTTCGTCTGGAAACAGTTTTGATAACTGTATGTGATTTGAAAAAAGATATTATAATAGGTTGTATATTGCTAGAACAACGCTATTTTATATATATATGATTAAATACGGATATTACGATAGGTTGTATATGGCTAGAACAACGCTATTTTATCTGTGTTTGGCCCAGTGGCTTTGATGTGAATTAGTACTGTGTTGAACTGTTTAGTTAGCACGAGTATTCATAGGAACACTATGTACCTTGTGGGGTTTAGTGGTTTCTTTATAACTGGTGCTAGGAGGATTATTCCTCTAGTACTTTTCCGGTCATGACCATACCCTTACTCAGGGTACGTGCACACAGCTGGTGCAGCCATTTGGGATTTATTCCCTGGGATTTATTCCCCGTGATATCTCTGGTATGGAGATCCGATATCTCTTGTGAGGAGATCTTAAAAGCTTGTAACGTGAATGTTCGTTTTGGAATTAAACAAGATAAGTGCCGTTGTGCACATAATTAATATACCCTTTGGCGAGTAGTGCAGCTAGAAATACTACAACTAGGAAAACTCGTCTAGACTTTGATTAGAGTAAAGTTCTCTTTCCAATCTGAATTCGCATTACACGGTGAGGTTGGTCGTGAACCGAAACATCAAGTCGTTTTAAACGCTTGTGTGTAATTATAATGTTCCAGACATTTGTCATACTTTCCGATCAGACTCAATTCGTTGGAGTCTTCTCTTCATATGTTTCTTTAAGACTCAATCTTTCAGAGTCTTTTCTCTTGATCATGCCTTTTCGTATATTTCAGTAGGATTATGGTGGTTGACTATCGTCATCGACTTTTATTCGAGAAGCGATGAGTCTAACCTAATACGACTACTTAGAACCTTTCTGTTTTACCCTTGCATAGTCTTTCATTAGACTAACCAACCGGTTATATTCCCTTGCATGGTTGGCTGGTGTCATCCGTCTCATACGGCACATCAGATAAACTGCAGTTCCGATGAAGGCTAAAAACGACAATGAGGGCAGTTGGAATTTTGAAGAGTTTTACCAGGTTGAGATTCCTTGGCGTGTGATCGCTAGATCAAGACCCTTGTGTTATTTATTTTAAAGACTTCCGCTGTGTTAAACATATTTTATATCAAGACTACTTTGTATTTCAGTTGTATTTCGGATTATGGAGGTAATGCCGAGACAATGATTTTAATCGAAAGTTATGATATTTTATATTATAACTGTTGTTTGATGAATTATATCAACGGGTTAAGCCTGGGGTGGCTTCGGATGTGTAATTCGAGGTCACTGGCGATAATATCTTTCAAGTATATATTTGGGGGTGTCACACTACGGATCGACCCAAACGAGACCTTAAGTTAGATTCGATAACCAAATATACGAATCTAAAGAAAGACGAACTAAATTGAAGGAACAAAGCCTCGATCGAGACCACAACACCCAAAGCCACACCGCGGGTGCGGTAGCCCTGCCGCGGGTAAGGTGGAGCTACATCGGCGAATACGATGAAAGGGAAAAGGCTTACCGGGGAAGACGACGAAGCTCGACTCGTGGTGGCTCCGACTTCTGGGTTCCTTGCACTTCCAAAGGACCACCTTGAGTGTACCACCACTTCTAACAAGAGCTCCGACGAAGGCTTCAAAATTCCGGCGAGAGCTTGAGCTTTCCGGCGACAATGGAGATGAGAGATTTGAGAGGGAGAAAGCTCGGATTGGAGTGCTCAAAAACAACTCTAGATCTCCTCCTTTTATAGAGCCCAGCAAGCAGCACACAAGCAAGCAAGTGAGTCACCCCGGCCAAGGAGCAGGCGACCGCCACGACGAAGGACATACGGCACACATGTCGGCGATGCACGTCCTGCACACGACTGCCACCGTGGGGTGCGGTGCCTGACCGCGGGTGCGGTCAAGGCCAAATCCGGCCTCCTTTGCCCACTTTTGTCCGAGAACATGTATGGGTATGGTTTTAACCCCGTAAATCATATGTTTGTATCCAAACAAATGTTTTAAGTCCCGAAAATACATCGAATGTATTTTATACTACTCAAGGAATTATTTCGGATCTCATAAACGTTACGGAAAATCCTAACTTCTCTGAAAACGAAAATTTTACCGAATGAAGGTTTGGGAAAAATTACCCAAATATCCTTATAGAAATGAGGGATATTACATTATCCCCCCCTTAAAAAAAAGTTTCGACCCCGAAACTTGGCCGAATACCTTATGGAATTGGGTTACAACTAACCTTAATACTTGGACTTAATATCCTTAATCACTTTATAACTTAAACCTTTAAGTTTCCTTAACTTTCTCCAAATTTGACGCGGCCGAAATATACAATGCAAATATCGTTGAATGGCCTAGTCAAAGTAAATGTCCTAACAGACCTACTAAACAGATGTATAGCAAGCAAGTAAGGGTCGAACCCATAGGGAAGATCTGATGTAGTATACAATTATGATTAACAAGTAACAAGGAAGGGGGGTTTTAGTTATCAAACAGAGCAAAGTAAACAGATTAAGTTGACTTGAGAATATTATTGGGGAAAGAAGTTCCACTATAGCGAGATCCACAGTACAGAGATATAATTTGATCACTGAAATCTATTAAATCCAAGTTCTTTAACTATTCTTATGGTTGTTCCCACCCTGATCTTGATTAACTACCAATTCAAACAGTTGTTGATAGTACTTACTACAATATCAATGGAAGAAAACCTTACCACTAATAACGTAATAGCAATGCACACAAGGATATATGATACATGCAAATAGAAGAAAACTTTACTACTTAATATGTAAATGATTCTCACTCACAATTGTGCACTCGTATTCCACTATATGCAACAATCGTGTATGCTACTAGATATGCACTCGTATTCCACTATATACAAACCCTAGCAATTGATAAATATTACTCAACCTAGTTGATCAGGCTATGAAGAATAGCAATGAATCAATATTCAATATAACCAAGAGAATCAAACCAACACATAAGAATAGGAACAAGGAATAGAAATCTCACAAACACATCAATTGTATTGCTTCAAACGTCTAGTAGAACAAGGGAAATTAGTGCTCCATTCAGATGCAAATGAAACCCTAATGAGAAAGAAAACAACGATGATAATAGTCTGATGTCTGGCTTCGTGACTGCCCACTCAAGACCTAGAAAGAAGTCTTAAATAGGCTTAGGAAATAAGTTAACCTAATGGAAATAACAAAGGAAATAAAGTAAGAAAAATAAGAAAGTCCGAAATGCAATAAAGGAAATAAAGTCTTCTGCTGGCCGCGAGGCGTGACGTGCCCACCGCGGGGCGGCGGTGCCTTTTTCAGCTTCTGCGACACTTTTACTGGCTTTCACCCAGGAGACCCGGGTTCGATCCCCGGCAACGGCGCCAAATTGACGTGCGGGTTTTTAGTCGTCTTAAACCCGGTCAAAATAAAACCTAACAAACCTAAACAAGTAGTAGAGGCAAGCAAGGGTCGAATCCCACAGGGAGGAAGTGATCTTTCTAAGTGTTGATTAGCATGCAAAAGACGTGTAACCGACAAGTAACAGGGGGGTTTTTGTATGATCGCAGAGTAACAAGGATGCAAGCTTTAGAGAAAGAATAAGTATGATGGGTGGAAGTATTCCACTAGACAAATATCCACACTGCAGATAAAACTGGTTGATCACTGATAACTATTGTTCCAAGTTCTTTTCACAATCTCATAGTCGTTCCCATCCTGATCGTAATTAACTACCAATTCAGACAGTTGTTGATAGTACTTACCACAATATCAATAGAAGAAAACCTTACTATCAATAAAGCAATAGCATTCAAACAAGGATATAGGATACATGCAAATAGAAGAAAACCTTACTACTTAACATACAAATAACTCTCTCACAATTGCACACTCGTATTCCACTATATGTAACAATTGTGTTTGCTACTAGATATGCACTCGCATTACCGTATATGCAAATCCTAGCACTATGATAAACATCGATAAACCTAGTTAGCAACTCTAGATAAATCAACACAAACCAATAGACAATATGCTCAAGAGAATTAAACCAACTTAATAAGATATAGAACAAGGAATATAAATCTCACAACCAATCCATTGCAATGCTTCAATCGTCTAGCGAAACAAACGTGTTTAGTTCTCCATGGGTTAAAACCCTAGAGGTAGAATGAAAAATGAGTCTCCTATCTAAGACCTGGAAAAGATCTTAAATAGGCTAACGAAATAAACTTGACCTAAAAAATAATAAAGGAAACAAGATAATAGAACTAGAAAATCCGAAATTGCAAAATAGGAAATAATATCTCGCTGGCCGCGAGGCGTTAACAAGTCCACCGCGGGGCGGCGACTTCCACCGCGGGGCGTCAGTTCCTTCTCTGAGATCCACCACCGGGTCGCGGTGGCTTCTGGCGCGGGGCGTCAAGTTACACTGTGGGGTGTCCACCGCGGGTCCAGTTCCACCGCGGGGCGGCGGTGACGGTGTCTTCTTCAACTTCTGCGACACTTCCGTAAAAACGTCATAACTTTTGATTCCCAACTCGGATTGCGCTCATATTTTGAGAACTTGCAGTAGACTTGAAGACCTAACTCCTCAAATTAGAATCACTTCATTTGGACATCTGAGTAGAGAGAACGAACCATTTGAATGCAGCATATTGTTCTTCTACTCTTCAATACACTTCAAACCTCTATAAATCCCATGATTTCTTTACTTCTCCACTCTAACTCCATAATCCATGATTGTGCTCTAAATCCATCCAAATGGCGCCTCAAACCTGGTAATAACCCCCAGATATGCACTACAAAATAGCACTGATCACATGATCACCACACTTTTATTCCTATTTCCTCGAGACACATCATATGAAATATTACTCTTAATTCCTTAAGGTATCATCCTGAAAATGATTCATTGTCGACCGCCTCAGTCACTTCTATCGGAACCTTTAATAGTTTATACGAGTAAGCTTATTACCTTACTCCTTAGGCGCACATGGACAATCCTCTTCACTAATTCCTTTAATTTATCGAAATTATTAACATAACTTATCCTTAAACTGTAATCCCCACATTTAAGTGGCCTACTCCCAACACGATAGCTTTACACTTAATTTCCTCCAAAAAGTTGTCCATAAGCCTTCTAGATGACTCACTCATCTCGAATCCCAATATCACACCTTGTAATTTCCCAAGTATCATAACTCTTTATCCTCTGAAAGTACCACTTACCAATTTCAATTATTTGGCCCAATTAGATTTGGCTTAGACGTCCATTACTTGACTCATAGCCCAAAAGTTTGTTTAACTGTCTCTAATAACTTATTTCTAACTTTAAGATCCTTATTTTCCTCACACAATCTACTATCCATCCAAGATTTAATCATATCGTTGCTTATGAAACCTCAAAACGAACTTTAATTAGATTCTTCCAAATTAATACTTACGACTTTGCACACTTGGCTTTTTAGAAGCAAACCTTAACCATTGGTTCTACACTGGTCGTATCCACTTATGGATCTCATAACCATAACTTTGGACTCTAAGGTCTTACTCAAGATCGTAATAGAGGAAACGAGTTCCCTATGAACTATCCCTCTTAATCTATGCACATCTATGCATACAGCATGAACTTACAACTAGGTGTTCTGGACTTCGCATTAATTCACCCTTATATACTTTTACCAAAACCAATGTCCACGGTACATATATGAGAGGTAACTCTTAATCTCTTAGAGCATTAACTCCAGGAATAAAGAAGAATTTTAGGAATGGATTTAGATTTTAAGCAATAGAGTCGACCCTGGGTTTAACCATGTAGGGAACGAACATCTATTTTTCACACGATACTCTTCCCCTATGAGTCCGACAGCCTTTATCCTTACATAATATATACTGTTTCCGGCACTCACGGGGTTTAATTATGAACGATTTTTAACAATAGCAAATTTAGTAATTTCCGAAACGAGGAAACACTTCTTTCTTAATCGAACGTTATATTAAGGCAACTGACAAAAAGTTGCACAGACAGACTACAAAACTACGGAGATAATCGACACAAGTCGTTACTCCTTAATCTTAAGGAAAGGCTTAACAAAAACACAATTAATCGATCAGGGTTCTCCCCCATCGGCTTTTGACGCATCACAAAGAGTTGTTGCCCCTGACCTGAAGACTCCATAGGCGCCTTGCCTTTATTACGAGCCATAGATTGCTCAGGAGCAGATACCTCTGGTTTTGGATTTTGTCTATGGCCAACATTTGAGGCTTGATAAGACTGTGTTGGTCCTTGACCCTTCTTTCTACAGTATGTTTTCATGTGGCCTTCCCTTCCACAATGGTAGCATACCCTCTTTTCCTTTTGACAGTTAATACTATTATGCCCAACTTCACCACAATTATGGCATTGAATTACCCCGTTACTCCAACCGGAGCCTCTGGCGGATTCTGACTGAGTCGTCTCGGTCTTAGCATGACCAAACTTCTCAAACTTAGTAGGCAACGCTGGTCGCTTGAATGTACTAACCTGGCGGTCCTGTTGCCCACCCTTTCTTTTAACTTGCTTCTCCCATTTTTGGGCGGATTCTTCCAGCGTGACCTCTATTTTGTAGGCCGCATCCACATATTTTTGTAACGTAGAACATCCGTGACGCACCATTAGAGGTTTGATTTCTGGATTCATCCATCCATGGAAGTACCAGATCTTTTGTTCTTCGCTTGCCACCTCTGTCCCAACATATTACAACAAGTGATTGAACTTAGCTGCAAGCTCAGTCACCTTTAACCCATCGGTATTAGGGTACATAAATTCCTTGTGCTTCTCCTCCCTCATAGCACGGGAAAAGAAACGATCAGTCATCTTTGCTTTAAACATGCTCCAATTCAGCTCGGGATGATCAGCTAGACCAGTGTTTTCCCACCATTCACTAGCCACATCCTTGAGTTGAAGGGAGGCGATGTGCACTTTCTCAGTCTCAGTGCAATTCACGTTCCTGAATAGTCGTTCCATATGCGAGAACCAATACGCCACTCTGACCGGTTCTCTAGTACCGTCGTAGCTGTTAGGCCTCATTGAGCTCACGGATTTGAAAGCTTGACCGTAAGTCCTTCTATCCCTAACGACATTGACCTGAGGTACATGCTCCACTGGCTCCTCAATTCCAGGAATAACCTGAGGAATCGGAACACCTTGTGCTTGCGGTACATATGACCGAATTGCCTCGATGACCGTTTGCATAACAAACCCACGAAGGGCTTCTATGGTTGGGGCATCGAACACTACTGGAGGATTTGCCTGTGCTTGGTCAACGCCTGCGGGGTTATTATGAGAGACAAACTCGTTGTCCCCCCCCCCCTTGATTAGCGGCGCTCCTTAAATTTAACCTTGGTTCGTTACTTGGTTTTGCACCAGCACGAACCGTATTTCTTGTGTTCACCATCTGTCGATGAGCCATAACGTTAATTTAGAACTTTTCCCACTTGGGCATGACACTTTAGTCAGATACGTTATGATACAGAATATAAGGGTTCAAACTAATAACTTTATATTAGTCTGACTAACCCTCCACTGTTAACCACATAAATGACCTTCTTCTCTTACTTAAGAATGGGTATTCTAGGGGAAATATCAACCTTTAAATGACATTGACCCTAAGAAGAGACAATATCCCTAAGAATGGATCTAAGGAATAAGTAACACTTGAAGCTTGCAGAAGTTTGAAACCACTTAATAATAAACCTTATACTTTTAAACTTCATACCTTCAAACTTTATACTTTATACCTTTAAACCCTATAAAAATAATTACTTATACAGTTTAGTTTTGCAAACTAGTGATATGATTATGACAAATCTCTTACTTAAAAAAAATTTCACACTTTTAAAGTTACAATCTTAAACTCATTTTGACTGCGTATAACACGCCTTTTATAAACCAACGATAAATAGCTTTTGAAGTTCAAATAGCTAAATCATTTAAATTAAATTAAATTCCAAGAAATAATAAAAAACTTTTACTTTTAACATTTAAATTCTAAAAATTCCTTTTTAGGGAAAATAGTTTGAAAATCGTTTCGAAAATAGTTTTTCGAAAATTCTCAAACCTAACAATAGACCAAGAATTTTAAAACCATTGCTCTGATACCATAATTGTAACACCCCCGATTTATACCGGTAGTGCCACACGCCAGTGACCTCAGACATTACCGTCCGAAGTCACCCCAGACTTTAATCGGAACAATTAAACTTAGTTAAGTAACAAAAGATTAAACAGCGGAAGACATTTTAATATGAAACTGAACCCTTTTATTAAAAGATCCTTCATCAAACGAGAGTAGCATTTTTACAACAGAGTAAACATTTCAGCGGAAGACTTTAAAAAATCAACCTATAACATGGCTAGGTTATAAAGATATATTAAAGTAATTCTTAACAACTTAAAACACTGACACTTAAATCTTCGTCTACAAGCCTCCTCTTCTTGAACTGGTTACTTTGACTTCGGGAACCAACCACTGATGAGCCGTATAGGACGGATGACACCAGCCAACCATGCAAGGAATAAAACCCGGTTGGTTAGTCTAATGAAAGACTATGCAAGGGTGAAAACAGAATGGTTCTAGTGATCGTAACCGTTTACTATCATTGTTCCTCGAATAAACCGAAGGAACGATATATAACCCGGTACTTTCACGAAATGATTTATTATTAAGATATACACTGAAGAGAAGACTCCAAAGGAATTGAGTCTTAAGGAGAAATATGACAATTGTTTGGGAACGTTTATAGTTGCTCATAAGCGTTTAAAATGACTTGTTGTTTTGGTTCACGACCAACCTCACCGCACAATGCGAATTCAGATTGGAGAGAGAGAACTTTGATCAAAGTCAAGACGAGTTTTCCCTAGCTGCACTACTGCCTAGCTGTACTACTCGTCTGAAGGTATATTAATTATGTGTGTCACCGCACTTATCTTATTTACTTCTAAAACATAAATTAATGTTAAGGCTTTTAATATTATCTCGAGTAACTACGAAGCTTTAAACCTCAGGGTGACAATTATGCCCACCCAACTTACACTAGTTCCAAAACTTTAATTAATGTTAAGGCTTTTAATATTATCTCGAGTAACTACGAAAGTTTAAGGTCTCGAATAACAACAAAAGTTTAATATCTCGAATAACAACGAAAGTTTAATGTTTCGAATAACAACGAAAGTTTAATACATAGGGTGACAATTATGCCCACCCAAATTGCACTAGCAAGGTGCTTAACACTTCAGATCCTTAACGGTGGATAGGAAGCAATGGGTCACGATCTTAAGAGAATTATAAAGAAACAACTATCCTTACAAGGGATATCGTTCCTACGAATACTCGTGCTATTCTAGCATTATTAAAGTTTACATTTAATCCACAACAATACCATCACGGTAATTAACAAGTATAATAGCGTTGTTTCTAGCAACATATACAACCTATTATAACATCACCTTTTAATCATGTTATTTATACAATTAGTTCCCAAACGAAAACAACAGTTCACTCCAATTTAATTAACAATTAAAAACAATTATTAATTAATATAACATGGAATGATTAAGCAAGAGCGAACCACCACTTGCCTTATATTTAAACGAAGCTTAACGAAGCTCAAAGACAACGGATTCCTCGGTCCAAAACGGGGACAGATCTGGGATTACAGATTCCTACGGATCAACCCAAATGAAACCTTAAGTTAGATTCAATAACCAAATATACGAATCTAAAGAAACACGAACTAAATCGAAGGAACAAAGCCTCGATCGAGACCACAACACCCAAAGCCACACCACGAGCCCAGCCACACCGCGGGTGCGGTGGCCCTGCCGCGGGTACGGTGGAGCTACATCGGCGAAGACGACGAAAGGGAAAAGGCTTATCGGGGAAGACGACAAAGCTCGACTCGTGGTGGCTCCGACTTCTGGGTGCGTTGCACTTCCAAAGGACCACCTTGAGTGTACCACCACTTCTAACAAGAGCTCCAGCGCAGGCTTCGAAATTCCGGCGAGAGCTTGAGCTTTCCGGCGACAATGGAGATGAGAGATTTGAGAGGGAGAAAGCTCGGATTGGAGTGCTAAAAAACAACTCCAGATCTCCTCCTTTTATAGAGCCCAGCAAGCAGCACACAAGCAAGCAGGTGAGTCACCCCGGCCAAGGAGTAGGCGACCGCCACAACGAAGGACACGCGGCACACATGCCGGCGATGCACATCCTGCACACGACTGCCACCGTGGGGTGCGATGCCTGACCGCGGGTGCAGTCAAGGCCAAATCCGGCCTCTTTTGCCCACTTTTGTCTGAGAACATGTATGGGTATGGTTTTAACCCCGGAAATCATATGTTTGTATCAAAACAAATGTTTTAAGTCCCAAAAATACATTGAATGTATTTTATACTACTCAAGGAATTATTTCGGATCTCATAAACGTTACGAAAAATCCTAACTTCTCTGAAAATGAAAATTTTACCGAACGAAGGTTTGGGAAAAATTACCCAAATATCCTTATAGAAATGAGGGATATTACACCTAAGCCTTCACATGGCTGGCTATTAAACACAAAACTATTCTCCTAACCTTGCTTTATTACAATTCTTAATAGCTGAATAAAATGCATAATATAAGCTAGAAATTATGTAAGTGTTGATGCATGCTCCAAGTGGCTTGGCAAGAGGGCACGACCTGCACAACTAGGTTATCAATGGTGCATTGATGGGGTATAGTCACATCAATTCTGATGTCTCACAACTTCATTCATCACCAACAACATTAAAGAAATTATGCAAATCCACTATCCTCATCATCCTGTATTTAGTGATACATATGTAGTCTTCAAAATGTACACGATATGTCGCTCTAGGATGTTTATTTATAATCATTGCCTTAGAAACCAATTGCTTTAGAAGTTAATTGAAATGAAGTAATGGTGTATTTCTTCTTATGTTGGGCATAGTGCATCATATTTAATATATATATTACCCTACATCATGCCAAACATTTGCACTATTATCATTGAGTTGCAAAGCTACCAATATTTAGGTAGAGGGTTTGGCCTCAATGATGTACCACAACATATTTCTGGTCTTTCAGGTCGTGAGAGGATCAAATCTATGTATCACATTCATCACCAACAACATTAATGAAGTTTTTCAACTCCACTCTCCTCATCAATCATGTACTTAGCGATACATATGTAGTATTCAATATGTATACGATATATCGCTCTAGGATGTTTATTTTAATCATTGCCTTAGAAACCAATTACTTTAGAAGTTAAATGAAATAGAGTAATGTTGGTTTTCTTAATTTTGTTACGCATATGGAATCATATTGAATAAAAAAATTACCCTTCATCCTCCATCAAATGTCAAGCATTTGCATTATTACAATTGAGTTGCCAAACAACAATTGTTTAGCTAGAGGGTTTGGCCTCAATGAAGTCCCACAACATATTTCCTGATGTGAATAAAGCTGCTTCACCTCATAAAGCCACCACTCCAGCAAGTACCAAGAACGCGCCAGAAGTGGAGGCCCAAGACAAAGTCGCGGAGAATGTCTCGCCTATGCCACCGATGCCAAAGCTAGGGCTGAATGGTAATCACGGACAACTGTCACCAAAGGGGGCCACCTTGGAGGAGGATGATCAAGTGTAGGTGCAAGCCCAAATGAGTGCAAGAATGTCGGCGCAAAGCTATCCAACTCCCACATCGCCGCTCACACGTTCGAGCACCCGGGCATTGGCTAGGGTTAATCAAGGCCACCTCGTCAATTCACAAGCCAAAGGCCCCAAAAAAGAGAGAAGGCCAGCCACCTAGCCAAGGCCCTAAAAAAGAAGACAACTCTCGCACTAGAGATGTCAAGTTCTACAAGTGCTTAGGACGCGGCCATTATGCTAGGGACTGCCCTACAAGGAAGCAAGTGCTCTTACAAGAGCATGGTGACAATGTGTCAGAGGATGAAGAGGAAGTCCTAAAAGAGGAGGATGAGACCCAAAATGAAGAAGAAGATGTCCATGTCACGGCGGCCATAGGAGATTGCTTTGTGGCCAAGAGGACCTTGGTGGCGAGTGACGCGCCGCCCTTGTCTTCTCAACGTGAAACCATTTTTCACACAAGGTGTCACATCCAAGGGAAAGTTTGTAGTGTGATTGTTGATGAAGGCTCATGTTGCAACATCATATACCAAGAGGTAGTTAAAAGATTCAACCTCAAGACCACACCTCACCATTAATCCTACACGCTCAATTCCTACACTCCTCTCAAGGTACAAACTGAAGCTTTAATTTGGTTTTCAATTGGATCTTACACGGATGAGGTGCTTTGTGATGTGCTGCCCATGACGGCGTGCCACTTACTATATGGGCGACTGTGGCAATATGACCGAGGGGTGATCCACCAAGGGGTCACAAATGAGTATTCCTTCCACATGGCTCGAAAGAAGATTACTCTTCACCCAATGGCACCTCATGAGATCATGGCCAACTACGTGGCTGATGTGACCCTACCTCCCATGACGGCCTAAGATGAGGAAGAAGCCATGAGCCTACGCTCAGAGGGCCTAGTGACAAGGTCTAGGTCCAAAGCCATCTCTATCGCCGTCGCATCACTTGTCGCATGCGTCGTCGCTGGACAAGGAAGCCCAGACAAAAACCCAAGACTCGTCGTCCTCTCCACCATCGGCAATGAAACAACGCGGTCTTCAGAGCCAACATCGCGTGCACCCACTCGCGAGACCATCGACCCTTAGTCGCTGTTCCTCGCGGTGTTTGTACCCTTTCAACGCGTCGTTTTCATAGTTTCGAGACATTTTCTATATTTAGTATTTATAGCGTTTTAGATAGTTTTTATTTATAGCATTTCTATTTTTGGGTTTGTGCCTTTTGCATGCTTGCATGGGCTAGCCCATAGGTTCGTCTTGGTCCAAGCCCATTAGGTCTTGGCCGAGTTCTTTGGCTATTTAAAGCCCCCGTTGTTATTCTTATTTCTTACGTTCAATTTAATTCAAGGTTTCAAGTCGAGTGATTATCCTCCTTACCTTGATCGGACGTCAAAACCCTCTATATTCGCATCCCCTTCACTCCGCCGCCGACGCTACGGCAACTGCTTGAACCTTCAAGCCAGTCTTCCTTCGCATCTCCCTTCAACCGCAGTCGACGCTACGACACCAACGACTTGTCTCTTCAAGTCATCTATCCCTCATCAAATCGCTTCCGCCAACGCTATCCTTTCGCCCTAACAACCGCTTCCACCGCACCACCACCGTGTTCACCACCGCATTCATCATCGTGTTCATCAACGTGTTCACCATCTTCTTTACTGTTGTGATGTTCAACGTGACTTCTCACCCAAGACTAGATCCCAAGGCGCCACCTTTTGACAATTGGCTTGTCATCGGAGGCAAGAACACATCAACTGGCATCAGAGCCCAGCAATCTTGTAAGTCACGAACTCAAGTTTGCATTTGGTTCACAACTTTTCTTGACCCCCATCGTTTGCTTTCGTAAGATATCGCGAGAAAAGAAGAGAAAAATCAAAAGTTTCCATCTTTGCAACACCTTCGGTTTCTACAAGATCCTATCTTGGCCGAATTTTTTTCTTGTTCCCTAAGTTTTGGTGTGTTAGGTAATTTGTTATCTTGCATGCTAGAATATTTTGTTTCCTTATTTCACGCGTGGATAGAGTTTCCTTGTTTGCGAGATTTTGCTTTTTAGTTAAGTTAACCGAATTTCCTTATATAAGATATCTATCAAATCTTATCTTTTCTCTCCTATATCTAAGATCACACTTGTGATATTCTTGTTACTTGGACCGATTTTATTTTTGTTTCCTTTTGCAAAATCCGAAAAGGTCAAAAGATAAGATCTCGGATATTAAAAAAAAAACAGAAGATATTCAAACTAAATAAATAAAAAAGTTTCCGAAGTTAGGGAAAGCCAAAATAAGGCAACCCTAACCCACTCTCGGTCTAAGCTCATCTTCTATATCTCTCCGCTATCTAGGTCAAGCTTCCAAGAAGGTACTTTCTTGCTTATTAGGTTGCTTTGTTTACGTTTGTTTTAGGGTTTCAATTTGTTCTTGTTTGTTTGATTGCAACTTGCTTGATACACCATCTCTTGTCAAGCCAAGCCGCCCTCACGGCAAGCCCAAACTAGCCCTACCTACGTGAACTTTGTGACTTGGCTAGTGATTTGCTTGGTTGTTGTTCTTCGTTGTTTTTTGGTTCGTTTTTACTCCCATGTCTGGCCATATTGTTATAGGTACCATGACGATTGAACACGGTGAAAACCAACCTGGAGTCGACAACAACAACCCACCTCAACCACCGTTGGATCTACCCTAAGACTAACCACTGGTTGACCCTCCACAATAGGACCCTCTCATCGCATTGTCCGAGGAGCAAAGGGAGATCCAAGCCCTTAGACAAGAGAATGCAGCTTTGAGAACCCAACAACGCGATGCACAACTCATTCCCAACCCAACTCCCCTGAGTACAATGGACGCGCCGGCTCAACCACGAGCCACCGACGATGGTCGATCAAAGACAAGGGTCGACAAAGACAAAGGAATCATGCCTTCGACATCTCATCATCACCCACAACTCAATCGTATGCAGAGTGTCATCGAGAGTCGCCAAGGCTTCGTTTCCCACGCGGACCACTACGTGCCCAGAGCCACAACAGCTGGCTTTGACAACGGCTCCGACTACGACCGCGACGCCGAGGACACTCAAGGTGAGTATTCTGAACCATACAACTTTGATGATCGCTATGCCTCTAGGCGAACCCAGAGACGCATACCAGACTCACGCCATGCGAAGGCCACCCTCGCCGAGCCGAGCTAGCCGACACGATGCCAAGGAGACCTAGTCGCCGACCACGTGGGCATACGCGACGCGATGAGACCAACTTGAGGACACCAACTACCCAGCCACGGAGCCATGATGTACGCAATCACCTTCGACACCAGAGTTTTCGAACGCCGTTACGGATCTGATGGCTATGCGTCGATCACACCCAATTTCCACGACGACTTCGACGAGTATGACGACAAAGAGATCGAGGACTCAAGTATGGTCAACCCTAATTTTTTTCACCCCCCTCTTGGAGATCCACTAGAATTGCAGGATCTCCCTTCGGATTGGATACCTCCACCGCGTCTCCAGCCCCAAGGAGAACACGTTCGTGACATTGGCGGCGAGCGCCGCAATGTTATGCACAGAGACATTTGACGCGACAACTACGATGCCCAGCCGTGAAGACGTCAACGCGATGACACCTACGTGCCCAAGGATGAGTATGTCCGTGAAGATCGCCAAGAATGCGATAGACGCCAGGTTGGACGCGATAGACCACATGGAGTGCGCGCCTTTGAGAACCCTCTCTACGACACCGCGCCAAACAATGCGTTCAACCAAGCACCTGTCCAGACTCGATTCCAACGACACCAAGTCAAGGTAAAATATAAGCATTTTTATGGTGAATACAACCCCTCTGTGTTTCTTGAATGGGTGCAGGCTATGGAGTACACACTTTGATATTGTCGAGTGCCCCCTGAGGAGCATGTCGACGCCGCGACACTTGATTTCCGAGGAGCCGCGAGAGTGTGGTGGCATCGCTTCGAGGATGACTGCGTCCGACGCCAAAGGACACGGGTCACGGAGTGGAACCAACTCGTGTACGTGATGACAAGGAAATATGTGCCTCCAGACTATAGGAATCAAATGCGAATGGATATAGCCATGGCTCGCCAAGGGTCGATGTCTCCACTCGAGTTCTTTTCCAAGCTTGAAGACATGTATTAAAAAGCCAACATTTTCGTTGCACCATTGACATTGAGGATGAAATTCTTAAGTGGCTTAAACACCAACATCCGTGATCAACTTGAGATTTTGCCCATCAAAGATTTGAACACCCTCACACATACGGCAATGCAAATTCATGCACAAATCTCTCATCGGAAGTCTTACACTTATCTAAGTGGCCAACAAAGGTATGCTTCTAACCCTAGTGGTTTATCTTCTACTAACCCTCGCCCTAGTGCCTCTCCCACAACCGCGTCTAGCCAAGCAACCAAGGCAAAGCCTTAGACGCCGAGCACCGTGCCGCGCCAGACCGCGCCCAGACAACCCCCAGTGGTCACAGATCGCGCGCGTGACCTCGAATGCTATAGGTGTGGTGGACGAGGCCAGTACAAGAAAGATTGCCCCAATGCTCGCAAGGTGTTGTTCTCCGCCTCCGCCGCCGCCGGCTACGATTCCTGTGGTGACGAGAAGGCCACACATGACACGATCGATGATGGCAACGCAAAAGAGGACGAAGACGCTTATGACTGTGAACCCGCTTCTCTACAAGCAGGCACACCATTGAGCTTGGTGATGCGTCGTCTTCTCACAGTCAAGGAAGCAAGCCTACGCGACCAAAGGGATAATTTGTTCCATACAAGAGTTCTCGTCCAGACGGCTTCCTTGAGTGTCATTGTTGATGGAGGATCATGTGCTAGCATTGTCAATGAGAAGGTCGTGACACACTTCAGGTTGCCCACGATGCCTCATCCCCAGCCTTATGCCCTCCAATGGATATCATCTAGTCCAGGTAACACAGTATCTCGCCAATGCTTAATTTCATTTTCCATAGGCCAATACTGTGATTCACTTTTATGTGATGTCATTGCAATGGACGCCACCCATATTTTGCTTGGGCGCCCATGGCAATTTGACAGGCGCGTGCTCCACGATGGCTATTTGAACACTTATGTGTTCAATTACCACGGGAAGCGCGTCACTTTGCATCCAATGTCTCCCCATGAGATCTTGCAGGACTAGGTTGAATGCGATCTCCAGAAATCCATAGAGACCGCGTCTACTAGGTCAAAAGAGTGTCCAGAGGCACTCCAGAGGCAAAACTTCTCCAAATCTGGCAACACTCCGTCTCCTCCAGGCACTGGCAAGAAGACGCACAATGCCACAACTGGGACACCAAGTGCCCCACAGAATTCAAGAAGCGCCTCGCCATCGACAAAGTTTGACGTGCCGTTGCCGAAGACGCCTCATTTGCAAGGAAAGTGTGAGCAACACGTGCTTTTAGCCAGGCCCAGTGACCTCACTAAGTGTTTGACTGGCAAAGCTCCATGTTTTCTGCTTGTTCCCACTCCATGCATCCCTGAGTCGTCGAACACCGCGTTCGTGCCACCATTCATCGCGACCTTGCTCGCCGCGTTCGATGATGTATTTCCTGAAGAGTTGCCACAGGGTTTACCTCCACTGAGAGGCATTGAGCACCAGATTGACCTTGTACTAGGTTCTTCCTTGCCCAATCGCGTTGCATATAGAGCTGGCCCAGAAGAGACCAAAGAGCTATAGCGCCAAGTGCAAGAGTTGTTGGATCGCCGCTACGTAAGGGAATCTCTCTCCCCTTGTGCTATGCCTGTGATCCTTGTGCCCAAGAAAGATGGCACATGGAGAATGTGTGTTGATTGTCGCGCGATCAACCAGATCACCGTCAAGTATAGGCATCCTATTCTACACCTCGACGATATGCTTGATGAACTTCATGGCGCCACACTTTTCTCCAAGATAGATTTGAAGAGTGGTTATCACCAGATCAGGATGAAAGAAGGTGATGAGTGGAAGACCGCATTCAAGACAAAGTACGGGCTCTACGAGTGGCTTATCATGCCATTTGGGCTCACGAACGCGCCCAACTCCTTCATGTGCGTGATGAACCATGTCTTGACAACATTCCTTGGCAAGTTTGTCGTCGTTTACTTCGATGACATCCTTGTGTATTCACGGAGTCTGGAAGAGCATGTCGACCACCTTCGACTTGTGCTCGAATGCCTTTGACGCGAGAGCCTGTTTGCCAATCTGGCCAAGTGCAGTTTTTGCTCCGCATCCACAAATTTGCTGGGCTACATCGTGAGTAGTGATGGTCTACGCATCGACGAATCAAATATCGCGGCCATCAAAGAGTGGCCAAC
Source organism: Rheum nobile (assembly GCA_027886185.1). Classification (NCBI taxonomy): domain Eukaryota; kingdom Viridiplantae; phylum Streptophyta; class Magnoliopsida; order Caryophyllales; family Polygonaceae; genus Rheum; species Rheum nobile. The sequence goes on along the minus strand of WOAB01000585.1, from coordinate 294,690 downwards.
TCCGACGACGCCGACACAGGTGCAAAGCTTTCTAGGCCTTGCAGGATTTTATAGGCGCTTTGTTCGAGACTTCTCTTCCATTGCCGTGCCATTGCATGAATTGACAAAGAAGGGAAGCACTGTCTTGTGGCTTGAGTCCCACGAAAAAGCCTTATCGGCTTTGAAGAGGGCCTTGAGCCAGGCACCATTGCCCCAACTTCCCGACTTTGCCAAACACTTCGAGGTGGAGTGTGATGCCTCAGACATAGGCATTGGTGGTGTGCTACACCAAGAGAAGAGGCCCATTGCATATTTCAGTGAGAAGCTCACAGGGGCCACACTAAATTACCCCACCTACGACAAAGAGTTGTATGCACTCATACGCGTGCTAAAGACATGGCAACATTACCTTTGGCCGCGTGAATTTATCATCCACAGCAACCACGCAACCTTGAGCTATTTGAAGAGCCAAGCCCACCTCAATCGCCGCCATGCACGTTGGGTGGAATTTCTTGAGACATTTCCTTGTGTCGTGGTCCATAAGAAGGGAAAGGAGAACATTGTCGCCGATGCGTTATCTCGCAGGTATGTTCTCTTGACTCATGTACAAACTAAAGTTTTGGGCTTTGCTTTGATTAAAGAATTATGTGCTAGTGATCCTTTCTTTGCCCCTATAGTCGAGCATTGCCTTAGATTTCGAGAGTTTGAGTCATACTTCCTTTCTGAGGGTTATTTATACAAGGTTGGTCGCCTATGCATCCCTAGGTCGTCCATTAGGATCCTTTTGATTCAGGAAGCACACGAAGGTCGCGGACATTTTGGGATTAGTAAGACATTTGCCGTGCTTCAAGAACACTTCTTTTGGCCTAAGATGACCCACCAAGTGACTAGGTTTTGTAGAAGTTGTGTGACTTGCCAGAGAGCCAAAGCTAGGTCTAGTCCTCACGGCCTCTACACTCCTTTTCCCATTCCGAGTGCCCCCTGGGAAAATTTGTCTATGGATTTCATCACGGGTTTACCCCTCTCTAGACGAGGTAAAGACTCCATTTTTGTGGTCGTAGATAGATTTTCTAAGATGGCACATTTTATTTCTTGTAAGACAACCCATAGTGCTAGTGGGATTGCCGATCTATTCTTTGAGCATGTGGTGCGTCTTCATGGAGTCCCGCATACTATAGTGAGTGATAGGGATTCTAAGTTCGTTGGTTATTTTTGGAGAACTCTTTGGGGTAAGCTAGGCACCAAACTCTTATTTTCTACTAGCTACCACCCCTAGACCAATGGCCAAACGGAGGTCACGAATAGAACCCTAGGAGCCCTCCTTCGCGCGATGCTTAAAGCCAACCCTAGGCATTGGGAGGACTTACTATCACTTGTCGAGTTTTGTTACAATAGATGCAGGCACACAACGTTCAAGTTGACACCGTTCGAAGTGGTGTATGGCATGAACCCCTTGACACCACTTGATTTGTCACCGCGACCACTGCGAGACCCAGTGCATGTCTCCGCCTCCAACCGCGCCGAGCAAGTGCAGGAGCTACATCGACGCACCAGGGAGAAACTGGAGAGGAGGGCCGCGCAGTATGCCTTGCAGAAGAATTCTGGCCGCCGCCGTATCATCTTCGCACCAGGAGACCTTGTTTGGGTGCATATGTGAAAAGAAAGGTTCCCCTCGCGGCGCAAGCACAAGTTGGCACCACGTGGAGATGGACCCTTCCGCGTGATCAAGCCCTTAGGGGAAAATGCCTATCAACTCGAGCTCCCACCAGATTTTGGAGTCCACGCGTCCTTCAACGTCGCGGACTGCTTGACACCATATGTTGAGCCTGAGTTTGATGATGGTGAAGCGGGGACGCTTCATAGCCATGTGGTGGAGGGTGATGTGACCCTACCTCCCATGACGGCCCAAGACGAGGAAGAAGCCATGAGCCTACGCTCAGAAGGCCCAGTGACAAGGTCTAGGTCCAAAGCCATCTCTGCCGTCGTCGCGTGACTTGTCGCACGCGTCGTCGCTGGCCAAGGAAGCCCAGACGAAAACCCAAGACTCGTCGTCCTCTCCACCATTGGCAATGAAACAATGCGTTCTTCAGAGCCAACATCGCGTGCACCCACTCGCGAGGCCATCGACCCTTAGTCTCTGTTCCTCGCCGTGTTTGTACCCTTTCAACGCGTCGTTTTCATAGTTTCGAGACATTTTCTATATTTAGTATTTATAGCATTTTAGATAGTTTCTATTTATAGCGTTTCTATTTTTGGGTTTGTGCCTTTTGCATGCTTGCATGGGCTAGCCCATAGGTTCATCTCGGTCCAAGCCCATTAGGTCTTGGCTGAGTTCGTTGGCTATTTAAATCCCCCATTGTTATTCTTATTTCTTACGTTCATATTAATTCAAGGTTTCAAGTCGAGTGTTTATCCTCCTTCCCTTGATCGGACGTCAAAACCCTCTATCTTCGCATCCCCTTCACTCCGCCGCCGACGCTACGGCAACCGCTTGAACCTTCAAGCCAGTCTTCCTTTGCATCTCCCTTCAACCGCAGTCGATGCTACGACACCAACGACTTGTCTCTTCAATTCATCTATCCCTCATCAAATCGCTTCCGCCAACGCTATCCTTTCTCCCCAACAACCGCTTCCACCGCGTTCACCACCGCACCACCACCGTGTTCACCACCGCATTCATCAACGCGTTCGCCATCTTCTTCACTGCTGTGACGTTCAACGTGACTTCTCACCCAAGACTAGATCCCAAGGCGCCACCTTTTGACAATTGGCTTGTCATCGGAGGCAAGAACACATCAGTGGCCAATGAGCAAAGACGAAACCAAAGGAGCCATGGCAAAGGAGGAAACAATATGTTGGCCATAGGCACCAAATCCGGGGCTAGTAATCACATGTTGTTGGCCAAGGCTAAAACTTGGCCATTCAGGGAAAACAAGTTTGTTTTCTTTTTGTGCCCATGACTAAGTTGTTTTCTGTACAATAATTGAGTGATCTACCTTTGTCTATTGCTTATCTTTTGCAGAATTATAAAGACCTATTTCAAGAGGAAATTCTAATGGCTTACCGCCCATTCATGGGATAGAACACCAAATTGACTTTGTAGCTGGCGCCACATTGTCAAATAGGGCAGCCTATCGGACCAATCTGCAGGAAACCAAGGAGCTACACAAGCAAGTCCAGGATCTAATTGACAAGGGCTATATGAGGGAAAGCTTGAGCCCTTGTGCCATGCCAGTCATACTTGTGCCTAAGAAGGATGGAAGTTGGAGAATGTGTATGGATTGCTGAGTCGTCAACAACATCATCATCAAGTATAGATATCCTATCCCTCAGCTGGATGACATGCTTGATGCGTTACATGGCGCCCAAGTCTTCTCCAAGATAGATCTCAAAAGCGGGTACCACCAAATCCGGATGAAAGAAGGAGATGAGTGGAAAACTGCTTTCAAGACCAAGTATGGCCTGTATGAATGGTTAGTAATGCCTTTTGGACTCACTAATGCTCCTAGCACTTTTATGAGGATGATGAATCATGTGCTTAGGCCTTTCTTAGGGAAATTCGTAGTTGTTTATTTGTATGACATATTGATTAATAGCAAGAACTTACAAGAGCATGCTCATCATATAAAACAAGTACTAGATGTCCTTAGGAAGGAAAAGTTATATGCCAACTCCAAGAAATGCCATTTTTGCTCGGATCATGTTGTCTTTCTTGGCTTTGTTGTGAGTAAGACAAGATTGAAGGTTGATGAGGAGAAGGTGAAAGCCATAAGAGAATGGCAGACACCTACCACCATGACACAAGTTAGAAGCTTCTTAGGCTTGGCGGGGTTATAGGAGGTTTGTGAAGGATTTTAACACAATAGCCACGCCAATGACCGAGCTCACCAAGAAAAATGTGGTATTCCATTGGGGTGAGGCACAATAGGTTGAAATTCGAATGCTCAAATACAAGCTCACCTATGCGCCACTACTTGCACTCTCGGACATCACAAGAACCTTTGAGATAGAGTGTGATGCCTCGGGAATCGACCTTGGAGGGGTGCTGACGCAATGAAGCCGGCCAATAGCCTATTTTACTGAGAAAATGAGTGACTCCGAGCTCAACTATCCCACCTATGATAAAGAGTTGTTTTCTCTTGTCCGAGTGCTCAAGACTTGGCAACACTACCTTATGCCCAAGGAGTTTGTCATCCATTTGGACCATGAGGCATTGAAGTATCTTAAGAGCCAAAGTAAGCTCAATAGAAGGCATGCCAAGTTGGTGGAGTTAATAGGCCTTTCCCTACGTGATCAAGCACAAGGAGGGATAAGACAACATATTTGCTGATGCCCTATCAAGGAGGTACATTGTTCTCACTTCTTTGGATGCTAGAGTTCTAGGGTTTGCTTGTATGAAATCTTTGTATTTTGATGACCCTGATTTTTGTGAAACAATTTGAGCATGTGAGAGTAAGAGTAGCCAAGGCATATTCTATTTGCATGATGGTTACTTGTTTAGAGGACATGGGCTATGTGTTCTTAGTGGTTCCATTCATAGGCTTTTCATTCATGAAGCACATGGGGGCGGACTAGTGGGGAACTTTGGGGTAGCTAAGACCTTAGGTACATTGAGGGAGCATTTATATTGGCCGAGGATGGCTAAGGATGTTGAGAAATTTTGTGCTTCAAGTACCACATGTGTTAGAGCCAAGTCCAAGCTAAACCCCCACGACCTATACACTCCCCTTCCTATTCCTAGTGCCCCATGGGAAGACATTTCTATGGAATTTTTGTGGTTTACCTAGGACTAAGAGGGAGGGACTCAGCTTTTGTGGTGGTTGATCGGTTTTCGAAAATGGCACATTTCATAGAATGCAATAAAACCGAAAATGAATCCTACGACCTATACACTCCCCTTCCCTTTTCCTTACCCAAAACTTAGCCACCCTGGAACACCCTAGCCGAGCTAGCACCCGCCCATGGCTCACCGGCGCCTCCCGTGGACCTACAATCCCTACCTCTTCGCCGACGAGTGGCACGACGATGAGTGGTTTGGTGGCGTGAGTCTACATGAAGCCCATCCGGACTATATCCCGTCGAGGATCCCGACGCCACCGCGATGCCGCCCGTACTCTCCGCCCTGGCGTCAATCCTTCCGCCCAGGCAGCAATACAACTCGCCACCGTGCCGTGAGTATGCCCCAGTGCGGTACCATGAGCACTCACACGTGTGTCGTTCCAGCGCCCTCCCGTGTCACCGGTTCCAATGGTCCCACACGACGCTACCACCAAGCGCCAAGCGTTGGCCGCTAGCCAGGCCGCCTAGGAGGCCCTTGCCCGCGAGAACGCCGAGCTTCAAGCCCAACTCGCCAAAGCAAGATGCATCCTTGCCGCACAAGCCGTGGCCTCCACAGCCGTGACCGCGACCACAACAGCAGCGACCACGGCCATAGTCGCGACCGCGGCTCCAACAGTCGCGACCGTGGCTTCAACAGCCGCCCCATCCACAACCCCCAGCATAGCAGCCCCCTTGTTCACGACAGCGGGTCCGTGCCCCAGCGCGTCCGCTCCCGAGCCCGCGCGCAAGCCCGACGTGCACAACGTGCCTACGTCGGCCCTTCGGAGGTGGTCGACTCCAGATTCAGGCTTCCGCACGATGATGATGACCAAGGCACCCGAGCACAAGCCCGCTCCTGCATCCGCGCCATTCTTGCTGACATTTGTGATGCTGAGAGCCGGACCCGAGCCCTACTATGATGCCGCACTCTCGCTGGCCGCCGAGCGCCTGTTCTCCCTGGCTCCATCCAGCTCGAAGCGAGGACGCTTCGATTCTAAGGGAGGGAGAATGATGCGACCTGGGCTCGACTCAAGTTGGGCAACGATGAGCCCAAGACGACCAAGACCGTGGCATCGCCCTTGGTTTAGGACTTAGCTTATTTTCTGTTATTTCCCATTTTAGCAAGTTTCCTGTTTTAGTAGTTTCCGTTTTCAGCATTGCTATTTTTGGGACTTTCTATGTTTAGAAAGTTCCCACATTTGGCACTTTCCAATTTTAGTTGTTTCTATTTCGGGCGTGTGCTCCACTATTGTCGAGTGGGCTAGCCCATTAGTGTGTCTGCGGCCCAAGCCCATATAGGGTTATTGGTTGTGCCACATGTCTGTAAATACCCTCGTCGGTGTACTTGTTTGGTACGTTGAAATTAAAGATTTAGTGCTCGTTTGGTTAAAGAGAGGAAGTGTAGTTCCCTGGAATTTACTTCCCATGAAGTAAGTTCCTGGGATTTACAATTCATAGGAATTAATAAATTATGTTTGGTTAACATTTTAATCATGTGATATTGAAAACTACATTTTGTTTGGTTGGATGTGGGAAGTTTGCAGGAATTTATATAAAATTACTACTATAACCCTATAAATATAATGGGGGAAGAAAATCTTGAGAGAGGGTAATTAGGTGATTTGGAGATTAAAATAATGGGGGAAGAAAATTTTACCTACCCCTTTGTAGGTAAGTGTACTTCCTATATAATGGAGGAATTAGAAATCCCATGAATTTGCTTCCAAACCAAACAAGCACTTAGCCTACCGTTGAGTTAAACTCCGCCCTAAAGCCTTGACGTCACCCATGTGCCCTTCGGCTTCCGCACCGCCGGCCACCAAACCCTCCTCGCTAGCGATTCCCTCGCGAACGAAACCCTCTCGCCCCACCCTCGCCCACGTGAGCATAAGAGAGCCGCGGACCATCCTTCCCGGTGGTTCGTACTTATCCGGTTACCAAGAGAAGGATCCGAGACCGCTTCATGCCTCGATCCGGCGTTAGACGAGATCCGAGCCCTCGGATCGTATCATTGTCAAGCCAATCCATCGTCAGCACCGAGAAGGCATTGGCTTGGGGTTTTGGTTTTGATCTTTCCTTGAATCTTGAGATCCTTACAAGGGACACATTACTTCCGGTCTTACTGTCCGTGAGAGTATCAAATCAATGTCTCACAGCATCATTCATCACTGACAACATTGAAGAAATTTTACAAATCCACTCTCCTCATCACCATGTACATAGCGATACTCATGCTTTCTTCATATTGCACACGATATGTCTCTCTAGGATGTATATTTAAACAAATTGCCATAGAAACCGACTGCTTTAGAAGTAATTTTACTTTTCTTCCTTATGTTGGGCATAGTTGATTTGTCCTTGGTCTCGGATGCGGCCAATTGTCGTCGGCAGCAGCGGATCTAGGTCTTTGTACTGAGTCGCAATGTCTCGGAGGTTCCCATGGCATCCTTGGCGACAAGCCTTGTTATGTTGTACGAAAACCACGAGAGTTGGCGATGGAAATACCCTCTATAGGACTTAGAGGTTTTCACGCGGAAGCGGGATAAACGGACGCGGCGGCGAGGCGAGAGACTCGGCGCGATGCGGTCGATGGCCTCAGGACTAGGCTATCGATGGCATCACACGACAAGGTTGGCTCGAAGCGATGAGCTACGGGGTGGTGTAGTAGCATCTGCGGCGGCGTGAAAGGGGAAAATAAATAGATAGATATGACGTCGGGCCTAAGGAAGGAGGAAATCGCTCTCAACTTGAACTTAGGTTAATTTTGACGTAGTCTTACAAATGAGGCCGAAGTGGCCTTATAAATGGGATGCGGGGCTTGGATGGGCCGAGACACGCACCAATGGGCTAGCCCATGCGACACGAGTGGAGCGCATACCCAAAAATAGAAACCTTCTAAAAATAGTAAGTTCTAACAATAGTAAGTGCTAACAATAGAAAACCCTAAAAATAGAAAGTGCCAAAAGTTGGAATTTTCCAACCATAGAAAGTCCCAAAAATAGCAATGCTAAAAATAGAAAGTCTAGCTTAGGCAATGAACCTCTAAATACAAAATGTGGCTAAGTAAAGGATAGGCGCCGAGGAAGACGCTGGCGAGGCACTGTGGGCGCGGCGACGCGGCAACGGGGGCGATGATGCGGCGCACAAAGCAGTGGTTGGGCGCGAGCCTGGGCTAGGCTTATGGAGGCTCTTGGAGTGTCATGCCTGGCTTAGGTGGCAGTGTGCTCGGCTGGATCTATTCTGGGCCACTGATGGTGGTGAGGAGGCGAAGTGGAGGCGCGGCTTCAGGCGCGTCGTAGCTGGCAACGAGGCGTACGATGAACGATTGCATGGCGTTGGCGATGGCCTTCGCACGCGACCTTGTGACGGGCCCCAACGACTGCAGGCTCATGGAAGTCTCTTCCTCTGCGACTGTCATGGAAGGCAGGGGCGCATCACCCTCAACCACTTGGATGTGAAGCGTCCCTACTTCACCATCATCGAACTTTGGCTCCACGTATAGCTGGAGGTCGGCGATGTTGAAGGTTGCGTGGAGACCAAAATCCGGGGGTAAGTCAATCTCATACGCGTTGTCGCCAATGGCCTTGACGACTCTGAATATGCCATCTCCGTGCGGCGCTAGCTTGGATTTGTGTTTATTGGGGAAGCGATCCTTGCGGAGGTGGACCCAAACCATATCTCCCGGCGTGAAAATCATATTGCGCTTGCCCTTGTTGTTTTGTGCCTTATATTGGCGTGCCCGGCGCATGAGCTAGGCTCTCGTCCGGCGATGGAGCTCTTGAATCCGTGCGGCACGGCCAGCGGCGGTGACGTGCTCATTGTCCTGCAGCGGGTGTGGAAACATGTCCAAAGGTGTCAATGGATTACGACCATAGACAACCTCGAATGGTGTCAGCCTGGTTGCCGAGTGATTGGACCTGTTATAAGAGAACTCAACAAAAGAAAGTAACTCCTCCCAATGCCTGGGATTGGCCTTGAGCATCGTCCTAAGAAGGGCCCCTAAAGTGCGGTTCGTGACCTAACTTTGGCCATTTGTCTGGGGGTGGTAGCTAGTGGAAAATAAGAGTTTTATGCCTAGCTTACCCCAAAGAGTCCTCCAAAATACCCTATAAACTTGGTATCCCTATCACTCACAATAGATCTAGGAACACCATGTAAACGAACCACATGCTCAAAAAAAATCAGCTATGTCACTAGTATTATGGGTCGTTTTGCAGGCTATAAAGTGGGCCATCTTGGAAAACATGTCCACAACAACAAAAATAGAGTCCTTACCCCTACGAAAGAGAGGCCATCCTATAATAAAATCCATGGACAAATCTTCCCAAGGGCCGTGTGGAATAGGTAAGGGCATGTAAAGGCCGTGAGGACTAGATCTCGCCTTACCTCTCTGGCAACTCACACAACTCTTACAATACCTAGTCACCTGTGTTGCCATATGTGGCCAAAAGAAATGTTCTCTTAAGGCTGCCAACGTCCTAGAAATCCGAAAGTGGCCTCGGCCATCATGAGCCTCTTCAATGTGGAGGGTCCTAATGGACGAGCTAGGGATGCACAAACGACCTGCCTTATAGAGAAAACCATCAATCACAAAATAGGACTCAAACTCACGACTCTGGAGGCATTGCTCGAAAATAGGCTTAAAGAAGGCATCAACCAAATATAAGTCTTTAATCAAAGCAAAACCAAGAACCTTAGTCTAGAGATGAGTAAGAAGAATATACCTGCGAGAAAGGGCATCGACTACCACATTCTCCTTACATTTCTTGTGGACCACGACGTAAGGAAACGTCTCTAAGAACTCGACCCAACGGGCGTGGCGTCGATTGAGATTGGCTACCACATTCTCCTTCCCCAAATTGGCGTAAGGCTTCTCCTTGTGCAGAGTCTCCATCACAAGACGAACATGCTGCACATGATCCTCCAAGCTGCGTAAGTAGACAAAGTAATCATCAAAGTAAACCAGAACAAACTTCCCAAGAAACTCGCGCAACACGTGGTTCATAAGACGCGAAAGTGTTGGGGGCGTTGGTGAGCCCAAATGGCATAACAAGCCACTCATAGAGACCATACTTGGTCTTGAACGCCGTCCTCCACTCATCACCCTCCTTCATACGGATCTGGTGGTAACCACTCTTCAAATCAATCTTGGAGAACAAAGTGGCCCCATGCAGCTCATCCAGCATATCATCAAGGTGGGGGATGGGATGGTGGTACTTCACGGTGATCTGGTTGATGGCGCGGCAGTCAACACACATACGCCATGAGCCATCCTTTTTGGGAACCAGAATTACAGGCACAGTACAAGGGCTTAGAGATTCCCTCACGTATCCTCGATCCAGCAACTCTTGGACCTGTCTCTACAGCTCTCGAGTCCCCTCAGGACCAGCGCGGTAAGCGGCGCAATTTGGGAGCAAAGCACCGGGCACCAAGTCGATTTGGTGCTCAATGCCACGAATATGAGGTAAACCTGTGGCAGCTCATCGGGTATAAAATCACCAAACACAAGAAGCAATGCGGCTATCCGTGGTGGCAAAGCATCACTCTCGGCGGCGCTTGGCAGGCTGGGAGTAGGCACAAGCAGGAAACACGGCCTCTGACCCTTCAAAGGGGCGGTCATGGCACTGAGCCTTGCCAAAAGCAACCGGTGCCGCATCGGCCTTGCAACAAAGTGTATGGCGGCAATGGCGAGGCAATTTGCGGCGACAGAGAGGCACTGGGCACGGAATGTGAGGCACTAGGGTTGGGGAGCCCAGTGCTCGAGCCTGATGCAGTCGCGCCTGACCAAGCTTCAGTGGGCCGTTGTTTGGCCTTGCGCACAAATCCTTCGTTTGAATCGAAAACCCTCGTTTGAATCTTGCAAGAAAATTTTGCAAATCCTTCGACAAGTTGGTCTAGCCTTGTATATGTTGTGCTCAATTTCTTGCATTTGTTTTCAACAAACTTGGGTTGTTTGCTATATGGGTATGAGGTTGAAGACAACCTCTTGAGGTTCCTAAACTGAAATCTTCATTAATAGAAAATCATTTCAGCCTACAACTTCATTAATGAGAGTTGTATTTAGTGAAGTGCAATAAACCTCCACCCATTCACATTCCTGCATTGACAAAAAAATTTGTTGCCTTATTTACGTCCCATGCTTGCATATTTTATGGTATTATAAGGTGCAAATTAAGACAGTAAGATATGGGAAAAGTGCTTGGTTCCATAGAGAAAACTTCAATTGTAATGTGGAAATTGTAAGAGCTCTCGTAAGTGTGTTTCAAGTGCTCTGTTTTTGAAGTCAATTGTGATCAATTGAAAGCTGAAGTTAGCTGTACCAAAGTGGAAATGAAAGTGCTTGAAAATCGAGAAAGAAATGCTAAGTAGCCAGAAAAATGCAAGTGCAATTTGCATGTTAAGTAAAGCTCGAGAAAGAAACGCAAAGCCAGAAAAAGGCGATCACTTTTTTTAAGTGTTTCAAAATTTGTTCGAGTGTGGACTAAATTTTAGGGGGGATGTGTTCCTACTAGCTTCTTGTGTTTCTTGGTTTGTGTTCTTATCATATCATAAGTGTTCAATTTTGTGTGGAATAAGGCTTGCCTTGACCAAACACAATCCTAGCCCTACCTTGCACTTGGAGGACGTTTTACATAACTCTCTTGTGGACTTACAGAAGTTGGTTTTTGTTATTGCCTTTGTGGAGGCCTTGTGCTATTTGTGTGGGTCATCGTGAGGATCTTAAGAACTCTTATGGTACACCTTTGAAGCCTTGGCCAACTGCAAAGACGAGTGGGTTAAGCTAAGAACTTGAGGTAAGCACCTTGTCCTAACTTGTCAATTCAGTTTTGCACTGATTTTGTTTGCTACGTGTGTTATGTGAGTTGTGCAGAAAGTCTCACCAAAAGGACAAGGGAGTCATGAACAATGCTAATGAGGCAAGACTTGTGCCTCTTGAGGAAATCCAGTCCATATTTGATAAGCTTCGACTTGATCTTTTGCAAGCCATTGATGACAAGTTGGAGAAGAGGTTTGGGTGTTCTAAGAGGGGGAGTGATGAAGAAGAGTCTCAAGGATCTCCACGAGGGGAGGACCCTCAAAGAGACATTCATGAAGCCGACACCTGCAACAAGCCAAGAGTGCATTTCCACCCTCAAGGGCGAGCTTGTGGCCCTAAGTTCTTTCAAGACGACATGGAGAATACTTTCTCACCGGAGGCTAACCATCCTCTCCAAGGAATCACATCACCTCCACTCAACCGGTACTTGAGAGGATGAGTCGAAGGCCTTATCAACCACGAGGGTCTTTGATGATGCCAAGACGTGGGCCCTTTGAGCCATCACAAGACCAAAAGGAGAGAGTGAGAACCCGGGAAGCAACTCCAAGGGAGTCAATCCAAAGATCCCGTAGCTATGGCTACCAAGAAGAGGAAGAGAGGGTCCATGGACCCTTTGCTGGTACGTCCGACGTTGAGGCCTTTCTTGATTGGCTATCTAAAACCTAGTCCATCTTCGACTACTACCACTACTCGGATGCCCAATGAGTTTCCATTGCCACCATCCATTTCACGGAGTTTGCTTACTCATGGTGGGTGGAAGACAAGGAACAAAGAGCCTACAACAACTATCCTCTTATCTCCACATGGAAAGCGCTCAAGGAGGCCATGCAATTCAAGTTTGTGCCATTCGATTATGTGAACAAGATTCATGTGAAGCTTGAGAGGGTGAAGCAAAGGGGAGGAACTCCAGAAGAGTTCTTTAAAGAGCTCAAACACCTTATATTCAGATCTGGGGTGCATTTCCCGGATAGCTACATTGTGTCCAAGTTCATAGGTAGCTTGAGCCCGGAAATTGGTCAAATTGTTGATTTGCAAAGGTTTGGGCCTAACGTACAGAGTGAAGAGGTGTTGCACTATGCTACAAGAGCGCACAAAAGCATGAAAAAGTTGAAGAGTACACCTAACTCAAGTCTGTGGGGATCTTCTTCACATTCCTACTCCTCTTCATCCACACCTAGGCGTCATGAGCCTAAATATGAATAATCTAAGTCTGCTCCTAAGCGTAAAGTGTCTCACTGATGTATTCTTGCCTCCGATGACAAGCCAATTGTCAAAGGCGACACCTTTGGATCTAGTCTTGGGCGAGAAGTCACTCCTTCCTTGTCAAACCTGTCGTGGAATCCTTGGGTGCAAACCCGCATTGTCTTGCACGAAAGGTTGACAAGATGGTGGCGAAGCGAACCCGATGGAGGTGGTCTGGATGGTCGCGGCATCGGTGAGGCTGAGTGTCACAACAGCGAAGACGACGTCGATGGTGAAGGCGATGGCGAACACGATGGAATTGGTGGCGATTGTGGGTGCGATGGAAGCGATTGATGGGGCGAATGGATATCGATGGCGGAACCGATTTGATGAGGGATAGATGACTTGAAAAGACAAGTCTTTGGTGTCATAGCATCGACTGCAGAGGAAGGGAGATGTGAAGGAAGACTTGGCCTAAAGGTTCAAGCAATTGCCGTAGCATCGGCGACAGAGGGAATGGGGATGCAAAGATAGAGGGTGACGTCCGATCAAAGGAAGGAGGATAAACACTCTACTTGAAACCTTGGTTAAAATTGAACGTACTAAAACCAATAACATAGATTGACTTAAATACTAGGGCGAGACATCAGACGGGCCGAGTCGAGCCTAGTGGGCTAGCCCATGCAACCATGCAAAAGGCACAAACCCTAAAATAGAAATGACTATAAAAGTAAACTATCTAAAATAAGCAATAATAACAAATATAGAAAGTGTCTCAAAAAGAACGCGGCGAAGGCATGGATGCAAACACCGCGAGGAACGGCGACGAAGGGTCGATGGCCTCGCAAGTGGGTGCACACAATGCCGGCTGCGATGATCGCGATGTTTCGATGCCGATGGTGGCGAGGATGACGAGTCTTGGGTTGGCGTATGGGCTTCCTTGGCCAGGGACGACGCATGCGACAAGTGACGCGACGGCGGCGGCGATGGCTTTGGACCTAGACCTTGTCACTGGGCCCTCTGAGCGTAGGCTCATGGCTTCTTCCTCGTCTTTGGCCATCATGGGAGGCAGGGTCACATCACCCTTCCCCACTTGGCTGTGAAGCGTCCCCGCTTTACCATCATCAAACTCAGGCTCAACATATAGTGTCAAGTCCGCCACGTTGAAGGACGCATGGACTCCAAAATCTAGTGGGAGCTCGAGTTGGTAGGCATTGTCCCCTATGGCCTTTATCACGCGGAATGGACCATCTCCATGCGGTGCCAATTTGTTCTTGCGCTGCGAGGGGAACCTTTCTTTTCGCAAGTGCACCCAGACGAGATCCTCGGGTGCAAAAACGATGCGGCGTCGGCCATTGTTCTTTTGGGAGGCATACTGTGCGGCCCTTCTTTCCAATTGGTCCCTGGTTCGTCGATGGAGCTCTTGTACCTGCTCTGCGCGATTGGCGGCGAAGCATTGCACTGGGTCTCGCAGTGGTCGCGGTGACAAATCAAGCGGCGTCAAAGGATTCATGCCATACACCACTTCGAAAGGTGTCAACTTGGTCGCCGTGTGCCTGCATCTATTGTAACAAAACTCGACAAGTGATAGTAAGTCCTCCCAACGCCTAGGGTTGGCTTTTAACATCGTGCGAAGGAGGGCTCCTAGGGTTCGATTTGTGACCTTCGTTTGGCCATCGGTTTGGGGGTGGTAGCTAGTGGAAAATAGGAGTTTTGTTCCTAGCTTACCCCAAAGAGTTCTCCAAAAATGACCAACAAACTTAGAATCCCTATCACTCACTATGGTACGTGGGACTCCATGAAGACGCACTACATGCTCAAAGAATAGATCGGCAATCTCACTAGCACTATGGGTTGTCTTACAAGCAATAAAATGTGCCATCTTAGAAAATATATCTACGACCACAAAAATAGAGTCCTTTCCTCATCTAGAGAGGGGCAAACCCGTGATGAAATCCATAGACAAATCTTCCGAGGGGGCACTAGGAATGGGCAATGGTGTGTAGAGGTCTTGTGGGCTTGACCTAGCTTTGGTCTTTGGCATGTCACACAACTTCTACAAAACCTAGTCACTTGATGGATCATCTTAGGCCAAAAGAAATGTTCTCTTAGGGCTGCCAAGGTCTTACTAATCCCAAAGTGTCCACGACTTTCGTGTGCTTCTTGAATCAAAAGGATCCTAATGGAAGACCTAGGGATGCAAAGGCGACTAGCTTTGTATAAATAACCCTCAAAAAGGAAATATGACTCAAACTCTCAAAATCGTAGGCAATGCTCGACTATAGGGGCAAAGAAAGGATCACTAGCATACAATTCTTTTATCAAAGCAAAACCCAAAACTTTAGTTTTCACATGAGTCAAGAGAACATACCTTCGAGACAATGCGTCGGCGACAATGTTCTCATTTCCCTTCTTGTGGACCACGACATAAGGAAATGTCTCAAGAAATTCCACCCAACGAGCATGGCGTCGATTGAGGTGGGTTTGGCTCTTCAAATAGCTCAAGGTTACGTGGTCTCTGTGGATGACAAATTCACGCGGCCAAAGGTAATGTTTCCATGTCTTTAGCACAAGTATTATAGCATATAACTCTTTGTCGTAGGTGGGGTAATTGAGTGTGGCCCCCGTGAGCTTCTCAGTGAAATATGCAATGGGCCTCTTCTCTTGGTGTAGCACACCACCAATGCCAATGTCTGAGGCATCACACTCGACCTCGAAGTGCTTGGTGAAGTCAGGAAGCTGGAGCAATGGTGCTTGGCACAAGGCTCGCTTCAAAGTCGAGAAGGCTTCTTCGTGGGACTCAAGCCACAAGACAGTGCTACCCTTCTTCGTCAATTCATGCAAAGGCGTGGCAACGGAGGAGAAGTCTCGAACAAAGCGCCTATAAAACCATGCGAGGCCAAGAAAGCTTCACACCTGCGTCGGCGTCATCGGCGTTGGCCACTCTTTGATGGCCGCGATCTTTTCTTCATTGACGCGCAGACCATCACTACTCACGACATAGCCCAGAAAATTTGTAGACGCGGAGCAAAATGAGCACTTTGCCAGATTGGCGAATAGGCTCTCGCGTCGAAGGCACTCGAGCACTTGGCGAAGGTGATCGACATGCTCCTCCAGGCTCCGTGAATACACAAGGTTGTCATCGAAATAAACGACGTTGAACTTGCCAAGGAAGGTTCTCAAAACATGGTTCATCACCCACATGAAGGTGCTTGGCGCGTTCGTGAGCCCAAATGGCATGACAAGCCACTCGTAGAGCCCATACTTCATGTTGAACGCGGTCTTCCACTCATCACCTTCTTTCATCCTGATTTGGTGATAACCACTCTTCAAATCTATCTTGGAGAAAAGTGTGGCGCCATAAAGTTCATCATGCATATCGTCGAGGGGTGGAATAGGATGCCTATACTTGACGGTGATCTGGTTAATCGCGCGGCAATCAACACACATTCTCCATGTGCCATCCTTCTTGGGTACAAGGATCACTGGCACAGTGCAAGGAGAGAGAGATTCCCTTACATAGCCGCGATCCAACAACTCTTACACTTGGCGCTAGAGCTCTTTAGTCTCCTCTGGGCCAGCTCTATACGCAACGCGATTGGGCAAGGAAGCACCTGGCACAAGGTCAAACTGGTGCTCAATACCTCTCAGTGGAGGTAATCCTCGTGGCAACTCATCTGGAAAGACATCATCGAAAGCAGCGAGCAAGGTCGCGATGGCTGGCGGCACGGACGCGGTATTCGACGATGCAAGGATGCATGGGGTTGGCACAAGCAGAAAACATGGTACCTTGCCAGTCAAACACGCAGTGAGGTCACTGGGCCTGGCCAAAAGCAAGCATCGCTCACATTCTCCTTGCAAAGGAGGCGTCTGTGGCAACGGATCGGCAAACTTTGTCGACGGCGAGGCACTGGTCGATTTCTATGGGGCATTGGGCATATCTAGACCAGTGCATGAGCCAGAAGTGGAAAATCCTGGCCAAGTATCTGGAGTGCCTTTCTTGGCCTTACCAGCGGCACCAGCAGCGGCGCCATGATGATCTAGTTGGGCACTTGGTGTCCCAGCGGTGGCGTTGTTCCTCTTCTTGTCAGTGCCTAGGGAATACGAAATTTTGTCATAATTGGAGGAGTTTTGCCGTTGGAGTGCCTCTGGGCACTCTTTTGGCCTAGTAGACGCGGCCTCAATGGCCTTTTGGCGATCACGCTCAACCTGGTCCTACAAGATCTCATGGGGAGACATTGGATGCAAGGTGACACGCTTCCCATGGTAATTGAACACATAAGTGTTCAAATAGCCATCATGGAGCACGCGTATGTCGAATTGCCATGGGCGCCCAAGCAAAATATGTCTGGCGTCCATTGCAATGACATCACAAAGTATAGAATCACAGTATTGGCCTATGGAAAAAGAAACTAAGCATTGGCGAGATACTGTGTTACCTGGACTTGAAGAAATCCATTGGAGGGCATAAGGTTGGGGATGAGGCATCGTAGGCAACTTGAAGTGTGACACGACCTTCTCATTCACAATATTAGCACATGAACCTCGATCAACAATGACACTCAAGGAAGCCGTTTGGACGAGAGCCATTGTGTGGAACAAGTTCTCGCGTTGATCATGGAGGCTCGCTTCCTTGACTGTGAGGAGACGACGCGTTACCAAACTCAATGGTGTGCCCGCGTGCAGAGAAGCGGGTTCGCAGTCATAGGTGTCTTCCTCCTCTTCGATGCCTTCATCGATGGCCTCTAGGGTTTGCTCCTCGTCGTCATAAGACTCGTAGCCGGCGGCGGCCGTGGAGAACAAAACCATTCGAGCGTTTGGGTAATCCTTTTTATAGTGGCCTCTTCCACCACACTTGTAACACTCAAGGTCGTGCACGCAATCTGTGCCCACTGGAGCTTGTCTGGGTGCGTTCTGGCGCGTTGCGGTGTTGGGCGTTGACGGCTTTGCTTTGGGGGCTTGGCTCGACGCGGCTATAGTAGACACACTAGGGCGAACATTAGTAGAAAGCAATCCACTAGGGTTTGAAGAATACCTTTGTTGGCCACTTGGAAAAGTGTAAGACTTTCGGCGAGAGACTTGGGCATGAATTTGCATCGCCGTATGTGTGAGTGTGTTCAAATCTTTGATGGGCAAAATCTCGAGTTGATCACGGATGTTGGTGTTCATGCCACTCAAGAATTTCGTCCTCAAAGTCGATGGTGCAACGGAGATGTTGGCTTTGTAATACATCTCTTCAAGTTTGGATAAGAACTCGAGTGGAGTCATCGACCCTTGGCGAGCCATGGCTATTTCCATTCTCATTTGATTCCTATAGTCTGGAGGCACATATTTTTTTGTCATCACGTAGACTAGTTGATGCCATTCTGTGACTCTGGTTTTGTGGCGACGCAAGCAATCATCTTCAAATCTATGCCACCACACGTGGGCGGCTCCTTGGAAGTGAAGTGTCGCGGCGTCGACATGCTCCTCAGGTGGCACTCGACAATATCTAAGGGTGTACTCCGTGGCCTGTACCCATTCAAGAAAAACAGATGGATTGTATTCACCAAAGAAATG
Source organism: Rheum nobile (assembly GCA_027886185.1). Lineage (NCBI taxonomy): Eukaryota > Viridiplantae > Streptophyta > Magnoliopsida > Caryophyllales > Polygonaceae > Rheum > Rheum nobile. The sequence continues at coordinate 276,335 of WOAB01000585.1, read as the reverse complement.
CTCGATCTTTACCTTGACTTTGTGTCATTGGTATCGAGGCTGAGCAGGTGCTTGGTTGAACGCGTTGTTTGGCGCGGCATCATAGAGAGGATTCTCGTAGGCGCGCACACCATGGGATCTATCGCGTCCAACCTGGCATCTATCGCGGTCTTGGTGATCTTCGCCGCGAGCAAACTCATCCCTTGGCGCGTAGGCGTCGTCGCGTCGGCATCTTCGCGGCGGGGTGTCGTAGTCGGCTCGGCGAATGTCCCTTGGTATAACATTGCGGCGCTCGCCGCCAATGTCACGAATGCGTTCTCCTTGGGGCTGGAGACGCGGTGGAGGTATCCAATCCGAAGGGTGATTCTGCAATTCAAGTGGATCTCCAAGAGGGGGTGATAAAAATAAGGGTTGACCATACCTGAGTCCTCGATCTCCTCGTCGTCATACTCGTCAAAGTCATCGAGGACATTGGGTGTGATCGACGCGTAGTGATCAGTGCTACTTTGTAGGGTTTAACTAGGAGTTATTACCGGTGTTTTGGGTACCATTTGGAGAAGTTTAGAGCAGTATTGTGGAGTATGTAGTTGAGGAGAAGGATGTGTGATTTGGTGGTTTCAAGTACTTAAATGAAGACATATAGAAGATGGAAGGAAGCCACCACGAGAAGACCACACGAGAAGCGAAAAAGAGCTGAAGAAGTACGATCGCGGGCGCGGAAGTGTTGCCACAATCGCGGTTAAGTAAGGGTTAATCGCGGATGGTCACGGCGAAGACGGAGCGAGAATTGCAAAATCCGAAGCTGCCGCGATCGCGGAATTTCAAGGTTAGTCGCGGATAAGTCGAGAGCAAGGGATTGAAGAATTGCATTTTCCGCGACCGCGGAAATTCATCCGCGATCGCGGAAATCTGTATCAGCGCGTCCGAAGAGTTTCCGAAGATTTCGTAAATTTAATTTTTTTTCTTTATTTCTTTTATTCTGATTAGTTTATTTTCTTTTTAGATTTCAATTGTTATCTTTTGTTTTTAGTTTTGTTAGGTTACTTAACCTAGTTTTTCCTGGCAGCTTTCATCATCGATTTTTTATCATTCAGTTTTCCCTTAGAGTTTTACTTTTCAATATTATGAAGAACTAAGCACCTTTGCTTAGTCCGAAGATTGAAGCCTTTGTTTGAATAATGGTTGTGAGATTCTAATTCTATTTCTTTTCCTTTGAATGTATTGATTCTCTTGTGCTTCATCCCATTGATTCTTACTGATTTCGCTTGTTGGACGCAACTAGTTGTTATTAGTAATTGTCTATTGCTAGGGTTTGGTAATTACTGTTTGAGTTACATAATTCATGTGTAGCAACTACAATATTCTAAGAACTGTTTGGACTGGTTTATTATAGAGAGAATTAATTGCATGCAATAGTATGACTGTTTGTTACTCTTGCATGTATTTATCAAAATTCATGTGCTCATTGCTGTTGTTGAATTGAATTGTGAGGTTTTCATGGTTATTTAATAGTTAGTATTCTCAGGGTCTGTTTGTCCTGTTTATAAACTTACGAAAAGGAATAGAAACATTCATGGAAAGGAATTAGAGAGAATCTAGGATCAACCAATCGAATGAATGGTGGATATTTGTCTGGCTAAGTACTTTTTCCCAATTGATTTCAACCTTTATTTTTATTTACTTTGTTACTTTGAAACCAAATCAACAAAAACCCCTTTGTTACCTTTGACATAAAATTGTGCATTTAGAAAGATTATTTCCTCCCTATGGGATTCAACCCTTGCTTGCCTATTCTACTAGTTTAGGTTGTTAAGGATTATTTTGATTAGGCATACGACTTTAGCCCTTATCAAATTGGCGCCGTTGTCGGGGAGGCAAGTTTTAATTTTTCTTTGTGTGTGTTTGTGTGCCAATCTTGGTGTGGACCTATCTTATGGTCCACACCCGTGCTACTGACTCTCCACTTCTAGCTTGTGATACAGAAATTGAGAGAACCCTTTACAGGAACCGCAGGATAAACAGAGCTTTGTGTTTCGACAATCCTTGTTTTGAGATGGCTGACGAAGCACCCACGTTGAGGCAGTTGACTGTTCCGAATCTGCAGCAGCAACCGCTTGCTGTGCAGTTCCCTGAATTGGATGATGGCGTGAACTTTGAGCTGAAATCTGGGTTGATTCACTTATTACCCCACTTCCATGGGATGAGTGGAGAAGACCCCAACAAACATCTTTCTGAGTTCCATTATGTCTGCACCAGTATGAAGCCAAGAAACGTCACTGAGGATCTGTTGGATCGTTAGAGTTACATCTGAGGGAACAAAAGTTTTGTTCCCACATAAGTTGCAGCGGATAAATATAGCAGGAAAGATAACGAACGAACTCACGATATATAGTGGAAACCCTGATTAGCAAAACTAACTTTTCAAGGAAAAACCACTAACTTTAAGCTTTCGCTTGAGAGGATTTTGAAGCGTGTACTTGTCTTATTGATTTCTTGCTTGATTACACTTGTATCCTGGACTTCGACATCTAAACAACCAGCTAGACTCGAAACCTCTTCTACAACGATGAATCAAACTCAACCCTTAAAGACTTACACACACCTCACTTCTTTTCTTTCTTCTTTTCGTTCTCTCTATTTTCCGTCGTCATCGTTACATAGAAATGAATCCACACCTCTATTAAATACAACTCGGCAAACCCTAAATGTAACAAGATAAGATTTATCCAAATAAGGCAACAAGAAGATATGATTTTGTAGAGGGAATAATATCCCAGCCGTCTATATTAATTTGAAGGAAGGATTCCATAAATTAATATATTTGGATAAGATAGAGTACTCTCTCTCCAATTATCTTATCTTAGGAAGGTTTTCCTAAGATAACACGATCGGGCTTCTCTCTCCATATCTTCTCAAATCGGCTTGATCCTTGGAGCCGAAGTCATTCATCCTTGACCGCGTGCATGATTCTGCGTTTGATTTGTTTCCATAAATGGCACGCTGGATTCTTCTTTCCATTCGCAGCTTCGATCTTGTTCGATGTTGTTGGTCCTTCAGAGGTAACAAAGCAGATGAACAGAGCTTTGTTCCCTCTTCGATCCTTCGCTGCAATGGTTCCCTGAGACAACTGTCTTTGTTCCTGAAATACTTAGTACCCAGATTAGTTGAATGTTTGTCACTATCAAAACGTAAGGAATTCAACAAATTCCCCCTTTTTGATGGTGACAAACATCCTTGACAATAAAGCATATACATACGAGATAAATACAGTTGTATGGGGAAAGGTTCTCCATACAAGACCATAATAGTTCCCCCTCAACACAGCAACATATGAAACCATGTGCTATTCCCCCTCAACCAAAGCTACCTGTCATTTCCCCCCTTTTGGCATCATCAAAAACACAGTGAAGAGTTTAGAGATGAAAGATAACAGCCAGAAGAACATCATTCTCAATCGCAGTAGATTGAAACACACGAACGCAGACAGCATGTTAAGACGACAACACGATATGCAAGGATAACATTCATGATCAACATGCCAGTCAGTGCAAACACAAGAATCAGAGACAACGAAGTACGAAAAGAGAGGAGTAGATGTGCTAGGGAACAAAAGAGGTGTGGGTTAGCCAGAGAAGTACGAATTAAGAACCACTGGGGCCAGCAGCTAGAGCAGAAGTATGATTAGCAATGGAATTCATCTTTTGTTCCCACTCAGAGTTGTTTCTCCTCATTGGCGTCAGCAACCACCATAGCCTCAACTTGTAGAGGAGTGAATCTGTAGTGTCGTCTTTTCCCTTCTTTGTGTGTCTTGTGATGATCAATTTTTTTTTTTTTTTTTTTTTTTGAACATCACAAACTTCAGCTTGCCTTCTTTCACCAGGGATTCATTCAGAGCCCACTACCTCTCATGCGTAACATTAGCTTTCGAGCACGAACCTTCCTTAGGCAGTTGTAAGCCAGCATCACACACATACCAGTCGAACCCTATCCACAGACCACAGTGGCGATAATTCGTAATCTCGACTTTCCGAAAAAGTAGAAGAATGTGATGCGGGGGTAATGTTACCAGAGAGGGTGCAAAGAGCATCACACAAACCATATATGAAATTTTTTAATAATGTGTAATCATGAATGAGAGGCTCCCAGATGTGAATGATTAGAGGGGCTCATAGGAAGCATCAAACATGATGGCTAAGGTAAGTTGTAGAGTCAACAATCATTTGGGCTTATAATGAGGGATCAATGCATCAAGGTGACTCTTTTGGGCCGAAGGAAATCTGATTCATGTATTAGCAAGATAGCATAGAGAGCATGCATGAAATGTTGCACATAAGTGAAATATTAGCATGAGTCTAGGCAGGTCATTCAACTAGTGATCAAGAGAATAAATGCAGACCGGGACATGATGTTTCATCCTTCACACTTTACCATGTAATATTAACCAATCATCGAGGGAACACAACATGTAGACTGTTAGTTTAGAGAGATCATACCTAGTTCCATACGAAACTGTTCGAATGGTTCCCTGTTTAGTGCCTTGGTGAAGATGTCGGCGATTTGATCCTTAGTTCCACAGAAGTCCATTGTCACCAACCCTTTCTCCACACAGTCACGTAAGAAGTGATGTCTTATCTCGATGTGCTTGGTACGTGAGTGTTGCACCGGATTCTTGGAGATATTTATGGCACTTGTATTGTCACAGAGAATGGGAATGGAGTTTAGAAGAATACCGTAGTCGCTGAGTTATTGTTTGAGCCATAGGAGTTGAGTGCAACAAGCAGCAGCGGCTATGTATTCAGCTTCCGCAGTGGAGAGAGCCATGGAGTTCTGCTTCTTTGACCCCCAGGAAACCAGACACGGCCCAAGGAACTGAGCCATTCCAGAGGTAGATTTTCTGTCCACTTTGTTCCCTACGAAGTCAGCATCTGTGTATCCGACAAGATCAAGGCTTCCTCCCCTTGGATACCACAGACAAAGATCATCTGTTCCTTTCAAATATCTCAGGATCCTCTTTACTGCTTTGAGATGTGTCTCTTTGGGATCGGCCTAAAAACGAGCACAAAGACATACACTATACATAATATCAGGCCTACTGGAAGTGAGATATAGAAGCGAACCTATTATTCCTCGGTAGAGAGATGGATCAATTCCTTGCTCATGTTCGTCTTTTCCCATTGGATTGTTTGGAGATATGGGAGTGGTGAAGGGTTTCGCATCATTCATACCAAACTGTTTGACGCACTCCCTGAGATACTTTTGTTGGTGCACTTTGGTTCCCTCATCTCCCTGAGAGACTTGCAGACCTAGGAAAAACTTGAGTTCTCCAACCATGCTCATCTCGAATTCACTGGCCATCAACTTAGAGAATTTCTGAACCAGTTTACCATCAGTGGATCCAAAGATGATGTCATCCACATAGACTTGGACCACCAGAATATGCTTCCCTTCCTTCAGAAGGAACAGAGTCTTATCGACCTTTCCTCGAACGTATCTGTGTGTCAGAAGGAACTGTGAGAGCCTTTCATACCAGGCCCTCGGGGCTTGCTTGAGACCATACAGAGCTTTGTCTAGAATGCAGACATGGTCAGGTTGAGTGGTGTCCTCAAAGCCGGGTGTTTGCTCCACATAGACTTCCTCCTTAAGAACTCCATTCAAGAAGGCAGTCTTGACATCCATCTGTTGCAGCTTGAACCCATAGAAATAAGAATACGCAATTAGGAGTCTTATTGCTTCTAACCTGGCAACAGGAGCAAAGGTCTCATCATAGTCGATGCCTTCCTGCTGGTTGTAACCTTTCACCACCAGTCTAGCTTTGTTCCTTGTGACCTGACCTTGATCATCCAACTTGTTTCTTAACACCCACTTGGTTCCAATCACTGTTTTGTTCCTTGGACGAGTAACTAACCGCCAAACCTTGTTTCTTTCGAACTGGTGAAGTTCCTCTTGCATGGCGTTTATCCAGTCAGGATCCTTCAATGCTTCTCGTACAGTTTTGGGTTCTTGCATAGAGAGAAAAGAATTGAAAGCACATAAATTTTGTAGGGAGGAACGAGTGCTCTGAGGTGCTCCCTTTCTATAGTCAGTGACTATTAGCTTGACTGGATGAGCCCACTTTTGCTGGTAGTTGGGAACTTGGAAATTGTTGATGTCGAATTCCTCTGAATCAACATTCCTAGCACTTGAGCCTTCACCTCCTATGCCATTAGCATTAGGATTGACATCGCTCGTTCCTTCAGCAGAAGGGCAGTCCTCAGAGGGCTCCGATGTGCCGTGACTTTGACTTTGTTCCCCCTGAGGTGTCTGAGATACATCAAGGGGGTAAGCATTTTCTTCATTGCCCCCTGAGTTGGCGGAATTAGGAGTTCTTGGTGTAGAGGGATCATTTTGAGTTTCTTGATCTTCAAAGGTCTCACCGCTGACATTGCTATCTACAAGCTGAAAGAAATCATCTTCGGAAAGCTCGATGTTGCCTGATAGTTCCTGTACATTGTTACCAGCCATAACAGTTTCATCAAATACAACATGAACGCTTTCCTCTACCTTTCTGGTTCTCTTGTTGAAAACTTTGTAGGCCTTGCTTTGCTGTGAATATCCTACAAAAGTTCCTTCATCACTTCTGGGATCAAACTTCCCAAGAGAATCTTTCCCGTTGTTGTGGACGAAGCAGTTGTAGCCAAATGTGCGCAAATGAGACACATTAGGTTTCCTTCCCTTTAGAAGCTCATAGGCAGTTTTGTTCAGAAGAGGACGGATGGTTGCTCTGTTCAGAACGTAGCACGCAGCATTCAAGGCTTCGGCCCAGAAACTCCTTGGAAGACCACTTGAGATGAGAAGAGTACGCGTCATGTCTTCCAGAGTTCTGTTCTTTCTTTCAACAACACCGTTTTGTTGTGGGGTCCTGGGAGCAGAGAAGTTGTGGTTGATACCTCTGTTCCTACAGAGGGATAGGAACTGAGAGTTCTCGAATTCAGTTCCATGATCAGTGCAAATAGACCCCAAGGAATGTCCAGTACTTCTTTCGACTGCCTTAAGCCATGATTCAAACTCCGCGAACACTTCATCCTTTATAGAGATAAATAAAGTCCATGTGTACCTGAAATAGTCATCAACAATAACAAAGACATATGTATTTCCCCCACGGCTCTTCGTGCGCATAGGCCCACAAAGATCCATGTGGACTAATTCCAGAGGACGTGTTGTACTTACATCCCTTTTTGACTTGAAGGAAGACCTCACTTGTTTTCCTTTAATGCATGCGTCACACACGTCACTTCTCTTGTCTATGAAGTTTGGATAGGAATTGAAGGCTAGCATGTCCAAAGCGTTTGTGCCACAAGTCTGTCGTCTCAGCAATAGACGACAAACATAGGTCCTTGTCAGGGATGAAAGCAGGGTCGACCTTATAGACATTGTTGTCACAGATCCCTTTGAGTAAGATTTTCCCTGTACTTAGACACTCAACATGACAATCATCAGTGGTAAAGACTACCCAATTTTTTCTGTTTTGACATAGTTGAGCCACACTAAATAGATCAAACTTGAGATTATTCACTAGATTCACATTATTCACAGTGATGTGTTTAGAGAGTCTTACCATACCGATACCACAAACCTCACCCTTACTCTTGTTTCCAAAAGTTATCGATGCCCCTGAGGCTGGATAAAGAGAAGTAAACCATTCATTGTTCCCTGTCATGTGACTTGAACATGCACTGTCAAGGTGCCAAGAGTCTTTCCTTGCTTCCTCCTCGGATTTATGAGAACCACCTTCTGATACGTTGTGACCTTTTGAGCTCATCAAGCAGATATCCTTTGAGAGAGGAGATGCTTCATCATCTGAGCTGCAGTCACCCCACTTCGCAATCCTCGTTTGTTCCTCGTTGAAGACCTGAGAAGAACCTGCCGCTTTGTTGAGGCACCTTTTTGCGAAGTGTCCGTTGTCATAGCAGTGAGAGCAGACAACCTTCTTCATGTCATTGTGAACCATGACCGAACCTTTAGTGCCTTTGCTTCGAGACCATATCTTCTTCATGGCTTGAGTGATGAGAGCCACATCTACATCACCTTCTTGAGAGTCTCTATCCAAGGCATTTCCTGACGACATCTTTCCTGCAGAATCTGTAACTAAAACAAACAATCTAGAGCACCAGGCTCTGATACCAATTATTGGATCGTTAGAGTTACATCTGAGGGAACAAAAGTTTTGTTCCCACAGAAGTTGCAGCGGATAAATATAGCAAGAAAGATAACGAACGAACTCACGATATATAGTGAAAACCCTGATTAGCAAAACTAACTTTTCAAGGAAAAACCACTACCTTCAAGCTTTCGCTTGAGAGGATTTTGAAGCGTGTACTTGTCTTATTGATTTCTTGCTTGATTACACTTGTATCCTGGACTTCGACATCTAAACAACCAGCTAGACTCGAAACCTCTTCTACAACGATGAATCAAACTCAACCCTTAAAGACTTACACACACCTCACTTCTTTTCTTTCTTCTTTTCGTTCTCTCTATTTTCCGTCGTCGTCGTTACATAGAAATGAATCCATACCTCTATTAAATACAACTCGGCAAACCCTAAATGTAACAAGATAAGATTTATCCAAATAAGGCAACAAGAAGATATGATTTTGTAGAGGGAATAATATCCCAGCCGTCTATATTAATTTGAAGGAAGGATTCCATAAATTAATATATTTGGATAAGATAGAGTACTCTCTCTCCAATTATCTTATCTTAGGAAGGTTTTCCTAAGATAAAACGATCGGGCTTCTCTCTCCATATCTTCTCAAATTGGCTTGATCCTTGGAGCCGAAGTCATTCATCCTTGACCGCGTGCATGATTCTGCGTTTGATTTGTTTCCATAAATGGCACGCTGGATTCTTCTTTCCATTCGCAGCTTCGATCTTGTTCGACGATGTTGGTCCTTCAGAGGTAACAAAGCACATGAACAGAGCTTTGTTCCCTCTTCGATCCTTCGCTGCAATGGTTCCCTGAGACAACTGTCTTTGTTCCTGAAACACTTAGTACCCATATTAGTTGAATGTTTGTCACTATCAAAACCTAAGGAATTCAACAGGACCAAATCAAGCTGAGGGCCTTTCCTTTCTCTCTAAAGGATGCGGTCAATGATTGGTTCTATTATTTGGCCCCAAGGAGCATAGATACTTGGGCAGAGATGAAGAAAGCCTTTCTAGAGAAGTACTTTCCTGCGATGAAGCTCAATAGCCTAAAGCAAAGTATCAGCAACATTGAACAACATGCTTCTGAGACGTTGTATGATGATTATGAGAGATTCAAGAAGTTGATATCAAGCTGCCCCTATCATGGATACTCTGACCAAGACCTCGTACATTATTTGTATGAAGAACTTCTGGATAATGATAGAAGAATGGTGAACGTAGCATGTGGAGGAAATATTCTAAACAAGACTCTTGCTATAGCTTTTGAAGTATTCTTTGAGCTATCTGAGGGCTCAAGACAGTTCAACAAAAGGGCGAGCCCCTATGCAGCAAGGGCAGTTAAGGCCTGCAGAATCTGTCATGATCCGCTGTACCCCACTGACAACTGCCCAATACTTCTTCAACCTATTGCTGAAGTGAATGCCATTGGAGGCTTCGGCCCCCCTAGACCAAGATATGACCCGTACTCCAACACTTACAATCCAGGGTGGAGAGATCACTCTAATCTGAGATACGAGAATCAGCAGAATCATCCTCAGGGTCGTGATGACCAGGAGTTTCAACAGAGGCCACCACAGTTCCCACTGCGTCCACAACAATATCAGCTGCTTGGGGGGCAACAACAACAATATAGAGTTCCATATGACCAAGACCCCAAAGCCAGAGCTCAAGTTCATCTATGACCAGTGATGACATGATCAAATCTCTCACCCAGAGCATATCGACATTGGCTAGCACTATGATCCAATCGAATCAAGAGAAGGGGTCACAAATTCAAACGTTGGCCAACACTATGGCCCAACAAATTCAAGCAGTGGTCAAGCATCAGGAAACTTTTGCTCGGAATATGCTAACGTTAGCAGACAAGATGAACCAACATCAGCAAGTGACAAAGACTAGTTTTCAGAACTTGGAGACGCGAGTGGGGCAGATCTCCGTCACAGTGGGCAAGCTGGAAGCCCAGGATTTGGGAAAACTACCATCTCAAACGGTAGTAAACTATAGGCCATGACGCTGAGGAGCGGAACACAAGTAGATGAAGGTCGTGGCCAACAAAAAGAAATCCGCAACCGCGGAGTTCGTGCTGAATCAGAAGAAAAAATCGACGCTTTTCCGTGACCGCGGACAGAAATCCGCGATCGCAGAAAAGTCCCTGTATGCCCAGATTCCACAAACGAAGAGCCGCGACCGTGGGCCCCAAGCCGCGATCGCGGTTATGCCTCTGATGTTCTAGATGATTATGTGCGGCCCAACTTCCCTCCGCTCGGTTCGTTGAAACGACCCGCACCCTTTCCCGAGGCTCTAAAGGACACCAGGAGACCAAAAAATGACATGGAGTTATTCGATACCTTCAGCAACTGCGAGGTAAATATTCCTTTGATAAAACTTTGTAAGAGCATCCCTCGTTTTGCCAAATTCTTGAAAGAGCAATGCAAATTAAAGAACAAGAAAGCGGTAAAGGAGAAGAAGAAAGTCAAGGTCAGTGAGAACGTTTCCGCTATGCTGCAAAAGCGGTTACCAAAGAAGTGCAGTAATCCGGACATGTTTACTATTCCCTGCAAGATTGGTGGCACCATGTTTGAAAAAGCCATGCTGGATTTGGGTGCTTCTATCAACGTTCTGCCTCTTTCACTGTATGAATCTTTAGAGCCAGGACCATTACAGAAGACGGGGATTGTGATCCAGCTGGCGGATAATTCCTATGTGTATCCCAAAGGAGTTGTGCAGGATGTGCTGGTAGAAGTGGACAAACTTATTTTTCTTACGGATTTCTTTATGCTGGATATAGGGCAAGATAAAACCGCAGCCCCTGTGATGCTCGGAAGGCCGTTCATGAACACGGCGAAAACCAAGATTGATGTGAGTAGTGGTTCGCTCACAATGGAGTTTGACGGGTTGAGGGTCAGATTCAGCATAGACGATTCAAAGCGACACCCTCCTGATGGAGACCCCGAGTGTTCAGTTGATGTAAGCAACCCAAGTTGAGTTGGAGAGCACCAGGTCGAGCCACGACAATAACTAAGGCGCTGCTCGGGAGGCAACCCGAGGTATGTACTTCTTTCTTGTCTTTTCATTCCATGTCTTTAGTTGTTATTTGTTTTGTTTTGTTTTTGCTTTTGTTTTTATTTTTGCTTTAGACTAACCTGCAGGAAGGAGACCCGAGCCAAAAATCGAAGACGGTGAACTACGCACCAGATACATTTCCGCGGGCGTGGAAATTTTTCCGCGGTCGCGGAAAACCCACTGTAAGTCTCCTATTTTTGAAAAAAAAAAAGTTCTACCGGAGGGCCAGCTGTCTGAGTTCTACTACGAGCAATGGTGCGCATCATGCTGCCAAGGAGGAGTCATTCGCCCCACATTTTATTTGGCAACGATGATGGCCCGACATTCGACAGCTGAGGAGGAGGAACACTAGAGCCCGCCACACGATTCCATCTGGGCTCCGCTATGTGTTCGTTGAAGGCTGTGCATCCCCGATTTCCCTGACATGCCACTAGACCTTACAGTGGTTCCATTTGGTTGCACGGTAGAGATTGAGTTTGAAGACCGCCGCAACACCAGAGACCTGTGCTTATATTGATATACCGCCAGCACCAACTTTCCTGTCCAAGCCAACTCTTCGGCGGTTGTAAGTACTTTTTTGTTTTTCCCTGTGCTTCATTCTTTTTTGTCTTTCATTACATTGAGGCCAATGCAATATTTAAGCATGGGAGATTGTTCTATACTTGTTGGTCGTCTGAGGAGAAAAGAAAAAAAAAAAGCCAAAAATTTGAAAAAAGGCAAAATAAGAAATTCTGGGATAAGTCGAAAACCCGAAAGGGCGGCTTATGCAATAAGTAGGTGGCTTGGACCAGCATTAGGCTGGGGTAATATGAGGTCAAGAGTGATGTGAGTTTTATATGAGCCCATCTATTGAAAAATGAAATGAGTGGCTTGGTGAAAACCCGAAAGGGCGCCTTGGCAAAATGAGTGAAAAGAGGAAGAGTGATTTTTAGGATTCCTCATTTTACCGGCGTGGTGACATAAGAAGAGGAGATATAAGGAGGATTCGGGTAGGTCACTCTAGGAGGTATAAGAAGATAGATGGAGGCTAGGTTTAGATTTTTATTCACTCTATGGTGTTCGGGATAAACTTGGGGGAAGTACTCTGCTTTCCTTTAAGCTTGGTGTTGTGTGTTATGTTGTGTTGAGCTTATTGTGTTGGTGCCTTGGAGTTCATGTTTAGGTGCAATTTCTTAGTGGAGATGGTTTTTCTGTGCTTCCTGAGACCTTGGGGATTTGATTGGAGGAGTAGGTTTATTTTAGCTTACTCGAGGACGAGCAAGGTTTAAGCATGGGGGAATTTGATCAGCGCTACTTTGTAGGGTTTAACTAGGAGTTGTTACCGGTGTTTTGGGTACTGATGAGTGCCAAACACCCATCAACATGGACACTCAAGGCCCGAGGACGAAGGCCCGAGCCCGACCCTTCCCGGAGTAGCCAAAACGCCGTCGCTTCAAATGCCACGACAATCAAGCATCCGATGCTTCGACTCCAAGGCATTCAAGCGCGCATTCCTATCCAAGCCTTTATGGTTTTTATCCCTTTTCCCTTTTTGGAAATTAAGTTATGTTAGTGCCTTTTAATTTTGGATGATTAGGGTATTTATCTAGTGGATGGGCGTGTGGACCCATGTGCCTATGGCTCCTAGCCCACTCCCAAAAACCCTAGACTATTTAAGCCTTCCCTTGGCTTCCTTGTCATTTTAGTTGAAGAATAGAGAATTGGAATATACCTTGGGTAGAGAAAACTTCCCCTAAGGTCTCCAATTGACTTCTCTCAACTCAAACTCTCTCAACACTCTTCTCTTCTCAAATCTCTCACTCTTTCACGAATCACCATTCGAACCACAAGTGCATCTCGGTCCTTGTTCTTCACGGCCAAGGAACCCCCAAGGAGGGCTTCCTTGGGCTTGCCGGCGCCGCCACCTCCTTGGTTCCTCACGGCCACACCTCAGTCTGGCGCCCTCCCTCTCTCTCTTGGCTGCCATTGAAGGGCTCCTAAGCTTAGGAAGGAGAAGAAGGCTCCCCTTGGTCTAGATCTAGCTTCTAGAGGGGCAAAGCCTCACCTTTGGAGGGTTGTTTCTCATCAATTGGTATCAAGAGCCAAAAGCCCAAGCTAAGTCATCTTCTCCCTTGCAAATTTCGTTTTTCATGGTTCTTTTCCATAGCTAGCATGTTCTCCTTTGTTGCTTCCATGGTTCCTTTTGTTTTGCTCTTTGTCTTCCTTGCTAGCTAGAATTTTTTTTCTTGTTTCTTCTTGCTTTGTGTTGAAATTGCATGCTCAGTTTTTCTTTGGTTTCTATGTATTTTTTCATGTTTTTCATGCTATTTTCATGCTTAGCTTAGTTGTTCCTAGTTCCCCTCCCAAAAACAGCCCAAAAACACAAAACAAAACCCATCTCCGGCGACCTCCACCACCTCCGTCCGCCGGACCACCCTCCCTGCCACCGTAGCCCAGCCCACCACCTCTCACCTGCCGCCCCCCCCCCCCCCCCCCCAGCCGGCCCTTGCTTGTGCTTGTTCCATTTTTGAATTGTTGTCCTTGTGTGTACCTTGTCCTTGATGTACTTTGTCCTTTTGAGGGAGAGGCCTTTCCCACCTTCTCTTGGTCCTCGTGTCCCCTTAGTCTATTTTGAGTAAAAGCCAAATTGTACCTATAAGATGATAGGTTAGTGGATGATGGGCAAGAAGCTTCTTAGTGGGTGCCACATGGGCCGAATTTGCTAGTGGTTGGGCACCACTCTCTCACCTTCCTCCTAGCCTTGTCACACCCCTCAATTGGTGACTTGGCACGTCTAATCATAAAAAAAAACTGAATACCCTTGTTGTCACTCTCTACAAAAAAAGTGTTGTGGTCCATTCCTTGAATTCAAACACCATCACCTTAGGCTTCCCTTTGCACTAGAAAAAGCCAAGCTTATTACAAGAGGTCCCAACAAAAGGCAAAGGACCCAATAAAAAAAAAAAAAAAAGGAACGAAAACGAAGCAAAGTCAAGCAAAGGGTAGGTCGCACTTCTCACCTCACATTGGGCCACAACCCTTGGTGGGCTCTCTCGCCCTCACTTGGCAACTTAGGACACTAAGCCCTTCTCTACATATTCCTCTCGCCATTGCCATTGTCAATTCGTCCCTTTGGGGCCCATAGGGTGGTCGTTTTGCCTTCACCTTGACCTTGTCTTCCTATGTAAGTTACATCTCTCGCTTTTCCTTGTCAACCCTGGTGTGAGCCATTGCTTTTGTCTTAGTCTCTTTTCTTTTATTTGTCCTTTATAAATTACTTTCCTTGTGCATTGGGAATTGTTTACTTGGTTTGCTTGTGGTCTTCTTGTAGGAGAGCCAACACATGGAGGTTCCCTTGGATACCGGTCATAGAAGCCCGCGGAGCTCCTCACCCATACTCTCCCCCACATCGTTTCCAGCTAGGCTCGCCGAGGAGAACCAAGCCAAGGAGGCAGCCGCCGAGGCATTGCGTATGGCTCACGCCGAGATAGCCATGCTACTCCGTGAAAAAGAGTCTTACGCCGCGCACATGGCTGCCATCGAACTTAGTTTGGCCTCCATTGCCGCCATCTCTCGGCCCACCGCGCCACCCGTGGCGCTACCGCAGTCTGTGCCCATCGACACCGGCGCTTCTTCCCATGGCCTGGCGGAGCCCCTCCATGATCCCATGGCGCAAGCTCGGGGCAAGGCGCCCATGTACCCTTCACCACCCTCCGATGCCCGGACACTCGCCGAGCACTTGCCACCACCCCGGGAGCCGAGCTACTACGACCACCATGGGGTACGCACCGACTCACGCGGCCATCATGATGCTCGGCCGCTGTCGGGCCGGCATCCTCACCGCTCCGCCGCCCCCTTTGATGGAGAGACCTCTCCACGCGCCACATGGGCCCCCGCCGGCGATGCCCTACCCAACCCCCGCTATGGGTATGGCACTTATGAGGGCTTCGATGACGGAGATGACATGTTTGGGGCCCATGAGGAAGATGATGTGTTTGATGACGTCTTCCTCGAGCCATTTGAGGATGACCCCTTGGCTGACTTGCTCCCCCGTCCTCATTTGGACCGCCGAGACCATGGCCACCACCGGCGCCATATGGATCGCGCGAACCACATTGGCTCCCTCCACCGCCGGCTCACTTTAGAAGACGTGAGCAAGCCGCCCGCCCGTTCCATGACCGGCGTGATCCGGCCGGGACCGTCCCACACTATGGCCAACGCCGGGAGGTCAAGGTCCACGTCGAGCACTTTGAGGGCGAGTATGATGCGGCCAAGTTCCTTGATTGGAAGCAAAGCACGGAGTATGCCCTCAACCATTGCCAATATGAGGACTATGAGAGGGTTGAGATTGCCATACTCCAATTCTGGGGCCATGCTCGGGCTTGGTGGTTCCGATTCACCAAGGAGAGGGAGAGGCGCCGCTTACCGCCGGTTGAGGCTTGGAACCAACTCATCTACGCCATGACCAAGCGATATGTGCCGGAAGACTACCTTGAGCACATGCGCCTCCAAATCTCCCTTGCCCGCCAAGGCGCCCGCACCCCGCTTGAGTTCTTTGCCGAGCTCGAGGAGCTTATTCACAAGGCCGACGTGTCTACAACCCCCGCCTCTCTCCGCACTTTGTTCCTCCGTGGCCTTGATGTGGACATCCATGAGCCATTGATCCTACTCCCCATCCGGGACATCAACACACTCACCCACACGGCCATGGAGATCTACAATCAACTCCAACGGAAGAAGAAGGCCGCATGGGCCCGTGGACAACCTTCTCGGTTTGCCGGCGCACCAGCCCCCCTTGGGGCCCTCCCACGGCCACCATTATTGCCCCACAGCCGCGCACCGGGCCCGCTTCAGGCCTGCCCACCTCCACCGAGACCGCCGACACCACTAGGCTGCGTGATCCACTCCGAGGGCCGACCATCGGCACGCGTGCCCCGGCCCCCATCCCCGAGCGGTCTAGCGACCGTGCGTGCTTCAAGTGTGGCGGACGTGGCCACATTCAAAGGGATTGCCCCAACGCCAAGCGGGTCTTGTTCACCGCTACTAGTGGGTATGAATCCTTTGATGATGAAGAGGAGGCTCCGGAGGACAAGCATGAGGCTTCCGCGGAGGGCGTTTATGAGAACTATGATTATGCCCCTCTTGAGTATGTAGTCTCCGCTCCCTTGAGCTTAGTGACTCGTCGTGTGCTTTCGCTCCATGAGGGTGACACACAAGGCCAACGGGAGAGTCTCTTTCACACTAGATGCCTCATGGGTTCTTCCTCCCTTAGTGTGATCATCGATGGCGGGTCATGTGCCAACTTTGTCAATGCACGCGTGGTCGGGAAGCTCCATCTCCCCACCACGGCTCATCCTCATCCCTATAGCCCCCAAGGGCTCGGCGAAGGTACAAGCAATGTGGTAGATAGGCAATGCCACATTGCTTTCTCTATTGGCTCCTACTTTGATCAAATCTTGTGCGATGTTATTTCTCAATACTTTTGCCTTTGTCCATGAGGGGAAGCGGATCACTCTCTTGCCCATGTCTCCCCGTGAAGTTCTTGAAGATCAAATTGAGAGGAATAGGCTCAAAGCCCTTGAGGGACACAAGCATGTCGTACCTCCTCCCGGGTTGGCACCCGCCTCCAGCCGGCAGCCGGCGCACCACCCACCGGTTGCCCTCCAAGGGCGTTGTGAACGCCGCATGCTTTTCGTCTGTCGTCGCATCCGTTCGCCGACTCCTTCTCCCGGGCGCCCTTGTTTCACCTTGGAGGCTCCCCTTGACCGCGCCATCATGCGCTATGTGGCCTTGCTTCTCCCTTGGCCGAAACCATCACAACCGCCGGGGGCCTCTCCATTGCTCAACCATCAAGGCGATCGGCCTCTCCCCAATGACGGGTGGTTCAAGACGGATCGAGACAAGATTACCCACATCTTGTCTCCACGGTATGGGTTTTCTTCTCCTCGTGCTTATACTTTCATGCTTCTTATTCCCTTGTCCTTGCATTCACCCGAGCCACCCTATAATCTTATTTCCCCGGCATGCGCCACTTGGGATGACTTTGTGCAACATTTTAGGGCTGTTTTTTACCTTGTCCGCAAGCTTGATCCTTGTGCCCATAGAGCTTCTATTAGGTCTTTATTGCTTGAGGGTGCTTTCGAGTGCCCTTTTGAGTTGGGGAACACATGCTATATCACCACCTTTGAGAATTATACTCTTGCATCACCACTTGTTCCCTCTTTGCCTGGGTTCTACCCTTCTGGCCATTACACGACCTTAGACCATGCTTCGCCCGCTTGGGATTACTTCGCTATGGTTTTTCTCACCGGGTTGCTCATGTATAAGAAGGGGAGGGACCCCATATATGTTTTGGGTGAGCACATCCATAGGAGCCTTCGTTGCATATCTTTTTTTTCCCCGCCACTACCAACCGAGCACCCTCCATTTCCTTTTGGCCTCGAGGGTACCCCTTACACTACTATGGTGGGTTGGATACTTCATTTGGTAACTCATCTTTGGAGCTTTTGGTGGCCACATGTTGGGATGTGCTATATCTTTACCACTAGTCCCACTTTTCCCCCCAATGGCTTGCTTAGGGCCATCCTTAGGGCTCCCCCGCACCGTTGGCTAACGTTTCCATTGCTTGTTGAGTTTACTTGCTCTAGGACTATTGCGGGATCACCTCCTATGTTGGGACGGATTGCAGCCCGGGGTCGCTCCACTCCTCGCCCATCTAGCCATGACGCCTCCCGTGTGATCAAGTGGATTGTAGACATTGTACTCGAATTGAGGACAATTCTCTCTCAAGAAGGGGAGAGTGATGAGTGCCAAACACCCATCAACATGGACACTCAAGACCCGGGGAAGAAGGCCCAAGCCCGACCCTTCCCGGAGTAGCCAAAACGCCGTCGCTTCAAATGCCACGACAATCAAGCATCCGATGCTTCGACTCCAAGGCATTCAAGCGCGCGTTCCTATCCAAGCCTTTATGGTTTTTATCCCTTTTCCCTTTTGGCAATTAAGTTATGTTAGTGCCTTTTAATTTTGGATAATTAGGGTATTTAGCTAGAGGATGGGCGTGTGGACCCATGTGCCTATGGCTCCTAGCCCACTCCCAAAAACCCTAGACTATTTAAGCCTTCCCTTGGCTTCTTTGTCATTTTAGTTGAAGAATAGAAAATTGGAATATACCTTGGGTAGAGAAAACCTCCCTAAGGTCTCCAATTGATTTCTCTCAACTCAAACTCTCTCAACACTCTAAGATAAAAATAAAAAGTTTGTGTTTCTTATTTTGTAAAAAAACAAATAAAAAGTGCATTACATAATAAAAACTAGTACAATGAAGAAAACTAAATGTTAAAATGAACTAAAAGAGAATTTTGGCCCACATATTAAAAAAAATTGTTATATACATAATATAAGATAAAAATTTAAAAGATTCAATTTCTTATTTTTTAAAAATAAATAGAAAGGGCTTCGCACATGAAAACACTAGTACAATAAAGAAAATTAGAAGTTAAAATTAACTAATAGAGAAATGGATCACATATTAAAGAAATAAAATGTTATATACAGTCTATAAGATAAAAAATTTAAAGTTTGATTTTTTATTTTGCAAAAAAGAAGTATAAAAGGCTTCACGAATTTATATAAAAAAAAACTAACACAATAAAGAAAATGAAAATTAACTAAAAGAGAAATGAGACCTACATATTAAATTGAAAAAAGTTGAGATATTGAGATTTTTGAAACCCAAGACTTTTTGAAACCAAACTTACTCTCACCCATTAGACCAACTTTAATTTTTGTATTTACTCTCTCAATTAATATATATATTACTACTACTACTAGTACTGGATATTGGATTTGGGCTCCTCTGGTCCTTGGGCCCTAAACGGTCACCCTACGTGACTTACCCAAAAGGCCGGCCCTTTGTTATCCCCCTAGGCCATTACGTACTGAATGTCTTTTGGTTGTAAGATCGAGTCTAAATGTTAACATGGAGACCTTATTCTATGTATTTCTCTTCACAAACTCTTGGTTTCATTCTTTTAGTCTCAATTGGTGGGACGAAACAATTGCCTCTCCAAATGCTACTTCAGTGAACTTAGTTCAACCTAAAGCAATCAAGATATATCATTTCGAGGACCAAATACATGTTTCCAGCTAGTCTAATGCCAACATGAAAACACTCCATCTTCAAAAACCACAACATATACTTGCACATCTAAAGAATCATTAATCCATGTTTAATTTGTAACCAAATCAAAGGATGCTTGTATAAGTATACTCAATTTTTCTAGACAACTAAACACCAGAATGTTAGTACGAAACAAGAATTGAACCAGATGAGACCTTATTGATATTTGATTGTAGGGCCGCTTTGAAAACCGATTGAGAAACACGAGCGAAAACTTGTTGCGTCGTGGTATGGAATCCGCTGCCTTAAAAGCGATTTTGCTCTGACCCACAAAAGCTCTGTCAGATCGGTGTCCCCCCCAAGGTTCGCACAGCATCCTCCGATCGCGGGCTCTCACCAACGAAGGACTGGAATCAACCGGGTATGCTCAGAACAAAAAATGCTTTTGGAGAAGAGAATTGTTTGCTTCTGTGTGTTCTGTAAAACCAAAGAACTCCTCTACTTAAAACGAATTCCGTAACTGCAGAGAGTTACGCTCAAGAAAATTGTAGGGTGAACTGCTGAAAATAAGGGGCGGTTACAACTGAGTTGAAACGTTCAAACAATTTTAAATTTCAAATTTAAAACAAATCGGAAGAATCGAAAACATAATTAATATATGTTCTGAAACTTTAAAGGCCCAAAAATTAATGTGACTCGTAAAATAGAACCCACCCACCCACACCGCGCCCGTGCCAAGAACATGGACCGGATCGGCCAGACAGCGGCGGCGGTGCACGCGAGGGGGCACCTTTCTAACTCAACTAATTGTAACAAGAAAAGCCCCAAATATATACTAGTCTCTTTACCCTAAAAGTCTCGATGTGGAAGAGCAAGATATGCTCAAAACCCATTTTGCTTTTTTGAAAAGGTTCTATACTCCCAACAATCCCCCACAATGCAGAAATAGTCTTATGAAACTTTTCATACCATTGCTTTGGTGCTTGCTTCAACCCATAAAGTGACTTCTTGAGTCTGCACACCTTGTTCTCCTGCCCTGGAATTATGCACCCAAGAGGTTGTTCCATATAAATTTCTTCATTAAGATCACCATTTGAAAATGCAGTCTTAACATCCATCTGATGCACTAACTGATGCGATCGATCCCCGTGGAGCAAGACCGATCTAGATCCGGATCGTTTGTTCTTCCCAAGCAAGCACTCGTTCTTCGCGTTCTTCGTGTTCTTGGCTTTCTTCAAGAACTCCTTCAAGGGAAACAACGTTATGTTCCCCTTTCTTGGGTTTGGCGGATCAAACCTTGGCGGCGGATGGGAGGAGGGGTTCAACGTGATGAACACCCGAGGTGGTGGAAGGAGGCCAACGTTATGGCTCCTTAGAAAACTTTGAGAAAAGGCTAGAAAAGCCTTCAAAGAGAGAAAGAGAGAGAGATTGAAGCCAAGGAACAACTAGGAGTGACTCTCCACTAGATTGTCTTAAACTTAACTTGGAAAATACAATGAGAGTTCTACCCTATTTATAGAAAAACAAATGGAAAACTAGGGTTGAAGAGGAAACCCTAATGGGCTTGGGCCCAAGACATAAGGCCCAATCCATTACATCATTCTATAAAGGGAATGCAAAACATAACAAGCAGAGCTATAAATAGAAAGCGGGCCCACAACCAAAGTGAGCAAGCCAACGGGACATGGCTCATGAAACGATGTCACCGAGAGCACGCACGCCCGAGAGGCGCGGCCTAGAAATAGAACAACTTGGTAGCATGCGTCGGAGAAGACGCCCTTCTTTCGCCGCCATGAGGGACGCCAGGGACGCGCAAGCCAAAGCTGCACTAGACCAAGGTCTTGGCCCAGGTCACTGTCCATCATTCTCTTCTTCTTAAATACGAATCGTCCTCGATTCGTGCACGTAGAGCTGAGGGGGAACACAAAAAACACATTGGCGCTTCTCCCATTCTTAAAGACAAAGTTGGAGTGTGGGAGGGCGCCAATCATGCGAGTGAGCTACTGGTGTTGTTGGACGAACAAGATGTTGGAGCCTTGCTCCCCTTCTTGGAATGAGAATACCTCTCCAGGGTCGAAAGGGTAGCAGAGATGGCCCGGGATAGCTTGGCCAACGGTGTTAGCTACGCAACACTCCATGTCGGTATGGCCGCACTCAGGGAGCTCTGTGACAAACTCAGTGCATCGGTCGGACTTCAACTCGTCTGTGGGATCGGATGGCTTCGGTGTAGCAACCGTCACAAGCAAAAGGTCTGGCGGCACGACAGGCGTGTAGCTGGTGATGGTCGGTGTAGCTACATTGTCGTTGTTAGCTGGGAGCACCTCTGTCTCGTCGGTCCGAGGCACAACGTCCATCTTGGGCTCATCTGTGGTCGTCGTGCCGACCATGGCTACATTGTCGTCGTCAGTTGGAAGCATGTTGGTCTCGTCGGGCCGAGGCACAACGTCTGTCTTGGGTACATCTGTGGCGCTAATGGGTGTGGAAATGGCCGCTACAGTACACTCTGAGTCTTTAGCAGCCTTCTCGGCACGCAACTCAGCGATACAAGCAAGAAGCGATGCGGTGTCCTCAGAGGGGGTATGAGCTTGTTCAGGTCTTTGGTTGTCGCCTGCAAATCACCGTGTCATCACATAAACCAGTTGGTCCCACATAGTAATGGGAAGTAAACGACGCTCTGCACGCCCCTGTTTGAGCCGAGACCACCATGCACGAGCGTCGTGCGTGAAGTAGGATGTTGCCAACTAAACCTTCTCGTAGCCCATGTAGGGAAAGTGGTGCAAGGCAAAGGCCGTGTTGCAGAGCCAATTGTGACACATGGCATAGTCACTAACACCAACAAAGGGCTCGATGTACAAACGAGGCACACGGCGGGGACTTTTGGCTGAAGCTCTCTAGCTACGGTCATCATAGTGACCCGGGTCATGAACGCGGCGTGCAAGGTTGCGATCTATACCAGGGCGCGCTGCACGTAGGTCATGCTTCGTGCGGTGAGATGGGGCGCGCCTAGAGTAGTTGTCAGCCACATTCAAGGGTCGTGGTGCCATCTCGATTCTACCTATGCGAAACATGACTAAGCGGAAGTCAAAGCAATCAAAGGTACGAGAACCTAACGACAAACCAAGTCCTTGCCACAAACGACACAAAATTTGGCACTCAAGGGCCGAGAAATTTGGGTAAGCGTAAGGCGGATTAGGTTTGACGTAAGGCTAGAAGCAATGAAGTAGCAAGCAATGATTCACACAAGCGTTGATAAATAAATGCTACTTGGGAAACGGAAACTTGGATTATTTTTTTTACCTCGGAAATGGACGGTCAAGCAATGAAGAATCACGCTTGAACCGCACAAGTGAAGGTGAACGGTAATGGACGGGCACAAAGTGAAGAATCACGCATGCACCGACCTTACGAAGAGAACAATGGCGGAAGCAATGGAAATATATGAACAAACTTAGAAACGGGATTGAGTGCCAAAATTTAAAGATCGAAAGGAACAAGAAACTTAGCTTGAGGAATGGCTCTGATACCAATTGATGCAATCGATCCCCGTGGAGCAAGACCGATCTAGATCCAGATCGTTTGTTCTTCCCAAGCAAGCACTCGTTCTTCGCGTTCTTCGTGTTCTTGGCTTTCTTCAAGAACTCCTTCAAGGGAAACAACGTTATGTTACCCTTTCTTGGGTTTGGCGGATCAAACCCTGGCATCGGATGGGAGGAGGAGTTCAACGTGATGAGCACCCGAGGTGGTGGAAGGTGGCCAACGTTATGGCTTCTTAGAGAACTTTGAGCAAAGGCTAGAAGAGCCTTCAAAGAGAGAGAGAGAGAGAGAGAGATTAAAGCCAAGGGACAACTAGGAGTGACTCTCCACTAGATTGTCTTAAACTTAACTTGGAAAATACAATGAGAGTTCTACCCTATTTATAGAAAAACAAAAGGAAAACTAGGGTTGAAGAGGAAACCCTAATGGGCTTGGGCCCAAGACATAAGGCCCAATCCATTACCTATAAAGGGAATGCAAAACATAACAAGCAAAGCTATAAATAGAAAGCGGGCCCACAACCAAAGTGAGCAAGCCAACGGGACATGGCTCATGAAACGATGTCACCGAGAGCACGCATGCCCGAGAGGCGCGGCCCGGAAATAGAACAACTTGGTACCCTGCGTCGGAGAAGACGCCCTCACTCGGCGCCATGGGGGACGCCAGGGACGTGCAAGACAGAGCTGCACTAGACCAAGGTCTTGGCCCAGGTCACTGTCCATCACTAACAACTTGTAGCTAGAAGCTAAAGCAAATAATGCACGTATGGTAGAGATCTTAGTCACATGAGAATAAGTGTCAAAGAAGTCAATCCCATATTTTTGAGTGAATCCTCTAATAACTAGTCTTGCCTTATACCTCTCAACTGAGCAATCTATCTTAAGTTTCTTCTTAAAGATCCATTTACATCCAATGGCTTTGTTTCCCTTAGGCATGTCAACTAGTTCCCATGTCTGATTAGACATAATAGAATCTATTTCACTTTTAATTGCATCTTTCCAAAAACTAGCATCCAATGAACTCACAACTTCATCATATGTCTTAGGATCATCCTCTAGCATATACACACTAATGAATGTATCATTCAATTCATCATAATCATTGAGTTCAATCAAGAAAGCAGTCACAAAATCAGGACCAAAACTAGTTCTTTTTCCTTGCCTCTTACTCTTCTTTGGTTCGGTTTCATCAATTGGCGTGGAAGGTAAACTCATGGAGGAAGATGCAATAGTGCTAGGCATAGAATCAATTTGCACAAAGGAAATATATGCTCAAACAATTCGGCATCACGATATTCACACAATGAATGATCACTCAAACACATGAATCGATAAGCTGCACTGTTTTTAGCATAACCAATAAATACATAATCAAAAGTTTTAGATCCAATTGCATCAACCCTAAAGGCAAGCAATCCCACTTTAGCTAAACACCCCCATACTTTAAGAAATTTCAGAATAGGCGAATGCCCTTTCCATTACTCATAAGGTGTCTTGTCTAGCTTTTTATGAGGAAATCTGTTGAGAATATGGTTGGCAGTCAATACAACTTCGCCCCACATTTTATCAGGCAAACCAAAGTTAGAAAGCAAAGCATTCATCATTTCTTTCAAAGTTCTGTTTTTCCTTTCTTCTATGCCATTTTATTGTGGGCTGTATAGAGCTATAAATTCCTGAATGATACCATTGTTCTCGCAGAATTCCATCCAAGAGTTGGTGATGTATTCGCCTCCTCTATCAGATCTAATTCTTTTGATTTTTTGATTCAGTTGGTTTTCTACTTCTGCCTTATAAATGTAAAACACATTTTCAACTTCATCCTTGGATCTCAATAAATACAATTTGGTGTATCCAGAATGGTCATCCACAAAAGTGATATAATACTTCTTACCACCTCTGCTTTCTGTGTTTCTAAATTCTGCTAAGTTTGAATGAATTAATTCTAATAACTTTGTTCTCCTTTCATTAACATAAGTAAAAGGCTTTCTCTTGTATTTAGCATCAATACACACACACACACACACACACACACTACATTTACCATGACCATATTTTGTCAAATTCGTAATTAAACCCATTGCATGCAAACGATTGACAGATTTAACATTTAAATGTCCAAGTCTAGCATGCCATAAATCCAAAGACTCAACGATATAAGCAGAAGAAGAAACATTCTCATTATCAATCAAAGTCTCAAGCACATACAAGCATCCGGACCTATAGCCCTTTCCTACGAATTCACCATTCTTAGATAAGACTATTTTACAAGCTTCAATCACTTGTTTTATGCCAACAATTCAAGCAAACGAGACAAAATCAAGTTCCTACGCATAGAAGGTACATATAAAATATTCTGTAATAAAAGATACTTCCCTGAAGTGAGCTTCAAACACATCTTTCCTTTCCCAAGGACCTGAGAGACACTTGAGTTTCCCATATAGACTTTGTCTATTTCAGCAGCTTCCTCAAACTCAACAAAGAGCTCCCTATTAGCACAAAAATGCTTGGTTGCTCTAGTGTCCAACATCCATTCTACCTTTTTAGCTACATGGTTTGCTTTAGTGATCATAGCTATCAGTTGGTCGTTTCCTTCAGCAAGGTTGGCATGCGGCTTGGGCTGATCTCCATTAGTCTTTGGGACGTTCTTCTGGTTGTCAGTCATGCGGTAGCATTGGAAAGCACGATATCCCAGCTTTCTACAGACGTAGCAGCCTTGCTTGGACTTGTCAGAAGGCTTTCCCTGCTTCTTGAAATTAGGACCCTTCTTGTTTTGCACCTTGTCTTTCTTAGGTCCAGCATTTGAGTCCTTTTTTTTTGAACCTGTCAACATTGGTAGAAGACTCCACAAAATCATCCTTAACCGAATTATCAGGAACTTTAGGAGCAGGCTTATCCTTGAGGCGATTCACCTCTTCAATCTTCATGTGGCTGACGAGTTCAACCAGGGTCAGATCCTTCTTCCTGTGCTTCAGATGGTTGCGGTAGTTGGCCTAAGAATCAGGCAGCTTCTCAACCAAGAAATTGGCTTGTAGAACCTCGCACATCTTCATTCCCTCAGGCACCAAATTATCGTACTCATGGACTTGAGCCATGATAGGCTTTTCGTCCACCATCTTAAACTACATGAACTTCCCGCAGACGTACTTTTTCTTTCAAGCGTCATCAGTAGAATATTTAGTATCCAATAAATCCCACATCACCTTTGCAGATTTGTGGGTTGCCAGTAAATTAAAAATAGGGTTCGTAACATGACTGAGCAGATGATCACGAACTGTTTTGTTATCTGATTCATAATTTTTCATCTGGTCATCTGCAACAGTCAAATTACCTTCTTGAGATGCAGATCCGTCCATCCCTGGAGTGTTGGGAACGACCTGATCAGTAGTCGGTGCAGCAGGAGTCGGGGCCGGTTGAAGAAAAACATAGTCGACCTCCAACTGTTCGAAGAAAATCAGCATCTTCTGGGACAACCTCTTGTAGTTTGTTCCATCCAGAGGTTCAAGCTTCGACAGATCCAACAACGGCTTGAAATACGGTATCATCGCCATTCTGGATTCTCAAAAAATCGCTTCTAAAGTGTTAGTACGAAACCATAATTGAACCAGATGAGACCTTACTGATATTTGACTGTAGGGCCGCTTTGAAAACCGATTGATAAAACACGAGCGAAAACTTGCTGCGTTGCGGTATGGAATTTGCTTCCTTAGAAGCGATTTCGTCCTGACCCACCGGAGCTCTGTCAGATCGGCGTCGCCCCCCAAGGTTCGCACAGCGTCCTCCGATCGTGGGCTCTCGCCAACTAAGGACTGAAATCAACCGAGTATGCTCAGAATGAAAACGTTTTTGGAGAAGAGAATTGTTTGCTTCTGTGTGTTCTATAAAACCAGAGAACTTCTTTACTTAAAATGAATTCTGTAACTGCAGAGTGTTACACTAAAGAAAATCATGGGGTGAACTGCTGAAAATAAGCGACGGTTACAACTGAGTTGAAACATTCAAACAATTTTAAAAAAATCGGAAGAATCGAAAACGTAATTAATTTAATAGGACCCACCCAACCGCGCCGCACACGTGACACGCACACGGACTGGCCGGGCGGCAGCTGTGCATGCGAGGGGGATACCTTTCTAAGTTAATTAATTGTAACAAGAAAAGCCCCAGATATATACCCCAAAAGTCTCGATGTGGGAGAGCAATATATGCTCAAAACCCACTTTGCTTTTTTGAAAAGGTTATGTAGAACATTTTTAATACTTGAGCAGAAAAGGCTACTTAATTACAACCTTACTTACAACAACATATATTCACATAACGACCATAAGAAGACTAGTTGTTGGGCTAAGAGTACGCTCTACCTAATTCATCACAAAGCGGTACCTGAAGTCCACATAACTCTCGACATCCCAGAGAAAAGATCCAAACGTGACAGCCTCCAACACCAACCTCTTTAGGCCATCAAACCCAATCTTGATGAGTTCATCCTTGGAGGAGTCTATTGTCCCGTCTAGCCTAACAGATATCTCGGGTCTTCCAAACAACGCTTCCGTGTGTTTCTCAATGATGCCAATAGCTTCTTTCGATCTGATCGTGGCACATCTTTGGAGGGTGTCAGCATCAAAGGACATGACGTAGCTTCTCAGACGAGACGGGCTCATCCCGTAACCAAATCCACCTGGGCTCACACCCCCAGCCCAAGACGAGACCTCGGGATGAGAGTTGGCGCTGATGGAGCTCTCCCTGAGTTTTCTTTGCCTCTTCAGGCTCCCCGACGCTGCGCCCTTCAGGGAGCATTTTCATGGCCTTCTCGAGTTGAAACCGCTGGTCAACTCTCTTTAGGAAGTAACCGTACATGACTGATGCAGCGTAAACTTGACCGACCCTGAGCTTGCTGATTTCTGCTGCTGAAGTTGAATCGCCCAACCGGTTTCCAAGAAGAAGAGCAAGATGGTTTTGGATCATCTCATAGGCCTCGGGAGAATGGATCTGCTCAAGCTTCTCCACTTGGCTTGGCCATGTGTCAATTCGACGGGATGGATCTGAGGAAGAAGAAATAGATGGGACTAGAGAAACGTTTGCGTCCATGAACTTCTTCACAATTACAGCATACAGTATCTCTTCCAAGGCCTTTTTCCTTTCGTTGGCTTTAACCTCAGCAATTCGCCTAAAAACAATCCGAGCCAATAAATAACTAATTACTATGAGAGGTTGAGAGCTAGATCATGTGAAGAGACTCGGTGCAAAGTCAACGTACCTGTACAATACCAGATCCATTCCTGAAACGGGCGGCTCATCCTTTTGTTTCTCAGCATCAAGTTCAGTCTGCAACTGATCAAGCTGCTGGTCAACAGCAGCAGGAATAAGATGCGGGTGACTTGCTAATATTTGCGACAAAAACTGCCCAACAGGAGACTCTAGCTGAAGAGGAGCAACCGGGTCAACAGAGCCAGCTGAATCTGAGGATGAAGATGCTCGAACTGCAAATGAACTTCTACTCCCTGTGACACCTCTATTGATACGCTGCTTTGAGTGTGCTGAAAATGGATCTTGCTGCAGATTCCAATTAAACAATATTGGCGTCATCACATGATGCCAACTTTTGACTTAGAAGAATAGGAATCAAGTTTAGGACAATTTAGTGAAACAAGATATTTTACTCTTTGTCATTAGCTAATGGTGATATTTTGTATAAATTTGTCACTCAATAACCTAACTAAAAGGTTCCTTGTGAGCAAGAAGGAGCATAAATATGTACTCTGGCCTCCTGTATTCTGAAAAAAGTGGAAAGATACATGTTTCAGCAAAATTTTAACATGGATGACAAAACTGATTCAGACAATGGTAGCATATCCCACTCCATTCAACTCTATGTCAAGTTGCATAATTTCCAGTTTCCAGCGGTTTCTCAAAATGATTGGATTACCACCCCAAATCAAAGCGTTTTCAATTGTCTAGCTGAAGCCAAAAGGTGCTTCTCCAAATCCCTTTCCCATAATCAACAACTTTCCAACTTAACAGTATCCCAAAACCCTCCAACCTAACGGGTATTGGTGATTGAATCACGGTACCTCCTTCCATGTAGCAAACCAAACAGCTTTACAACTTGTCATTACTCATTAGTATCCATGGTCAACCTCACATATTCTCCTCCTTCCTTCACCCTTTGTTTGGAAAGGGGGTTTGAAAGAATAATAAGGGATGATAAGAGAAGGAAAAATATGAATGTGTGTTTGGATAGATTAATTAGGAGAATTTAAGAGAATGGATGGGAAATTGAGAGAAAATAAATGGGGAATTTGGGGGGAGTGAGTCGTTCTAAAATTGGGGAAATTTGGGTAGATTCATGTAACAACTATTTTTTAGAAAAAAAGGGTTAAAATTTATTTATATTTTCTTACTTGTTTTTTTCAAAATCCTTCCTATTTCCAAATACCATTTTCATTAAAATTTCCTTTTTTTTCCCTTTCATCCAAACAACAATTAATTAAAATAAACCCTCATTATTTTACCATCTTTTTTTTTCTTATCAAAGAACCTCAAGTCCTATGCACAAACAAAATATGTATTGGAAAGAGGATAACTAACTTGCACCATGAAAAGACCTATAGGGAATTCGCCCCACCTCTATTGCTGCAGCCTTCTGACGATCATATCCAAGTGCCAAACACTTGAAAAGCAAACAAATCCAATTAAGGAAGGATAAAAGTAGATCGGACTGTAAATTAGTGACGGTCCGGTCCGAGAATTTTACATTTCCGGTCTTGCGGTCAGGTCTAGACCGTAAAAAAAAAAAAAAAAAAAACATTTTTTGGCGTAAGAATTACGGTCCGGATAGTAAAATTACGATCCGGACCGTAATCAAACAATTTAAATGTCGAAAATTAAGAAATTCAGTCTTCCTAATCCGGACCGTAAAGGACCGGACGATCCGGTCCAGTCCACGGTCTATACATAAGAATTTTTAAGATCCGCTCGGATGCCTATCCTTAAATCCAATGTAGAAAGCATAAATTACAGACAAATTTAGAACGGAAAGTTGGAAACAATTACCTTGATCCGACGGAAACAAGAATTCAACCGGAAAAGCTCGGTAACACCGCCCAAAGCCGAAATTCTAGGTCTCTGAGCTAAATTGGGAGGCCTAGCAATGCTTAATGGGAAAGCTCGGAAAACAGTTGCAGCTTCCATTCTCGATCTTCAGACCCCCTCACCCCCCACCGCACTGCCAGAACGCAAAACCCTGGAACTGCGAAAACATAAATTCGCAACTCAGAGGAAAAAATCAGGGAAATAACAGACTGGGAAAGCCAAAGGCACAAGCAAATACCCTTCAACCTCAACTCAAGTGCTCGGCGTTAAACGCTTCGTTTTGCAGGTCAAGGTATTTGATTCTTGCGTTTCGCTCTTTTCCTTCCTTGTATCTGAGAACAAACTGTGGCCGGAATCAGAAACGAGAGTTGAACAAAATCAACGTGTCTATGGGTAAAGTCTAAAATTGTATTTGTAGTCGTCGTGCCACCAACCAGTGAAAATGTGTGAAATTTCTCGTTCCCAAAATACCACTGCCTTAGACAATAATGGTATTCCATATGAGATTCATG
Source organism: Rheum nobile (assembly GCA_027886185.1). Lineage (NCBI taxonomy): Eukaryota > Viridiplantae > Streptophyta > Magnoliopsida > Caryophyllales > Polygonaceae > Rheum > Rheum nobile. The sequence goes on along the minus strand of WOAB01000585.1, from coordinate 245,874 downwards.
AGGGGGTAATTAAGTAATTTTAGACTGATAGGAGATTTTTCTCTTCGCCAATGCTGAGCTTCCTCGAGATCTCTAGGCTTCATTGCGACCTCTTGGGGCCCACTTCGGAGGCTTTGTTATTGTGGTGCCGTGGTATTTTTATGAGTAGGGAAAGTTACACGTTGGTGGTGCGATTGCCACAATTTGAGATTGGTGTCCAAAGGAGTTTTCAAGAGTTCGGTTTAGAGTTAAATCACCTCTTGTTTATGGTGTGATTTTGTGCTACGCGGAATATTATATTTCATTTTGAACTCACTTTGATAAGAGAAAGAGAACTCTAAAAAATCTTACTAAGGATAACTGAATAAAAAAGAATGCAGGCCCACAAAGTCCGGATCCAAGGGAGATGATGGGCCAAAAGATCAGGCAAAAGCATAGAAGAATGAAACAATGAGGCTCATTGCCCCATTGTTTAGTTGATATGTAATCAACAACCCGCGTTACTAGTTACTTTGAGAATTACCCCCACTTATAATCCCCTTCATTTAGAATCCCTCTCTCTCCCCCTCTCCTCTCCTCCCCTCCTCTCCCCTCCTCTCTCTCTCTCTCTCTCTCTCTCTCTCTCTCTCTCTCTCTCTCTCTCTCTCTCTCTCTCTCTCTCTCTCTCTCTCTCTCTCCGACTGTCTTCGTCTTCCATCTTCGTCTTCCTAACTTGGGCAGAAGGGTGGGGGATAGGCACCAAACACCCAGTTGATGGTATGTTGAATGCTACGCAAGGGTGGTAGCGTGTTCGGTGGCTTCGCTGGCAAATCCGCTGTGAACTCTGCTTGCAACGAGGCGACAGGTTGTGGCAAAGGCGCGGCGATGTGGGAGTAGTGCATGCCTCGAGTTGGCACCTTGGTGTTCAAACGGGCAATGAAGTCCTTGGGTCATGCGAGAAGCACCTGGTGATCACAACGGCCCGGCAACGCAGTGGTCGGAGGCACGACACTCCCCTTGTCTCTGCAACGCGTGTGTTCCCGGGGCGCGTCGTGGTGTGAGACGAGTTGTTGCCGCAAGGAAGAAGCTCCGGGATCTGAGGTGGGTCGCGGTGGTGTTGACGCGGTCTTTGCCGCATCCAATGTCTTGTCTCTATCCCGCCCGACCTGATCCTGTAAAATCTCATGGGAATTCATTGGTAAGAGAGTCACGTGCTTCCCGTGGTAGGTAAACACATATGTGTTTAGATACCCATCGTGAAGTACGCGACGATCAAACTGCCATGGACGCACAAGCAAGAGATGGGTGGCATCCATTGCAATCACATCACATAAAATGGAATCACAGTATTGACCTATGGAAAATGAAATTAAGCATTGGTGAGATACTGTGTTACCTGGACTAGAAGAAATCCATTGGAGGGCATAAGGCTGGGGATGAGGCATCGTAGGCAACTTGAAGTGTGTCACGACCTTCTCATTGACAATGTTAGCACATGATCCTCCATCAACTATGACACTCAAGGAAGTCGTTTGGACGAGAGCCCTTGTGTAGAACAAGTTCTCGCGTTGGTCGCGTAAGCTCGCGTCCTTGACTGTGAGGAGACGACGCGTCACCAAGCTTAATGGTGTGCCCGCGTGCAGAGAAGCGGGTACGCAGTCATAGGCGTCATCCACTCTTCGTTGCCCTCCTCGATGGGCTCAAGGGCGCCCTCCTCGTCGTCGCATGACTCGTAGCCGACGGCGGCGGTAGAGAACAAGACCTTGCGCGCATTGGGGCAATCCTTTTTGTAGTGGCCTCGTCCACCACATTTGTAACACTCAAGGTCGCGTGCGCGATCGGTGCCCACTGGGGGTTGTATGGGCGTAATCTGGCGCGGTGCGGTGTTTGGCATCGATGGCTTCGCTTCGGGAGCTTGGCTCGACGCGGCGGTGGTAAAGGCACTAGGGCGAACATTAGTAGGATTTAAACCATTAGGGTTAGCAGAATACCTTTGTTGGCCACTTGGAAAAGTATAAGACTTTCGGCGAGAAATTTGTACATGTATTTGCATCGTCGTGTGTGTGAGTGTGTTCAAGTCTTTGATGGGCAAAATCTTGAGTTGATCACGGGTGTTAGTGTTTAAGCCACTCAAGAATTTTGTCCTCAATGTCGATGGTGCAACAAAGATGTTGGCCTTGTAATACATGTCTTCAAGCTTGGAAAAGAACTCGAGTGGAGTCATCGACCCTTGGCGAGCCATGGCGATCTCCATTCTTATTTGATTCCTATAGTCTGGAGGAACATATTTCTTGGTCATCATGTAGACTAGTTGATGCCATTATGTGACTCTGGTCTTGTGGCGACGCACGCAGTCATCTTCAAATCTATGCCACCAAACGTGGACGGCTCCTCGGAAGTTAAGTGTCGCGGCGTCGACATGCTCCTCGGGGGGCACTCGACAATATCGAAGTGTGTACTCTGTAGCCTGCACCCATTCAAGAAAAATAGAGGGGTTGTATTCACCATAAAAATGCTCGATTTTTACCTTGACTTGGTGGCATTGGAATCGAGGCTGGGCAGGTTCTTGGTTGAACGCGTTGTTTGGTGCGATGTCGTAGAGAGGGTTCTCAAAGGCGCGCACTCCATGTGGTCTATCGCGTCCAACCTGGCGTCTATCGCGTTCTTGGTGATCTTCGCGGATATACTCATCCCTGGGCACGTAGGTGTCATCGAGTTGACGTCTTCGCGGCTGGGCATCGTAGTTGTCGCGTCGAATGTCTCTTTGCAGAACATCGCGGCGCTCGCCGCCAATGTCACGAACGCGTTCTCCTTGGGGCTGGAGACGCGGTGGAGGTATCCAATCCGAAGGGCGATCCTGCAATTCTAGTGGATCTCCAAGAGGGGGTGAAAAAAGTTAGGGTTGACCATACCTGAGTCCTCGATCTCTTCGTCGTCATACTCGTCGAAGTCGTCGTGGACATTGGGTGTGATCGACGCATAGCCATCAGATCCGTAACGCGGCGTTCGAACACTCTGGTGTCGAAGGTGATCGCGTACATCATGGCTCCGTGGATGGGTAGTTGGTGTCCTCAAGTTGGTCTCATCGCGTCGCGTATGCCCACTTGGTCGACGACTAGGTCTCCTTGGCGTCGCGTCGGCTAGCTCGGCTCGGCGAGGGCGGCCTTCGCGTGGCGCTGAGTCCGGTACGCGTCTCTGGGTTCTCCTAGAGGCATAGCGATCATCAAAGTTGTATGGTTCAGAATACTCACCTTGAGTGTCCTCGGCGTCGCGTTCGTAGTCGGAGCCGTTGTCGAAGCCAGCGGTTGTGGCTTTGGGCACGTAGCAGTCCGTGTGGGAAATGAAGTCTTGGCGACTCTCGATGACACTCTACATACGATGGAGTTGTGGTTGATGATGAGATGTCAAAGGCATGATTCCTTTGCCTTTGTCGACTCTTGTCTTTGATGGACCGACGTCGGTGGCTCGTGGTTGAGCAGGCACGTCCATTGTACTCGGGGGAGTTGGGTTGGGCACGAGTTGTGCATCGCGTTGTTGGGCTCTCAAAGCTGCATTCTCTTGTCTAAGGGCTTGGATCTCTCTTTGCTCCTCGGACAACGCGATGAAAGGGTCCTGTTGTGGGGGGTCAACTAGTGGTTGGTCTTGGGGTAGATCCAACGGTGGTTGAGGTGGGTTGTTGTTGTCGACTCTAGGTTGGTTTTCACCGTGTGCAATCGTCATGGTACCTATAACAATATGGCCAGACATGGGAGTAAAAACGAACCAAAAGACAACGAAGAACAACAACCAAGCAAATCACTAGTCAAGTCACAAAGTTCACGTAGGTAGGGCTAGTTTGGGCTTGCCGTGAGGGCAGCTTGGCTTGACAAGAGATAGTGTACAAGCAAGTTGCAATCAAACAAACAAGAACAAATTAAAACCCTAAAACAAACGTAAACAAAGCAACCTAATAAGCAAGAAAGTACCTTCTAGGAAGCTTGACCTAGACGAAGCAGAGAGATAGAAGATGAGCTTAGACCGAGAGTGGGTTAGGGTTGCCTTATTTTGGCTTTACCTAACTTTGGAATTATTATTTTTTGAATATCTTTTCGATATATATATTTTTTTTAATATCCGAGATCTTATCTTTTGATCTTTTCGGATTTTGCTAAAGGAAAAAAAAATAAAATCGATCCAAGTAACAAGAATATCACAAGTGTGATCTTAGATATAGGAGAGAGAAGATAAGATTTGATAGATATCTTATATAAGGAAATTCGGTTAACTTAACTAAAAAGCAAAATCTAGCAAACAAGGAAACTCTATCCACGCGTGAAATAAGGAAACAAAATATTCTAGCATGCAAGATAACAAATTACCTAACACACCAAAACTTAGGGAACAAGAAAAAAAATTTCGGCCAAGATAGGATCTTGTAGAAACCGAAGGTGTTGCAAAGATGGAAACTTTTGGTTTTTCTCTTCTTTTTTCTCTTCTCTTTTCTCGTGAGATGTTACGAAAGTAGACGATGGGGGAAGAAAAATAATTTTGTGAATAAGATGCAAACTTGAGTTCGTGACTTACAAGACTGTTGGGCTCTGATGCTAGTTGATGTGTCTTGCCTCCGATGACAAGCCAATTGTCAAAAGGTGGCGCCTTAGGATCTAGTCTTGGGTGAGAAGTCACGTTGAACGTCACAACAGTGAAGAAGATGGAGAACGCGATGATGAACATGGTGGTGAACACGGTGGTGAACGTGGTAGAAGCGGTTGTTGGGGCGAAAGGATAGCATTGGCGGAAGCGATTTGATGAGGGATATATGACTTGAAGAGACAAGTCAATGGTGTTGTAGCGTCGACTGTGGGTGTCGTAGCGTCTACTGTGGGTGTCGTAGCGTCGACTGCGGTTGAAGGGAGATGCGAAGGAAGACTGGCTTGAAGGTTCAAGCAATTGCCGTAGCGTCGGCGGTGGAGTGAAGGGGATGCGAAGATAGAGGGTTTTGACGTCCGGTCAAGGGAAGGAGGATAAACACTCGACTTGAAACCTTGAATTAAATTGAACGTAAGAAATAAGAATAACAACGGGGGCTTTAAATATCCAAAGAACTCGGCCAAGACCTAATGGGCTTGGACCGAGACGAACCTATGGGCTAGCCCATGCAAAAGGCACAAACCCAAAAATAGAAAAGACTATAAAAGGAAACTATCTAAAATAAGCAATAATACCAAATATAGAAAATGTCTCGAAACTATGAAAACGAGAATCTTTAGATAGAACGCGATCAGCATGGAAGGAGGTTGAGTCGCTTGAAGGAGATTGCGTTCAACATTGAGTCGCTTGAAGGAAGACGCGTCGAGGCACGCGATCTTTGGTCTTGGGTAGAGACGCTTGAATAAGATCGCGGACTCTATTCCAGATGCGAGGGGCATGACGAAGATCGCGGTCTTCGTACTTGGTTTTTCTGAGCTCACGGTCATGGCTTCTTCCTCGTCTTGGGCCGTCATGGGAGTTAGGGTCACATCATCATATGAGCTAACAGTGTTATTCAAGTGTGATTACACACTAGTTTGTGTGATGACAGTAGCAGTTAAATGGTGAGAGTGTTTTGTAAGTGTTCACACATTAGTATCTATGATTTGCAGTAGTAGTAATCTGATGACAGTGTTTTGCAAATGTTTATGATCTTGTTTACTTGTTAATATTGATGACAATATTTATGTAATGACATTTTGGTATTTTGATAACAATGTTTATGAGGTGTGATTACTCACTAATATGTGTGATGACAGTACTAGTAGTAGTGTGCTGACAATGTTATTCAAGTGTGATTACACACTAGTTTGTATGATGACATTAGTAGTTAAATAGTGAGAGTGTTTTGTAAGTGTTTACACATTAGTATGTGTGATTTGTAGTGGTAGTACTGTGATGACAGTGTTTTTCAAGTGTGATGACAGTGTTTTTCAAGTGTGATGACAATGTTTATTCTTTTGTTTACTTTGTCAATATTGATGACAATATTTTTGTAATGATATTTTAATGACAATGTTTATGTTCTTGTTTGCTTGTTAATTTGATGAAATGTTTATCAGGTATGATTACACATTATTATGTGTGATGACAGTAGTAGTAGTTTGCTGATAGTGTTATGCAAGTGTGATTACACACTAGTATGTGTGATGACAGGTTTCATTTGCTTTTTATCTGTTGACAGGTCATGGATGCAAGCAAGTGTAAGTTCATTGCTCGAAAAGAGCTACATGCAAGTGCAACTATTACACGCGGATGGATGTCATCAAACTTATTGAGGATAATCTTCCCACCTATGATTTTATGCGTATATGTGAGGGCGTTGTTGGCCCTATTCTTACATGGGGAGATATTATGAAGTTTTTTGCTCAATTAGTTCATTACTTCCTTTTTCATGAGTTGGAAACTAAGAAGACTCATGAGATGTGGTTTAATGTTGGGGGTAACATATGCCGCTTCTCGATTGCTAAATTTGGTTCAGTAACTGGTTTGAATTGTGGTGAAATGTTAGATTATGAGTTGCTTGATGTTGACATGGAGGAGGAGCTTGGTTCAGATCCATGTACAATAAAAGATCTCCTTGCTCGGTTTGTTGTGGAGGCTGAACCTGAGAAGAAGATTAGGCTTGCAAATTTGCTTGTTGTTGAGGCTATTTTGATGCCTCAACGTCGTATTTCTATCACAGATAATTACTTTAAGCTTTCAACTGATTTGGAGTAGTTTTCGAAATATCCTTAGGGTAGGGTAGCGTATTCTTTGACTCTAGAGTACCTTATGAAGGTTAGTAGGACTGTACATGAACATAAAAGTGTAGCAAAGTTTGATGAAGGGATTGGTTATAAATTGCTTGGGTTCCCTCTTGCTTTCCAAGTATAGTTTTGTTATTTTTATGTGTTTTTTGTCTTATTATCTTTACTGTTATATTAATTGTTTATATTTCCTTGATGAAAGTTATGGATTTTAGAATTATTCCCATAACTTCGCCATATTGTGGGTTGTGCGAGTTGTGGTTATAGAAATATCCCGTATTGTACTCGGTGGTACAGTTCAAGTGCGAAGTATACGTGGTTTCATACCATTCGTAACTTCATCGAGGAAAACAAATTGGTATGCTTTATATTTTTTGTTTCTACCTTATTTTATGTTTTCATATTTGTAAACATGTTTTTCAGTTAAGATATGATTGTTTACGGTTTCTAACTGTCATCAAATCTTGATTAAGCTATTATGTGTGACAGTTTGTAACTGTCATCTAATTACCATCATGGTTTTATTGGTGACAGTTTCTAACTGTCATTTAATGACAGTTTAAAATTGATTGTCATCAATTATTACTGATGACAGTTTTCTAACTATCATTAAGTCATTTAATGACAATTTTTAACTGTTACCAATATATTTTTGATATTAGTTTCTGATTGTCATCAATTATTATTGATGACAATTGGTAAGTATCAAGAAGTTATTGTTTGTCATCAATTGGTGACAGTTTCTTACTTTCATGTAACTACCATCAAAGTTTTATTTATAATTGTTATCAAAATGTTTTTAAGCCATGATTGATGATAATTTCTTACTATCATGCAACTGCCATCAAACTTGGTCGATGACAGTTGCTAGCTATCCCCATTTGATAATGTGACTAATGTAATGTTGGTGATAGTTGTCACATGTCTCAAAGATAAGAATGATGATATTTTTGTTCTTATTGTTTTCATTTTATTTGATGTGTTTGCAAATTTGTAAATATCCTCCTTATGAAGAGCATCAAAGATTCCGCGACTTGTGTTTCCACGATGAAAGTGAAGATGCCTTATATGACGAGTGATAAGCACTACTTTGTAGGGCTTAAGTAAGAGTTATTAGAGGGTTTATTGGTGCCATTCGGGTAGATTTAGACACATTCATGTGTATGGCGTTTGGGAGCGAAGTTTGGTGTTTTTGGAGGTGTTTGAGCTGTTTTGGAGATCATAGGAAGCCACAAGGAGAAGACGCCACGGAAGTGAAGAGAAGAGTAGAAGAACAGTGGGCTGAATTTAAATGGTTCGTTCTCTCTACTCAGATGTCCAAATGGAGTGATTCCAATTCGAGGAGTTAGATCTTGAAGTCTACTACAAGTCCTCAAAATATGAGCGCAATCCGAGTTGAGAATCAAAAGTTATGGCGTTTTTACTGAAGTGTCGCAGAAGTTGAAGTACTGGAATCCCACCGCACCCAGCGGTGGGCACTGCCGCACCCGCGGCGAGGTCGTCAGAGAACTGGAGTTTCTGTTAAATGGCCGCACCCGGCGGTGGAGCCACCGCACCCGCGGTGGAGACGCGCTGAAAGTCTTTTACGAGTTTTCTTATTCCCGTTTTATTTTATTTCCGAAACTTTATTTCCAAGTTTGTTATTTTTCTTTTCTTTATTTCTGAATTATTACTTTAGTATTTAAGTTAGGTTTAAGACTTTTTAGAGAGGATCCAATTCTCTAAACCTAGTTGCCACAGAGAAAATAGTTAGACCTAGTTTCATTCATCGTTGTTTTTCCCTTTTGCTCAGGCAGACAATTGAAGCCTTTGGATTGATTGGATTGTGAGGTTATTCCTTTACTCTTTCTATGATTGTATTAATTTTCTCTCGTGCTTAATCTCATTGATCATATATCGATTCCCCTTGATTTGTTGATTAGGAAATCAATTAGATTGTTAATAGTAGTTCCCTCTAGTCTGACAACCTAGAGAAATTAGTATTATGCTATTGATTCCCCTTTTCCATACAACCTGTTGAGATTGTTATTGATCATACTACTAAGGATTAGAGGATACTGGTTGAGAATCTAAATCCCTTAGTTTGTGTAGAGAATTAATTGCATGCAATTGTATGACTGGTTGCTACACTTGCATATACCTATCTATTCCTGAACTTCCTGCTGCTATTGAATTAAATCGTGAAGGTTAGTAGGGATTTGTTTAATAGTTAGGGTTATCAAGACTGGTTGGACTGGTAACTAATTCAGAACAAGGATTAGGACTTTCATGAGTATTGAAGACTAGGAATAATCAATGATCGATCTATCAATCTGAAGTGTGGATATTTGTTTGGCTGAGTTATTTTTCCAATTTGATTTCAAGTCTTTGTTTTTATTTATTTTGGTTTTAATCAGCAAACCCCCTTGGTTACTTGTTGGTATACAATTACATCATTGGAATAGTATTTGATTCTCTGTGGGATTCGACCCTTACTTACCAGACTACATTAGTTAGGTTTGTTTAGGATTATTTTGTATAGGTGTCACGACAACGCCTATCAACGAGTTGTCTAAACAGATGGTTTCTATTGCAAAGGGGCACGAGGGGAAAGAAGACGATGTTGTGCATGATGTTGTTGTGGCCCCAAGGGAAAAAAAAGCAACAAGTTGGATCAAAGAGGAAGAAGCCTGTTGTTGCTAAGAATAAGTCTGTTCCAAGAACAAGGCCTCATAGGGGTGATGACAAAAAGGTTGTTAAGGAGAAGGAGCAAAGGGTCAAACAAAGGCGACCACCTATTAAGGTCGTTGAGAAGAAAGTATCAAAACGTAAGGAAGCTGCAAAGGTTGTCAAGGGTGGGGCCGACAATGATAAGGTGTTGATACTGTACAATGAAAATGATGATGTTTCATCAAAGATTGATCAAATCATCGAGAAATTGCATAGGCTAGTTGAGGGTGAAAAAGAGTCGAAGGATGTGTTTGTGAAGGACGATAATGTGGTTGATTCTGACAATGAAAAAACTGCCAGCGTTGATATGAATATGCCTATAATGGGAAAAGAGACTGGAGGTGAGTGTGATGTTGGGAATGAGAACCTGAAGAATATGCCAGAATTGTCCAAGGGAGCAAATGATAGCCACAATAGGTGAAGGAGTTAAAGGAGCAAATACTTGTTATGTGTGGTATTATGAAAGAGGTTCATTGTAATGTTAATAATAGATGTTTGCAAATGTCTGATGTCTTCAAGAAGCTGTATGACATAGAGAGAGTGATTAAAGTTAGGCATTCATCTCCATTGAATAATGATAGTAGAGGTAAGGATTCTGAGGAAGGATTACATGGTGATGACATTAGTGATTCTCCAACAAACAATGTAAATGAGATGAATGATGACGATGAACCACTTGTTTCCAATTTGAAAGTTCTGGAGAAGGCTTGCGTGTTAATGTCTGTCATTGAGAAAGGTGTTATTGACATTATAAAGACTAAGTATCCTAATCATTAGAGCCCTGAGGCAGCTGGTGCTCATGTCCTAGATGGGGAAGTTGCAGAAGAAGCATTAAAAGTGGAAAATGTTGTTTTGAATGATGATTCAAAAGATGAGGTATATGAGGCACATGGTGCTAATGCTGATATGACCAAAGCTACATAAGAAATAATTGAGGATGTATATGAGGCACATGGTGCTAATGCCGATGTGATCGAAGCTACAAAAAAGTAATTGATCTCAATTTGAATTGTGAAGTTAAAGATACTTCAGTTGATGACAATAACTGTCAAGCTGAATTAAGAGAGGATGCACATGAGCCTAATGTTTTGAATGCTGACACGTTTGACTCCCAAGGAGAATTAGTTATGGGAGGATTGAGCGAAAATGAAGAACCATTTAAAGATAATGAAAAACTAAGGAAGTCCACGAGGGCGACAATAATCAATTCTCATTTGACCTCACCATTTACCGCTGGGAAGAAAAAACAAGTGTTGTCTCCAAGACCGGCTTATTCCTTCTACGAGTACCATGATCGTAGAGAGTTCTATGATTGGTTTTGTAGCAGGTATGTTGATATTGTAATTTTTATTGCTAGTTTAAATTTCTATTTACAGTTTTCTACTTGCTGACAGTGTTTCATTCTTTGGCTTTTAGTTTTGTGTTTATTTGAAGTTGAACATTTTATTGACAGTTTATCATGTTAATCACAATTTAAGTATAATGTTAATAGTTGGTGACAATTTAAACTTGCTTCTTCTTTTGTTTTTGTAAAACTTGATGACGGTTTGATCTTTTGTTGACAATTTTATCATTTTGATGACTTTTTGATTTATACTCATAACGTTCTAGCTTCTTTGGATTTCTTTGTCCTTAGTGTAATGTGATGACAATGTTTTGCAAGTGTGATGATAGTTTGATCTTTTCTTGACAGTTTCTTTGGCATGTTTTGTTTTTACTCATTGTTATGTATCTTCATTTTCATATATTTGAATGATGACAATTTTATCTTGTTTCTTGCTGTTATTTTATTTTGAAGCATTAGCAAAAACTACCAAAATTTCAAAGCCCATTTGCAAAAATATCAACTTTTTAAAAGTATAGCAAAAATGTCATAAAGTTGCAAAATTTTATTAGCAGAAAAAAATAAATTTATATTTACTTTTACCTTTTCTTTTTGATAAAAAACGCTACTTTCAAAAGCCATAATTATACTTATAAATTAATAATCTGGTTTAATTCTCAAATCCTCTCTGCAAATGGGGTTGCAGGAGGTTTCAAATGAAAAGGGCAAAAAACCCCTAGATCTGTTTAACGCAAGAGAAATCTCCAGATTCATCACACACCGTCTCCCCGAAATCAAAGAACGGGATCTCTGGCTCCGAGAAGTAGGATCCGCCTGAGCTCGGAATCCGACCATGAGCTCGGAATCGCCGACCATGATCTCGGAATCTCCGACCATGAGCTCTGAATCCGCCGACTAGAGGAGTGGAGGGGCTTGTAATCGCCGACCATGAGCTCGGAATCCGGCGGATCTTCATCTCCACCGCCTTCTCCTTCATCAACGCCCTGACCGCCGCCTTCCCCCCCTCCGCCGTCGAGTTCCAGGAGCCCGCCAACGGCCTAATCATGAAACCCCTGCTGGACTTCTTGCAGGAAACCAATGGTCGACGCCGTCATCACGACCATTGCCATGGTCGGACACGAGAGCATCCCGTCGATCTGCTGAAGTGGTGGCCCTGTTCCGGACACGAGAGTATCCCGTCGATCTGCTAAAATGGTGGCCGGACACGAGAGCATCATCGCCGAGACGGGGTGGCCCTGCGCCGGGCCGCAGTCTGCTGAAGTGGATGCCAACCAGGGTGAACCCCGCAGCCTGCTTGCTGTCATTATATATAGTTTTGGAAATCAATTCATATTCTGATTGCAAATATTGGTGGATGTTTTGTAGGTTTGGAGAGTTGCCAATGTCCCAGAAAATGACAAGTTTCAGTACACACATTTTGCTCATAAGATAAACAGCTTTGATACTGCACCCAAGAAGTTGCTTCCATCATATTCTCGTTTACGCCCTGATAGATACGCACTCGAAAAGGGCGACCTTTCAAAAGCCGGTGCTGAGAAGAGCAGGTAACTTGATGGATCCATCACTTGTTTATGGCTCCTGGGTCAAAATCTTTTCTGAGATCACATCATGTTTGCTTTGCCCAGGTTGGAGGAGAGGCAAAGAGCTGAAAAGAGAGACCGAGAAGCCAAAGGCGAAAAGTTCACCCCAAGATGGTTCGATTTTACAAGCGAAGTCGCTCCTACTCCGTGGGGCGAGTTGGAAGTGTACGCTTACAATGGCAAGTACACCGAGCACCGTGCCATCGTTGATAGCTCCGATGTCATCGAACCCATCGATGTCGAATCCATAGAGTTCAATCCCTGGCAATTTGCTGCTAGTTCATCAGCTGTAGAATGATTTGCGTGACATGTTAAATGTGGATGTGCGTTACACCACCACAGACTGAGCAAGCAGCCACAGTCCTGATCCATCGATGAGTCTGTTGTGCTCTTGTGGTGTTTTATTTAGTGTGTAATCCAGAAATGGATTCATTCTTTTGTTGTAGCTGGTGCAACACATATGAGAGCATCATGCATATTGGTTCATTGCTGAATAGTTCTAGCTAGTTTAATCAATGTTAACAATCTCGATCTCCCTTTTCATGTATGCATATATGAAGGAGTGAACGTATTTGGTCCATTTGGATGGGTTGTACAGTCTAGCAATCTACTCTGCTATGTTATATTGAGAATTTAAATGCTTTGAATCAGTTCAAGCCTAATCATAACTACCTAAAATAAATTGGTTCAAGCTATGCTAAAAAAAGGGTTCAAGCTAAAGAGCCACAAAGATTAATCTAAATGTAAGCAGTAAAATGGATCGTAACTACTTAATAATCCACTGGGTGCAGTTTCTTACTCGGACATTGACGTGTTTAAAGTTAGTTAATATAACAGAATAATGACCTGACTACGTACAAATATGGCCTAACAAAGTGAATATTGCTCTGAAATTTGAACTCAACTAACTTTTAAAAATTTGTGATATAACAGAGCATTAACCTGACTTCATATAAATGTGGTCTGACTTCGTACAAATGTGGCCTGATAAAGTGAATATTGCTATGAAATTTGAAATGTTAGCCAATTTCACATTTAAATTTGCATTTCAGAGCAATATTCACATTTCAGAGCAATATGTACGTTGTCAATGCTCTGTTATATCACAAGTTTCAAATGTTAGCCAATTTTACATTTCAGAGCAATATTCACTTTATCAGATCACATATGTACGTTGTTAGGTGATTACTCTGTTATATTAACTTTAAATTTGAAACACTTACATTTACATTTATTAGTTGTGATTGTCGTTGAATTGATAACCACTCATAATATTTATGAGTTTTGATAAGAGAAATATGCCTTAAACCACCATTCATACTTGGTTGGTTCCGTAATAAGAGAAATATACCTTAAATGCAAATTTATATGTTTCTCATTACGAAACCAACCAACGTTTTTGCAATTCCGCCTATTATTGGCCGACCGACCTTTAGTTGGCTTTTGGAAGTTGGAAAACCCTATTGATGTTTAGTTGGAACCTTGATACATAATTACCAGCTCATCCAAGTCAGTCACAACACTAGTGTTGTGACTGACTTGGATGAGTTGGTAGCCTGTTCATGTTTATTGTGCTTCCTGGCAGCCTCGCGACCCTACCTCTTCTTGGTGTTTTTTTGGTTAAGTGAGCTGAAGCCTGTTAAGGTGCATATAATAATGTAATTCTCCAAGGGAACGATATTGTCCATACCCTTGGCCGTCATCTTCAACAAGGCAAGAGATGAGAGATGAGAAGAAGACCAGTAGCAGCTCTGCCCCCGGCCCCGCCCTTGTAGACAACAAACCCTAGCTTTGTGAGAGATGGTCGAAGAACGATGCCGATGGTCCCATAATAACGGCGCCGTTGTCTGGAGTCCTTAGAAACTCGCGTCGACGGCAAACTTAGGGAATCGGCGGACATTGCAGAGGCAGCAATGAAACGCGGTGAACGTCCGGTGGTGGGGAGGAGGACGAGGCGGCGAGGAGGACTTGACAAATCCGAGCAAATGAAGACGAGTCGGCGAGGAGGAATTGTCCCCTAAAATAGAGAAGAAAGAGGGGCTGAAACAAGATAAAGAGGGAGACGATAAACATGGAAGATTTGAGAAGAAAGAAGGACTTGGCTGTCATCTTATTTCCAAGAGGACATCCATAGTTCTCCTGCAGATTCGTGATAAGATGAATAAGCAAACTCTAAAATATGCTTCTAAACTGCAGTTTGAAATTGACTAACATTTAAAATTATGTGAAATAAAAGAGCATTGACCTGACATAGTATACATGTGACTTGACTTTGTATAAGTGTGGCCTGACAAAGTAAATATTGCTCTGATATTTGAAATTGACTAACATTTAAAATTATGTGAAATAAAAGAGCATTGACCTGACATAGTATACATGTGACTTGACTTTGTATAAGTGTGGCCTGACAAAGTAAATATTGCTCTGAAATTTGAAATTGACAACATTTAAAATTATGTAAAATAAAAGAGCATTGACCTGACATAGTATACATGTGACTTGACTTTGTATAAGTGTGGCCTGACAAAGTAAATATTGCTCTGAAATTTGAAATTGACTAACATTTAAAATTATGTAAAATAAAAGAGCATTGACGTGACATAGTATACATGTGACTTGACTTTGTATAAGTGTGGCCTGACAAAGTAAATATTGCTCTGATATTTGAAATTGACTAACATTTACAATTATGTAAAATAAAAGAGCATTGACGTGACATAGTATACATGTGACTTGACTTTGTATAAGTGTGGTCTGACAAAGTAATTATTGCTCTGAAATTTGAAATTGACTAACATTTAAAATTATGTAAAATAAAAGAGCATTGACCTGACATAGTATACATGTGACTTGACTTTGTATAAATGTGTCCTGACAAAGTGAATATTTGCTCTGAAATTTGAAATTGACTAACATTTGAAATTCTGTGAAATAAAAGACCATTGACCTGACTTAATTTCAAAGCAATATTCACTTTATCAGGCCACATTTGTACGTAGTCAGGTCATTACTCTGTTATATTAACTAACTTTAAATTTGAAACACTTAAAGTTGCATTTATTAGTTGTAATTCTCGTTGAATTGATAACCACTCAAAATATTTACAAGTTTTGATAAGCGAAATATGCCTTAAACCAAGCAAACCATTCAATATAAATTTACAAAAATGATGTTTGAAATGTTAGTAACTTTGATAAGAGAACTATGCCTTAAGAGGTTTCAATTTTTTCAAGAGCTACCAAGAGCATTCTGTGCATCATACAGGCACACGGGAATTACCCAACCTAATCTCATAATAGCTCTAAATTAATCAATTGTAAGACATCCAACCTCGAGGACTGGTTTGAATCAGTGTCTGAACATTTGGTGCCTGATGCGATTGAAGTTCCCTTTGAGTTAGTTGATCTTCAAAAGTTTGATTATGCACTAGAAGGGGTTCCTTTCCAGCAGCTAATCCGAATGCCCAGTGTTGTTTATGCTTCAGCCTCTGACTCTACAGAAGCTATTGCTTATCTAGCTCTAGAAGAATTTCTACATGCTAGCGTGAAGATGTTGTGGGAGGCATTTTGGAGCGACGATGAAAACCTTCCCTTCTCGGTTGCTTGCCTCTGCAAAGAAAATATGAAGTTCTACCAGGCAGAGAGAGTTGTTGCTCACGGGAAACTTAATGATCTTTGTGCAACTGCTATATTGCTGAAGAATGATAGACATCCACATGGGAGATGGGATGAAGTTGTTGAACTAGCCCTCATGAGACCTGATATTGGAACTACTGCGATGGAGAGTGCTTGGCTCCCTCTTCTGTCCACTGTAGGTGAAGAACTAGATATCCGTCCAAGAAACCAGCTAGGCTTGATATTATACACAACAAGAGAAATATTGTACTCACATTCATATAAGAGGAAGTTGACCAAGTCCAACTGGTAAGGACCCTTCAAGAGAATTCAAACTCAAGTTTGTGTCTTCATAAACAGTTAAACAGTTAAGAGTATTGATCAGCTTATTGGAAACTATGAAAAAGGGAGCTAATGGAAAAGCTGATGGATAACAAGCAAGAACAAGAGGTATTTGTGTTACATAACAGAGCATTATGTACTTTATCAGGCCACATTTGTACAAAGTCAGACCACATTTATACGAAGTCAGGTCAATACTCTGTTATATCACAAAATTTCAAATGTTAGCCAATTTTAAATTTCAGAGCAATATTTTCTTTGTCAGGCCACATTTGTACGTAGTCAGGTCATTACTCTGTTATATTACTTACCTTTAAATTTGAAACACTTAAATTTGCATTTATTAGTTATGGACCATTATAGAGTACCAGCTTTGCACCACCAAGGTATCACATGAATGAGGCATAGTGATCCGCGTTCAGCTTCAGTGTTCATTGAAGATCAAAGCAACCCATGTGAACATCACCACCAAGACTTGTTCGACAAAAAAAAAAAACACCTTTCGATTCATTAAATTCAAAATCTGACCACACCATCGTCTTTGTCATGCTCAAGTTACTTAAACCAGACTTTTGAATTATTTGAAATCATCTCCGAACGACATCGAATCACCTCTGTATCGGCCCACATTGTGCATAGAAAACCGGTAACTATGCCACTTTGAAGCTCTTTTTCAACGTCGGTGGAAGATCCTAGACTCCGCGACCTATCTTCGGAGAAACCTTGCAGCCTCACAAACCCAACAACACCGCCCTTGCCACATGGGGTTGTCGTTCGACCAACCAAAGAGCTACTTAAAAGGAATATTGCTCTAACATTTAAAATCGGCTAACATTTGAAATTTTGTGATATAACCGAGCATTGAATTGACTTCGTATAAATGTGGCCTGATAAAGTACATAAATGTGGGAGAGATCTATGATTTAAGAGTTCAGGTTTTCCATGCACAAAGCGGGCCGATATGGAGGTGATTCGATGTCGTTCGGAGATGATTTCAAATGATTCAAGAGGCGAGTTTAAGTAACTAGAGCATGACGAAGACGACGGTGTGGTCAGATTTTGAATTTAATGAATCGAAACGTGATTTTCTTGTGGTCGAACAAGGCCTGGTGGTGATGTATATATGTTCGTATAAATGTGACCTGCCTTCGTATAAATATGGCCTGATAAAGCACATAATGTTCTGAAATTTGAAACATCATACAATTCACTAGTCGAATGAGTATGCTATTATTTAGTTTAGCATGCCATTATTGTATTGCCCGTGCATTATCCTAAACTTGAGTACTATGTCACTAAAGCAGTGAACTGATCAACGTTATTGTTGAACCCGTCCTCATCATTGGATATTCCGCGGAAAGCTACTGTTGCTGCTTCCACAATTGACAATATGAAAAAGTGGATCTCAGATATTGCAGAAACTATTTCTTTATTCAGGACTTTCTCTTGACCATTCTCAAGCAATGAGATTTCCTTCTTTAAAGCAATCAATGAATCTCCTGAGCTATATTGCTCTTCAAAAACACAGGTAACAGACTGTGGTTGCATAGTGTCGTATGCTTCCTACACGACATGCTTAAGTTTCTCCAACAATATTTCAATCTCAGCATCATCAGACACGGATTCAAGTACCTTAGAAATTCTCGATCGTATCTTCATCATAAGAGATCCATCAGCAACAGCTGTGGAGTTCTCTTCTTTAGACACTGAATCCACTTCAGCCAGCTGCTTCTCAACTAAATGTGGTCTGATAAAGTCGTTCATTGCAGTCATCAAACCGAGCATGTTAAGAAGCTCAGTAGCGTTTCCCACATGACGAATAGCTCGTAGATATATGTTGTATATCCTAGTCTTGTCTACACCTTTCTGTCTTAACATGAACTAAAGAACATCCTTGGCCTTGGCCAAATCTCCCTCGCTGCAAAGACTTTCCACTAAATCCCCTCCTCAGATGGAATGTAACAAAACTGAATCCCCTCCTCAAACAGTTGGTAAGCTCTCATACACCCACCCTCTTGACTTAATCCATGTATAACAGCATTGTAAGAGACCAAGCTTGGGTTTAAGCTTCTTTTTCGCATTATATACAAAATCCTGGATGCTCCATAGAACTTCCCAGCTCTATAAAGGGAATCGATTATCTGAGAAAACACGAATTCATCAGATACACTCTTCCCTTGAGGCATACTTTCTACAATGGCAAACACTTCATGATATAAACCTTCTTCACATAATGCATCAATACCATTGGCAAAAGCAGCATTGTTCACAGTCAAAGAAGAGCGATCTGAGCTTCTCATCATCTCTCAAAGCTCACTGATCAGGCTCTTCCCTCTATCAATATCTCGGTTTCTAAGCACCACACGAACCAAAACGCTAAGGGTCAAAGAATTAGACACTACACTCCTCTCACACATTTCATCGAACACTTTAAGGGCATCACCTACTTCACCGACCCTGCAGTACCCATTCATCAAAGTATTATAAGACACCACATTGGGGCAATACCCCCTTAACACCATCTCTACAAGCAGCCGGTGAGCTAAACTCGGCTGCGAATCCAAACACAACTGATCAATCAACCGGTTAAAATTCATCAACAAAAGCGCAAACTCCGGGCTCACCCTTCTCCATATGAACTTGACCGATCCAGCGTCTTATGCAGGGTTTTCGAACCAAGCAAGCATGCGATAAGCACATTGCAAGTGCCGCGAGCGAGAAGAGGAAGCGCCGGTGGGCTTCGGCATAGCGTCCGGCGGCGCAGAGTGCGTGGATGATGCTCTTGAGATTGAGGGAGTCGGGGCGGTAGCCGCGCAACTGGAGGCGGAGCGCTTCGTCGGCGCCGCCGGAGGCGGAGCAGAGGGACAAGAGTCGCCGGCGAGGAAGTGAGAAGCAGAGGAGGAAGAGGGACATTATTGTGAGATTTGTTATTAATTGGGGTTAGATTAATAGTATTAAGATTTTATTTTACCTTTTCTTTTCAAAAGTTTTAATGTTTTATCTGATTTTTAGATTTAAAAGAAAAATTAAATTTGACCCTTAACAATAGCAAAATTATCAGAAAAAGTACAAAAATCTGATAGTTTTGCAATACTTTTGAAAATCTTGGATTTTTGCAAGTTGCTTTAGCAAATTTGGTATATTTGCTAATGGGCCTTTTATTTTTGAGTGCTGATGACAATTTTTTTAATTGTTTTAGTGATACCAAGGCTACCGTTTTTTGCTATGATATTCTTCTAGACAAGGACTTCTTCAGAAAACTAGTATACAAGAATACTTGACTTGACAATGACGTAAGTATTTATTCATTGCTTTTCTAACACCTATTTTTACTTCTGAATCTGATTGCATTTTTTTATTATGTAAACCAACATATTGCAGAAGCTTTATACCATATGAGGAAACGTGTTGCGCAAGAAGCCGAAGCTTTCAAGCACATAGCCATCATGGATTGGATTTGGTTTGGTAAATTCAATAATGCCATGCTACAACGCTTCAAAAAAAAGGACAATGAATTTTCAAACTCATAACTTGAGTATTTTACTAGTATCTATCCTAAAGACTATGGGAAGTCATGGTTTTATGGTGTTACCAAGGTATACAGCCCGTTCAACATTGTTGATAAGCATTGGGTGGACTTAGAGATTGAGTTAGTTAAACATGACGTGAGGGTGTTGGACTCAAATACCAATCTTTATAGTGATGCCAAGCTTGCAGAATTCTTACTTCTTTTATGTACCCTGCTCTCAATTATGATGAAGAAATTGAACCAATTTTTACACTTTGGCTCATTTGATGAGGATTTTACCATGAGTAGAGATGACACTCTTCCTCAAGATACTCCAGGGTAAAGTTTTTATTTTCACTGTTCATTTTTTCTTACATGTTTTCTGGTTTTTTGTTTATAGTTTTTAGTGATATGAATTTAATTATTTCTTTGACAGAGGCAATTGTGGAGTTTACACAATAAAATATATTGAAGCTTTTGTATTTGGTGGTAATCTCGATGATTTGGATGATCAACGTATCAAGGCGCAAAGAGAAAAAATGAGCATTGACTTGATCAAGCATACTTGGACTTTCAAGCTATTGCCCCATACAAAGAAGAAGGAATAACTTGTAACTGTGTTTGGGATTCTATGTTATGTAAAATATTTGGTCAATTTCCTTTTTGTGTTTGATGTTACTCTTGAACAAAATTTCGGCTATGTGTAACTCTTTAAATCATTGTGATTGTGATGTTACATTTCGATCACAGTTTGTACAGTTGCTTGGTAATGATATTATGCTGGTGATAGTTTAGTTGTTTTTCATGTGAATGCAATCTTATATTTTTTTATTACAACAATGTCATTGTTTGTTATGTATGTTTGGTGTTAATGTCAACTTTTGTAATAGTTGACGATTCTTTTATAATGTTGATGACATTTCTTACAATTTGATGACAATCTATCATTTTAATAACAATTTAACATGAAATATTATAAACTGTTATCAAAACATTTATTTTGTGGATGACAGTTTGAAATTTGTGACCAACACATTTTGTTTGCTTGATGGCAGTTTGATTTTTGTCATCAACATACAGTTTTGTTTTTTTGATGGTTTTATAATTGTCAACAACATTCATTTTCTTTTGTAAGTGTGACCAATAGTTTTATTTTTTCTGTCAATTTGTTAAATGTCATCAATATTTTGTTTGATGACACACTCTTTGTATGTTGATGACAATATTATTAATATTGACAAACTACTCTAAACTGTTTTTTACTATTTGATAATTGTCGTCATTACTTCCATGTGTTCTATTTATTTGATGACAATTTGATAACTAATATACAAAAATCTATGTAGATTTTTCATGATTACATTGTTCTTGATTCCCTTATTACTGTCAACAACAGTTTAATTTATTGATGACAAATTATGAATTTTAACTGTTGACACTGTTATTATACTGTTGATGATGAGAATTAATATATATGACACTTTCTTGTCTATGAAATCATATAAAAAGTAATCCAAGCATTTGTCCATTCAAATGTTAAATGAAACATCAAAAGTAAACAATACTTGGTGTCTATAAAAAGCATATGGAAAGTATTTAATAAGTATTATGTATTGTTGCACTCTACTAAGTTTAAAGATATTCCACTTGCATTACATCACAGCTGGTGCTTGTTGATTTGTCCTGGCATGAAGTCTTGTTGTGTCTAGTACGTCCACAATTGCTGCACTTGATTGGCCTCCTAAATGTTTTGTTGCAAACAATGTTTATGAATTTACCTATGGAAGGCAACCTTATTTGTCTTGGCCTTTCACTCTTCTTTTTCACAATTGGTGGACAATATTCTATGTCGATTACATCCTCAGGGAAAAATATAGTCTGATTCTCTGGACACCGGATATATGGTTTCTTCGTATGCTCTATACCAAGACTGATATTGATAGTACTTGCAAACAAAATCAGTTATGTTGCACTTTTGCTTTTGAATTGCAGCGATTGCATGTGCACATGGCATGTGATCCAGATCAAACACTTTGTAGCTACATTTTCTTATATGCAAATCAACCACACCGTAGAAGTTGCCACTAAGTACTTCAAACTGAACTGAGTTAAGCATTTTCACCTCATATCTCTTTGACAACGTATATCTTTCCTCTAATACTTTTGCCACATTTGGTGGTAATTTGTTAATATTTTTTTTCTGCCTCTCCCCACCGCTCATTAAACCATCTGGATAGCAAATCTCTGATGTACTCTAAAAGGGCAACAATCTGGTACGACCGAGCTTCTCTAAGTACTGCATTTAATGTTTCTGAGTTATTTGTAGTCATAATATTGTATCTGTCTCCCTTGCAATGTGCTCTAGATCATTTCTCCAAATTTGCTTTGCGTAGGTACCTCCCCATCTCTACATTGATGTTGCAAATTTTCTAAAAATTTTCTGAAAATTTCCTCATGGTGTAATTGTTAGTGGCCTTTGTAAACAACCTGTGTACTCCACGTTCCTTAAATCTTGTGTTCAGATTTTGTTTTAGGTGTCGTGTGCCTATCACATGTTTTGCAGTAGTGTATATAAACTCCACAGCTTTGCCGATGCTCAAGTATCTATCAAAGACGAATATCAACTCTGTGGAAGAAGGAATGACATTATGCAATTGCTGGAAAATCATGTCCAAGAGTTGTCATTCTTAGAGTCCACCACAACAAAAACAATAGGGTAAATCTGTTGTGATGTGACTATGTCCCATCATAAAGGCCTTGACACCAAAGTCGCCGCAGCGGCAGCCACTCCTATGCCATCCTCGGCGCCATGCAAGCCACCCAAGGCCGCAACACCATCCCAACGACTTCCCTCAGACACAACGGCTCCCAAAGACTCTGCCATCCTTGATGAGTTGATCTAGCCCTAGTGTGCCGTAGAAAAATTGTTGAGGCTTGAAGATGGCAGCACTTCCTTGCCCGCGCCCGACACCCCCACGCCACCATCAGCCGATCAACTTCCTCGCATGTTGGCCTGCACACACAAGCCCCACAAGGCTCCTCAAGCCCTAGGAAGAGTTCTCACCCAAGGTTGTCTGGAGAAAGTCCTAAGGAGCCTCACCAACACCGCTCACCTTCCTCCACGCACGGCACCGCTAGGGTTCCATCCTTGGACCTGGACGATGAGCTGCCACCCGAGGCTATCACACGTGCACGAGCCAAAGAACTTCATGCCAAGCTCAAGAGGGGACTTGTAGGCCTTGAAGCGCCGAGCCATGATCAATTTGACTTGATGACTTTGCTCATGACGCGTCGGGCTGCATAGAAGACAAACTGCCAACGCGTCTCGTGCTTCCTCAAGATATTCAAGGCTGCGTCTTCTATTTTTAATTCTAGCTTATTATATGAATCTTAATTACTTTTAAGACTTCTTTGAATTATAGATGAGCTTGGGAGGGAAAGAGTTAGGAGTTATCTTGTTGGTCAAGTAAAGGGTTGGTCGTGTAACTCATTTTGAGGCCTTTATAAGGCCGTGTCCTTTTCCATGTAAAGATCATCTTTCAGCTTAATAATATATCTCAAGAAAAAGCTTTGTTTTCCCTTGAAAACTTCAGCAAGCAACTGTTCATGTGTAGAATCGAACAACCTCCTCGATCTTCCACTTCGGGTGTGTTATATCCCTTAGTCCTAGGTCGACTTGGTATTCCTTTTGTGGTGTGTTGCATCCACTCATAAAAGTTCACTTATCCCCTATATCATTCCAGCAAGCCGACCCCCCTTCATCCTTCCCCTCGTTTCCCTTCAAAATCCTCTCAATAGACCCCACCGCAACAAGTCCATGGAATCCTCTTGTTTGGCTGCATCCCTTGATGTTTTCCTTGCATCGAGGCTGAAGTGATCGTCGATCCTATCATGTGGTATTAGAGCTAAGCAAGGTAAATGCTTGAAACTTGATTTTAAACGTTGAACTAGTTCAAGTTGCAAGCCTTCATACTCTTTTGTGTCTTGCTGCGTCAAGTTGTTGAATTTGCAGTTGTGTGGTTGTGTTTTGGCTACTGGAAACACTTCTAAATTTTTTATGCTCCTAAAGGTTGAAGACAACCCCTGAATTTCCCAAAACCGCCAGCCTTTTCTTAATTGTTGTCACCCGCCAAATCTCTTGGCTTCTCCCCCTATTAATTGGCCTTAGTTACTAGCTTGTCTTTTCTTATTTTTCTTGCTGCAATTAATTTTTTTGGCTTGTGGCATTTCTTGTGACTAAAACTGAACCAATTAAGCAGCAAGGATATGGGAAAGGCCTTGCTTCTCACGTTCTACTTGTTTTTCTTGTTTTGCTTTTGTTATATGTAATTGGTTGTAGCTATAAAAAAAGAGACGAATGATCTTGTTGTTCCAAGTTATAGACCAAATTTTCTAGTTGAGATAAACTCGAGAAAAAATGGCCAAGAGCAAGAAAGAGTCGAGTAAATAAATTGTAATCTAAACAAGCTCGAGAAAGAGTGGCGAAGCCAGAAATAAACGAGCCAAGTGAGCTTGAGAGGACAAGTGCTTAGTAGCTTCCTTAATACTTGTGTTGGTTCATGTTTGGGCAAGGGTTTTCACAAGTTCATTCAAGTTATTATGGCTTGTTTTTGCTTGATCGACTCTACCCTAAGCTACCCTAAAACTTGAGAGCTTGCAACCTGAATTTTGTGAAACTTTATAATCAAATTTTGGCACTTGCTGGTTCGAGGTTCCATTGGTTGATTGCTTTCTCTCTAGTTATTGTATGCCTGGTATTTGCTTTGGTTGCTAACTTACAAGGGAAGTACCATGGATCCCTCAAACAAGCAAAAAGGGATCTCCATCAACGAGCCAAGATACACCCCACCAGTTACTATGGAAACTCTCCTAAAAGCCTTCCAAACTAGGAAGGAAGAACAACAAGAGCATGTGCGGCAACAAATCCTAGAAGTGAGGGCGGAGACCGCAACCTTCATGCAAAGTATGGAGGCCAAGATAGAGCATTCCCTCAGTTGGATGAGACCAGGTGGGCAACATGAAGAATGCTACTTGATGCATTCACCACGCCATGATGGAGACAATCCCGGGGCTATGCCGAATGCCTCTCTAGGATAGCACTCAACGAGGAGGCTACCACGTCCCAAGTTCCTCATGTTGCCACCACTCGCCAAGAGCAAGGTTTGGGTGAGGATCACCATTCTAATGTCAATTCATACCCTCTTATTTGCACTAACTATGCAGGTAATGGAGCAAGAACTGTCCCGCCGCGACCCTTCTTTAGGCCGGCTCCCTTGCCAAGGAGGAATATACGAAGATATCCACCGCTTAGAGACCACCCTAGAGAGAGATTAGGCCATTTCCAAAGAGGCCAATGTCAGGACCCGCGAAGATACTTTAAGGATGATTATGAGAGACCCCAAAGGAAGGAGCAATACCATGGTGTGAAGCTTCAAGTTCCTACATATGCAGGCTCGGTGGATGTTGATGCATACATAGATTGGGAGTCCAAGGCTGAATCAGTTTTTAATTTCTACAACTATGCAGATGCTCAACGTGTTGCCCTTGCTACCATCAAATTCATGGACTTTGCATATCAATGGCGGCAAGAAGAGAAGGAGGAGCGTGTGTATGGATGATATCCGACCATTGAGACTTGGGGAGAGCTCAAGGCTGCCATGAGAGCTCATTTTGTGCCAGATGACTACTTGGTTTGCATCCATGTCAAGCTTGAGCGCATCAAGCAAGGTCCAAGTAGCCCTGATGAGTTTTATAAGGAACTTATCACTCTTTTGTTTAGATTCGGCATCTAATTTCTTGAGGAGTATGTAATCTCAAAACTTGTTAGTGGCTTGAATTCTGATTTGGCTAACATTGTGGAGAACCAACAGTTTGTTAGGGGCACACCAATTGAGAAAGTCCTCCATTATGTCAACCATGTGTATGGCAATTCACAAAAAAAGAGGACTAGCTCAAGCTCACGTCCATGGCCCACATCAAACTCAAGCTTCATTAATGCTCAACCTAGGCGTCAAGAGCCAGGCAAGGAAGGAAGTGCCACCACCACTACCAAGGAAGGAAGGGGAATCCCGCATTAGGGATTTGAAGTGCTTCAAGTATCTAGGCCATGGACACTTTGCCAAGGACTGCCCAACCAAGAGTCAAGTGTTGCTCAACACTCATGGCGAATATTAGTCCGATGATGAGCCCTTGGAGGAGGCCGTGAAGGAAGAAGAACAAGAAGATGAGGAGCTCCATCTAGAGGCTGTTGTGGGAGATTTCTTTGTTGTCAAACGCACCTTGGTTTCCAATGAAGCCCTAAGCATCCCTAATCAACGTGAGACCATCTTCCACACGAGGTGCTTCATCCAAGGTAAAGTTTGTAGTATGATTATAGATGGTGGCTCAAGTTGCAAAATAATTGATCAAGAGGTAGTCAACCACTTTAATTAATCTTTCAACTACACCTCATTTTCAACCCTATACATTGTGTTGGCTTAACTCTTCTACTCCTCTCAAAGTCAAAGAACAAGCCAAGGTTAAATTCTCGATTGGAGGCTATGAGGATGAAGTCCTATGTGGCGTGTTGCCCATGGCTGCTTGCCACATCTTGCTTGGTAGGCCATGGCAATTTGATAGGGGTGTCATACACCATGGGGTCACAAATGAATACTCCTTCCATTTGAGGGGCAAGCGGATCACCCTCTATCCCTTAGCACCCCATGAGATCATGGTTGATCACGTGGAAAGGGAACAAAGGAGGCTGACCAAGGAGAAGGAAGCCACGACCAAGGGCAAGAAACTAGCTATAGGAAGCAAATGAGGTGCATCCAACCACATGCTTCTTACCAAGCCAGAAGAAGTGGTTCACGCAATCCAGGGAAGTAAAGTTTGCTTTCTACTTATATTCAAAGATACATTGTTTACTTCCCAAGAGCTATATGATCTTCCTCTTCCTATTGTTCGTCGCTTGCAGGGTTTTGAAGATTTGTTCCAAGACGAAATCCCTAGTGGGCTGCCACTGATTAGAGGGATAGAACATCAAATTGAATTCATTCTCAGGGCAACACTTCCAAATCGAGCTGCCTATAGAGCCAATCCAGAAGAGACAAAGGAGCTCCAAAGACAAGTACAAGAGTTGCTTGACAAAGGCTATGTGAGGGAAAGTCTTAGTCCATGCGCCGTTCAGTCATCTTGGTCCCAAAGAAATATGGGACATGGAGGATGTGTGTTGATTGTTGGGCCATCAACAACATTACCATCAAGTATCGACATCCAATTCCTAGTCTTGACGACAAGCTTGATGAGCTGCATGGGGCAAGCATTTTCTCCAAGATAAAAGAGTGGCTACCACCAAATAAGGATGATGGAGGGCGGCGAGTGGAAAACCGCCTTCAAAACCATGTATGGATTGTATGAATGGATGGTCATGCCATTCGGGCTCACCAATGCCCCAAGTACATTCATGAGGTTAATGAATCATGTTCTACGGCCTTTTCTTGGTACATTTATGGTAGTTTATTTTGATGACATCATAGTGTATAGTCATAACCTGCATGAGCATGTCAATCATCTTAGACAAGTCTTAGAAGTGCTTACGAGTGAAAAGTTGTATGCTAATTTCAAAAAGTGTCATTTTTTTCTCCGAACACATGGTGTTTATAGGATCAGTTGTGTGTAGAGAAGGCTTGAGAGTTGATGAGGAGAAGGTGAAAGCAATCCAAGAGTGGCCAACTCCCACCACCATGACTCAAGTGTGTAGTTTTCTTGGATTAGTTGGGTTTTACCGCAGGTTTGTGAGGGATTTTAGCACATTGGCAACACCTCTCACCGAACTCACCAAGAAGAGTGTAGTCTTCAAATGGGAGGTTGCGAAAGAAGAAGCTTTTAAGGCTCTCAAGGAGAAGCTCATGCATGCACCACTCCTAGCCTTGCCAAACTTTGACAAGACGTTTGAGATCGAGTGTGATGCATTCAGCATTGGCATTGGAGGTGTGCTTATGCAAGAAGGCAAGACAATTGCTTACTTTAGTGAAAAGCTAGGAGGAGCAAAGCTGAATTATCCTACATATGACAAAGAGTTGTCGGCCCTAGTCTAAGTGCTCAAGGTATGGCAACACTACTTATTGACAAGGGAATTTGTCATCCATTCGAACCATGAAGCATTGAAGTTCTTGAATGGGCAAAGCAAACTGAATAAAAGGCATGCCAAATGGGTTGAAGTCATCGAAGCCTTTCCCTATGTCATCAAGCATAAGAAAGGGAAAGACAATGTGATTGCCGATGCACTTTCAAGGCGGTATTCTCTTCTCTCCCTTTTGGATACTAAATTGCTTGGATTCTCCTTTATGAAATGATGCAGATTTTTGTGATATCTTTCATGCATGTATGTCCATGGGGAATAAGGACCAATTCTATTTGCATGAGGGACTTCTATTCAAAGGGTCTAAGTTATGTGTTCCTAAAGGATCGTCTAGGAGACTGTTGGTTCAAGAAGCCTACGGTGAGGGACTTATGGGACACTTTGGGGTGCTTAAAACCTTGCATACCCTAAAGGAGCATTTTTATTGGCCACACATGCTTAGGTCAGTTGAGAAATTTTGTGCATCATGTACCACTTGCTCGCGTGCTAAGTCTAAAGTCCAGCCCCATGGCCGATAAACTCCCTTACCTATTCCCCAAGCCCCTTGGAAGGACATCTCCATGGACTTTGTCTTAGGGTTACCACGGTCTAAGAGAGGGAGGGATTTCATCTTTGTTGTGGTAGATAGTTTCTAAAAAATGGCTCACTTTATTGCTTGCCACAAAATTGATAATGCTTCACATGTTGCTAATCTCTTCTTTGATCAAGTTGTGAGGTTACATGGTGTTCCTAGATCCATAGTCTCAGACCGAGATGTGAAGTTCTTGAGCTACTTTTGGAAGACTCTATGGGCCAAGCTTGGGACAAAACTTCTCTTCTTTACCACTTGTCATCCTGAAATGGATGGACAAACTGAGGTAGTAAACCGAACTCTTGGTGCATTGCTTAGATTATTGTTGCAAACTACCTTGCGCAGGTGGGAAGAATGCCTCTCCTTCATTGAGTTTGCATACAATAGGTCGGTTCACTCAGCCACCAAATGCACACCCTTTAAGGTGGTGTATGGCCGTAATCCTACCACTCCATTGGACCTCATGCCATATGCTACCAAGGATAGCAAGAGCAAAGAAGGAGCTGACCATGCTGCGAGGATTGAAAAGTTGCACGAGGACACAAGGCTGTAGTTAGAGAGAAGGACCTTGTAATACATGAAGCAAGCCAACAAGGGTCGCAAGGAGGTGATCTTTGAGCCGGTAGACATTGTATGGGTGCATCTGTGAAAGGACCGCTTGATGCGAACGACCATCCAAAATGTCGTTGCAAGATAGGATCTTTAACGTTGAACAAGCCTTCCAATCATCTCTTCTACTTGCCAAGGAGATGGCGTCTTCTAAGGCTAAAGAGATAGACTTTTTGATGTGACCCTGCCTCCCATGACGGCCACAGACGAGGAAGAAGCCATGAGCCTTCGCTCAGAGGGCCCAGTGACAAGGTCCGGGTCCAAAGCCATCGCGAACGCCGTCGCCAACCTAGTCGCTCGCGTCATCGCTGGCCAAGGTAGCCCGGAGACCGAACCCAGACTCGTCGTCCTCGCCACCATCGGCATCGGAGAAGCAAGCCCATCGCTGTCGGCACCGAGTGCACCCACTCGCGAGGCCATCGACCCATCGTCGCCGTCGCTCGCAGTGTCTGCGTCCATGCCCTCGCCGCGACCGGATTTTGACACTTAGAGGTTTATTGCCTTTGTTTTGGCATAGTTTTGAGACACTTTCTATATTTGGTATTATTGCTTATTTTAGATAGTTTCCTTTTATAGTCATTTCTAATTTAGGGTATGTGCCTTTGCATGCTTGCATAGGCTAGCCCACTAGGCTCGACTTGGCCCATCCGATGTATCGCCTCCAGTATTTAAGTCAAAATATGTTATTTGTTTTAGTACGTTCAATTTTAATCAAGGTTTCAAGTAGAGAGTTTATCCTCCTTCCCCTGATCGGACGTCACCCCTCTATCTTCGCATCCCCATTCCCTCCGCCGCCGACGCTATGGCAATTGCTTGAACCTTTAAGCCAAGTCTTCTATCGCATCTCCCTTCATCCAAGTCGACGCTACAACACCAAAGACTTGTCTTTTCAAGTCACTTATCCCCCATCCAATCGCTTCCGCCATCGCTATCCATCCACTCCATCAATCGCTTCCATCGCACCCACCATCACCACCAAAACCATCATTGTCGTCATCGCAAGCATCGCATTGACACTCGTCATTGTCTTCGCTATCGCCGTCGTCAACAATCCCAGGCCACCACCCAGTCGATCGTTCGCGGACACCAGCACGCTTGCTATGGCCTTCGCCATCGTCGTCTTCGCTGTCGTGACACTCAGCCTCGCCGCCGCCGCTACCACCCAGATCACCTCCACCGGGTTCGCTTCGCACCACTACCATGTCCGATAACCTCTAAAAGCACTATTCATCTCACCACAGCTCTTGTCAGCCTTTCGTGTAAGACAATAAGGGTTTGCACCCAAGGATTCAACGGCAGGCGTGACAAGGAAGGAGTTGACTTCTCGACCAAGACTAGATCCAAAGGTGTCACCTTTGACATTGGCTTGTCATCGGAGGCAAGAACACATCAATTGGTATCAGAGCCTAGCAGTCTTGTAAGTCACGAACTCAAGTTTACATCTTGTTCACAAAAACATTTATTGACCCCCATCGTTTATTTTCGTAAGATCTTGAGAAAAAAAAACCAAAGTTTCCATATTTGCATCACCTAATCGGTTTCTACAAGATAATATCTTGGCCGAACTTTTCCTTGTTCCCCAAGTTTTGGTGTGTTAGGTAATTTGTTATCTTGCATGCTAGAATATTTTGTTTCCTTGTTTCATGCGTGGATAGAGTTTCCTTGTTTGCTAGATTTTGTTTTTTAGTTAAGTTAGCCGAATTTCCTTATAAGATATCAAATCAAATCTTATTTTCTCTCTCCTATCTCTAAAGATCACACTTGTGATATTCTTGTTACTTAGGCCATTTTGCTTTTTGTTTGTTTCCTTCTACAAATCCGAAAAGATCAAAAGATAAGATCTCGGATATTATATAAAAAAAAGATATCAAAAGATATTCAAAAAAAAAAAGTTTCCAAAGTTAGGTAAAGCCAAAATAAGGCAACCCTAACCCACTCGACTCGGTCTAAGCTCATCTTCTCAACCTCTCCGCCGTCTAGGTCAAGCTTCCTAGAAGGTATTTTCTTGCTTATTAGGTTGTTTTGTTTACGTTTGCATTAGGGTTTCAATTTGTTCTTGTTTGTTTGATTGCAACTTGCTTGATACACCATCTCTTGTACAAGCCAAGCCGCCCTCACGGCAAGCCAAACTAGCCCTACCTACGTGAACGTTATGACTTGACTAGTGATTTTCTTGGTTGTTGTTCTTTGTTGTCTTTTGGTTCGTTTTTACTCCCATGTCTGGCCATATTGTTATAGGTTGTATGACGGTTGGACAAAGTGAAGACCAACTTGGAGTCGACAACACCAATCCACATCCACCACCGTTGGGTCTACCCCATGACCAACCACCGATTGACCCCCCACAACAAGACCCACTCATAGAGTTGTCCGAGGAGCAACGAGAAATACAAGCTCTTCGTCAACGCATGGCTCAATTTGAAGCCAGAGAACGCGCAGCACATCTCGTGCCCACACCCACACCCCCGAGTGCCATGGACGCGCCGACTCAACCACGAGCCACCGACGCCGATCCATCGAAGACAAGAGTAGACAAAGGCAATGGAATCATGGCTTCCACATCTCATCATCAACCACAGCTCAATCGTATGCAAAGTGTCATCGAGAGTCGCCAAGGCTTCGTTTCACACACGGACCGCTACGTGCCTAGAGCCACACCCGTTGGCTTCGACACCAGCTCCGACAACGACCGCGACGCCGATGACACTCAAGGTGAGTTTTCTGAACCATACAACTTTGATGATCGCTATGCCTCTAGGAGAACCCAGAGATGCGTACCGGGATCAGCGTCACGCGAAGGCTGCCCTCGACGAGCCGAGTAAGCCGACGCGACGCCAAGGAGACCCAGTCGCCGACCTAGTGGGCATACGCGACGCGATGATCAATTGAGCACCCCAACTACTCAGTGTAATACCCCTCATTTTAGTAAAGAGTATTTTGGTAAGTTTTCCAAACACTCGTATTGTAGTCGAATTATTTTCAGAGAAGTTCAGACTTTCTGTTAAATACTTGATCTTTGTAATAATTCCTTGAGTAGAATAAAATACATTCGACGTATTTTAGGTCTTAGAATATTTGTTCGGATACGAATATGTTTAAACCGGGGTTAAAACCCATACCCATAATTCTTCCCGGACAAAAGTGGGCAAAAGGCACAGAATTTGCCTTGACCGTACCCGCGGTCATACCCACCGCACCCGCAGTCAGAATTGGTCGCTACCGCACCCCGCGATGAGACCCACCGCACCCGCGCCATCATGATTTCTTTTCTGCTCCGCCGAACTTCGCTTGAGCTACTTACCGATCTTGTCGGAGCTGAAGCGGTGAGGCGGTAGGAGAGGTGCCAGCTGAGCTCCTTGCTTGGCCTATAAAAGGAGGAGGCTTGGAGGAGGAAGACATCTCAAATCTCTCTCTCTCTAATCTCTCTCTCTCATTCCATTATCGCCGGAGTTGCAAGCTTTCACTGGAGTTCTTCAAGGTCGTCGCCGGAGCTACCATAGGAGGAGGAGGTGCCCTTAAGGTGGTGTTTGGTGGCCCAAGGAGTTTGGAAGTCGAAGCCAATCCAAATCAAGCCCAACACGTCATCCCCGGTAAGATCTCGTCTTCGTCCCGAAGGACTGCACTTGTGACCACACCCGCACGGCAGGGCCACCGCACCCGCGGTGTGCCTGTGCGATTGTGGGTGCGGCCTTGGGTTTTGTGATTTTGATCGGGACTTTGTTCCTTCGATTTCGTTCGCCTTTCTTTAGATTCATACTATTTATTGTCGAATCTAACTTTGGGTTTCGTTATGGGTCATTCCGTAGGAAATTATAATCCGAATTCTTCCTCATTTCGGACCCGGAAACCCGTCGTCTCGAGCTTCGTTGAGCCTCGTATAATCTAAGGCAAGTGGCGGTTCGCTCTTGCTTATCATTCCATATTTATATTGATTATCAATTGTTTAATTGTTAATTAATTTGGGATGAATATTGTTTTCGTCTGGGAACAGTTTTGATAACTGTATGTGATTTAAAAAGAGATATTATAATAGGTTGTATATATTGCTAGAACTAACGCTATTATACATATGTATGATTGAAATACAGATATTATAATAGGTTGTATATATTGCTAGAAACAACGCTATTATATCTATTATTGGCCTCGATGGCTTTGATGTGAATTATTGCTCTTATGTTTTAACTGTATAGTTAGAACGAGTATTCGTAGGAACACTATGTACCTTGCAAGGTTTAGTGGTTTCTTGATAATGGTACTAGGAGGATTTTCCCTAGTATCTTCGGTCATGACCTTACCCTTACTCAGGGTATGTGCACACAGTTGGTGCCGCCATTTGGGATGTATTCCCTGGGACGTATTCCCTTTGATATCTCTTGTGAGGAGATCCGATATCTCTTGTGAAGAGATCTTAAAAGCTTATAACGTAAAATGTACGTTTTGGAATTAAATAAGATAAGTGCTTTAGTGCACATAATTAATATACCCTCAGGCGAGTAGTGCAGCTAAGAGAGTAATGCAGCTAGGAAACTCGTCTAGACTTTGGTCAGAGTAAAGTTCTCTTTCCAATCTGAATTCGCATTGTGCGATGAGGTTGGTCGTGAACCGAAACACCAAGTCAGTTTTAAAACGCTTGTGTGAAATTGATGTTCCCAAGCACTTGTCATACTTTCCGATAAGACTCAACCTTTTGGAGTCTTCTCTTCATATGTTTCCGTAAGACTCATTCTTTCAGAGTCCTTTCTCTTGATCATGCCTTTTCGTATATTTCAGTAGGAGTATGGTGGTTGACTATCGTCATCGACTTTTATTCGAGAAGCGATGAGTCTAACCTAATACGACTACTTAGAACCTTTCTGTTTTACCCTTGCATAGTCTTTCATTACACTAACCAACCGATTATATTCCCTTGCATGGTTGGCTGGTGTCATCCGTCTCATACGACACATCAGACAAACTGCAGTTCCGATGAAGGCTAGAAACGACAATGATGGCAGTTGGAATTTTGAAGAGTTTTACCAGGTTGAGATTCCTTGGCGGGTGATCGTTTAGATCAAGACCCTTGTGTCCTTTATGTATTAAGACTTCCGCTGTAATATATTTGATTATGTATTTTGAATCATGGATGTAATTCCGAAACATTTGCTTTAATCAAAAGTTATGATGTTTTGTATTATAACTGTTGTTTTATGATTTATATAAACGGGTTAAGCCTGGGGTGGCTTCGGATGTGAAATCCGAGGTCACTGGAGGTAATAACTTTCAAAGATATATATTTGGGGGTGTTACAGATCTGGTATCAGAGCCGATTTTTTTTTAAAAACGGGTGGGTTTTAAAACATTTTCTTGGAAAAAAAAAATTTATAAACCATTTACTCGTTTTGAACTCAGAAATATTTTGAAGGATTTGAATTTCCAAATAAAATTTTTATTCTGTCGATCTAGTCGTGCCTTTTCTTTAGTCTGATATGGAAGTGAACTTCTATATTTAGAAAGACTAACTCTTTTCTCATCACCCGTAGGTTATGGGTGCATGCTTTTCTCTTCGAAGGGACTCGAAAGAAGCCGAGGTGGCTCCGCCATCTCCAATGAGGCTTGAGTTTCCAGTTCCCCTGCGATGCTTCGAGGTCGGAGAATCTAGTAGTCCACCCGAGGAGGTAAAGACTGTACGACCCGAGTCAGTAGTACTAGTGTCCGATAGGACCAAGGTTCCAGTGGCAGAACCTACAGAGGAACCAAGGGAGGACACGGAAAATGAAGAGGAGTGGTCAAGGTATGCAAGAGGGCATTACAACGACGACTTCATGACTTCCTGGACCGAGCAGGGTGAGGAGTCTTTCACCAGACCCTGATGGTAAACCCCGTTCGAAGAAACCTTGTATGAGGAGTGGCGATTACAGGAAATGTTTCAGAGCGCCATGAATGGGCCAGTGCTGATTAGCAGTTTCTTTTCTTGTATTTTAGTTGTTTTGTTAAGAACCTAAGTCTCCGGGCAATTTTGTCTTGACGCTCAGGAGATCCCTTTTGTAAAACGTATTAGCTCAGTTGAGCTTATCAATGAAAATTACCAAGTTTGATCTATTCTGAGTTGATTTTTATTACGTTAAGTATATT
Organism: Rheum nobile; assembly: GCA_027886185.1. NCBI lineage: Eukaryota > Viridiplantae > Streptophyta > Magnoliopsida > Caryophyllales > Polygonaceae > Rheum > Rheum nobile. Next base: position 210,644 of record WOAB01000585.1, on the reverse strand, counting down.
GAATGATATTAATGTAATAAAATACTTGGAATTTGATCGGTAAACAGATGGTGAACACAAGGAACACCATTCGTGCTGGTGTTGGGCCAAGTAATGACCCCAGACCAAATAAGAGGAATACCGCAAACCCCGTGGATGAACACGAGTCTGCTTCTAACAACAATCAAAGGGGCAATGACCAAGTTCCGGTCAACACTCCAATGGTATTTGATGCAGCAGCAATTGAAGCTATTCGGGGAATCGTTATGCAAGCATTCACCGACATCATGCGACCAATTGCGCCTCAGGCACAGGTTGTGCCAATTCCTCCAGCGGTTCCAAGATTTGAGGAGCCAGTTGTCCATGCGCCGCAAGAAGAAGCAGTCAGGAACAGAGGCAATTATGGCCGAGCACTGAAGGCCATTGGCTCTATAAGGCCCGACTGCTATGATGGGAAAGGAGAGCCAGTCAAAGTGGCTTAATGGTTCTCACACATGGAGCGACTATTCCGCAATGTTGAGTGCACTGAAGCAGAGAAGGTGCACATTGCATCCCTTCAGCTGAAGGAAGTAGCCAGTGAATGGTGGGAAGGTACAAGTTTGGCTGATCACCCAGGTTTGAACTGGGGAATGTTTAAAGCCAAGATGACTGATCGTTTCTTCTCTCAAGCTATGAGGGAGGAGAAACATAAGGAATTTCTCTATCCAAAGACGGATGGTTTGAAAGTGACCGAGCTTGCGACCAAATTCAATCATTTATTGCAGTATGCTGGGTCGGAGGTGTCCAATGAAGAGCAAAAGATCTGGCATTTCCACGAGTGGATGAACCCAGATATTAAGCCACTAATGATACGTCACGGATGCTCTACTCTGGAGCAGTACGTGGACGCTGCCTATAAGTTGGAAGTGACTCTAGAGGAGTCAACAAAGAAACAAAGTCACCAGAGGTCAATGCAGGGCCAGCCTCAGGCGAGTGGATTTAAGTGTCCCGTGCCACCGTCTAATTTTTCCAAGTCTAGCAGAGCAAAAATGGATATGACTCATGGAGGGTCTACACGTCAATCGGGTCAGGGCAAGAGTTTGATCCAATGCTATAACTGTGGTACACACGGACACAAGAGTAATGAGTGTCCGAAGGAGAAGAAGACGTGTTTTGGCTGCAAAAAGGTAGGACATTTGCAGAAGTTCTGTCCACAGCAAAGGCAGAAAGGAGCTGAGTCGCAGCAAGGGTCAGTTAATCAGAACAATCGACCTAAGTTCAGACCAGTGGAAGCTCCTATTCCTTCGATGCAGACATCTGCACAGAATAAGGGGAAAGCCCCAGTTGCTTCTGGAGATCAAGGTCAATGCCTTTACGAGATGCATGAGGCTGATGGACCTAATGCTCCAATTGCTCAAGGTACTCTATACCTTCATTCTACTTCTGTATGTATATTATTTGATTCGGGTGCTACCCATTCTTTTATTTCGGAAAGGTGTGTCAGTAAGTTAGGGTTCGTATGCAACGAGGTTTGTGAACCTTTCGTTGTGAATCTTCCTAATGGTGAATATTTGGTTGGAACCAAGCGTCTGTCAGAATTTCCGATTACCATCCAGGGTAAGAAGTTTGAAGCAGATTTGATCTGTATAGCCATGGCTCCATACGACATTATTCTCGATATGGATTGGCTGACGCGTCATGGGGCGGTAATCGATTTCAGCTCAAGGACTGTGACGGTGTCATCTGGGGGCCAGTATGTATGCAAGTTTAAGGGTCGGAATGACGCTGATAACGGCAGGCTTATCAATGCGATGGCTGCGTTCAAGCTACTTCGACAAGGTTGTGTCAGGTACCTGTGCTATCTAGACGAGCCCAAGAAAGATGAACCTTCAATTCCTGATATTCCGGTTGTTTGTGAATATCCGGATGTCTTTTCGGAGGAGATTCCTGGTTTACCCCCGCATCATGACGTAGAATTTACTATCGATCTCGAGCCTGGTACTACGCCGATCTCTAAGGCACCGTATCGGATGGCTCCTCCTGAGATGCAAGAGTTGAAGAAGCAACTCGAAGATCTTCTTGAGAAGGGTTATATAAGGCTGAGTGCATCGCCTTGGGGTGCTCTGGTCTTGTTTGTCAAGAAGAAGGATGGATCGTTCCGACTTTGTATCGACTATCGTGAGTTGAATAAGGTCATGATCAAGAATAAGTATCCGTTGCCGAGGATTGATGATATGTTGGATCAACTGCAGGGAGCAAAGGTCTTTTCCAAAATCGATCTGAGGTCTGGTTACCATCAGCTCAAGATTCGTGAGGAGGATATTCCGAGGACTGCATTCCGGACGAGATATGGTCACTACGAGTTCATAGTCATGCCATTTGGACTTACCAATGCTCCAGCAGTCTTCATGGATCTGATGCATCGATGTTTCTACCAATACTTGGATAAGTTCGTAGTGGTCTTCATCGACGATATTTTAATTTATTCCCCGAGTGAGGAAGCTTACGAGCAACATCTTCGGATCACTTTGTCAGTTCTTAGACAAAATTAGTTGTATGCAAAGTTGCGTAAGTGTGACTTTTGGATAAAGGAAGTGGCTTTCTTAGGCCATGTGATTAATGAGAATGGAATTATGGTTGATCCTCATAAGATTGAAGCAGTAGCCAATTGGAAGTGGCCTCAGAATGTAAAGAAGGTGCGCAGTTTTCTAGGACTCGCTGGTTATTATAGACGGTTCGTGGAGGGATTCTCTAAGATCGCTCTACCCATGACCGGTATGCTCCGCAAAGTCCATAAGAAGTTTGTCTAGGATGACAAGTGTGGGGCCAGTTTTCAGAAGTTGAAGCAATGTCTGACCTTCGCACCAGTGTTAGCGCTACCGGAAGGGAATGATGGTTATGTGGTCTATAGTGATGCTTCAAAGAGTGGTTTGGGATGTGTGCTGATGCAGAGAGGCAAGGTTATTGAATACGCATCCCGACAGTTGAAGACTTATGAGGAAAACTATCCGACGCATGATCTAGAACTAGCAGCTATAGTTTTTGCGCTGAAGATTTGGAGACACTATCTCTATGGTGTAAGGTGTCAAGTCTTCACCGATCACAAGAGTCTCAAATATATATTCACTCAAAAGGAGCTAAATATGAGACAACGTCGCTGGTCAGAGCTACTCAAAGACTACGACATCGAATTGTTGTATCATCCGGGCAAGGCTAATGTAGTAGCCGATGCATTGAGTCGGAAGACGCCGCACGAGACTGTAGTGGCTTTACTCACTGCTCAGACCAAGCTAAACCAAGGGTTGTGCGACATTGAAGTCTTGTACGATCAGCATAGAGGATATCTGAGTATGCTGGAGATTCAGGCCATGCTACTTGATCAAATCAGGGAGAGACAAGTTGATGATGTAGTCTTGGTGAAGCTAAGCAGTGAAGTGATGGACGGGAAAGCTCTCGGTTTCGTGATTCAGGAAGATGGATCACTCTGGTTTCAGAACCAGATCTGTGTGCCTGACGTTGATGGTCTTCGCCAGTTGGTGATGAAGGAGGCCCATTCATCAGCTTATTCTGTATATCCAGGCTCTAGCAAGATGTACAAGGACCTCAGGAAGAAGTTCTGGTGGCCCAACATGAAGTGGGATGTAGCAGAGTTTGTGGCGAAATGCTTGACTTGTCAGAAGGTCAAGATAGAACATCATAGACCAGGTGGTGAGTTGCTACCTCTTCCAGTGCCAGAATGGAAATGGGATGATATTGCTATGGATTTCGTCACTGGGCTGCCAAAGACTCAAAGCCAGAAAGATGCTATATGGGTAATCATTGACAGGCTCACGAAAAGTGCTCATTTCGTGGCTATCAAGTCAACATGGGGGAAACCAGAAGTTATCAAAGTGTTTTTACACGAGATCATCCTTTTGCATGGTACTCCAAAGACCATTGTATCGGATCATGATGGCCGATTCATGTCAAGATTTTGGAAAGAACTACATAAGGCCATGGGAACCGAGTTGAGAATCAGCACTGCGTTTCATTCTCATACGGATGGACAGTCTGAGAGGACCATCCAGACCTTGGAAGATATGCTAAGAGCTTGTACACTTGATCGTCCGACTAGCTGGGAGAACAGCCTGAGTCTGATTGAGTTCACATACAATAACTGTTGGCATGCTACCATTAAGATGGCTCCATTCGAGGCTTTGTACGGTCGAAGGGGCAGATCTCCGATTTGCTGACAAGGTTCTGCTCGGACCGGAGTTAGTCGAAAGGACTGCCTCAGACATTGCTTTGATAAGACAAAGGATGTTGACAACTCAGAGTCGACAGAAGTCTTACGCAGATCTGAAGCATAGGAATGTCGAGTTTGAGGTTTGTGACAAAGTGTTTGTCAGAGTGTCGCCATCCAAGGGTGTGTTTAGGTTTGGTAAGCGTGGGAAGCTTAACCCTCGCTACGTGGGACCGTTTGAGATCCTTGATAGAGTGGGGTCTCTAGCGTATCGTTTGAAATTGCCGCCAATGGCACATCTAGTGCATAACGTGTTCCACGTATCTTTGTTGAGGAAGTATGTACCAGATGAGTCTCATGTGCTGAGTTATGATGACAATGAGATTCAGACAAATGGTACCTACGAGGAGATACCGGTGCGTATTCTCAAACGCCGTGAGAAGCAGTTACGGAACAAGGTGGTACCATTGGTACGGATTTTGTGGTCCAAGTCAGGAACTGAAGAAGTTACTTGGGAAACCTGGGAAACGGAGGCGGATATGCTTTTAGACGTTTTACCGAGCTATTTTCGGCCTAGTTTCGGGGTCGAAACCTTTTTAAGGGGTAGTGTTGTAACGCCTCGCTTTTCTTTGGTTTATTCGGCCATGTTTCGGGGTCGAAACTTTTTGTAAGGGGGAGGTGATGTAATACCCCTCATTTTAGTAAAGAGTATTTTGGTAAGTTTTCCAAACACTCGTATTGTAGTCGAATTATTTTCAGAGAAGTTCAGAATTTCTGTTAAATACTTGATCTCTATAATAATTCCTTGAGTGGAATAAAATACATTCGACGTATTTTGGGGCTTAGAATATTTGTTCGGATACGAATATGTTTAAACCGGGGTTAAAACCCATACCCATAATTTTTGCCGGACAAAAGTGGGCAAAAGGCACATAATTTTCCTTGACCGCATCTGCGGTCATACCCACCGCACCCGCGGTCAGAATTGGTCGCCACCGCACCCCGCGGTGAGACCCACCGCACCCGCGCCGTCATGATTTTTTTTCTGCTCCGTCGAACTTTGCCTGAGCTGCTTGCCGATCTTGTCGGAGCTGAAGTGGTGAGGCGGTGGGGGAGGTGCCAGCTGAGCTCCTTGCTTGGCCGATAAAAGGAGGAGGCTTGGAGGAGAAAGACATCTCAAATCTCTCTCTCTCTAATCTCTCTCTCTCTCGTTCCATTGTCGCCGGAGTTGCAAGCTTTCGTCGGAGTTCTTCAAGGTCATCGCCGGAGCTACCATAGAAGGAGGAGGTGCCCTCAAGGTGGTGTTTGGTGGCCCAAGGAGTTTGGAAGTCGAAGCCAATCCAAATCGAGCCCAACGCGTCATCCCCGGTAAGATCTCGTCTTCGTCCGCGACGACTGCACTTGTGACCGCACCCGCGGTGTGCCTGGGCGATTGTGGGTATGGCCTTGGGTTTTGTGATTTCGATCGGGACTTTGTTCCTTCGATTTTGTTCGCCTTTCTTTAGATTCGTACTATTTATTGTCGAATCTAACTTTGGGTTTCGTTATGGGTCGTTCCGTAGGAAATTATAATCCGAGTTCTTCCTCGTTTCGGACCCGGAAACCCGTCGTCTCGAGCTTCGTTGAGCCTCGTCTAATCTAAGGCAAGTGGCGGTTCGCTCTTGCTTATCATTCCATATTTATATTGATTATCAATTGTTTAATTGTTAATTAATTTGGGATGAATATTGTTTTTGGTCTGGGAACAGTTTTGATAACTATATGTGATTTAAAAAGAGATATTATAATAGGTTGTATATATTGCTAGAACCAACGCTATATATATATATATATGATTGAAATACAGATATTATAATAGGTTGTATATATTGCTAGAAACAACGCTATTATATCTGTTATTGGCCTCGATGGCTTTGATGTGAATTATTGCTCTTATGTTTTAACTGTTTAGTTAGAACGAGTATTCGTGGGAACACTATGTACCTTGTGAGGTTTAGTGGTTTCTTGATAATGGTACTAGGAGGATTTTCCCTAGTATCTTCGGTCATGACCTTACCCTTACTCAGGGTATGTGCACACAGCTGGTGCCGCCATTTGGGATGTATTCCCTGGGATGTATTCCCTTTGATATCCCTTGTGAGGAGATCCGATATCTCTTGTGAAGAGATCTTAAAAGCTTATAACGTAAAATGTACATTTTGGAATTAAATAAGATAAGTGCTTTAGTGCACATAATTAATATACCCTCAGGCGAGTAGTGCAGCTAGGAAACTCGTCTCGACTTTGGTCAAAGTAAAGTTCTCTTTCCAATCTGAATTCGCATTGTGCGGTGTGGTTGGTCGTGAACCAAAACACCAAGTCAGTTTTAAAACGCTTGTGTGAAATTGATGTTCCCAAGAACTTGTCATACTTTCCAAAAAGACTCAACCTTTTGGAGTCTTCTCTTCATATGTTTCCGTAAGACTCATTCTTTCAGAGTCCTTTCTCTTGATCATGCCTTTTCGTATACTTCAGTAGGAGTATGGTGGTTGATTATCGTCATCGACTTTTATTCGAGAAGCGATGAGTCTAACCTAATATGACTACTTAGAACCTTTCTGTTTTACCCTTGCATAGTCTTTCGTTAGACTAACCAACCGATTATATTCCCTTGCATGGTTGGCTGGTGTCATCCGTCTCATATAACACATCAGATAAACTGCAGTTCCGATGAAGGCTAGAAACGACAATGATGGCAGTTGGAATTTTGAAGTGTTTTACCAGGTTGAGATTCCTTGGCGGTGATCGTTTAGATCAAGACCCTTGTGTCCTTTATGTATTAAGACTTTCGCTGTAATATATTTGATTATGTATTTTGAATCATGGATGTAATTCCGAAACATTTGCTTTAATCAAAAGTTATGATATTTTGTATTATAACTTTTGTTTTATGATTTATATAAACGGGTTAAGCCTGGGGTGGCTTCGGATGTGAAATCCGAGGTCACTGGCGGTAATACCTTTCAAAGATATATATTTGGGGGTGTTACACTCAGCCACGGAGCCATGATGTACGGGATCACCTTCGACACCAAAGTGTTCGGATGCCGCGGTACGGATCCGATGGCTATGCGTCGATCACACCCAATGTCCACGACGACTTCGGCGAGTATGACGACAAGGAGATCGAGGACTCAGGTATGGTCAACCCTAATTTTGTTCACCCCCTCTTGGAGATCCACTTGAATTGCAGGATCACCCTTCGGATTGGATACCTCCACCGCGTCTCCAGCCCCAAGGAGAACGCGTTCGTGCATTGGCGGCGAGCGCCGCGATGTCATGCCAAGGGACATTCGCCGAGCCGACTACGACGCCCAGCCGCGAAGACGCTGACGCGATGACACCTACTCGCCAAGGGATGAGTTTGCTCGCGGCGAAGATCACCAAGACCGCGATAGACGCCAAGTTGGACGCGATAGACCCCATGGTGTGCCTGCCTTCGAGAACCCTGTCTACGATGCCGCACCAAACAACGTGCCCCACCTCGCCCCAGCCCAACCTCGTTACTAACGACACGAAGTCAAGGTAAAAATCGAGCATTTTTTGGGTGAATACAACCCCTCTGTTTTTCTTGAATGGGTGCAGGCTACCAAGTACACCCTTCAATATTGTCGCGTGCCACCTGAGGAGCATGTCGATGTCGCGACACTTCACTTTCGAGGAGCCGCCCGCGTGTGGTGGCATAGATTAGAAGATGACTGCGTGCGTCGCCACAGAACCAGAGTCACAGAATGGCACCAACTAGTCTACGTGATGACCAAGAAATACGTGTCTCCAGACTATAGGAATCAAATGAGAATGGAGATAGCCATGGATCGCCAAGGGTCGATGACTCCACTCGAGTTCTTTTCCAAGCTTGAAGACATGTATTACAAGGCCAACATCTCCGTTGCACCATCGACTTTGAGGACGAAATTCTTGAGTGACTTAAACACTAACATCCGTGATCAACTCAAGATTTTGCCCATCAAAGATTTGAACACACTCACACATACGGCGATGCAAATCCATGCACAAATCTCTCGCCGAAAGTCTTACACCTTTCCAAGTGGCCAACAAAGGTATTCTTCTAACCCTAGTGGATTGCATTCTACTAATGTTCGCCCTAGTGTCTTGATGTGTTCTTTCCTCCGATGACAAGCCAATTGTCAAAAGGTGGCGCCTTGGGATCTAGTCTTGGGTGAGAAGTCACGTTGAACGTCACAGTAGTGAAGAAGATGGCGAACGCGTTGATGAACACGATGATGAATGTGTTGGTGAACACGGTGGTGGTGAGGTGGTGAATGCGGTGGAAGCGATTGTTGGGGCGAAAGGATAGCGTTGGCGGAAGCGATTTGATGAGGGATAGATGACTTGAAGAGACAAGTCTTTGGGTGTCGTAGCGTCGACTGTAGAGGAAGGGAGATACGAAGGAAGACTTGGCTTGAAAGATCAAGCAGTTGCCGTAGCGTCGGCCGTGGAGGGAATGGGGATGCGAAGATAGAGGGTGACGTCCGATCAAGGGAAGGAGGATAAACACTATACTTGAAACCTTGATTAAAATTGAACGTAAGGAAATAACAATAACAAAGTTGGGTATAAATACTAGAGGCGAGACGTCGGATGGGCCGAGTCGAGCCTTGTGGGCTAGCCCATGCAAGCATGCAAAAGGCACAAACCCTAAAAGATAGAAACGCTATAAATAGAAACTATCTAAAATGCTATAAATACTAAATATAGAAGTGTCTCAAAAGAACGCGTTAAAGGCATTGAATGCGAGAATCTTCAGATAGAACGCGACCAGCATTGAAGGAGGTTGAGTCGCTTGAATGAGATTGCGTTCAACATTGAGGTTGAATGAGATTGCGTTCACCATCGTTGAACTTAGGCTCGACATACTCGTGCAAGTGCTCCCAATGGAGGTCTCCGGTGTCGAACACAAATCGACTGCGGCCGCGATGTGGCAGATAGGCACCAGTCACCCAGTGGATTGTTTGTGGAAGGCTACACAAGGGTGGTGGTTTGTTGGGAGGCGCCTCTGGCAAATCCGTGGGGAACTCCACTTGTAACTCGGCGAAAGCTGGTGGCAAATGCGCGTCGATGTATGCGCATTGCGTGCTTGGGGTTGTCACTAATAGGCAAGAAAGCACCTTGTTGTTCAAACCGGCAATGAAGTCCCTTGGGCGAACGAGAAGCACCTTATGGTCACAATTGTCCTGCAACGTAGTGCTCTGAGGCGCGGCACGCCCCTTGTCTCTGCAACGCGTATTATTCTGGGGCGCTTCGTGGTGTGAGACGAGTTGTGGCCGTAAGGAAGAATCTCTGGGATCTGAGGTGGGTCGCGGTGGTGTTAACGCGGTCTTTGCCACATCCATTGTCTTGTCTTTATCATGCCCTGTAATATCTCATGGGAATTCATTGGTAAGAGAGTCACGCGCTTCCCGTGGTAGGTAAACACATATGTGTTTAGATACCCATCGTGAAGTACGCGACAATCGAACTGCCATGGATGCCCAAGCAAGAGATGGGTGGCGTCCATTGCAATCACATCACATAAAACAGAATCACAGTATTGACCTATGGAAAATGAAATTAATCATTGGTGAGATACTGTGCTACCTGGACTAGAAGAAATCCATTGGAGGGCTTAATGGTTGGGATGAGGCGTCGTAGGCAACTTGAAGTATGTCACGACCTTCTCATTGACAATGTTAGCACATGATCCTCCATCAACTATGACACTCAAGGAAGCTGTGTGGACGAGAGCTCTTGTGTAGAACAAGTTCTCATGTTGGTCGTGTAAGCTCGCATCCTTGACTGTGAGGAGACGACGCGTCACCAAGCTCAATGGTATGCCCGCGTGCAGTGAAGCTGGCTCACAGTCGTAGGCGTCTTCCTCTTCGTCTATGCCTTCATCGATGGCCTCTAGGGTTTGCTCCTCGTCGTCACAAGACTCGTAGCCGACGGCGGCGGTAAAGAACAAGACCTTGCGCGCATTGGGGCAATCCTTTTTGTAGTGGCCTCGTCCACCACATTTGTAACACTCCAGGTCGCGCGCGCGATCTGTGCTCACTGGAGCTTGTCCTGGTGCGTTCTGGCGCGGCGCGGTGTTTGGCGTCGACGGCTTCGCTTCGGGAGCTTGGCTAGACGCGGCTGTGGGAGAGGCACTAGGGCGAGGGTTAGTAGAAGATAAACCACTAGGGTTAGAAGCATACCTGGTTTGGCCACTTTGCCAAGTGTAGGACTTTCAGCGAGTGAGTTGTGCATGAATTTGCATCGCCGTGTGAGTGAGGGTGTTCAATTCTTTGATTGGAAAAATCTCGAGTTGATCACGGATGTTGGTGTTCAAGCCACTCAAGAATTTCATCCTCAAAATCGATGGTGCAACGGAGATGTTGGCCTTGTAATACATGTCTTCAAGCTTGGAAAATAACTCGAGCGGAGACATCGACTCTTGGCGAGCCATGGCTATCTCCATTCGCATTTGATTCCTATAGTCTGGAGGCACATATTTCTTGGTCATCACTTAGACTAGTTGATGCCATTCTGTGACTCTGGTCATGTGGCGACGCACGCAGTCATCTTCAAATCTATGCCACCAAACGCGGGCGGCTCCTCAGAAGTTAAGTGTCGCGGCGTCGACATGCTCCTCAGGGGGCACTCGACAATATCGAAGTGTGTACTCCGTAGCCTGCACCCATTCAAGAAAAATAGAGGGGTTGTATTCACCATAAAAATGCTCAATTTTTACCTTGACTTGGTGGCATTGGAATCGAGGCTGGGCAGGTGCTTGGTTGAACGCGTTGTTTGGTGCAGCGTCGTAGAGAGGGTTCTCAAAGGCGCGCACTCCATGTGGTCTATCGCGTCCAACCTGGCGTCTATCGCGTTCTTGGCGATCTTCACGGACAAACTCATCCCTTGGCGCGTAGGCGTCATCGCGTTGACGTCTTCGCGGCTGGACATCGTAGTTGTCGCGTCGAATGTCTCTTTGCATAACATCGCGGCGCTCACCGCCAATGTCACGAACGCATTCTCCTTGGGGCTGGAGACGCGGTGGAGGTATCCAATCCGAAGGGCAATCCTACAATTCAAGTGGATCTCCAAGAGGGGGGTGAAAAAAATTAGGGTTGACCATACCTGAGTCCTCGATCTCTTCGTCGTCATACTCGTCGAAGTCGTCGTGGACATTGGGTGTGATCGACGCGTAGCCATCAGATCCGTAACGCGGCGTCCGAACACTCTGGTGTTGAAGGTGACCGCATACATCATGGCTCCGTGGCTGGGTAGGTGGGGTCCTCAAGTTGGTTTCATCGCGTCGCGTATGCCCACTTGGTCGGCGACTGAGTCTCCTTGGCATCGCGTCGGCTTGCTCGGTGCAGCGAGGGCGGCCTTCACGTGGCGCAGAGTCCGGTACGCGTCTCTGGGTTCTCCTAGAGGCATAGCGATCATCAAAGTTGTATGGTTCAGAATACTCACCTTGAGTATCCTCGGCGTCGCGGTCGTAGTCGGAGCCGTTGTCGAAGCCAGCGGTTGTGGCTCTGGGCACGTAGCGGTCCGCTTGGGAAACGAAGCCTTGGCGACTCTCGATGACACTCTGCATACGATTGAGTCGTGGTTGATGATGAGATGTCGAAGGCATGATTCCTTTGCCTTTGTCGACTCTTGTCTTTGATGGACCCGCGTCGGTGGCTCTAGGCTGAGCCGGCGCGTCCATGGCACTCAGAGGAGTTGGAGTTGGCATGATGGGTGCCACTTGTTGTTGTGCTCTTAAGGCTGCATTCTCTTGTCGAAGAGCTTGAATCAATTGTTGCTCCTCGGACAACTCAAGGAGTGGTTCGTGTTATGGGGGGTCGAGAGGTGGCTGGTCTTGTTGCACCAATGGCGGTTGTTGGGGGTTGGTATTGTCAACGTCGCGTTCGTCTTCATTGTGTCCAATCGGCATGGTACCTATAACAATATGGCCAGACATGGGAGTAAAAATGAACCAAAAGACAATGAAGAACAACAACCAAGCAAATCACTAGTCAAGTCACAAAGTTCACGTAGGTAGGGCTACTTTGGGCTTGCCGTGAGGGCGGCTTGGCTTGACAAGAGATGGTGTATCAAGCAAGTTGCAATCAAACAAACAAGAACAAATTGAAACCCTAAAACAAACGTAAACAAAGCAACCTAATAAGCAAGAAAGTACCTTCTAGGAAACTTGACCTAGACGGCGGAGAGATATAGAAGATGAGCTTAGATCGAGAGTGGGTTAGGGTTGCCTTATTTTGGATTTCCCTAACTTTGGAATTTTATTTTATTTTGAATATATTTTCGAGATGTTTTTTTTATATCCGAGATCTTATCTTTTGATCTTTTCGGATTTGCAAAAGGAAATAAAAATAAAATCGGTCTAAGTAACAAGAATATCACAAGTGTGATCTTAGAGATAGGAGAGAGAATATAAGATTTTATATGATATCTTATATAAGGAAATTCGGCTAACAACCTAAAAAGTAGAATCCAGCAAACAAGGAAACTCTATCCACGCGTGAAATAAGGAAACAAAATATGCTAGAATGCAAGATAACAAATTACCTAACACACCAAAACTTAGGGAACAAGGAAAAAAAATTCGGCCAAGATAGGGTCTTGTAGAAACCGAAGGTGTTGCAAAGATGGTAACTTTTTTTTGGTTTTGCGCGATATTTTATGAAAGCAAACAATGGGGGTCAAGAAAAATTTGTGAACAAGATGCAAACTTGAGTTCGTGACTTACAAGACTGTTGGGCTCTGATGCCAGTTGATGTGTTCTTGCCTCCGATGACAAGCCAATTGTCAAAAGGTGGCGCCTTGGGATCTAGTCTTGGGTGAGAAGTCACGTTGAACGTCACAGAGTGAAGAAGATGGCGAACGCGTTGATGAACGTGATGATGAACGTGTTGGTGAACACGGTGGTGGTGCGGTGGTGAACGCAGTGGAAGCGATTGTTGGGGCAAAAGGATAGCGTTGGCGGAAGCGATTTGATGAGGGATAGATGACTTGAAGAGACAAGTCTTTGGGTGTCGTAGCATCGACTGCGAAGGAAGGGAGATGTGAAGGAAGACTTGGCTTGAAAGATCAAGCGGTTGCCATAGCGTCGGCGGCGGAGGGAATGGGGATGCGAAGATAGAGGGTGACGTCCGATCAAGGGAAGGAGGATAAACACTCTACTTGAAACCTTGATTAAAATTGAACGTAAGGAAATAACAATAACAAAGTTGGGTATAAATACTAGAGGCAAGACGTCGGATGGGCCGAGTCGAGCCTCGTGGGCTAGCCCATGCAAGCATGCAAAAGGCACAAACCCTAAAAGATAGAAACGCTATAAATAGAAACTATCTAAAATGCTATAAATACTAAATATAGAAGTGTCTCAAAAGAACGCATTAAAGGCATTGAATGCGAGAATCTTCAGATAGAACGCGACCAGCATTGAAGGAGGTTGAGTCACTTGAAGGAGATCGCGTTCAACATTGAGTCGCTTGCAGGAAGACGCGTTGAGGCACGCGATCTTTGGTCTTGGATAGAGACGCTTGAATGAGATCGCGGTCTCTGTTCCAGATGCAAGGAGTATGACGAAGATCGCAGTCTTCGTACTTGGCTCTTCTGAGCCCACGGTCATGTCTTCTTCCTCGTCTTGGGCTGTCATGGGAGGCAGGGTCACATCATGTCTCTACCACAGCCGCGTCGAGCCAAGCCCCCAGATCGCACGCGCGATGTCGAGTGTTACAAATGTGGTGGAAGAGGCCACTATAAGAAGGACTGCCCCAATGCTCGCAAGGTGTTGTTCTCCACCACGGCCGCCGGCTACGAATCTGTCAATGACGAGGAGCCCATACTCAAGCCCATCGATGAAGGAATCGAGGACGAAGAAGACACCTACGACTGTGAACCCGCTTCTCTGCACGCGGGCACACCATTGAGCTTGGTGACACGGCGTCTACTCATAGTCAAGGAAGCGAGCCTACGCGACCAAAGGGAGAACTTGTTTCACACAAGGGCTCTCGTCCAAACGGCTTCCTTGAGTGTAATTGTTGATGGAGGTTCATGTGCCAATATTGTCAATGAGAAGGTTGTGACACACTTCAAGTTGCCCACGACGCCTCATCCCCAACCTTATGCCCTCTAATGGATTTCTTCTAGTCCAAGTAACACGGTATCTCGCCAATGTTTAATTTCTTTTTCCATAGGGCAATACTGTGATACCATTTTATGTGATGTCATTGCAATGGACGCCACCCATATCTTGCTTGGGAGCCCATGGCAATTCGACAGGCGCGTGCTCCATGATGGCTATTTGAACACTTATGTGTTCAATTACCACGGGAAGCGCGTCACCTTGCATCCAATGTCTCCCCATGAGATCTTGTAGGACCAAGTTGAGCGAGATCGCCAGAAGGCCATTGAGGCCGCGTCTACTAGGTCCAACGAGTCCCCAGAGGCACTCCAGAGGCAAGACTCCTCCAATTCTGGCAAAATTTCGTCTCCACCAGGAACTGCCCAAAATAAGATGAACTCCATAGGTGGGCCATCCAGTGCCCATCTGGATCATCATGGCGCCGCAGCTAGTGCCGCTGGCAAAGCCAAGAGAGGCACGCAAGAGGCTTGGCCGGGTTCTACCAATTCTGGCTCGAGCACTGTTCCACATATGCTCAGTGCCCCACAAAAATCGACCAGCGCCTCACCATCGACAAAGTTTTCCGTGCCGTTGCCACAGACGCCACCGTTGCAAGGCAAATGCGAGCGTCGCTTGCTTTTGGCCCGGCCTAGTGACCTCACTGCGTGTTTGTCTGGCAAAGCACCTTGCTTTCTGCTTGTGCCAACTCTGTGCATCCCAGAGTCGTCGAGCACCACGCCAGTGCCACCTGCCATCACTGCCTTGCTCGCCGCATTCGACCACGTCTTTCCTGACGAGTTGCCACAAGGCCTACCTCCGCTGAGGGGCATTGAGCACCAAATTGACCTGGTACCTTGTGCCTCCTTGCCCAATCGCGCTGCCTATAGAGCTGGCCCAGAAGAGACCCAAGAGCTGCAACGCCAGGTGTAAGAATTGTTGGATCGCGGCTACGTGAGGGAATCTCTTTCCCCTTGCGTTGTGCCTGTGATCCTTGTGCCCAAGAAAGATGGCACATGGAGGATATGTGTTGATTGCCGTGCCATAAACCAAATCACTGTGAAGTATAGGCACCCAATCCCACGCCTGGATGACATGCTTGATGAGCTCTATGGCGCCACACTTTTCTCCAAGATAGATTTGAAGAGTGGTTATCACCAAATCAGGATGAAAGAAGGTGATGAGTGGAAGACCGCCTTCAAGACGAAGTGTGGGCTCTACGAGTGGCTTGTCATGCCATTTGGGCTCACGAACGCGCCCATCACCTACATGCACTTGATGAACCACGTCTTGAGAGCCTACCTTGGCAAGTTTGTCATCGTTTATTTTGATGACATCCTTGTGTATTCACAGAGCCTGGAGGAGCATGTCGATCACCTTTGCCAAGTGCTCGAGTGCCTTCGCCGCGAGAGCTTATTTGCCAATCTAGCCAAGTGCAGTTTTTGCTCCATGTCCACCAACTTTATGGGCTATGTCGTGAGTAGTGATGGTCTGCGCGTCGACGAAGACAAGATCGCCGCCATCAAAGAGTGGCTGACGCCGACACAGGTGCGAAGCTTTCTCGGCCTCGCAGGATTTTATAGGCGCTTTGTGAGAGACTTCTCCTCCATTGCCGCGCCTTTGCATGAGTTGACGACGAAGGGAAGCACTGTATTATGGCTTGAGTCCCACGAAGAGGCCTTCTCGGCCTTCAAGCGGGCCTTGTGTCAGGCGCCTTTGCTCCAGCTCCCCGACTTTGCCAAGCACTTCGAGGTGGAGTGTGATGCCTCAGACATAGGCATTGGTGGTGTGCTACACCAAGAGAAGAGGCCCATTGCATATTTCAGTGAGAAGCTCACGGGGGCCACACTCAATTACCCCACCTACGACAAAGAGTTATATGCCCTAATACGTGCGCTAAAGACTTGGCAACATTACCTTTGGCCACGTGAATTTGTCATCCACAGCGACCACGCCGCCTTGAGCTATTTGAAGAGCCAAGCCCACCTCAACCGACGCCATGTTCATTGGGTGGAGTTCCTTGAGACATTTCCCTATGTCGTGGTCCACAAGAAGGGTAAGGAGAACGTTGTAGTCGATGCACTCTCTCGCAGGTACGTTCTCTTGACTCATGTGTAAACTAAGATTCTAGGCTTTGCTTTGATTAAGGAATTATATGCTATTGATCCTTTCTTTTCCCCTATCTTCGAGCATTGCCTTAGAATACATGAGTATGAGTCTTATTTTGTTTTTGAGGGTTATTTGTACAAGGCTGGCCGCCTATGCATCCCTAGGTCCTCCATTAGGCTCCTTTTGATTCAGGAAGCACACGAAAGTCGTGGACACTTTGGGATTAGTAAGACCCTGGCCGCCCTAAGAGAACACTTTTTCTGGCCTAAGATGACCCACCAAGTGACTAGATTTTGTATGAGTTGTGTGACTTGCCAAAAAGCCAAAGCTAGGTCAAGCCCTCACGGCCTCTACACACCATTACCCATTCCTAGTGCCCCCTGGGAAGATATTTCTATGGATTTCATCATGGGTTTGCCCCTCTCTAGACGAGGTAAAGACTCTATTTTTGTGGTCGTAGATAGATATTTTAAGATGGAACACTTTATAGCTTGTAAGACAACCCATAGTGCTAGTGAGATTGCCGATTTATTCTTTGAGCATATGGTGCGTCTTCATGGATTCCCACGTACCATTGTTAGTGATAGGGATTCAAAGTTTGTTGGTCATTTTTGGAGAACACTTTGGGGTAAGCTAGGCACAAAGCTTATATTTTCCACTAGCTACCATCCACAGACCGATGGCCAAATGGAGGTCACGAATAGAACCCTAGGAGCCCTCCTTTGCACGATGCTTAAAGCCAACCCTAAGCGTTAGGAGGACTTACTATCAATTGTCGAGTTCTGTTACAATAGATGTAGGCATACGGCGACGAAGTTGACACCTTTCGAAGTGGTGTATGGCATGAACCCCTTGACGCCGCTGGATTTGTCACCGCGCCCACTACGAGACCCAGTGCATGTCTCTGCCGCCAACCGCGCCGAGCAAGTGCAAGAGCTTCATCGACGCACCAGGGACCAATTGGAGAGAAGGGCCGCGCAGTATGCCTCACAGAAGAACACTGGCCACCGCCGTGTCATTTTTGCACCCGGGGACCTCGTCTGGGTGCACATGCGAAAAGAAAGGTTCCCCTCGCGGCGCAAGCACAAATTGGCACCACGTGAAAATGGTACATTCCGTGTGATCAAGGCCATAGGGGACAATGCCTATCAACTCAAGCTCCCACCGGATTTTGGAGTCCACGCGTCCTTCAACGTCGCGGACTTAACACCATATGTGGAGCCTGAGTTCGATGATGGTGAAGCGGGGATGCTTCACAGCCAAGTGGGGGAGGGTGATGTGACCCTGCCTCCCATGACGGCCATAGACGAGGAAGACACCATGAGCCTTCGCTCAGAGGGCCCAGTGACAAGGTCCAGGTCCAAAGCCATCGCGGACGCCGTCGCCAGCCTAGTCGCTCGCGTCATCGATGGCCAAGGTAGCCCGGAGACCGAACCCAGACTCGTCGTCCTCGCCACCATCGGCATCGGAGAAGCAAGCCCATCGCTGCCGGCACCGGGTGCACCCACTCGCGAGGCTATCGACCCATCGTCACCGTCGCCCGCAGTGTCTGCGTCCATGCCCTCGCCGCGACCGGGTTTTGACACTTAGAGGTTTATTGCCTTTGTTTTGACATAGTTTTGAGACACTTTCTATATTTGGTATTATTGCTTATTTTAGATAGTTTCCTTTTATAGTCATTTCTAATTTAGGGTTTGTGCCTTTGCATGCTTGCATGGGCTAGCCCACTAGGCTCGACTTGGCCCATCCGATGTCTCGCCTCTAGTATTTAAGTCAAACTATGTTATTTGTTTTAGTACGTTCAATTTTAATCAAGGTTTCAAGTAGAGTGTTTATCCTCCTTCCCTTGATTGGACATCACCCCTCTATCTTCGCATCCTCATTCCCTCCGCCACCGACGCTACGGCAATTGCTTGATCCTTCAAGCCAAGTCTTCCTTCACATCTCCCTTCATCCGCATTCGACGCTACGACACCAAAGACTTGTCTTTTCAAGTCACTTATCCCCATCCAATCGCTTTCGCCATCGCTATCCATTCACTCCATCAATCGCTTCCATCATACCCACCAAAACCATCGTTGTCGTCATCGCGAGCATCGCCTTGACACTCGTCATTGTCTTCGCTATCGCCGTCGTCAACAAGCCCAGGCCACCACCCAGTCGATCGTTCGCGGACACCATCGCGCTTGCCATCGCCTTCGCCATCGTCGTCTTCGCTGTCGTGACACTCAGCCTCGCCGCCGCACCTACCACCCAGATCACCTCCACCGGGTTCGCTTCGCATCACTACCGTGTCTGATAACCTCTAAAAGCACTATTCATCTTGCCACCGCTCTTGTCAGTCTTTCGTGCAAGACAACAAGGGTTTGCACCCAAGGATTCCACGGCAGGCGTGACAAGGAAGGAGTTGACTTCTCGACCAAGACTAGATCCAAAGGTGTCACCTTTGACATTGGCTTGTCATCGGAGGCAAGAACACATCACTTTTCATGTAGAGAACTGAACCAAAGTAATGGTCTTCACACGTCCAAAGTGATGGACAAATACGATCAAAGAGATGATCAAGACGTTCGCCAGAGGAACGTTGGATAAATGCTCGAAGCGACGAGCTACAGGGTAGGATCGATCCTGGGGATCGTAGGGTTTGATGTTGGGATTCAAGGAAGGAGATAACTCAACTTAACAGCTCAAATCAACATAATCTCATTAATGAAAGAAAGAAGGTTTAAATAGTCTAGACAAAACCTAGTAAGGGAAGTGGGATAACTAATCAACACCAAAGAGTGGGTCAGCCCAAAACACATAAGGGCATGCCCGAAATACTAGCTAAAATAGTCTAAAATAAACGAACGCAGGCAAAATCATGAATGAGCCGCGGTCACGGCTGCACAACAGCGGTCGCGGCTTTGCCGCGGGCGCGACTTCCATTTTAGGACGAGGCGTCGCTCAGCCCTTCATAGGTCAAAAGGAGGACCCAATTAGGATTGTTTGACGCTGAGTAACCTGCATAACTCTGGGTGACTAAGGATTGAGTTGCTCGTTCCATCTCCCTTGCATGAGCTCTAGTCACCGGGCCGTTGGATTGCACTTTCATTGCTTCCTCTTCGTCCTTCGCCGTCATTGAGGGGGTCATGGAGCTATCACCACTTCCCCACCCTTCGCAATTCAAAGATTAAACATAGAGGAGATGGTCCATTTCAAGTGCTCGAGAGGATTAATGACAATGCCTACAAGTTGGAGCTTCCTCCTACCTATGGCATCCATGATGTTTTCAACGTTGTGGATTTGGCTCCCTTCGTGGTGGATGACGAAGAAGGTTGTGAAGACCTTGATTCGAGGATGAATTCCTTTCAAGTGAGGGAGGATGATGTGACTATGTCCCATCATGAAGGCCTTGACACCCCAGTCGCCACAGCGGCCGCCACTCCTATGCCATCCTCGGCGCCATGCAAGCCACCCAAGGCCACCACACCATCCCAACGACTTCCCTCGGACACCAAGGCTCCCAAAGACTCCCCCAGCCTTGATGAGTTGATCCAGCCCAACTGCACCGTAGAAGAATTGCCAAGGCTTGAAGATAGTCGCACTTCCTTGCCCGCGCCTGGCACCCTCACGGCACCATCAGCCGCCTCGCATGTTGGCCCGCACACCCAAGCCCCACAAGACTCCTCAAGCCCTATGAAGAGTCTTCACGCAGGGTTGTCCAGAGAAAGTCTTAAGGAGCCTCATCAATGCCGCTCACATTCCTCCACGCGCGGTACCGCTAGGGTTCCATCCTTGGACCTAAACGATGAGTTGCCACCCAGGGCTATCACACGTGCGCGGGCCAAAGAACTTCATGCCAAGCTCAAAAGGGGACTTCTAAGCCTTGAAGCGCCGAGCCATGATCAATTTGACTCGATGACTTTGATCATGACGCGTTGGGCCGCATAGAAGACGAACCGCCAATGCGTCTCATGCTTCCTCAAGATATTCAAGGTTGCTTCTTCTATTTTTAATTCTAGCTTATTATATGCATCTTAATTACTTTTAAGAGTTCTTTAAATGATAGATGATCTTGGGAGGGGAAGAGTTAGGAGTTATCTTGTTGGTCAAGAGAAGGGTTGGCCGTGTAACTCATTTTGAGGCCTTTATAAGGCCGTGTCCTCTGCCATGTAAAGATCATCTTTCATCTTAATAATATATCTCAAGAAAAAGCTTTGCTTTCCCTTGAAAACTCCAGCAAGCAAATGTTCGTGTGTTCCATCGAACAACCTCCTCGATCTTCCACTTCGGATGTGTTATATCCCCTAGTCCTACGTCAACTTGTTCTTCCTTTTGTGGTGTGTTGCATCCACTCAAGAAAGTTCACTTATCCCCTATATCACTCCAGCAAACCGATCCCCCTTCATCCTTCACATCTTCCCCTCGTCTCCCTTCAAAATCCTCTCAAACGACCCCACCGCAGCAAGTCCTTAGAATCCTCTTGTTTGGCTGCATCCCTTGGCATTTCCTTGCACCGAGGCTGAAGAGATCATCGATCCTATCATGTTGGTTCGCGTCTTGTACAGTTGCAATGAAGAGATGCCCCCATACTTTCCATGTAGGTGTGTTCCATCTACCATGATGACCTTCAAAATCAAAGAGTAATGGACATTCAGTTTAGTTTTTTTGGTAGAAAGAGGGGCAGCACCCTCCAGGCTATATTAAAGGAAGAAAAATAGTGGGCTACATAGGAATAAGATGGGGAGTAGCCCTTCCCCTAGAATCATTAAATAACACAGCAACAAGACCCATAGACGGGTCAACAAGAAAATGAAAACCAACTGGAAAAGATAAAGCAAGAGAGGCAAGTGAGTCCACGACTTGGTTTGCCTCAGGGAAAATGTGAAGGAACTAGACGACCCAGTCCCTACGAAGAAAGCCTCGACATTGGGATACCAGGCTGAAGAGGGGATGAGAGCGATCCACAGGTTTCTCCAAAAGGCGCACCACCAAGAGTGAATCTGACTCCAAAGAAACACTCCTATACCCCAAGTCTCAGGGGAGTCTAAGCCCCTGAAGTACCCCCCAAAGCTCCGTTGATGGCATAGAGCAACACCCAATATTGTGAACAAACCCACCTTTCCATCGACCCTTAGAATCACGAATAACACCTCCAGTCAAAGCCCTACTACCGTCCAGCACATACCCATTAGTGTTGACCTTGACCCAATCACTCGTGGGACATTGCCAAGAAATATGCTCTACCACCTTGCTAACAAAACCCCTAAAGAGGTCAAAATTACTGATTGCAACCATGTAGGATGTCGTTTGTTGAAGCACAAAGTCAGCTCTATTACCCCCAAAAGTGTCGTTCCCGAAAACCACGGCGTTGTGCCATTTCCAAAAATACCAGATCGACGTAGCAAAGACACTAGGGGATATCACCATGAACCGCAACCTTAGAAGTGATATTAGAGCAAAAATAGGGGGCAAAGTCATCTATGAAAAATCATCGATGAGATCATCCATACCAACCCTCAACCAGAAATTATGGGCAGCAGAACAGTCACGAGCAAGATGCACAAGAGTCTCATCCTCACGCAAACAAATCAGACATCTTGGATTCAAGGCAATATGGCGACGGACCCTTTCATGATTGGTAAGCAAGACCCCTTTCATGGTCAGCCTAGCAAAAATCCTAACTTTCTCCGGGGTTGCCAGATTCCAAATAGAATCATAAATCGATATGTCAACCTGGTGATCACCCCTTGAAGGACACAACATGCCATATGCATATGAAATGCTGTAGAACCCACTGGGATACAACCTCCGACTCAATGAATCAAGCCCATGATCATCGTCCGAGAGTGGAATGGCGGCAAGATGAAGAAGAACGAAGGGTGGAAGGAGAAGAGAGAGAGAGAGAGAGAGAGAGAGAGAGAGAGAGAGAGAGAGAGAGAGAGAGAGAGAGAGAGAGAGAGAGAGAGAGAGTCCCAATTCCAACCCCCAATCGGGCACCAATAGTGACGAATAGAAAGGGCAACCATATGAGGTTCAATAATACCCGTAGCAACCTTACTGAGCGGCTCATCAAGAATCCAGACATCCGACCAAAATCGAACCGAACGACCATCTCTGACGATCCATCTAGATCCCTTGATTAGAACCTTGTCGACACTGGTTTTGAGACATCTCCAGATATGGGAAGGGGCAGCCCTCTCCCTAAGATTATGTCTGATGTACTTTGACCTAAGAACCTCAATCCAAAGCTTATCATTCTCCATGAGAAAACGCCAAGTGAGCTTCCTAATTAAGGCCAGATTAAGCTCCGACATGGAGCAAACACTAAGAACGCCACAGCTCTTAGGGCTACGGAGCTCATTCCAGACAATCAAGTGGATCTTCTTCCATTCATCCCACTCTCCCCAAATAATAGAGCAAGTCACTCTATCAATCTCTGTACATACGCCTCGGGAAGCTTGACAGTGGCCATGGTATAAACCGAGAGGGAGGATATAACATATTTTTCAAGGGTAACCCGCCCCGCCATACTTAGAAAACGCCCCTTCCATCCCGATAACTTTGAGTTGATCTTCTCTGAAAGGGGACCAAAACAGGCTTTTGACACACGCTTGTGGAGGATTGGCATGCCAAGATACATCCCCAAATCAGAAGAAACAACAAAGCCACTCTCCTAATAAAAAGCCTCCATCAGATTCTGATGTGACCATGCCACATCAAGGCCAAGACACCGAGGACAACATAGGCGCCGCCGAGGACATGGACGCCGAGGAGCTCTCCATGGACACTATGGAGGACCCGGAGCTGGATCAAGGCGCGGAGCACATGGATGATACACTTGGAGCTGGAGCTGGCCAAGACATACATGGGAGAGCCAAAGCCAAGCCAAAACAAGGCATTAGCCAAGACAAGGCCAAGGCGCCGGGCGCGCCGGGCGCAAGCGTCACCAAGGCCAATGTCCAAGATGACAAGGCAATCCCTGGAGCCATCACAAGATCTAGGGCTAGGAAGCTTCTCCAAGACCTCCACAAGGGTTTGGCATGCCAAGTCGCCCTAAGCCACGCCGAGGCCTCCTTCGTCAACTGCCTTCAAACAAGCGCCGGGGAGCTCGGCGCTAGCGGCATGTAGGACTTCAAGGGAGGCGCCGCCGCTTCTGGATCTCTTTTGACCGGCGCTTCCTTCACCATGGGTTGGCCCAAGATGTCTACTCTTATGGGCCAAGCCCATGGCCGAGAGATTCACCACTTGGCCTGGTGGTTATTGCACTTGAATTTAATAAGTCCCTAAATTAGACATTTCCAGTAGTGAATTTAGGGTTTGTTTTTGCGCCTGACTTTTGGCATTTTTCTTAGGCGTTTTTACCATTTTTATAGGCCTATTTAAAGGCTCTTTGAAGGTTGAAAAAGGCACGCATGAATTAAACCAGAAATTATCTCAAACTCTCTCTCTCTCTTTTCCTAAGTGTTCTTGCGTCAAAAACCCTAGTGTGCCGAGTGAGACTATCTCCCACACTCCTTCTCTCCTTTCACTTCTGCGTGCAATCTTCTTCCCTCTTTAAAGAAGATCTTGTGTGCCAACTATCCGTCACAACTCCTCCATCAAACCACCCTCGAGCCTCCACCACGCCTTCGTCCACCCGAGAACCCTAGTTTGGCGATTCCACCTCCATCGACGAGCAAAGCTTGCACCGTAGCTTCAAGATCCTTTGATCTCAACATTTGGTATCAGATCACGTAAGTTTTGCTCAAATTCATCTTTTAAATTCAAGGGCCGAAGTCCTACAAGTTCCTTATTTTCGTGCCCTTGCATTGGTAATTGTGAGTCTTGTGTCCGAGAGTTGTTCTTGCTTTTGTTCTTGATTTTGTTGGCGTTTTGTGTCCTACATCTAGAGTAGATCTGGAAGTCAGAATTACCTATAGGAAGTAGACATTTTTAGGAGTTGAAGAATCACAACCTTCAAATTAGGAATTAATGTGTGCTTTGAATGCAATTAATGCTTGCTGAAATTTGAAAAGTGTAACCTTCAACCTCTTAAATCTCATTTATTCATGCATTTAGTTATAGGATATTGAGTCTTTGCTTTCCTTATTTGGCACATAAACAATCCGAGTTTAAATTTCCTACGTTAATTGCAAATCGGGCCTTCTTGTGGAGGAACGAATCCGAAGTGCGTACGCTATTGGTTACTCAAGTTGCCTTGCAAATTTCTTGTTATATTTTCTGCATTTCTTACGTAAAAAAAAAACCTTAGAAAAACTCGGCTTGATATTGTACAAAAGAGCAAGCCAAGACAAGTCAAAAATAAAAAAAAGACGTACACTCTTTCTTTGTGAAGCACTTGTAAGTGAAGTTGTAATTCCTTTTGCTTGAGCTAACCTTAGTAAGTGGTAATAGGAAACAAGTACTTACAAGTATTGCTTGAGTTGTGAATTAACTTAAGCTTTTCACAAGGATTGTGGTGCACTTTATTTTCAATTTTGTGAGTCTTTTGCATATAGGAGCCACCCTAACCCAAGAACTTGTTGGATTCCGATTCCTAATTTAAATTAGGCAAATTTGGCAATCTTACTTGTTACGTACCTTGTTGGAATTTTCTTGGATTTTTGTGGCTGTCGTGTTCTTGTTTTGTGAAGGTTAGAGATGGTGAATCCCAAAGATAAGCAAGCAACTAATGAGGACCCCAAGGAGGTCTCGGCAATCACCATGGAGACACTTCTCCAAGCCATTCAAGCTTCTAAAGAGGAAGCCGACGAGCGCGCCCGTCAACACTTGAGCGCCATGAGGGAGGAGCAAGCTGCCTTCATGCACGCCATGGAAGAGAAATGGAGGACCATGCCGGGCGTCTTATCCGTCCAAGGTCAAGGAGAGTCTCAACCGCAAGCAAGCGTCGGCACCTCCTCCGTTCTAGGCCTTGCGCCGCCGGGTGATCAACTCTCGGTGCCTATGATAACTTGGCCTTTGCCAACTCCGGTAGTGGCAAACCATGCCGTGACCGAGGGCTTCCAAGGGCATGCACATAACATGAGTACTACAAGGGAAGAATATGCCTCTTCTAACTTTTCCTTGCCTTTTTCTTCTACTACCATGCCTTTTAGAACTAACCATGCAGATTTTGGACTAAGGCTTGGGGAGCAATCAAGGATGCAGCCCAATGACCTTCCTAGGTCTCACGGACCCTTACTGCACCCTCTAAGGAATGCGCCAAGCAGAGACGGAGCATCCCAAGGACAAGGGCAAGGCGGCTACATGCCTTATGAGCCACGCGGTGCCGGCGGCTATGGCAACCAATACCCGGCCAATTTGGAGCAGCCACGACCACATGGCGTAAAATTGGAGGTATAAAGTTTTGGTTTAAATTGTGAGCCCGAGGTATATCTTGATTGGGAACAAAAAACCGATCAAATATTCCAGTACTATAACTACTCGGAAGCTCAACGAGTAGCTATAGCTACAATCAAGTTTGAAGGCTTTGCTTATCAATGGTGGCTTGGGGACAAGGAGGAACGAGAGTTCCTTGGACACCCCCAAGTGACCACATGGCAAGAACTCAAACGGGCTCTTAGAGATAGGTTTGTTCCGGATGACTATGCCGAGAGAGTTCATGAGAGATTGGAACAACTCGAACAAGGGAATAAAACCCCGGATGAGTTCTATACGGAGCTAAGGACCTTGGTCTTTAGGTCCGGACTTAGAGTTCCCGAAGGGTATCTTATTTCCAAATTCATTAACCATCTCAATAATGAACTCAAAACGGTTGTGAGTAAGCAACATTTTCCTCGTGGGACGCCTATAGAAGAAGTGCTTCATTATACTAATCGTATGTATAAAGCATTGTCTTCAAGACGCCCCCAAGGGAATAGCTGATTGTCGAGCAATCAATAACATAACCATTAAGTACCTCCATCCCATACCAAGATTGGATGATATGCTTGACGAGTTGCATAGAGCGAGTGTGTTTTCCAAGGTTGATCTTAAGAGTGATTATCACCAAATTCGCATGAAAGAAGGTGATGAGTGGAAAACTTCTTTTGGGGAGGCCATGGCAGTTTGATAGGGGCGTCATACACCAAGGGGTGAGCAATGAGTATTCCTTCCATTTACGTGGGAAAAGGATTACTCTTCATCCCTTAGCTCCTCAAGAAATCATGGTTGATCATGTGGATAAGGAGCAACGTCGGGTCCAAGCTAAGGAGCAAGCCAAAGGTAAGAAAATGGCGATTGGGGGCAAGGGAGGTGCCTCTAGTCATATGCTCTTAGCTCGGTCCAAGGAGGTCAATCAAGCCTTCAAGCGTGGGGAGTCTTGTCTCTTGTTCATTCGCAAGGACATCCTTCTCAACTTGAATGATCTTGAAGGACTCCCGCAGCCCATCACTCGCCTTTTGTTAGAGTTCGATGATCTCTTTCAAGAGGAAGTGCCTAAGGGGTTGCCTCCGATAAGAGGTATTGAGCATCAAATTGACTTCATACCGGGGGCAACGTTATCTAATAGGGCTGCGTATCGCGCTAATCCCGCGGAAACAAAAGAGTTGCAACGTCAAGTCCAAGAATTGCTTGACAAGGGCTACATGAAGGAGAGCCTTAGCCCTTGTGCAGTTCCGGTCATCTTGGTACCAAAGAAGGACGGTACTTGGCGGATGTGTGTTGATTGTCGAGCGATCAATAACACAACCATTAAGTACCGCCATCCCATACCAAGATTGGATGATATGCTTGATGAGTTGCATGGAGCGAGTGTGTTTTCCAAGGTTGATCTTAAGAGTGGTTATCACCAAATTCGCATGAAAGAAGGTGATGAGTGGAAAACCGCTTTTAAGACCAAACAAGGATTATATGAGTGGTTGGTAATGCCTTTTGGCCTCACCAATGCTCCTAGCACATTCATGAGGCTCATGAACCATGTTCTAAGGCACTTCATTGTCAAGTTTGTGGTTGTGTACTTTGATGATATTCTAGTATATAGCCACAATCTTGATGAACATGTTGATCACCTTAGACAAGTTCTTGAGGTCCTTAGAAAGGAGAAGCTATATGCCAACTTCAAGAAGTGCCACTTTTTCTCGGATCATGTGGTATTTCTTGGATTTGTGGTATGTAAGGAGGGCTTGAGAGTTGATGAGGAGAAGGTGAAAGCTATTCATGAATGGCCAACACCTACTACTATGACTCAAGTCCGAAGCTTCTTAGGCTTGGCTGGCTTTTACCGCCACTTTGTGAGGGACTTTAGCACCTTGGTTGCGCCCCTCACAGAGCTTACCAAGAAAAGTGTGACGTTCTCATGGGGCGCCACACAAGAGGCGGCCTTCGCTAGCCTTAAAGCCAAGCTCACCCAAGCTCCACTCTTATCATTGCCTAACTTTGACAAAATCTTTGAGATAGAGTGTGATGCTTCGGGAATAGGCATGGCCGTAGCGTGGCGCCCCGTCAGCCGGACCCGCCGATCTCACAAGTTGGGGAGCCACCGCCTGGGGGTACCTAAGGAGTTTCCGTCAAGGCCAGACATGGGAGAGGAAGGGCACCTTTGGACGAGATGGCCGTACTTTCCGCACTTGACACAAATCAAATGCAGGCCTTCATACTCAACATGATATCTACTGCCATTGATAGTTATTGTGCCCTTAAGAGGCTTTGACAAATCAACCTCCACGCACATTCTAGCAGAACGGCAACGATTTGAATCCAGGGTCTTCTGGTCAACCTTAATCGGTCTTCCCACACCAGCGGCAATACGGAGAAGGATTTTTTCTTCATACAAGGCCATAGACAGACCGGCGATTCGAATCCACGCTGGGGTTGTGGAAATCTCGTCGGTGTAGGGATTGAACTCAAGAGTCCATTGGCGGATAATGAGATATTGTTCGAACATCATCCAAGGACCCCCAATGAGGCCTTCGTGTAATCTCCCTCAACTTCAAACTTGACCACGTAATAGCCGTTCGAGAGATCCGCCACCATGATTTTGCCATCGGGTTTTCATAGATCCTTCAGCTTTCTTTCCATAATCGCATGAGGTACCATGCCCCCTAACATCTTGACCACTAGTGAGGATTGCCAAGCAGAGGCTAGGACCTTCAAAACTTCAGCATTGATGTCAAAAATGGGATCATCATCCACTTCATCCGGATAAGAGAATACGACTTTCCCTTTAAGGAATTCATCATCAAACACCAGGCACCGGTCCACCGACCTTGACACCACCATATCACGCCATGACTTGGAGGGCAAATAGGGGACCCATGGACAATAGCATTCTGGCCATCCAGTTGCATACCATCAGCATGCACGACTGGCTCTGACTCGCGCATAGGAGGCGGGGGTGGTTCACTCATGCACAGAGATGGGCGAATACAATCAGAGAAAAAGAGCCCAAAGAGGAAACTTTGTGACAGCAGTATACCTTGTGTTGTCAGACGAGTGTCTACTTACTAAGTTTCTATCAAACATACTCGATTATGTTAAAAGTATTCAGTTTATTTACATGTGTATATTGTCATCTAATGAATTGTTTGTGACAGCAAACTGTTATCAACCAATGCATCCACAATAACAGTGAACAACTGTCACAAGAATATTATTGATGACATTTATCTACTGCCATCACCATACAATGTTTGTGATAGTGAGAAAATGTCCTAATTGATTGGTTGATGGAAATTGATGACAGTTATCTACTGCCATCACCAATGAAGTGTTTGTGACAGTGAGAAACTGTCGTAATTGATTGGTTGATGGCAGTTGATGACAGTTATCTATTGTCATCATGAATGTAATGTTTATGACTGTGAAAAACTGTCATAGTTGATTGGTTACAACTGCCATCAACTAATGCATCCACGGTGACTGTGCATAACAGTAACAAGAATATTGTTATTGACAATTATCTACTGCCATCACCAATGCAATGTTTGTGACAGTGAGAAACTATCACAATTGATTGGTTGATGGTAGTTTATAATTGCCATCAACCAATGTATCTATGGTGACAGTGATCACCTATCACAAGATTATTATTGATAATAGTTATCTACTGTCATCACCAATGCAGTGTTTGTGATAGTGAGAAATTGTCACAATTGATTGTTCAACTGCCATCATCAATGAAGTTTAGGTTTGTACCTTTCTCATTACCTGAAACCTTCTAATCGATGCTCCAATTAAAATAAACACATACTTGAAACGATTATTATTTTCAATCTCAAGGCACGTGTATGTCCCATTGTTGACTTGTTTTATCATGTGACAGTATACCGGAAGCATTCCATAATTTTCTTCTGGTGTTCCTTTTATCAAGTTTTGTGCCCATTCTTGTGCTTTCCAAGCTTTCTAATAGCTTACATCCTGATAGAACTCACGTCTCATATCATAGCAAACCATCTTAGGGTTTGGTCCCTTTTATACAAGAGATGTAGTTGAGAATTATTTATACAAAATATGCAGTACATCACATGCTTTTAAGTTGTTAATGTTACCTTGTCTTTATCTTCTCTCCCACCATCTTGTATGTACGTTTACATTGGTTTACGCATCTAACATCAAAGGTGCAAGTATGTTCTTTTGTGAATTTTCTTATTTTGAAGAATCCAGTACCCTTCAATACAGTAGCTCGTATTCTCCACATGCACTCAGCATCTACACATAGGACTTTATATAGCTGAGGTGTTGATTTCCTTACTCTGAATTCAAAGTTGTCACGCATTGCCATGTTCTTCACAACATCTCTTAGGTCTTGTTTTGACCCAAAAATTTGTCCCACGTGAAGGAAATCAATAGTTTCTTCAGTATGACTTATTTCATCTTCCTCTGATCTTTGCACAATTTCTAGTTTGTTTCTGTCACCGCATTCAACACGGTCGTTGTTTCCTTGAAAGATATAATCAGATTACAGAAAGACTAGACTGATGTGTGCACTATCACGAGTGTGTTGACTCCCACTCATCCTTTTAGTTGATGACACGTACAATGGTAAACTCCATGAAACTTGAGGTGCCTTATTAATATCTAGAAAAGATCTAAAATCATCCTCTGTTTCAACCATGTATGGATTTCCTAGTTTCTAGAATGGATTCAAATGTGTGAGGGTAATTTCAGCTGGTGTTGATTTGATCTTAAATGTCTTAATGATCATTTGTCTGATAGCTTATAGTTGCATATTGTCATCAAATACAAGTGCCTTTGAGATCATGTTTCCAACATACGAATTAAATCCATCTTTGATCTTCCACTCCCCTCCATAGCAGACAGTAAGAATATTGAGTTCCATTTGCACAATACCAAAAAGTTTGCAGTAAGTAATTCTTAGATGCATAAATTTGCCATCCCAACTTAATGGATAATGTGAAGTTATGTAATTGTGATCAACTAAGTACTGTTGTTAACTGAAGTAAAAAATTAAGATTTTATTATTCAAACTGTCATCATCAAAAAATATAGAACTTTCAACAATTATTTTTCATTATCATCAATATGTCATCACAAAAACCTTAGGTACTATTGATAATAGTTTGTAACTGTCAACCAACTAAATATCAACTAATGTGATGAACAAGTATCAACAAGTATCATCATTTACATAGTGTTCATATCATACTGTCATCAAAACGATTTTAGTTCTAGCAATTCCTATTAAGTAATTCTCAAATTCACAAGGTTGTCATCACAACTTAATAACTGTGATTAAGTAATTACTGCCATCATCAAAAAATAATATAACTGAGAGCTTTTCATTATCATCAAATTGTCATCACAAAAACCCTAAAATTTATGTATTGTCATCAGATAATTGTAAGCTGGATGAACTGTCATCACAAACACGTTATTTATCAAATTCTAACCAATATGTCATCAAATATTATGTAATACCTTTTGTCAATATATGTATTGTCATCATGTTCGATTTGTTCAATATTTCTATTGTCATCAATACTGGATTAAGCATTTTCCATTGTCTATATTGAATAGCGCAAAATACGAGCTGTCATCAAAACTGAAACAAAAAAATTATTGTTCTACACTATGATTTTTACTTGAAATGACTCGAAATTATTCTCATTTTTTTGAATTCGATAGTCGCATATGTATTTGTAACATATAAGCATTAAAATTGTTCTCTCCCAGTTTGAGATAAATACTTGGATCAATTTTATTCCTCGGTGATAATTGTAGAAGAATGTGTTTTTGATTTCGATCGATTGTGTTGTTAGAATGACCACGTTGTTTACTTTCATCTTTCTTCGTTCATTCCTTTCACTTAGGCGATTGCTTTTGTTCTTGCGAAATGAAAAACGACGCTACTAAAGAAGCTTCAATTTGTGGACTAAAATACACAGCGCGTGGCGCGCGTAGAAGCTAGGTATAGGGGAGAGGATGTTAGTGCGCGTAGAAGGTGGGTAGGGGTAGGGGGTGACGCGGCCAACTTCTAGGAGCTTGATTTCAGTTATGTTAAGAGGTCATCTAACCTGAACAGATTAGAAGAATCCAGAGCCATATAAGCCATAAAAACCAGTCGAGACTGAATACTTCCTTGACCTAAAAAGATTTACACAAGTTTTTTTGGGGTTCATAAAAATATTTATTAATTTAGATAATGGCATATTAGTGAGTTATGACATATGTTATTGGAATACATATTGACATTTTTATACAAATTATCTTTATTTGTTGATTAAAAATGAGGTGAGTGATTATAAAATTTTAAATTTTAGGAAAAGTTTGTAGTCTTTCAGCTTAATTATTAAATCCCTTAATAGTTGTGATATAAATTAAAATGATAAATAATGTCAAACGAATGAAGTGTTAAGCAAGTATAATGCAAGAAGCGGTGAAGTTACAATCTCATAGTTAAACAATTGCTATTTTTACTTGTTAAATTCAAAAAGCTTGACAGCCAATATACTAAACACGAACCTCTAGTCTACATTTCCATTTTGTCCACCTAGCATGTCATCTTTTGAGTTTAATTTTCTTTTTTCGGTAAAGAGAAAACTAGGCTAGGTTCTAAACACGGTCAGAAGGCCATATTAGAGCATCATTTCGTATGAGAGTCCAAAGCTCTAAATCAGATAACAAACACGTTGAAGGGAAAGAGTATCCAAGGAAAGCAATATGCCTCGCAACCCGGTTCACCTCTCTGAAGATATGGGTGAACCGCACTTCTGAAAATAAAAGCAAGTTATATTGGATGTCCGAGAAAGACCAAGCACCTGTCAAAATATTGATATTGCACATGTTGTCCCCTTCAACAATAATATATTTGATTCCGAGCTCTTTTGCTTTGTGGATACCATGACGAAACGCTAGGGCTTTAGGCATAATAAGTATGGATCTATGAGACTGGGATAATGAACAAGCCTTCCATTTTTTCAATTGGTTCCTTGAACTTAGGATGATTTCTTGAAATGTTTCTTTATTAACTTTCCCATTAACAATAGGACATCCTAAGTATTTTTCATGTGAGTTTGTATTTGTAATGCTTAATTTTTGTTTATTGGTAACTTGAAAAGCATATCTATAGTAGTTGACTTTTTGTCCAGAAAAGGAACAAAATTCTTCAAATATTGTTTGCACTTTTGTACAGGATGTCTGATATGCTTTTGCAGAGATGATTATATCATCGACAAAAGCCAGAAAAAGAATGTTAGTTCCCCCTTTCCAGTTTAGAGCCTATGTTATTGGTACTTATATTACTTTTCCACTAAAGATTTCTAGCCAAGACTTCAACACAAAGGATGAATATATAGGGGTATATAGGATCCTCTTGGCGGAGCCCTCATTCTAGGTTTCATATCACCTATTTTATACATTTATTAGGGGTCTAGTTGCATATTAGTTTAGATCATTTTCATGCATATTTTATGTGTTTTATAATTAGCTTAGTTATATTTTGCATTTGGAGTCTATACTCGTGGTTTCATATATTTTTTACATTTTAGGTGCAATTTGGAGGTGATACAAGACTATTGTCGAGGAAACCAAACAAGTGGAGCATGTAATAAAAATATAAACATGCTCATATAGAAATTATGGGAGTAGATCAACTAAAAGAACTGAATTAGATTGCTCGTTATATTATTGCGTTCTAGAGGTGTGGGCCCGAGAATTGACTGTGAAGAATTTGCTTAGCCTATTAATTGTTCCTTCATCGGGCCCTAACATGCTTATCTTCATGACACTAGGAGAGTTCGGAGTTGGGCCTTTGGGCATGAGAAGGGATGTACCACTATCGGCACTACAACACATAATACTATATATAGTTATTAGATAGATTAGGGCGTCTTTAGTTTAATCTTATCTTGATTTAGTTTTAGGTTTTATTTCAGTGGCTACAGCCCGTACCTATGGAGTTCAAGAAGCAATTTTCGGCTTGGCTTGTTTTGAAGATTGGTGTTTATTGTTCTAGCCTATCAATTTCGATTATCTATATATTGAGACTAAGTTTTCTTATTTCTTTCTTTTATTGAATAATTCATAAATATTGATGGATAGTTTCAACCTTGTTCTAAGGTTGGGGTGATCTTGACGATGTGTATTTAAATAGAATTATATCCTTGCCTTAATTGAAATCGTATTTAACTCATTCCTAGATGCTTTATACCCATAGTATCATGTGTGAATAAGATCCTATTAGGGTTTGAGACCGAGAGGTGATAACGTTAATAGGTAATCAGATAGGATTTGAGACCAAGAGGTTATAACTTCTACTGGAACCTTAGGAATTGAACTTGAGATTTTATTATCATGAGAGCATTTTAATTACTCCTATGGATTAATAACTATCATAAAAAACACTAAGTTAAAGTTGGTTCTAACAAGTCACGAGACTGGATATTAATTTAGTTTGACCATAGATTCTAAGTGCTCATAGGGTTTAGATTTTTATTAGCAAGTCACGAGAGTGGATGTTGATTGGTCTAGTCACATTTACTATCATCTGAGATGAATTAGTAATTACCCTAGATAGTTACCTTCAAATAAACTATAGTAAATTCATGTAAGATGTGATTTTTTTCTACTGAAGGATTGTTGTTGTGATCCTTCACCTTAGACATATTTATCCCATTGATTTTCATCCTTTATTTGCATTACTTTCTTTAGAATATTTATTGATTTATCCAATTCATCATATTTGCGACCTAAGAGTTCATGGGATTCCTCCTAGGATCTTGACGCCGATGCCTTAAGGAGAAGTCGACTTTGAAAGAGAAAGGATCGGATCTTGTCAGAATGGTAACTGTGAAATGTTTTCAACAACTTGATGGATTTATGTTGTTTTCTAAGGAATGAAGGGCTCAAACTTGGATAGGCATTCAACTCCTCAAGTGAATCCACACAAGAGGCTTGAAAGACTCTTCAAGGCTAGGATAGATCCACCAAGGCTTGTAGAGGGTGAACACTCGATGACGACAGATAAATTCACCGACGAGACTTTGTGTTCGGTGTTTGAATGAGTTCTTTGGATAAACCCACCAAAGATATACTCAAAGATCTTGATAGTAATCACAAGGTCAAGATTCAAACTGATTAGAAGTAAATCTTAAGTTTGATTGCAAATAACAAAACAAGAACAAGTTTTAATCTCAATTTAGCCAACCTTTTAACAAGAGGAAATGTTTGGCTTATATGGGAAAAACATCCATAAAATGGGCTTCCTAGGATGGGCCAAAGCCCAGGCCACAACCCACGATGCAGGCCCTTGAGTTCATGCATCCAAGTCTATCCTATAGCCTTCTGTCTCGGTGTGTGTGGCGCAAGCACTCTCCATGAGCCATCTCACAATCCACTCTTGCCTTTCGAGCCAAACTTGACCATCATGCTTCCTAAACTCATATGAGTCCAATGGACCCCCATGTGTGCGGGAAATTCGGCCTCGAGCCATGTGATGGCCGGTGGCTCCCTTCGCACGCATGCGTCGCCTTGGACCTCCATGCACTTGTCCGAGCACTTGTGCTCCAAATGGACCCAAATTTAGTGAGGCACTTCCTTGTAGCATATGATGACCTTTGCAAAGAAAATTTCCTGTTTTCTTCACAGTTTGTTCGAGGAGGTCTTGATGTCCTACTTTGTGGCTTAGTGCGCGTGCGACACCAAGGCCATCCCTCGAGACTCCTCCTAGAACTTCTCCTCCAAATGACCTAGGATTTGGCATGGGATCCTCATTTGGTACTACTTGAAGAATGGAACCACCTTGGCTTATTTTGGAAGTTGGTGAGGGTGTTTTGCCGGGTGAGACATCTTGGCCTTGGTTGTGGCTTTAATGTTGGCATGAGTTTTGATGTGGTCTAGAATCACATCAAGATTTTCAATTGATATTACATTGATCTATGTGAGATTGACACTTGACTACTACAGTTGAACCCGTATACTTACAGGTAGGTTTTATTCACATTAAGTTTTTTGTGCCATTGTTGAGGACCAATTTGTTGATGTCAGTTTTCACCTCTTAACTGGTAAGTCTGGGTCATTATTTTATCTTTGTTTAAAATATTATGAAAAAAACAAAGCAAGTTTTAATAAAAAATAAAAAATAAAAATGAACTGGAGCTGAATTGTTGTGCTGAAACGTGCCTAATGTTCCTTGTTTATTACTGATTTTAGTTATTTAGTATTCCCCTTTTGCTACTTTTCGTTTGCCTTAGTTTCTTCCATGTGCATGGCTAGTTATGGAGATATGCTGTGAGATTCCTCCCCACTTGTTGATGGTGCTCCAAGAAATCATGCACTCTACTAATATACATCTTAAGCAAATTATGAGTACACCTTAATGTCTGACTAATGGGTGAGTTTCTTTTTTCTTTTTTCTACATTTGAGACAATATAGAGTTTAAGTTTGGGAGTAGTACCAGGATAGGTGACCTCCTGGAAAGTCCCCATGTTAGCATGTGATGGTGCTTCTAAGACCTCGAGCCTTACAGTTAGGATAATTGATTTGCTTGTTTCTATGGTTGTAAGCCAAGCTTGAGGGAGTTTATATGTATGGTGTATTGATGTTGAAATTATTTTGGCTTTGAAAAGGGAAAGAAAAAAAAGAGTGAATTAAGGTGCTTAGTTGAAGAGAATGGTTTGAGAAATTCTCTAGGTTTGGTGTTGTCTCTATTAGTTTCTCTTTCTCGGATTTAGCACCACATGAAAAAATTGTTCCCTACCTTTCTTTTTACCATGGCCCCATTACAACCTAATAGAAGTCCTTTGATTTATCTCATTCACATGGTCCCTATTGGTGGAGATTTAGGATGCTAATGTAAGTGTATGGTAGATGAGTTTTCAAAGTTGAGACTTGAGTGAAATACATATATCCTAAAATATGTAATATTCCAATTAAGATAGAAGTGTAATATGATAACTTTATTTTGATAAATAATAAAAGATATGAAATTTATTTTATTCTTTATAGAAGAGTAATTGAAATGTTCATAAATTAGTGTAATACCCGTGCCTTGCACGGGATTTTTTTATTTTATTTTACAGTTGTAAAAGTTATATATTTTTATTATCAAATAATGATTGTTTTAATATATACTTGATTAGTTATTTAAATTAAAAATGATAAATTGACTAAACAAATTAAAGATATAAAAAATTACATTATATAAAGAGAGACGGTACTCTCCATAACTTTATTAATCGTACAAATTGGTTAAGTAGTCTTACAAACAGGAATAGCTACAGTATTTTACATCAATAATTCTAAAATGATAAAACATAATAAAAAAGTCATTTAACTCTAATACATGAAAATGACATGCTAAACATAATAAATGGCACGATGTTCAAAATTGCTACAAATTATCAAAAACTTCCTTGTATACTACATTAGTTGTAGTATTATATCTCTTATTGTCTTTGTCACAAATCAAGATCTTCAAACCTTTCTTGTTAGTCACCCTTGAAGAAGCAATATAAAACTGACCATGACTGAAAACAGGGCATGGAAGATACAAACCAACATTGGCAAGAGATTGGCCTTGGCTCTTGTTTATGGTCATAGCAAAACACACACTCAAGGGAAATTGTCTTTGTTGAAACTTAAAAGGAAATGAAGTGTCTGACGGTGACATTATCATGCGAGGAATCAAAACCGTATGTCCAATATTGTTGCGTGATATAATTCTACCTTGTATGACATGACTGTCAAGCTGCGTGGTTATCAATCTCGTCCCGTTGCATAAACCCGAAGTCTGATCAATATTGCGAAGCAACATAATAGGGACCCCAACCTTAAGTTTCAGTACATGATTCGGCAGACCAGAACATCTAATACTATTCAAGAAGTCAGACGAATAAATATCAGCATGACTATCTTTAACAGAACCTGTCTTGCACAAACTATCGGAACTGAGATAGACCTTTTCATCACCAGGCAACGAAGACAATATATACTCATTAACTTTATCTACCTCTTCGTGTGTTGGAGCAAGAATTGCTCGTTCTTCAAAGTATGCCGGAGTCAACTGATCTTCCATAAGAGAGGGATAAACAGATTTGACAACTGCTGGAATTGGATCTAAATCAAAATCCTTCACCAATAGTTCATCGGGAATTTCAATTTGCACTTCCCCATCATTGTCAACACCTACAGTCCCATCTCCGATGCTTAATACCCAAGCAGAAAATTTATTTGCCTCTTGGATCTCAGATTCAGATGTACCTTGTTGAATCCTCATGTTTCTTGTTAGAGTAAGAACTTTGCAATGATCCAACAAATAAGAGGAATTAATTGTAGCAAAAACAACATCTTGCCTGCTACCTTTTGAGATAACAGGTAGGATTTGCCTAAAGTCTCCACCAAATACTATGACTTTCCCTCCAAAAGGTTGTTCTAAACTAAGAGGATTTGTAGCCCGTAAAATATCTCGTAATGTCCTATCTAAAGCTTCAAAACATAACTTATTCGTCATGACAGCTTCATCCCAGATAATAAGTTTGGCAGCACATATCAACTCAGAAAGTTCTGTACCTGAACATATATGACACGTTGAATCCTCATTAACTTGCAAAGGTATTTTAAACCTCGAATGAGCAGTTCTGCCACCGGGTATTAGGAGAGCCGCATTTCCACTTGAAGCAACAGTAAGGACTATTTCACCTTTTGACCTTATAGCCGACGAAAGTGCCCTCTATATATAAGTTTTGCTTGTTCCACCATAACCATATAAGAAAAAGACACCCCCATTATTTGATATAACAACATTCATGATCTCATCATAAACCCCTTTCTGTTCCATTGTAAATATAGAAAGTAATTGAGCATGCTCCTCAACTAGAACTGTCGTGTCATATCGAAGTTCATCTTGTATAAGTTTGTTGACACCTTCACTAATAAGACTTGAATCTACAGGAGGCATGGTTTTGTAGTGACTCAAACTACTATCATTCCGTTGTAATAACTTGTCAATTTCAGCAAGTGCATAGTTTTGTAGTTGCTCATATGTTAGATGAAAATCTGCATATATATAGCATGCACGTGTCACAACAAAATGATGTTAGGAAAACGTTTCCAGAAATTCCGCTTTACGCATCTAAAATCCCTATAGTGGTATCAGTTGCCTCTTGTATAAATTGATTAGATCAAGTTCAAAGTTTTAAATTTTGATGCATGTTCATGATTGTCTTAATTCAAATTAAATGGAAAGTTGATATATAGGTTAATTTGCATGATTAAAATTATGATTTTAATTGATTGGATTAGTAAAGTTGGAGAATTTTATGAACAAATATGCATGTAAAATTATTCTACACATACTTGATTCATGTAATTTAATTATGCAAGAGATATGATTTTTTGGCATGTTTAAATCATTAGATGAAGATTTGATTTTCACAAGATGAATCAACTACCCAAAATCTACTTTAAATTGTTAACGAATTGATTCTGCTGCATGTTCGGCTTTGAATTGTTCAAAGAATTGTTAACGAATTGATTATGCCGCATGTTCGGCTTTGAACTGTTCAAGAATTGTTAACGAATTAATTTATTTGCATGTTCGAATTGTTAAAAAAGTGTGGACCTGTTTTAATTCCACTTTGCAGAATTAATTGTTAACATAGTGGCTTTTGAACTTGCTTGTTAACGTAGTGGCTTTGAACCGTGAGCCGAACAATTTTGGACCTGTTCAATTCCGAACCATCATTAATTGTTAACGTAGTGGCTTTTGGACCTGCTTTAATTCCACTTTTCAGAATTGTTCGGCTCACGGTCCTGCGGTGGCTGGTTCGGGCCGGACCCGGGTCGGCCCGCAAGGGCTGCGTGGTTCGGTGGGCATAGGTCGATCCGGGTTTGACTCGGACGCGACTCAGTCTGGTTGGGTAGATTTGGCGTTTTAGGATAATTTCCTAAACTATAAGATAAGATCTTATTTACCTAATTGAATAATATTTGATATCATCTAAATTATATAATTT
This sequence comes from Rheum nobile, assembly GCA_027886185.1. Taxonomy (NCBI): domain Eukaryota; kingdom Viridiplantae; phylum Streptophyta; class Magnoliopsida; order Caryophyllales; family Polygonaceae; genus Rheum; species Rheum nobile. Next base: position 170,826 of record WOAB01000585.1, on the reverse strand, counting down.
TTTAAAAGTTGTTAGGATAGATTCCCACTTGATTTAGATAAGGATATTTGATATCTTATCTTGTTTATGCATATCTTATCCAATAATGCATTTTTAATGATTAATTATGATTAATTCTATATATATATTTTTTAATTTGAATTAAGAATTTGATATTAAATTATTTATGTCATGAGATGATTTATGTAATTTAATATGGTTTTGTTTAAATTAGTTAAATTGGTTATTACTATTAATTAGATTAATATTATTGATAATATTTGATATTATTATTGCGTGCATGTGTTATAATATTATGATATTATTGCTTGCATGAGGTGACTAGTATGGCCCACATTAGGATAGATAAATACGGTTTGCATACCGTTATGTTTTTCTTATACACGATCTGCGTATCGTTATGTATTTTTGTAATTTAAATTTCTACAAGAGAGTTTATTTCAATTATATGTAAGACAAGAAGAAGAAGATTCTAAGAAGACCAAAGGATGGAGATCCAAGAGTAACAACAGAAATGAAGATTAGATCTTTAATTTTGGTTTTTAGGGGCCATACTAGGATCACATTTAATTACTGCATTACTTGAATGCTTTATTATTTCCCACTTTGCATGCTTGCTTGTTTGTTTATGCTATTTTGTTCACTAGTAAATAAACAACCATTGCATGCTTAAGTCCCTTAACAGAATATTGAGATCATGCCTTTCCATATCATAACCATGAGGCCCTTGGGATTCGTTGGATAGTTTTCGCCCTAGCGAGGTGTCCTTCCTTGACCTTGGGATAGTGCGGATATGTCTAATAGGGGCATGCTGTCTTGGTATGGTTACACTCAACAAGAGACCAAAAGGCTCAGTTTTGGATCTTGAGGCATAAGGATGAGTCTTACATAAGATGTGGCCATCAACCAAGAATTATAAGGTGTTATAATTAGTAACGGGCTTACTTACCTTGATTACATGAGACTTGGGGAAGTGCCTTAGTACGCTCGAGTTTCATCTAAGATAGGATCTTGGAATCATTTTACTCACAAGGGACAATATAATTGAGTAGAATGTGCAATAACTTACTGTTTATAGCTGATCTAAATTTTAAGTTCTTGCATGTCAAGCATAATTTATCTGCATGTTTTATTCCGTTTTGTAGTTACTATGTCTTCTGAACACCTCAAATTCACTCTCCGCTCAATTGTTGAGAAAAACCGATTGAACGACAAGAATTTCCTTGATTGGGAAAGGAATCTGAGAATCATTCTCAGGTCTGAGGGCCAAGAGGATGTCCTTGAAACCCCCATCCCAGAGCTGACTGCCACCTCATCTGATGAGGACAAGGCACGTCACAAGAAAATATGCGAATGGGCAATGCCAGTCACTTGCCTGATGCTGGTTGCTATGGAACCTGCTCTTCAACAGAGGTTTGAAGAACAGGATGCCCATACCATTATGAAGAATCTTAGAGATCTCTTCAAGGAACAAGCCAGAATTGAGCGGTACTTGACCCTCGAGTCCATATTACAATGCAAGCTCGAGAAAGGGAAACCAGTTGGGCCATATGTTTACAACATGATAGGCTTGTTTGACAAGATGGCTCGACTGGGTAACCCTTACAATGTTGAGACAGCTACAGATATGATCTTATACTCCCTACATGATGGATTTGCCCACTTTAGGCAGATGTATCACATGGGAGCCATGAGCAAGACTCTCAACGAGCTACGCGTGATGCTCAAAACAGCTGAGCAAAACGTCATGGTTGACCCTTTGAAGGAAGTTCTAATGGTTAAGGGAAAAGGGTTTAAGAAAGGGCTCCAAAAGAAGCAACATCACCAAGGGAAGGGCAAGCAAGTTGCCCAACCCCAAGGGAACACCCCTAAGGTGAAAGTGGCTGATGAGCATGACTGTTTCTACTGCAAAGCCAAGGGGCACTGGAAGAGAAACTGCCCCAAGTACTTGGAAGACAAGAAGAGGGGAACAGTCTCCACTTCAGGTATTCATGTTACTGAAATCTTATCAACCAAGTCTCATTATTGGGTATTAGATACCGGATGTGGTTCTCACATTATTTTGAATGTGCAGGGACCAACAAATAAGAGACGGTTGCAGAAGGATGAGATAGATCTGCGTGTTGGAAATGGAGCAAGGGTTGCTGCACTTGCCATTGAAGATTATAGTCTACCTCCACCTTCTGGCTTAGTTTTAGAACTTTATAATTGTTATTTTGTTCCTTCTATTACTAAGTATTTGATTTCAATTTCAGTTTTGAACCTTCAGGGTTATGATTTTGTCATTAAGAATTGATTTTCATTTATAAGAATGACATTTTCCATGCTAGAGCCCATATGGATAGTAATGAACTATACATACTGGATATCAAATCTGAAAACTATAACGTTGATCTTCCTACATCCTTTTGGGGATATGTCCTCACCACTAATGCATTCACACTAAATAGGACTCTGTCACGATCAGTTGACAAGACACCATATGAGATATGGTATGGAAAAGTTCCTAGCTTGTCACTTCTAAAGGTCTGGGGATGCGAGGCTTATGTAAAGCATTTACTATCTGATAAGCTAGCATCCAAATCAGACAAATACTTCTTTATAGGTTATCCCAAGGAAACAAGGGGATATTAATTCGACAATTCTGCTGAGAACAAAATGTTTGTTGCTCGGGATAGTGTCTTTTTGGAAAAGGATTTATTTTCCAAGAAGCCAAGTGGGAGAAATGTTCAGCTTGATGAGATTCAAGCTGAGCAACAAACCCAACAACACAAGGACATATATGATGTCACTAAGGAACTTGACTATGGAGGCGTACCTTCTCAAAGGGAAACCGTCTAGATTCAAGATGCAATTCCTTAAGTTGATGAAGCACCTGAGGTCCCGCATACAGATGTGGTCAACCCAGCAGCTGAAGTCTCTCATATTGTTGGACCACTTTAGAGATCAGACAGGCTAAGGCAGCAACCTAGACTTATGAGGATTACGTCTTGACTGCTAGCATTGACGTTCTACTTTTAGAGAACGGCGAGCCTGTGACCTATAAGCAAGTGATGGCGGACCCCGACTCTGAGAAATGGCTGGTTGCCATGAAATCCGAAATGGAATCCATGTCTGAGAATGAAGTATGGGACTTGATAGATTTGCCTGATGGGGTAAAACCTATTGGATGCAAATGAGTCTTTGAGATCAGACAAGGATGGAAACGTTTCTGTCTATAAGACAAGACTAGTTGCCAAAGGATTTAGACAGGGATGGTACTGACTATGATGAAATGTTTGCACGGTCATTATGATCAGGTCCATTAGGATACTCCTAGCGATTGCCGCTTATTATGATTATGAGACTTGGCAAATCCTAGGAGAATATGCAAGCTCAAGAGTCCATCTATGGACTTAAGCAAGCATCTAGGAGTTGGAATCTTCGTTTTGATAGAATGGTCAAAAAGTTTGATTTTTGTCAGATGCGAAGAAGAGCCCTGTGTCTACAAGAAGTTTAGTGGGAGCAAAGTGGCCTTCCTAGTTCTATATATGGATGACATATTACTCATTGGGAATGACATTCCTATGCTGGAGACAGTTAAGGAGTGACTTAAGAAGTATTTCTCAATAAAGGACTTGGGAGAGGCTGAGTACATACTAGGCATTAAGATCTATAGAGATAGATCTAAGAAACTTATCGGTCTAAGTCAGGAAACTTATGTAGATAAGGTCCTTGATAGATTCAATATGATGAACTCTAAGAAAGGGTTCTTGCCTATGCAGCATGACTTATATCTCAGCAAGAGCCAATGTTCTAAGACACCTGGTGAGGCTGAAAGGATGAGCAAGATTCCCTATGCCTCAGCCATAGGATCCATCATGTATGCAATGACTTGTACTTGCCCAGATATTGCATATGCTTTGAGTATGTGTAGCAGGTACCAATCAAACCAGGGTGATGCACATTGGTGTGCAGCCAAGAACATCTTGAAGTACTTACGAAGGACTAGGGATGATCTCTTGATATTTGGAGGTGATGATGAGTTGGTCGTCAAGGGCTATAATGATACAAATTTTTCAGACAGACATAGATGATTTTTGAATCTCAGTCTGGATATGTCTTCATTCTGAATGGAGGAGCCGTCAGCTGGAAGAGTTCCAAATCCAGACATGTTCTACGGAATTACCACATGATCATACACTATGTTGATAGTGGAGATGTGAGGATGTGCAAGGTGCACACAGATGACAACACTGCAGATCATTTGACCAAGACTATGTCTAGGCCCAAGTATGACAGTCACACTAGGGCCAAGGGACTCACGCACACTAGAGAGTTCTTTTGAGACATTGTTTGTTTTATGATAAACATTTTTTATTGTTATTACAAACATTTATGCTTGACTTATATATATGAATTTCATATTATTATTTAATCATTGCTTGAGATTAGATAAAGTATCCAAACAATTTAATAGTTATCAAATGGGCTCATCAAAACTGTTTTGGTGAATGAAACCCCATTAAGTGAACTGAAATTATAAAATTGTTAGAAGTCCATGGTCTAAGTTGTTAACTTGGATACAAATGACTTAATCAAAAGACCATATGTGAGATTGATTGATAACACCGGGTTTCATGTGTTATAGGGACATGGAGATGTCTAATCGATTACATAGATGTGTATACCGATACACACCGGACAGTCCTACCTTAGAGCCTCACAACGCAGACGAACTGGTAGGACCTAAAAATTACGTACACATAAAATGACATATTATAAACAACATCGAAATTAATATATGTATGTATATCGATATATGCCCGCGGAAAACTTCCTAAGGAATTACCATTAACCGTAATAGATAAGGGTGTAGCTTCGTTACGTACAGAGTTCGCAATATTTCCAAGTATAACTCCTGCACAAATGTCGATACTTGTATGTTATATAATATTTTGTAATGTTCATTTACTAAGAATATTTTATGTTTACCTGATTCAATTAGTGGTGTTCCATGCCTCTTATGCCTAATCGTATTCATTCTCAACATTCTCTTGCATCGAGCTAATTTGTAAAAGGAAAATAATTACAAATATTGTACGACAATAATTGACTTTATTTATTGAACAACATCATACCTTGTTCAGCTTTTGTTACATCAATTTGATTGGTAAGACTCGCGTTTTGTAACGGATCTGTAAATGATAAATAAATATATCATAGTATAAATATTGATGTAAGATAAAATATAGTATAATCCTTAATATACATGACTTTATAAAACATAAATTTGTTACCCTCGTTTTCCTTGTCATTGAGGCTTATAGGTGGAACCAAGTTTGTATGAGTTTGATCCACTAATGGTAAATGTAAATCTGTCGGCGTAACGTTGACGCACACTGCATAAATACATGGTTATTAAAATTTATATTTATAAATTAAACCTAATCGACGATTATAACATAACTACTATATTTAGTATACTTATAACCATAATTGAATACTACCATCACTTATTTGTGGTACATTAGATGAACATCATGTCAATGTAGATGAATTTCTTGTACCCATTAAAAACTTATAAAAACAATGTAGGTTAATGACTAACCATTAAATAAAATAGACAATGGTCTAGATTGGATAAGTACGGAGTCGCTCATATTTCCAAGTGTATTTGCTGCATAAATTTATGGTTACGCATGCTACCCTAGAGTGTTTTACATTATAATTAAATATAATATATGTTTTCTAACCTGATTCGATTAGCGGTGTTCCATGCCGCTTATGCCTTATCACATTCATTCGCAATTTCCTCCTCAATCGAGATGATTTGAGCATGAAAATAAATATTAAATATTATAAATTAATAAATCACTCATTCATACCACTTTAAAAAATATCATACCTTGTTCGACGTTTTGCAGAAGATTTTGTTCTGTAAGCATGACATTTTGCAATTGAGCTGCAACATAGTTTTCTTTTTCTCGAACACTAATAGGTAAATGTGAATTATGAACGTTTTCATAAGTTCGGTATTGCAGAGTCGTCGGAGTAGATGAATTTCTTCTACCTGAACATTAAAGAATTAAATAACTATATATAGTTTTTGTTTATAAATAATCAAACAATCTAATTTACATAATTTTTGTTCTCATTAACAAAACGAAATTAAATTTATTTTAAACATTAATTATTTTCCGAAACAATGATATTATGTCTTCGAGGAGTATCAAACAATAACTACCATATAAATGAAAAATTGAAGTAAATAGATAATATACTGTAACAAACATTACTAACCATTTGAAATATCGGACGTTGGGATACGATCATTAACGGAATAATTGGAAGTACCTAAACATTAAAGTATCAAAATAAGGATAGATTAGTAATAATCTCAAACTTCAAGATTATGCATGTATACCCATTAAAAAATAAGAAAACAAAATTCATTCATGACTAACCATTAAATGAAATAGATAATGGTCTAGCTTGGATAAGTACGGAGTCGCTCATATTTCCAAGTATATTTGCTGCATAAAATTATGGTTACGCATGATACCCTTTAGTGATTTACATTGTAATTAAATATAATATATTTTTTCTAACCTGATTCGATTAGCGGTGTTCCATGTCGCTTATTCCTTATCACATTCATTCGCAATTTCCTCCTCAATCGAGCTAATTGTAACATGAGAATTAAATAAGGAATAATATAAATTAATAAATCACTAATTTTATACCACTTTTAAAAATACCATACCTTGTTCGACATTTTGCATATGATTTTGTTCTGTAAGCATGACATTTTGCAATTGAGCTGCACCATAGTTTTCTTTGTCTCGAACACTAATAGGTAAATGTGAATTATGAACGTTTTGATCAGTTCTGTAGTGCAGAGTCGTCGGAGTAGATGAATTTCTTCTACTTGAACATTAAAGAATTAAATAATGATATATAGTTTTTGTTTATAAATAAGCAAACAATCTAAATAATTTTTGTTCTAATTAAAAAAATAAAATAAAATATATTTTAAACTTTAATTTTGTTCCGACACAATGCTATTATGTCTTAGAGAAATATTTGACACTAACTACCATATAGACGAAAAAATTGAAGTAAATAGATAATCTACTGTAACAAACATTACTAACCATTTGAAATATCGGACATTGGGATACGATCATTAACATAATAATTGCCAGTACCTCCAAGTGTAGATCCTGCATAATTAGTATTTATATTAAAGTTCATATTACTATTTAGAAAACAAAATTTCAACAAAAAATGCAAAATATTAACCTGATCCATTAGAAACTGTCCGTTGTCGTTTCTCTCTAACAACAGGCAATCTCAACGTTCTATTATGTCGGGTTAATTCGTCCATAACAAAATCACCCTGATAAACTAAGATATAAATATTTAAATAAATATATCTACATAAGAATCATCTTATTCAAATACATTAACATGTTTACCTACATAATTTATAATATTAATTAAATAAGACATATTATTTTACAAATCTAATATTGGATATGAAAAATAACAAATTAATACATGAAAGTACTTTAAAAAAATCATTCAACATTGCATTAATAAATGTCAATATTTATTTATTATTTAATTACTATATAATTGCAAAAAAAATTGATAAAAAAATTATTGACATTTTTTACCGAATTTACTTATGGATAAATGAGTTATTAATACATCATTTTGCCATTCAATAAGAAGTTTGCCATTAAATCAGAAGCCCACAAAATTAAATAGTGGCCCGGCCCAAAACTCACTCCCTCACTCTGGGCCACATGAAAAAACCAAGCCAATTTGCCCAAAACCCTAACCAATGTAACCCGATCCCTATCACCAAACGTTTGCCTCATTTGTCTCGGTCAAACCCTAGCTTTCCTTTCCAGAATTCTCTTTCCTTTTTCCAGATCTCCTCACCTTTCTCTCGTTCCATTTCCAGATCTCGACCTCCATGGCGATTTCGATCCGAGCTGTCGCCATGGCCAGACCTGATGTGACTATGGACATCGTCATTTTTGAAGAAGGTCAAAAGCTTGTCCCAAGAAAATGGTTCGAAACTTGGAAGGTGTCAAAATCAAAGAATCTGTCGTGTCGACAACTACTCAGTATTCTGGCCATATCCGGAGCTACGAACGTCCAATGGATGCCCATGAGTAGTCATTGGAAATCTAAGGAAAATATCTACAACTATCATGTTAAGGTCTTCCTCAAATTCCCGGCAAAGAAACCCAGAAACTATTGTCTTTACGACAGTTCAGCAGAAGGCTGGCCATTTTAGGGCCATTTATTTTAATCCTATTATTAATGAATTTAAGACATTTTAGTGATTAATTTTAATTTCCGAAAATGCTCACTAGTGCCTTGTGTTAGTGGGTGAGTGTTTAGAGTTAGTGGTTAGTTTTAATTCCCTAAAATGCTCACTAGTGCTTTGTATTAGTGGGTAAGTGTTAGTGGTTTATTTTTAAGCTTTTCTTTATTTTCCTTTGCAGCCTATTTAAAGGCTAGGTTGTTTCATTGTAAGGCACGCCCAAGACTAAATGAAAATGCAGAATTAGTTTGCACCATTGTGCTCTCTTCCTTCTTCAATTGTGAGTTATATCAATTGATTGCGATTGTGTGTTACATCAATTGTTCGGTAATTGTGTTTGAGTGAGTCAAATCTCAAATTCATTGCCTTGTCTTCCTTGGTCCAGTGTGTCATATCTTGGCTTAGGAAGATACCTATCCATCACCAACAACGTCCATCTTCATTCACCATTCGGTCACCCACATCCACAACAACCATTTCGTTGAATTCCTTCCCGGAACTTTCAGCGACCCCTCAGTAAAAATACCATATCTTTTGCTTCACCACTCAGAAAATTCTAAAATTTGGAGGACAGAAACTAGACTTCACCATCTAACTACTGTCGCCGGAATCATCCAATTCCGAGTTCAGGTGAAGGATAACGAGCCGGTTGAAATCAGGCCTATTTTTTGGCCTTGGGTTGACGCTTCCACGGAGACCTTTTGAGCCTTTCATTGCACCGCGTCATTCTCGATCCTTGATCTTCATCATTTGGTATCAGAGCCACGCAAGGAGGTTTCGAAAGGAGTCATGTATCACCCCGACCCTTGGAAGAAGGTTGAGGAGATGATCCGTCAATATTTTTCACAACAGAAAATACAACTCAAAGGGGATGAATCGTCTAAGGAAGAAGTGTGTGAATCTTCCGTTGGCATTGTTGTTGAAAAACAAGTGCTTGATGATGAGCCAACCCTGAGAGTTGTGGAGGAGAAGCCACAACCGAAAGAAGAGGAGGTCGAGTCCACTAACCCAGGATCACTTGCCAAGACTACTCGTGCCATGCAAGAAAGGGAAGACAAGTCATCTCTCGTACCTCTTCATAAGAAATTTTTTCTTTATCATTTGGATTCGAGGACGAATCCTCTTAAAGGAGGAGAGGATGATGTGACTATGGACATCGTCATTTTTAAAGAAGGTCAAAAGCTTGTCCCAAGAAAATGGTTCGAAACTTGGAAGGTGTCAAAATCAAAGAATCTGTCGCGTCGACACCTACTCAGTATTCTGGCCATATCCGGAGCTACGAACGTCCAATGGAGGCCCATGAGTAGTCATTGGAAAGCTAAGGAAAATATATACAACTATCATGTTAAGGTCTTCCTCAAATTCCCGGCAAAGCAACCCAGAAACTATTGTCTTTACGACAGTTCAGCAGAAGGCTGGCCATTTTAGGGCCATTTATTTTAATCTTATTATTAATGAATTTAAGACAGTTTAGTGGTTAATTTTAATTTCCGAAAATTCTCACTAGTGCCTTGTGTTAGTGGGTGAGTGTTTAGAGTTAGTGGTTAGTTTTAATTCCCTAAAATGCTCACTAGTGCGTTGTATTAGTGGGTAAGTGTTAGTGGTTTATTTTTAAGCTTTTCTTTATTTTCCTTTGCAGCTTATTTAAAGGCTAGGTTGTTTCATTGTAAGGCACGCCCAAGACTAAATGAAAATGCAGAATTAGTTTGCACCATTGTGCTCTCTTCCTTCTTCAATTGTGAGTTATATCAATTGATTGCGATTGTGTGTTACATCAATTGTTCGGTAATTGTGTTTGAGTGAGTCAAATATCAAATTCATTGCCTTGTCTTCCTTGGCCCAGTGTGTCATATCTTGGCTTAGGAAGATACCTATCCATCACCAACAACGTCCATCTTCATTCACCATTCGGTCACCCACATCCACAACAACCATTTCGTTGAATTCCTTCCCGGAACTTTCAGCGACCCCTTAGTAAAAATACCATATCTTTTGCTTCACCACTCAAAAAATTCTAAAATTTGGAGGACAGAAACTAGACTTCACCATGTAACTACTGTCGCCAGAATCATCCAATTCCGAGTTCAGGTGAAGGATAACGAGCCGGTTGAAGTCAGGCCTATTTTTTGGCCTTGGGTTGACGCTTCCACGGAGACCTTTTGAGCCTTTCCTTGCACCGCGTCATTCTCGATCCTTGATCTTCATCATCTCTCGTCATCCTCTCTTTCGCTCCATTTCCAGCCTCAAACCCTAGCTTTCCAGAAATCTCGACCTCCATGGCAATTTCGATCCGAGCTGTCACCATGGCCATACCTCTCGTCATCCTCGCTTTCGCTCCATTTCCAGCCTCAAACCCTAGCTTTCCAGAAATGATGCGGGGATTAGCCGCGAGTGGCCCGATCTAGACGCCAAGAGACTCGAATGGAAGATGGAGGTGGAAACAAGAGAAAACACAAGAGAACAAGTTAGCAAATGATAGGAAACAAAGAAATAAACAAGGATATAGGAACAACCGAAAGATGCAATGGAGAGACCCTTGGCAAACAATGTCGCCAATAACCAAACCAATGTGCACAAATGACATTTCCTTCTACAATCTCCCACAACGATGGACGTGTTCAAAGAGCAAGAGAAGGAGGCGAGTGAAGCCTTGGAGCACCAAGATCATAGACGAAATTGACACAACGCAAGAGCAACCTAGCAAGTTTGAATCAACTTTGAGAAACACTCCCATGGAGCTCTCAATCTTCATAATGCATAAAGTAAATGTTCATAACTGGGAAAAAGTGAGTTACAAAGAAAGCTAAAGGTCCTAAATAGCCAAAGGGGTCGGCCCATAAAAGCCCAACAAGAAACGAGACAAAAGGAGCTAAACTGGGAGAAACTCGGTCCAAGACCCGACCGAGTTGTGGGCCGAGTTTGGCTCGACGTGATTCACTGAGAACAACTCGGCCTGGACCCGGCCGAGTTGTGGGTCGAGTCAGGAGGCTCAACTTCTGGCCTAACTTCAGAAGGTCCGTTCTCTCTCGTCCTTGATCGGAATGGAGTGATTCCAACTCCCAGAGATAGATCTTGAAGTCTAGTTTCACTCCTCAAAATTTGAGCGTGATCGGAGTTGGGAATCAGAAGATATGACAGTTTTGCTGAGAGGTCGCCATCACTAAGCACAACTCGGCCGAGTTTGGTGGGCCGAGTCAGGACCTTGGGCTTCAACTCTTGTGGTTGCCATTCTCCCGCGCTTGGCTCGGCTCGGAATGTCACCAAGGTCCTTGGTATTGGTTCCGTGAAGTACTCGGCGAGGGTGGGCTCCCTTGAGACGCGAAGGTTTGCCAAGTCCTCGAGTTCCTCGTGCATACGCTTGGCTCGAGCCCTTTGTGAGTGGACCATCTCCTTCCTCAATGGCTTGGCTCGAACCCTTGTGAGTGAACCATATTTCTTTGTGTGCCACTTGGGTGAAGCCTCGGATGCTCCCGCATCAAGAAACCTCTTTTTCCTTTTCCAGATCTCGTCACCATGTCTCTCGTTCCATTTCCAGATCTCGCGATCCATGGCGATTTCAAACCGAGTTGTCGCCATCCATGGCACAGATCTGTTAGTCGGAAGTTGTGCAGAGATAAATAACCCCCAAAAAGCGTAAGATCTCTCTCTCTCTCTCTATCTCTCTCTATCTCTCTCTCTCTCTCTCTCTCTCTCTCTCTCTCTCTCTCTCTCTCTCTCTCTCTCTCTCTTTTTGATTCTCTGGATTTTCTTTTCGATTTTGCAGATCATCTGGAAGTCGGAGGTTGTGCTCAATATTACAGAAAAAGCAAGATTACACAAGTAAGATTTCCTTCTCTATCGATAAATCTGTATTTTTCTATTTCTCTGGATATAATTTGTTGCTTGATATCATAAACTTCCTTCTTTTAAAAATTTGTATATATTTTGGCAAATTTCAGTGATTTCGACTGCTTCTTTGATTTCATTTTTCTCAAATTTTACAAACTTCGGATTGAGATATCGTATAATATGAGGCTCGCATTTCTTTTCTTTTTTAAGTTCGAAATGTTTGCTTCATCTAGATTGTTCTTCATGAAGTTCATGTTCATGTATATTTTTCTTCCATTATTATTACAACCGAGTTAGTACAATATAATAAAACCGGGTTCAATTATTTCATATAATTGGTTTAGTTATTCATATAATCGGGTTGAATAAAATCTACTATATCTATTAATGGGTCTGAATATAGTAGATTCTTACCGGCCTATGTATTTTAATTAAAGAAAATTGGCTTATTTGCCCAATACTGCTACTTCAATATGTAATTAATGGGCCTAATGGGCCTGGTGATATACTGCTTACACAGATTTGTTTATAATATCGGCCTTTATATAATGGGCTTACACAGATTTGGTTCTAATGGGCTAAAAATGGCCTTTATATATTGGGCTATTGGTTATTATATCGGTCCATGACCGTTGGTAAATACAGACCATTCACTTTATAAAAATAAAACAGAAGCAACAAAAACCCTAAATCATTTCTAACTTTCCTTCTTCCGCAGTTTCCATTTTTATACTTGCCACCTTTACTCTTTCATCTTTCAATTTAGAAATCACACTGATAGAAACTAACTATTTGTTTTTCCACCGCCACAACTGAGATCTGTATAACACAAAGCAAAACGAAAAGGAGATCGATAGGAAAAATATTGATGAGAGAGTCTCAATGTTCAAGAGAAGACATGGAAAAACATTGTTCTTCTGAGATCCACAGTCCATAAAGGTAAAATCTCTCTCTCTCTCTCTCTCTCTCTCTCTCTCTCTCTCTCTCTCTCTCTCTCTCTCTCTCTCTCTCTCTCTCTCTCTTGTTGTGTTAATCACTCTCTCTTTCATTTAACTATATAACGTTTAACACTTTCGATTCAATTAATGGGTTGTATTAACATTTTTTACAATGGTTTTATGATTGTTCATTGATTTCATACTCTGAAAAATAATCTAATTTCATCTAGATTAAACTGTAAGTTAATTTTTTAATAAACTATTATACATTTTGCGTTTAAGTATTATACTTATTATTCATAAAATGTTATTGATGACGATTGTTCTTCATGTTCTTCGTTGTCAGTTTAACAGTATATGTGTTTATTATAATGTCTTAAAACTATATAATAATTTCTTTGTAGTATTGAATATGCTATTTTTGGTATTAAGTAATTTTTTTATATTTAATGTTATAACTTTGAATAATGTTATGATCTTAATACGGTCTAGTTAGTCTGGACAAATTTAATGGGCTAGGCCCAACGACACAAAACAAATCATAACTTCAGCCCAATATATTTGTACAATAGAATATTGTACCGGAAGCATTAATTTCATATATGTTTATTTATAAGAAATTTACAATTTATATTGGGCTTTAAAATGCAAAGAGGCCCAATCAGTTATTGGCCTTATAAAATTTACAACTTTTTGGGCCCAAACACTACGGTTTTAGTAAATCTGCAATGTAAAAGACAAATACTAAATCACTAAGGTAAAAGACAAATACTAAATCACCTATAAGCCCACGTTTAAATAAAAAAATGGTTTAAAATTTGCCCCATATAAACGACCTTATTAAATCTCTCTCTCTCTCTCTCTCTCTCTCTCTCTCTCTCTCTCTCTCTCTCTCTCTCTTTCTCTCTCTGACTCTGACTCTAACTCTGACTCTCTGAATCTGACTCTCTGAATCTCTCTCTCTCTCTCTCTCTCTCTCTCTCTCTCTCTCTCTCTCTCTCTCTCTCTCTCTCTCTCTCTCTCTCTCTCTCTCTCTCTCTCTCTCTCTCTCTCAAGATAAACAAAACAAAATAATACCATTAATGTAACATGTAGGTGCAACTTAAATGTATACTGAATCATTATTTCATCTAGTACACAACTAACCTTTGCAATTACTCTACTCTATCTGAATGCAGGTAATCACTCTATGTGGTTCTGATAACAGCAGTCAAAAATATTAATGACTTAATAAAGTTCACTGAAGCTTCAAATCTGCAAGGTAGAACATTCGAAATTGGGACCATTTAATTTGTTAATAATATGAAATGTATTATTACTATTCTAGCATATATAAATCATGTACATTTACTGTATTAACCTTATTATTTTCCTTTATAGGTTTGAAGGAATCAATATCCATGATATCTGCTTCTACAAATGTGGATCAATAATATATACACAGGTATTTTTCTTATACAACTTACAATATATACAATTTGTTTATTACTTTTAATTCATATACTAATTAATGATTGCATATTGTGCAAGTGCAAATACTAAAAACCATAATTTGAACTGCACTGGAAGTAAGATAGCTTTCTTGATGATATAATATTGCAAGGTATGATTATTTACATTGTAAGTTATATATTTCTTTCAGCTTTATTTTGATCATTACAATACAGAATATAATTCATATATTAATTAGTGGTTGTTCAACTTATTTCAGTTTAAACAACTTAAACCAGAAATTGTTTATCTTGAAGTGGAATGGCCTTCTTGTTGTTATAACATTGTAAGGTAATTGTAGTAATTTACATTGGAAGTTATACATTTCTTTCAGCTTTATATTGTTTATGTGCATACAAAATATTAACTGTATGATCCTATTCCTTGAAAATACAGGTTTTAGCATTTGTCTACAATCTACATATATTACTGGGTTCGAAGATAAACATTAAGGTCATGTCTTTATCTTTATACTTGTTCAAACTACTACAACTTTTCTAAATATTTGAAATAATAAAGATTATTTAATCTTAGTCTAGGTTAACACTAATATTAGTAGTGTTTATCAAATATAATAGATTAGAATCAATGCATGTTTCAGAAATCTTACAAAGTAGAAAGCAACCTAGATATTATACATGAACCGTAGACACCAAATACAATTTTGAAATAGAAATACTTAAAACACTAAAATACCTTCACAATCGAATCTCTGCTCAAAGTCTCTAGGTTTCAACCGTTTTCTTTGTTTTGTCTTTGTGTATTGGTCTACAATCAGCGAACCTTATATACAACTCCATCATAATTCAATCAATAAAGGAAATTATAGAAATTGACTTAATTATACTTATAATCAACTATATAATCTGATTTGGTAGTCGTATATGGACTTAAATAATATATAAACTGATTTGGTAATCATATATGGACTCTAAATTATACTACACTGGATAAAGATTTCTATAAGGCCCAAATATGTTAGATTTATTAATGCTTAAATTTATTCGATCAATGGGCTTTAAGGTACAGCTATGACATATTCTAAACATTTATTCATTGGGTTAATGGACAGATTAGATTACTGGGCTTGTAAACATTTGCTAAACATTTATTCATTGGGTTAATATATGTCTTTGTTTGTTTATATCTTTTTCTCTCCTGGATCATATAATTCAAAAAACTAATGAAATACTTCATTTCATTTGAGCAGATCTAGAGGTTGGTGAAGAAATATCAAACAGGACATGTTCTGCCAAGGTCAAAACATAAGCTATCTATGTCTATATATCTATTTGCTCATGGCTCCATGTCATATAGTAATGAAAATTATCAATATTTAAATGTGTTGCAATGTATATAGGAAATACATCTTTTTGAAAGTTGATAGAAATTTGTAAGTAGACAACAGAATTGAAGATAAATGACATTGTTGAAAATTGAGGGCGTATTATTAGTCAGTGTAGAATATGCTCCGAGAGAGTATTTGTTTCATTGGCAAAATGACTAATGTAATAGTCTCTCGGAGCAT
Organism: Rheum nobile; assembly: GCA_027886185.1. NCBI lineage: Eukaryota > Viridiplantae > Streptophyta > Magnoliopsida > Caryophyllales > Polygonaceae > Rheum > Rheum nobile. The sequence continues at coordinate 154,718 of WOAB01000585.1, read as the reverse complement.
ATTCTGCACCGATTTGGTATACATGCCTCCTCATTAAAGAACAAAAATAGTAATAAGGTTACAAAACTGTAAAAAACATATAAGCATTCTCATCTCAATTCATATCTCATTTTTTTCTACTCATAGCAATTTCTACACCGACTTAGGATGTATCTGTATTTGTCTTTATTTTTTCTACTTTGTTTCTCATTGTTACATCCTTTTTTTTCTTCCCTTGATGAGGATGTCTGGAGGCTGGGAACAGATCATTGACTGTCCTAGTTGATTGACTATAGAGTGGACTTTGAAGAAGAGGATGTGGTTGTCTGCATGCGGCCATGTATGTTCCACTCTCTCTCTCTCTCTCTCTCTCTCTCTCTCTCTCTCTCTCTCTCTCTCTCTCTCTCTCTCTCTCTCTCTCTCTCTCTCTCTCTCTCTCTCTCTCTCTCTCTCTCTCTCTCTCTCTCTCTCTCTCTCTCTCTCTCTCTCTCTCTCTTATCTTAGAACATTAGTCATATATCCACATACAATTTTTTTATTTAGGTTAAGTAACAAAATTTCATTAAGCAAAAACAAAATCATGCATGCAAAATTATATAAATTAAACAGAAATCTCCAATAGAATAAAAAAAATAGTCTAACTTGGAGGAATTAATAAACATGAAACTTATATGAAAACTGCCATTCTGAACTTTAAAAATAAATGGTCATACGAAATAATGCAATTAAATCCTAATATGAAATTATTTATTCATCTAGCTTCTCTCTCTCTCTCTCTCTCTCTCTCTCTCTCTCTCTCTCTCTCTGAATATCAGATATAAAGGTATATTAGAACTGTTGGATTACATCTCTATGAGGGTATTAGTTACTGTAGAGTAGGCTTGGAGAAGCTAATAGTTTCATCACCAAAATGAATAAACTATAACAGCTATAAGCATATTTTGCACTGACATTCAATTAATTATGCCTACTTGTAAAAGTCTGAAAACATCAAGTGAAAAGAACAAACAAATTAACAGATCAAACTTCAGTAAATAAAAAGTGAAAAAAACTTAAACACGCATACTCAGTATTAATAATAATGTAATAGCTAACGCAAACATAGCTAAGAGTTAAATGATTTTAAAACATGACATACTGGAAATTAAAAATAGCAAAGTTTAAAACAAATAACACTAATGCTACCCTAATCTTAATTGCCTTCTTCTTCCTCAAATGGTTCTTCATCTTCATCGTCTGCTTGTTCAATATCTTCTTCTTCCTCTAAGTTGACTTGTTCTTCTTCGTCTCCTTGTTGAATATCGTCTTCTTCCTCTTCGTTGACTTGTTCTTCTTCATCACTTAAATTAATCACTTCCTCTCTCCCGTTTAAGTATGGCCAAGGTAGAAATTAAGCCTTGCAAATTCATCCAAAGTACTCCATAGTAGAAGTCCGGATATTTCATTATCCACTTCATAAATACATGAAAGTTGCCACGCTTCAACAGACTTGCTATTGAATTTCAATATATAATCATTTCCTTCCCTGTCAATCCATATATTTACATCACGGCTGCGCCATGTGATGTAATTGTGTTCATTGTTGTATAATGAATCAATACGTATATAGCGGTCATGGCCATATGGTAAAAACATTTGTTCAAGAAGACTTTCTTCCAATTCAGCATGTGTAAGCACAATAATCATAGGATTATAGGATATAAATGTTGAATGAAATCCTGCCAGTTGAGTTGGACCAAAAAAACCTACCACATTTCTTATTGCAACATTCATATGAATGTTTGGGAATAGAATAGGATCCCTCTCATAAATAAATGGAGTATATGTCTTGTTCATTTCATCCAAAGCATCTTTCAACCTGCACATGCATAAAAAAAAATAGTTTTTTTACACTATTACATTAACACAAAATGACATATAATATTATTAAATTACAAAAAATAGTATAATAAAAATACCTTTGTGTTGCATTTGCTAGATCACTCGGCATAGTAACTGAACATTTTATGTAATGTTCATCGTCCGATAAATCAATTGGAAAGGAAAGTCCAATGTAAAAATTGTTTGCGATACTTGGAAACCTAAAAAAATGGCTTTCCGGTACAATATCTGTAAGGAAAAGCACCTCAGTGTCAATTGAGACATCATGCGGAATGGGATGCACCATGCTGAATACTATAAAATGAGAGCCTGGAGAAATTAGCAATGTTGAACGTGTGATATAAGACTTTAAGAATGTGGTACTTATAGTCATTATTTAATGATTTGTAATTTTGTCCATATTTTGAGATATTATAAAAATAAAAACAAGAAAGGAAATTTCTGCATAGTATGAAATCAGTAAATAAACTTTATGACCTAAATTTACTTAAACAAAATTCTGCATTCAACACTTAAGGAAATTTCTATTATAATGTTTCCATGTAATATAAATACTATAGTATGTAAGTATGATATATACATATAGGGAAATTTATATACCAACAGCGTAATATGAAAATTATAATGTTTCCATTTAATATAAAGAATATAATCTGTACGTATATCAATATACATATATGAACCCCAAAAAAAAGAATTTTCGTATGTTCTGGTTTATTAAATAAGGAAATTTCACAGTTCTATAACTCATATTCATTAATACACTTGTATAAAACCTAATTTGTTACTCCATAGATAACATACCTTACTCTAGACACTAAACCCTAAATCCTATCATATAACTACACTCCATTGGTTTAGTTTTAATTTTAATTATTAATCTCTAAAATAATCAGACTTTACAAAGCATACATTTTTTACCTTTGTATATGATTTCTGCATTTACTGGAAAATAATGAATTCCCTAAAAAAAATGGTGTGTTGCAAACTATTTTGTCATGGTGTAAATAGAGGGTGTTTTATTAGTCGGTGTAGAATATGCTCAGAGAGAGTATTTGTTTCATTGGAAAAAGGACTAATGAAATAGTCTCTCTAAGCATATTCTACACCGACTTAGGTAAACATGCCTCATTAAACCTAATTTATGTCTTTCTGTGTCTATCTCTTTCTATCTGTATCACTTTGTATGCAGATATGATTATTAATATCTAAAATAATCTGCTTTATTAAATAAGAAAATTTCTGATTTCACAATTCTATAACTCATATTCATTAATAAACTTGTATAAAACCTAATTTGTTTCTCCATAGATAATATACCTTACTCTAGACACTAAACCCTAAATCCTATAACCTACATCTTATAACTACACTATTGATTTAGTTTAGATTTTAATTATTAATATCTAAAATAATCAGACTTTACAAAGCAAACAGAACAAAAATAAAGAATACAGTTTTTACCATATATCCACCCTTGTTTTTTATTTAGGTTAAGTAAACAAACTTCATTATGGATGCAAAATTATATAAAGTAAACAGAATTCTGCAATAGAATCAAAACAAATAGTCTAACTTGGAGGAATTAATAAACATGAAACTTATATGAAAACTGCCATTCTGAACTTCAAAAATAAATGGTCATACGAAATAATGCAATTAAATCCTAATATGAAATTATTTATTCATCTAGCTTTTCCTCTTTCACTTTCTTGAATATAAGCTTCTTCCTGGTACTTGAGTGCTCCCCACGATTAACTAAAGGAAAATCTCCTCTTCATCCGATTCACCATTATCATCGCCTTCGTCGATATTAATATAACGACGCTTACGGGGTGAAACCATTTCATTTGAAGAAACTTTTGACATAACATCATTGTCTAGGGTGAATGATTCCAGACTTTCCTATCAATAAAAAAATTAAACATGTATTAAATTTGTGATTAGTAATAAAATAAATCATAAATATCATAATCTTAATTCAGCAAAAGATACCTCAGATTCTTTGGTAGTTTGCTCAAATTTCTCAATGAGAGTGGTATCGTCAGTCATATTCATCACGGTATATGCAGAAGGTGTAGGAAGTCTACTGATGTTGAATTGCGAAATAAGAACTCTAAATAACATCTTTTTGTTCAGCAAGACATTTAACTCTTTCGGGATATTATTTATGTCCTCATCCTGGAAAAATAATAAGTTCAATAAAAACAAAAATTAATAAGTAATGCATTAAAATTTATGTTTATATACCTTATCCGTTGATTCGAGAATGCTGGAAACACTTTTCTTCAAGATTTGTGAAATTTCCCTATCAAATATAGTGTAGTGAGCGGTACCAGATCCGTCTATAACACTAACTTGAACACTAAATCTGCATATTAGAAAAAACTACAATATCATGAACAAACATTAAAATAACCGAATTTAAAGGACAATTTGTTATGAAAGAATTCTGTACCTAGGGACTGCATAGTTAACCAAAGTTTCACATTTTTTACACCAAAACTTTTCCTCTTGCGATTGCACCTTACTTTTACAACGTTTGCAAGAATTATAGTACCATCCGTAGGAATCTTCAATATGATCAATGGTGGCAAGAGTAATAGCTTGCAAAACCTATAGTTTATATATATATGATAGCATATGTAAGATAGTGTACATAAATCTACATACTCTTTATTAAAACATAATAAGCAAATGTACTGAACTAACCGTTCCCCGATCGTGAAGATGTTCGTAGAGTTCATCTAAAGTTTTTCTCTCTTTTCCGTTTAAGAAAAAATCGGCTTGGGAGTAGGACGGCTCATTTGTCAATTGTACACAACTTTGGCCAGCTTTTGAGCATTCCTTTTTTGAGAAACTACAATATAAAGATATAGTATAGGATAATTAAAAAATAAATTAGACGATATTGGATATTGAACTGTTGCATATTTTATGTAGTAATAATAATATTACCTTTTCTTAAATTCAGCAATCTCACATATGCTATCATCATCAAAAAAAATCTTTGTGCCATAATAACCATTTGACACATTAGGTGTATTATTCCATTTTCCCAGCTTTCCAAATTGTATAATAACTACGACCAAACTCTGTGCTGAAGCCCCAACAAATGGGCGACATAATTCGGCATAATCATCCCATAATGTACAATTGATGACATTATCCCTGCAATAGTATACAATATAAAATAACGATGAATTTAACACAACAGATTATTAGATAACATATTAAATTTTATTACCATGGAGAAATGCAAAAATAACATAAATACCTTGTATCCATCAATTGTATATTGATCCTTTTACCCTCTTTTCCGTTCCTATTAGTGAATGTAACAATGCTGTCTCCAATTCCAACCAATTGCCCAATAACATCTATACAATAAATAATATTATGTGTAAAGTAAAATATTAAACCTACTGAAATAATAATTGTTATAATATAACAAATGTTAAATTGAAAGATTTACTAACCATACAGATATACTTGATCCAGTGACTCGTCGAGGATTTTTTCGAAATCAGCGAATTTGAATCCATGAATAGGAATAGAAATTGATGAACTCCGCTTAATTGTAGTGTTGCGATAAAATATTATCTTGTATTTATGATTAGAGAACTTGAAAGGTATATCATAAAGAGCAAGTCCAAAGTTTGAAATCAAATATACACCTCCTTCCTCTAATATTCCAAGATTCGCCATAAAAGCTTCTTTAATTACTCCATGAATTTTCTCACCCTTGAGACAATGAGAAATTTATGTTAGTCCTTTGCAAATATTAGACAAACAAATATTATATTAAACACAAATTATTAAAGAACTGAAAATTAATACCTTTTCATCCATTAAAATGATTTCAGTTGTACTGTATTGCGTACGATCTTCTTTCTTTGGAACCTTAAACAATCGAATTACTCGAACCTTTAGCTCATAATTCCCTCGGGTACCCGTAATATCCTTTATTTCTTGTTGCTGTTTTGACATTGCTACAAATGTCCTAAACAAAAAAACAATACAAACAACAATTGATTAATGGAATATCTGTAATTGCACATTATTTCTGTTCAATATTTCATGCTTAATGGACAAAATCCATACGAAAATCAGTAATGGAAAATGAGATCAATGTTGGCTGATATGTAAATGCAAAAAATCAGTGCAGATGGGGAAAATGTCCGAACCTTTACCTCATTATTATGTAAATGCAAAAAATCAGTCAAAAAGTGTGAGAATATGTTTTTAAAATAACAATTTCTGAAATATGTTCAGTATTTCCTGGTTTGAGAATATTTTTTTTATTGAACTTAATTTCTGAAATCTGTTCTACGCATATCCATACCTTTATGTATTGAAGCATATGTTCAGTTCATGATTCTATCAAACTGGGGTTTATTGTTGAGAATATGTATTGAACTTAATTTCTGAAATCTGTCTTTGTTTATTGTTGTTGTAGGAATACGTATGGGAAATCAAACTGGGATTTCAAACAACTCATGCAGTTCCAAGATGTACAACTGAAAACCTAAAGGTACGGATACTATACTAACATTTAAATGAAAGTGACAAATATATATTCAATGTTGCATAGAGTAGACTGAATGAAAGGCTGAAAAGTATTTATTCCATGTTGCATATAGGTCCTGAATTATTATCTTGTAACTCTGTTTTGAATTTCCTGAGTAACACTGAACCAAAGAAAATAAAGCAATATTAGTTATGTTTGTAATATATATTCAATGTTGCATAGAGTAGACTGAATGAAAGCCTGAAAAGTAGTTATTCGATGTTGCATCTGTGCAGAAACTGGGTTCTTGTTTGAAATGATATAAGCATTACAAATTATAACTGATATAAGCATTACCTCTTAAATCTCTGTATTCTGTTGTAGCTAATCTTCTTCACATAACTGAGAAGCTCTACATTTATATTTATAGCTGAATTTATAGGCCAATATGTGAAAGAGATATCGAGTATTTTTGGAATGCACAGATTTTCCAGATTTTCCAATATCAAATCTTCATAGTAATCTTTTTAATTTTGTTGTGCACGACTGATAATTATTCTATAGTCTATTATATGACTGTCTTGTTCAGATCTTGTAATCAATTTTGCTTTTTATGGATATGTTATGATTTGCAGAATTTCTGCCATAGGGGAAACATATGGCACACATTTTTGTTTCACTTTATGGATATGTTCAGATCTTGTAATATGTGTGCAGGTTTTTTGAATTGTCTTTGGGTTTAGGTTTCTGATTGGGGTTTAGTATTTCAGTTTTTAATATGCTTCGAATTCAGTTTTTTTTTAGCATTGATATATGTCCAGGTCTTGTAATATGTGTGCATGTTTTATGAATTGATTTTGGGTGATTTATTTCTGGGTGGGGTTTAGTATTTGAGTTTTTAATATGCTTCGAAAACAGTTTTTTTTAGCACTGATATATGTCCAGTTTTTGTTATTAAGTTTTTTGTGTTATATCTGTACAGGTTTTTTAGCAATGTGTTTTGATTTGCAGAATTTATGCCATGGGGAAAATATATGGCACACATTTTCGTTTCAGATTTTATGAAATTTTGTAATAATTTATGTGCAAAATTTCCTGTAATGCTTATGTAATATGTTTATGCTTCATTTGTGTCTTTGCTGTTTTGTAATATGTGTGCAGATTTTGTGCATTGTTTTTGGGTGATTTTTTTCTGGGTTTTAGTATTTCAGTTTTTTATATGCTGCAATTTCAGTTTTTTTAGCAATTGTGTATGCAAGTGATTCGATTGTATACAAAAAAATAAGGTAATTGATTTTATTTAGTAAGATCTTCAAAAGAAAATCCGATTATGTAATATTATTTCCGGAAACAAAATCACATAAATAAAGTACCAGATCTTAAGTTATGAATATGGAAAATGTATAATTCTACACATATTCTGAAAGATTCATATTGACAGAAAAATGGAAGTAACCGGAATAAATGGATTGAATGACACGTGGCCAATTTGCTGGAAAGATGCCACGTGGCATGAAAAAAATATGTGCATTGTAGGGGTGCCACGTGGCTTAGCCGAGGCTTTGCGTTTAGTAGATATATAGTAGATTGAGTTCAAAAATTATGTTAAGATAATTTGTGTACAAGTTATCAATGAGTTATAATAGTATAGTATAGAAATAAATAAATAAGTATAACCATGAATGTATTTTTGGAGTTTTAAATATTATAATAAAGGTCATATGATTTATTATGTTTAATTCATGTAGGGATAAAATTTAAATAAACTTATCAATTTAGTTCATGTGATCTATTTAAGTATGAATAATTTAAATTATGTTAACCTTATGTTAATTATAATTTAAATAAACTTATCAATTTAACTTTAATTATATAAATTAAGATTAATAATATGATCATTAAGATTTAAAAATGGTTAAGTTTTTAAGAAAATGTGATTTAAGCTCAAAGCTAATCTAATTTATTTTTTCCTTCAACTTAATTTTGCGTTAAAACGTAAAAATAAACTTAGGATAAGTTTGGGTAATTTTTTTAAAAACAAAATAAGAGCATTTTTGCCACAACATAAAAAATTAGGCAAAAATGCGTACTTAAACCAAATTTTGGGGGGGGCGACTGTGAACATAAAACAACTTCTTCAACCTCCGTCCGGTGTACTAAGCTCACTTTCATGGCAGATTTGGACCCCGATTTCACTTGTTTTTCCTCAATTAAACCATGGGCATTTGAAATAGGGTAATCACGAATCAAATCCTGTAATTATTGGGCATTAATTTCTCATAAATTGCTCAAATTTGAGTCGGGAAGGACGGCCACGTTCGTATGACACGTTTTTGCGTATTTTGGGAAATTTGAGCTCATTTCACATCAATTGGAGCTGATTCTTGCGCGATTGCAAAGATCTCATTAAGGGATATTGTTCCACTTTAATCTTTGCTTCACCCATGGACAAATGTCATCCAATTTTGAGCTAGAACAACCGATTTTTCTGTTTTCGTTTCACGACTGTTTAGGACAATTTCTGATCACCACTGTGCACCGCAGCTCATGAGACAAGGACTAGAGGCATAAAGCTCTAAAATTGTGTATGTATTTGCTTAAATGAAATTTGCAGCTCACGAGACAAGGACTAGAGGCATAAAGCTCTAAAATTGGTGGTAGTGGTTGAATTGTCCTCCAACGAAACTCTTCCCTGATGCTGACAAACACTCATTGAGGAAATGCCTTTTAGAGCTTTACGCCTCTAGTCCTTGTCTAAAAGTTGGGCAGCGAAAGACAATTTCGAGCTCATTTCAGATCAATTGGAGCCGATTCTTGCGCGATTGCAAAGATCTCATTAAGGGCTATTGTTCCACTATAAACTTCGCTTCACCCATGGACAAGTATCATCCAATTTTGAGCTAGAACAACTGATTTCTCTGTTTTCGTTTCACAAACTGTTTAGGACAATTTCCGATCACCACTATGCACCTCCGCCACAATTGGAACCACCACTAGAACCGCCCAGAAGTCCTCTTCAAAATTCCCTTGACCCCGACCCAATTGGTGCTCCGACGAGGGCGAATTTCCTCCTTTTCCGACCGGTATCCATTTCGACCTCCGGCAACGATTTCGGTTTGTTATTTTATTTTATTTTGAACTAATCTTAAATAATTAGTCTAGTTGGGATTAATTAGTAATATATTGGGTTAATTAAATTTTTATTAATGTTAAAATTAAGCGAAATATATTTTTGTGGTATTACATTAAATGGTAAATTGGTAAATTTTAACATTTCAATTAGGTAATATGTTGGGTTAAAATAATTGGTGTTGTAAATAAATTAGATAATTAATTTGCTTCATTACGATTATTTAGAATATATGATTGAAGGATTTTAGTATTGTATAAATAATTGTATATGATGTAGCCTTGATAATTGATTTGTTTTAGATTTAAATAAATCCAATTAGAAACAAGACAAGTATCGTTCAATTTCTGTTATTGAATAAATTATCTAATTATAATTTATTTTTGTGTGAATTGGATACATCTCAGAATCGTCTTCAAATCAAGAATCCAGTTTGTTAGTTCAGAGCAACTTTCTTTCGAACAACGTTACGCCGTTTAATCGACTTCTTAATCTAAGGTAAGTGGCGGTTCGCTCTTGTATTTATTCGATATTTCCTTAATGACAATTAATTAATTGATTTAATTAACTTGGGATAAATATTCTTAATTTGTGTTTGTGAACTTATGTGTTATAATGGTGTGGAAAATGAATTATATAGTAAGTTGTATATATTGCTAGTAACGACCATTTATAAATATGTTATGATTATTATAGGGTGCTAGTTGGATTTTGGTGTGGACTAGTATGCTTAGTCAGCACGAGTATTCGTAGAAACGTTATATACCTCGTGAGATTTAGCTATTTCTATATAACTTGATATTAGGAGGATTATTGCTTCAACACTTTTTGGTCATGACCTACCCTTATTGGAATATAAGTGGTGGTGCACTTAGCTAGTGTTGTTATTCGGGATTCGTCCCATGATATATCTCGTATCTAGATTGGTGTAGATTAAAAGCTTTAACCTAAATGTACGTGTTGGAATTAAATAAGATAAGTGTATTTATGCACATAATTAATATAATTCCGATGAGAAGTACAACGTGGAAACCGCTCGGGCTCCTGTCTAAAGTAAATCCCCTTTTCAATCTGAATTCGCTTTATGCGGTGAAGTTGGTTGATGACCCAAATAGTAAAAGGAGTCATTTTTAAAATCTTGTGTGATAATTATTATTGTTTCCAAACAAACACATATAATTTCCATAAGAGTCAGTTTCATTGGATTCTTCTCCTGAATCATTCCTTTTCTTACGCTTTAGTGGAAGTATAGTAGTTATATACTGTTTATCAAGTATCATTCGAGAAACAAGCATAGTAACTATATACGACTACATAGAACATTTTCTTTAACACCATTGCATAGTCTTTCATTAGACTAACCAACCTTTCCTTTTTCTTGCATGGTTGACTGGTGTCATCCGTCTCATACGGCACATCAGATGTTGGTCTGAGACTATCCTGAAGTAACAAATAGAAGACGAAAGCTTGCAGTTGAAGTTGCGTTTCAAAGTAATATTTCGTAGTTGTTTAATATTGATTTAATGTCCTTAACAAATGTAATAGGTTATAATATATAGATCACTTAGTCATGTATATAGGGTTAATATGAAGTCTTCCACTGTAATTTCATATTATTTTTTAAAACTAGTGTTCTCTATTTATGAGATGGATTTTAATAAAGATGGAGTATTTAATTCACAAGTCTTCTGCTATTTATTTTCTTTGTATTTAAGCATAATTGTTCAGATAAAAGCCTAGGGTGACTTTGGACTTTTAAGTCTGAGGTCACTAGCGTGTGACACTACCAACATAAGTCGGGTGTTACAATTATGGTTATGGAGCAATGGTTTTATGATTTTTGGCCTATTGTTAGGTTTGCGAATTTTCAAAATGATTTTCAAACTATTTTCGATTTTTTTTTTTTTATGTAAAAGAAGTTCGAGACTTTAAACTGTGAGTATTGAATTTAAGGTTTTAAAATTGGCCTAGAGTTTAGAAAATTTTAAAAGTAATGAATAGATATTAATTGAGGAAAAACTAGAGAAAAAGAATAATGCTAAATGTGGGAAACAAAATCGGAAGTTTAATGCATTTAAGCGGTCGACATTCCTACCAAGTTTGAGAAGTTTGGTTGTTCTAAGACCGAGACGACTCAGTTTGTCTCCACCAAAGGCTCAATTCCATAACTGTGGTGAAGCCGGGCATAAGCATTTCAATTGCCAAAATGAGAAGCGGGTATGCTATGCTTCTGGGAAAGAAGGCCACATGTAAACTTACTGTCGACGGAAAGGCCAAGGGTTGACAGAACCATACCAGGCATCTAGTGCAAGTAGTAGGCAAAACCCAACACTGGAAGTGTCCGCTTCTGATCAGTTTGCTTCCCATAATAAAGACAAGGAACCTATCAGATCTTCGAGTCAGAGGCAATGACTCTTTGTGATGCGTCAATCCGACAAGCATGACATCCTGAACGATTGGTTTTTTAAAGCCTTTATAAGAATAAGGAGCTATGACGTGTGTGTCTATAGTCTCAGTACTTGTTTAATTTGTTCATTTGACATCCATTTAGTTGATTTTAATTCAATGTTTCGAATAATAAAGAAGTACTTCCTTGTTCTGAAAATTACTAAATTCGTTACTATTTCGAGTTCTGGTTCATACGGGAATCCTTGAGTGTCAAAACAGTACATGTCACGTTTTGATAAGGATTAATTGGACTCATAAAGGATGGTGTAATGTGTTGGGACATGTGTGGTTGTTTTCTATCTTGTTAAGCACTAGTATTCCACTTAAATTAGAAGGGTAATATGGTAATTTTATTTATATAATAAAAAAGATATGAAATTTATTTTATTCTTTATAGAGGAGTAATTTAAATTTTTATTAACTTGAGTTCAAAAATTATGTTAAGATAATATTTGTACAACTTATCAAATGCGTTATAATAGTATAATGTAGAAATAAATAAATAATTAGTATAACCATGAATGTGATTTTGGAGTTTTAAATATTATAATAAAGGTCAAATGATTTATTATGTTTATTCCATGTAGGGATAATATAATAACTTACCCTAAGTATGTGATCTCTTTAAGTATGAATTATTTAAATTATGTTAACCTTATGTTAATTATAATTTAAATACACTTATCAATTTAAATATAATTATTTAAATTAAGATTAACAATATGATCAATAAAAATTAAAAATGGTTAAGTTTGTAAGAAAAGGTGATTTAAGCTTAACCTAATTATATTTTTCCTTCAACTTAAATTTGGGTTAAAATGTATAAATAAACTTAGGATAAGTTAAAATAAGTGTAGGTCATTTTTGTAATTGTTTTAAAATAAAATAAGGGCATTTTTGCCACAACTTAAAAAGTTGTGAAAAAATGCGTAATTAAACCAAATTTAGGGGGGGGGGGGGGGGACTTTGAACATAAAACAACTTCTTCAACCTCCGTCCATTGTACTAAGCTCACTTCCATGGAAGATTTGAACCCCGCTTTCACTCGTTTTTCCTCAATTAAACCATGGGCATTTTAGATTGGGTAATCATGCATCAAATTTCGCAATTATCGGGGTTAATATCTTTTAAATTGCTCAAATTTGGGCTGGGAAGGACAACCACGTCGGTATGACGTGTTTTCACGTATTTTGGGAAATTCAAGCTCATTTCAGATCAAATGAGCCGATTTATATGTTATTGCAAAGCTCTCATTAAGGCTATTGTTCCATTATAAATTTGGCTTCACCCATGGACAAATCGCATCTAATATTGAGCTAGAGCAGACCGATTTCTCTATTTTCATTTCGCGACTGTTAGGGACAATTTCCGACCACCACAGTGCACCTCCGCCACAATTAGAACAACCAATAGCACCGCCCAAACGTGCTCTTCAAAATCCCCCTGACACCGACCTATTGGTGCTCCGACGAGGGCGAGTTTCCTCCTTTTCCGACCGGTATCCATTTCGACCTCTGGCAACGATTTCGATTTGTTAATTTTATTTTATTTTTAATTAATCTTAATTAGTTAGTCTAATCTGGATTAATTAGTAATATACTGAGTTAATTAAATTTTATTAATGTTAAAATTAAATTAAATATATTTTTATGGTATTATATTAAATTATAAATTGGTAATTTTTAACATTTCAATTAGATAATATGTTGGGTTAAATAATTAATTGGTGTTGTAAATAAATTAAAAAACTAATTTGTTTTATTATGATTATTTAAAATATACGACTAAATGATTTTTAGTATCGTATAAATAATCGTATATGGTGTATCCTTGATAATTGATTTTTTTAGATTTAAATAAATATATTTAGAAACCGACTCAAGTATCATTCAATTTTCGTTATTGAATAAATTATCTAATTATAATTTATTTTTTGTGTGAATTGGGTATGTCTCGAAATCGTCTTCAAATCAAGAATCCAGTTTGTTAGTTCAGAGCGACTTTCTTTCGAACTATGTTACGTCGTTCAATCAACTTCTTAATCCAAGGCAAGTGGCGGTTCGCTCTTGCATTTAATCGATATTTTTCTTTAATTAACAATTAATTAATTGTTTTAATTAACTAGGGATAAATATTCTTAATTTGTGTTTGGGAATTTAATTGTTATAATTGTGTGGAAAATGAATTATATAGTAGGTTGTATATATTGCTAATAACGACCCTTTTTAAATGTGTTATGATTATAATAGGGTGCTAGTTGGATTTTGGCAAGGAATTGGTGTGGACTTGTATGCTTAGTTAGTTAGAGTATTCGTAGAAATGTTATATACTTCGCGAGTTTTAGCTGTTTCTTATAACTTGGTATTAAGAGGATTATCGTTTCAATACTTTTTGGTGAAGACCTACCCTTATTCGAATATAAGTGGTGGTGCACTTAGCTTGTGCCGTTATTTGGGATTCGTCCCATGATATATCTCATATCGAAATTTTTGTGGATTAAAAGATTTAACGTAAATGCAAAATTTAGAATTAAATAAGATAAGTGTCGTTATGCAAATAACTAATATACTTTCGGCGAGAAGTACAATGTGGAAACTACTCGGGCTCCTGTCTAATGTAAGTCCCCCTTTCCAATCTGAATTCGCATTATGCGGTGAGGTTGATAGAGAACCCAAATAGTCAAAAGAGTCGTTTTTAAAATCTTGTGTGATAATTATTAATGTTCTCAAACAAACACATATAATTCTCGTAAGACATAGTTTCATTGGAGTCTTCTCTTGAATCATGCCTTTTCTTATGCTTCAGTGAGAGTATAGTAGTTATATACCGTTTATCGAGTATCATTCGAGAAACAAGGGTAGTAACTATGTACGACTACATAGAACCTTTTCTTTAACACCCTTGCATAGTCTTTCATTAGACTAACCAACTTTTCCTTTTCCTTGCATGGTTGGCTGGTGTCATCCGTCTCATACGGCACATCAGTCGTTGGTTCGAGACTATCTGTGATACCCCGTATTTTTGTAAGGTTATTTTGGGAATTTTGGAATTTTCCCGAGTACCCGTTGTGTACGTCGGATTTAATACAGAGAGTTTGAGACATTCTGTAATGTGCTCTATATCTGTAATATTTTTCTCAGTGAAATAATATACAGACAAGGTGCCTTAGATTTTTATTGTCGTTCGCGTACGATATTTTTTATCCCGGTTTAACGTCAGGTTCGTTCAAAGCTGAATGGGCGGGAAAAGGGAGAAACGGCGACCGCCGTGGTTGGGCCCGAGGAGTCAGCGTGTCAGCTTCTAGCTGGCCGCGACAGGCCTAGCGACGGCGACCGCCGCATTTACAGCGACCGCCGCGTGCCCGCCGCAGGCTAAAAACGGCGCCCGCCATGTTTTGTCCAATGGGCATTGCCCGTTGGTCGCCGACGGTAATCGAGACGCGCCGATCTTGCTTTCGGTCGCGTCTTAGGGTTTGGTTGAGGCTCCCAGGTGTTTGGCTATAAATAGGGGTGTTTGGGAGAGGGTTTTGAAGCCCTTCCAACCCCGAATCGTTGCCGGATTTCCTTCTCGTCGGAGTTGGTTTTCGCCGGAGTTTGAAGGTCTCGCCGGTGTTGCTTTGGTGTGTTTCCTGAGTGCCTTTGTGAAGCTTTTGGTTAGCCTTGGAGGTTATAAGCCAAAGCAAGTCGAAGGAGGCCGAACCGCTCGTATTTTGGGGTGAGATTTCTCTCGTCTCTGTCGACCGTGTTCTTCACGGCGACCGCCGTGTTCTTCACGGCGACCGCCGTGATGAATGCGGCAACCGTCGCCAAGAACGGCGACCGCCGCCAGTTCCCAGAATGCCTTCGTGGCTTTGGCTTGGTTGGTTGTCGTCGTGGCGTCTTTCCTTCCGTGTTCTTTCGCCGTGTTTAGATTCGTACTGTTTATGTCAGATCTAACTTAGGGTTCCTTTTATGGGTCGACTCGAAGGTTGTTGTGCTGTCGGATCTATACCCGTGTCGAGCCGGAATCCAGTTGTCGTCTTTAGACTATTCTGCGGATTAAGGCAAGTGGTGGTTCGCTCTTGCTCATCGTTCCATATTTACATTAATTATCAGTTGTTTATCTGAGTAATTAATTTGGAATGATTATTGTGTTCATCTGGAAACGGTTTTGTTAACTGTTTTGGAAAACTAAATTATGATGTTATAATAGGTTGTATATCTGTTAGAACAACGCTATTATATATATATATGTGATTAATACAGATATTATTATAGGTTGTATATTGTTAGAACAACGCTATTTTATCTGTTTCTGACCGCGATGGCTTTGTTGTGATTGATTACTCTGTTGAACTGTTTAGTTAGCACGAGTATTCGTAGGAACGCTACTGTGTATCTCATTGCGAGTGCTAGTCGTTTCTTGATAACCTGGTGGTTAGGATTTAGTTCCTACCATCCTTCTCTAATGCCGTTTGTAGGGATTTAGTTTCCGACTCCGCCTTGAGGGATTTAGTTCCCGTGGGATTTAGTTCCCGATTCGACTCTTGGGATTTAGTTCCCGAGTCAACTCTGTCTTAGGGATTTAGTTCCTGAGGGATTTAGTTCCCGAACCGACTTTAGGGATTTAGTTCCCAAGTCAACTCCGTCCATGAATTTAGTTCCCGACGGTATCTCTTTATCCCGATGGATGAGATGATTTAAAAGCCTATAACGTGATGTGGGTTTTTGGAATTAAATAAGATAAAGTGCCCGAGTGCACATAATTAATATACCTTTGGCGAGTAGTGCAGCTAAGTAAATAGTGCAGCTAGGAAAGCTCGTCTCGACTGTTGATCAGAGTACGTTCTCTTTCCAATCTGGATTCGCTGTAAGCGATGAGGTTGGTCGTGAACCGAAACATCTTAGTCAGTTTTTAAATCGTTATGTGGTTCTGTAAGATCCAGACTTGAATGTAGTACGTTCTCCTTCCGATCTGGATTCGCTGTAAGCGGTGAGGTTGGTTGTGAGCCGAAGCATCTCAGTCAGCTTTTAATCGCTGTTGTTTGATTCTGTAAACATTCCAGATTTGTCATATTTCCTTAAAGACTCATTTCCGTTGGAGTCTTCTTTCGGGTCGATTTCTGTGAAGATTCAGTCTTCCAGAATCTTCTCTTGTGCATATCTCTTGTTTATTCAAGTAGAGTATGGTGGTTGACAAGCGTACTCGATTATTATTCGAGGGACGAGGAGTCTAACCTAATACGACTGCTTAGAACCATTCTGCTTTTTACCCTTGCTAGTCTATTCAAGTAGACTAACCCACGAACATTGTTCTCCGCATATGGGCTGGTGTCATCCGTTCGATTCGGCATATCAGATAGAGCGAAGATATGAGGAGACTAGATTGACTATGAAGATGACAGTTGTTTTTGGATATTTTAATAATTGCTTTTAATCAGGTTGAGATCCTTGGGCAGGTAATCATTGCGATCACAACCCTTTTTGTAATATCTTTTATAAGTCTTCCGCTGTACTTTGTTTAAACTCTGTGTTTGGCCTATTCGGGATTGAGATGTAATCCCGTAACCCATGTTTCATTTGATTGATGTTTTGATTTGGATACTTTGATCATTATGTATCATTGTATTCCTAAATTGTATTTAAACCGGTAAAGCCTTGGGTGATCTCGGTAAGGAACACTGGGGTCACTGGCGGTAATACATTTCCAAATGGGTTAAGATTTGGGGGTGTTACAGTTGTGGTATCAGAGCCAAAGGTTTTAAAACGGGTTTGAGATTTTATAAATCATTTATCCGTTTTTGAAAATACTTTAAAAGGGCTCTGAATTTTCAAAGTGAAAAGAATTTCAAAACACCGTTCATAGTCATGTCTTCTGTACAGTCTGATATAGTAAGCTTGCTTCTATGTCTAGAAAGACTAATTCCTTCCCCGTTGCCCCGCTAGATATGGGTGCATTCTGTTCTCTTCAGAGGAACCCGGGAGGAGCCGAGGTGGTTTCGCCATCTCCAGTTAGGCTTGATTCCCAGTTCTCTCATTGTGAGTTAAGATTGTAGAATCTAGTAACTAGGTTTCAGTTCATCAATAGAAATTACCAAGTTGATCTATTCTAAGTTGATTTTATTACAATAAGTATATCAGAATGATACTAATGTGATAAAATCCTTGGAAATTGATCGGTACTCAGATGGTGAACACAAGGAATGTTATCCGTGCTGGTGCTGGGCCGAGTAATGACCCTAGACCAACTGTAGGAAATGTTGGACAAGACGAGCAGGAGTTTGGTTCCAACAACCATCTTAGAGGCAATGGTCAAGAGCAGACCAACGCTCCAATGGCATTTGATGCTGCAACATTAGAGGCAATTCGGGGAATGGTCATGCAAGATGTGACTGATATACTGCAACCGAGTATGCCGCAGGCACAAGGTGTGCAAATTCCCCCACCGGTTCCCAGATTTGAGGAGCCAGGAAACCGTGTATTCCAGGAGAATATAGTCAGGACTCGAGACAACTATGGTCGTGCTCTGAAGACCATTAATTCCATGAGGCCTGACAGCTATAACGGGAAAGGGGAACCAGTCAGGGTGATCCATTGGTTCTCCCACATGGAGCGGTTGTTCCGCAACATTTATTGTACTGAAGCTGAGAAAGTACATATAGCTTCTCTTCAGTTAAAGGAGGATGCTAGTGAGTGGTGGGAGAGTACCGACTTAGCTAATAGCCCTGTTTTGAACTGGGAGATGTTCAAGACAAAGATGACAGACCGTTTCTTCTCTTGTGCTATGAGGGAGGAGAAACACAAGGAGTTCCTATACCCTAAGACTGATGGATTGAAGGTGATTGAGCTGGCAACCAAATTCAATCATTTGCTACAGTATGCTGGACCTGAGATATCCAGTGAGGCACAGAAAATCTGGTATTTCCATGAGTGGATGGGCCCAGATATTAAGCCACTGATGGTGCGTCATGGATGCTCAACTTTGGAGCAGTACGTGGATGCAGCCTACAAGTTAGAGGTGACTCTGGAAGAGTCGACCAAGAAGCGTGATAGCCAGAGGCAAGGGGAGAACCAGCCTAAGGCAAGTGGGTTTAAACGTCCCGCTCCATCATCTAATTTTGCCAAATCTGGCCGAGCAAAAATGAATATGACTTAGGATGGGTCTACGCAACGTTCGGGTCAGGGCAATAGCCTGATCCAGTGCTACAACTGTGGTACCTACGGGCACAAGAGTAATGTGTGTCCGAAGGAGGAGAAAACGTGTTATGCCTGTGGAAAGGAAGGACACTTGTAGTTATTTTGTCCGCAGAGGAGACAGAAAGGGATTGAGTCACAGCAGGGATCTGTTAATCAGAATAACCAACCCAGGTTCAGTCCGGTGGAAGCCCCTAGTCCTTCAATGCAGACAACTGCGAGAAACAAGGGGAAAGCCCCGGTGGCTTCAGGAAGCCAAGGTCAACGCCTTTACGTGATGCGTGAGGTGGATGGACCCTATGCTCCTAATGCTTAGAGTACTTTGTATCAGTATTACACTTTTGTTAATGTGTTGTTAATGTGGGTGCTACCCAGACCTTAATTTTTTGGAAGGTTGTAAGTTAAGTTGTGTGTGCAACAAGGTTGTGAACCTTTTGTTGTAACTCTTCTTATATATGAACCTTGGGTTTATACCAAGTTAATGTTTCGTTGCTTGGTATGGGGTAAGGTCTCGTGTTCGAGACTCACCAACAACCCCTTAGGAGATGGATGCCTATTAATTAGGTGGAGCTACCAAGGATGGGTTGAGATGTATGGACATCGGCTCATGGCAACAGTGGACGCTGGTAATGGCTGGGCCTGGGCTCGGAGCCACTAGTGAGTCGTCTGTGAACCATGTAGTGGGCTGGTCCAAGATGGTGACCATTTAGTGGGAACCAATCGTCTGTCGGATTGTCGATTACCATCAAGGGTAAGAAATTCAAAGCGATTTGACCTAAATAACCATGGTCCCATACAATAATTATTCTCGGTATGGACTGACGGAAGCATCATAAGGCAGTGATCGACTTCAGTTTTTGTTATTTCTGTGGTTAGAGGATTTACGGGTGTCTTTCCAGAAGATATTCCTGGATACCCCGAATCGTGTTGTGGAGTTTGCAATTGATCTCGAGCCGTGTACCACGCCGATCTCTGAGGCACCGTACCAGATGACTCCTGTTGAGATGCAAGAGTTGAAGAAGCAACTCAAGGATCTTCTTGACAAAAGTTATATAAAGCTGAGTGCATCACCTTAAGTAGGAGTGCCCTAGTTTTATTTGTCAAAATAAAAGATGGACCGTTTCGACTTTGTTTTGACTTTCGAGAGTTGAATAAAATCACGATCAAGAGCAAGTATCTGTTACCAAGGAGTGATGATCTGTTGGATCAACTACATGGAGCAAAAGTTTTCTCCAAGATCGACCGGAGATCTGGTTTTTATCAGCTCAGGATTCGTGAGGATGATATTCCGAGGATTTTATTTCGGACGAGAGATGGTCACTACGAGATTGTAGTTATGCCATCTGGATCTACGAATGCTCTAGCAGTTTTCATGAACCTAGTGCATCGATGTTTTAGACCAGTACTTGAATAAGTTCATATTGGTCTTCATCAATGGCATTTTGATATTTTTCCCGAGCAAGGAAGCTCACAGGGAACATCTGCGGATTGCTTTATCGGTCCTTAGACCAAGTCGATTGTACGCAAAGTGGGCTAAGTGCGATTGTTGGATCTAGAAGTGGCTTTCTTAGGCCATGTGATCAATAAGAATGAGGTTATGGTTATTCCCCAGAAGAGTGAATCAGTAGTTGTTTGGAAGCGGCCTCAGGGTGTGAGCGAGGTGCGCAGTTTCCTAGAGGTTGCAGGACATTATAGACGGTTCATGGAAGGATTTTTCTAAGATCTCTCCACCTATGACCAGTCTGCCCACAAGGTTCACCAGAAGTTTGTCTGGGATGACAAGTGCAAGACCAGTTTTCAAGAAGTTGAAACAGTGTCTGACTTATGCACCAGTTTTGGCGTTGTCGGAAAGAATGATGGCTATATGGTCTATAGTTAATGCTTCGAGAAATGGGTTGGGATGTGTCTTTGATGCAGAGGGGCAAGGTTATTGCTTACACATCTAGACAATTGAAAACCTATGAAGCAAACTAACCAACACATGACCTAGAACTAGCAGCAATAGTGGTTGCATTGGAAACTGAGGTTACTTGGGTGACCCAGAGGTCAGAAGAAGTTTTCCACTAGGAGATTATCCGTTTACATGGCATTCCTAAGACCATTGTATCAGATCGAGATGGCCGATTCATGTCAAGTTTATAGCAAGAACTTCACAAGGCCATGGGAACTGAATTGAGATTCAGCAGCGTTTAATCCTCAGACAGATGGTTAGTCTGAAAAGACTATCTGGACCCTGGAGGATATGCTAAGAAGCATACGTACTCGATCATCCGACTAGCTGGGAAGATAGCCTAAGTCTGATTGAGCTCACGTACGATAATAGCTGGCATGCTACGGTCAAGATGGCTCAGTTCGAAGCTTTGTATGGTCTCAGATGTAGATCTCAGATTTGTTGGGTTGAGTATGCCGACAAGATTCTGCTTGGACCAGAGTTGGTCGAAAGGACAGCTTCAGACATTGCTTTGATTAGATAGAGGATGTTGACCGCTCAGAGTCGGCAAAAGTTTTACGCAGATCAGAAGCGTTAAAGTGTTGAGTTCGAGGTTGGTGGCAAGGTACTTGTCACAGTATCACCACCCAAGGATGTTTTCAGGTTTGGTAAGCGTGGGAAGCTTAACCCTCGCTACATGGGACCATTCAAGATTCTGGATAGAGTAAGATCTCTAACGTACCGTTTGGCATTGTCGCCATCGGCGTACCCAGTGTATAATGTGTTCCACGTATCATTGCTAAGGATATTCGTGCCAAGATGAGTCTCGTAGGCTGAGCTATAAGGACGTCGAGATTCAGGCAAATGGTACTTGAGAGGAGATGCCAGTGTGCATTCTCGAACACCGTGTGAAGCGACTGTGCAACAAGATCGTACTGTTGGTACGAGTTCTGTGGTCCAGGTCTAGGACTGAGGAAGTTACTTGGGAAACCGAGGCAGAGATGCTCAGACACTTTCCCGAGTTGTTTTTCGGCCAAGTTTCGGGGTCGAAACTTCCTTTAAGGGGGAGGTGATGTGATACCCCGTATTTTTGTAAGGTTATTTTGGGAATTTTGGAATTTTCCCGAGTACCCGTTGTGTACGTCGGATTTAATACAGAGAGTTTGAGATATTCTGTAATGTGCTCTATATCTGTAATATTTTTCTCAGTGAAATAATATACAGACAAGGTGCCTTAGATTTTAATTGTCGTTCGCGTACGATAATTTTTATCCCGGTTTAACGTCAGGTTCGTTCAAAGCTGAATGGGCGGGAAAAGGGAGAAACGACGACCGCCGTTCAGAAACGGCGACCGCCGTGGTTGGGCCCGAGGAGTCAGCGTGTCAGCTTCTAGCTGGCCACGACAGGCCTAGCGACGGCGACCGCCGCATTTACGGCGACCGCCGCATGCCCGCCGCAGGCTAAAAATGGCGCCCGCCGTGTTTTGTCCAGTGGGCATTGCCCGTTGGTCGCCGGCGGTAATCGAGGCGCGCCGATCTTGCTTTCGACCGCGTCTTAGGGTTTGGTTGAGGCTCCCAGGTGTTTGGCTATAAATAGGGGTGTTTGGGAGAGGGTTTTGAAGCCCTTCCAACCCCGAATCGCTGCCGGATTTCCTTCTCGTCGGAGTTGGTTTTCGCCGGAGTTTGAAGGTCTCGCCGGTGTTGCTTTGGTGTGTTTCCTGAGTGCCTTTGTGAAGCTTTTGGTTAGCCTTGGAGGTTAGAAGCCAAAGCAAGTCGAAGGAGGCCGAACCGCTCGTGTTTTGGGGTGAGATTTCTCTCGTCTCTGTTGACCGTGTTCTTCACGGCGACCGCCGTGATGAATGCGGTGACCGCCGCCAAGAACGACGACCGTCGCCAGTGCCCAGAATGCCTTCGTGGCTTTGGCTTGGTTGGTTGTCGTCGTGGCGTCTTTCCTTCCGTGTTCTTTCGCCGTGTTTAGATTCGTACTGTTTATGTCAGATCTAACTTAAGGTTCCTTTTATGGGTCGACTCGAAGGTTGTTATGCTGTCGGATCTATACCCGTGTCGAGCCGGAATCCAGTTGTCGTCTTTAGACTATTATGCGGATTAAGGCAAGTGGCGGTTCGCTCTTGCTCATCGTTCCATATTTACATTAATTATCAGTTGTTTATCTGAGTAATTAATTTGGAATGATTATTGTGTTCATCTGGAAACGGTTTTGTTAACTGTTTTGGAAAACTAAATTATGATGTTATAATAGGTTGTATATCTGTTAGAACAACGCTATTATATATATATGTGATTAATACAAATATTATTATAGGTTGTATATTGTTAGAACAATGCTATTTTATCTGTTTCTGGCCGCGATGGCTTTGTTGTGATTGATTACTGTGTTGAACTGTTTAGTTAGCACGAGTATTCGTAGGAACGCTAATGTGTATCTCATTGCGAGTGCTAGTCGTTTCTTGATAACCTGGTGGTTAGGATTTAGTTCCTACCATCCTTCTCTAATGCCGTTTGTAGGGATTTAGTTCCCGACTCCGCCTTGAGGGATTTAGTTCCCGTGGGATTTAGTTCTCGATTCGACTCTTGGGATTTAGTTCCCGAGTCAACTCTGTCTTAGGGATTTAGTTCCCGAGGGATTTAGTTCCTACCATCCTTCTCTAATGCCGTTTGTAGGGATTTAGTTCCCGACTCCGCCTTGAGGGATTTAGTTCCCGGTTTAGTTCTCGATTCGACTCTTGGGATTTAGTTCCCGAGTCAACTCTGTCTTAGGGATTTAGTTCCCGAGGGATTTAGTTCCCGAACCGACTTTAGGGATTTAGTTCCCAAGTCAACTCCGTCCATGGATTTAGTTCCCGACGGTATCTCTTTATCCCGATGGATGAGATGATTTAAAAGCCTATAACGTGA
Organism: Rheum nobile; assembly: GCA_027886185.1. Taxonomy (NCBI): domain Eukaryota; kingdom Viridiplantae; phylum Streptophyta; class Magnoliopsida; order Caryophyllales; family Polygonaceae; genus Rheum; species Rheum nobile. Next base: position 130,753 of record WOAB01000585.1, on the reverse strand, counting down.
TGTGGGTTTTTGGAATTAAATAAGATAAAGTGCCCGAGTGCACATAATTAATATACCTTTGGCGAGTAGTGCAGCTAAGTAAATAGTGCAGCTAGGAAAGCTCGTCTCGACTGTTGATCAGAGTACATTCTCTTTCCAATCTGGATTCGTTGTAAGCGATGAGGTTGGTCGTGAACCGAAACATCTTAGTCAGTTTAACATCTTAGTCAGTTTTGAAATCGTTATGTGGTTCTGTAAGATCCAGACTTGAATGTAATATGTTCTCCTTCCGATCTGGATTCGCTGTAAGCGGTGAGGTTGGTTGTGAGCCGAAGCATCTCAGTCAGCTTTTAATCGTTGTTGTTTGATTATGTAAACATTCTAGATTTGTCATATTTCCTTAAAGACTCATGTCCGTTGGAGTCTTCTTTCGGGTCGATTTCTGTGAAGATTCAGTCTTCCATAATCTTCTCTTGTGCATATCTCTTGTTTATTCAAGTAGAGTATGGTGGTTGACAAGCGTACTCGATTATTATTCGAGGGACGAGGAGTCTCACCTAATACGACTACTTAGAACCATTCTGCTTTTTACCCTTGCTAGTCTATTCAAGTAGACTAACCCACGAACATTGTTCTCCGCATGTGGGCTGGTGTCATCCGTTCGATTCGGCACATCAGATAGAGCGAAGATATGAGGAGACTAGATTGACTATGAAGACGACATTTGTTTTTGGATGTTTTAATAATTGCTTTTAATCAGGTTGAGATCCTTGGGCAAGTAATCATTGCGATCACAACCCTTTTTGTAATATCTTTTATAAGTCTTCCGCTGTACTTTGTTTAAACTCTGTGTTTGGCCTATTCGGGATTGAGATGTAAACCCGTAACCCATGTTTCATTTGATTGATGTTTTGATTTGGATACTTTGATCATTATGTATCATTGTATTCCTAAATTGTATTTAAACCGGTAAAGCCTTGGGTGATCTCGGTAAGGAACACTGGGGTCACTGGCGGTAATACATTTCCAAATGGGTTAAGATTTGGGGGTGTTACACTATCATCAAGTAACAAGTCGAAGACGAAGGCTTGTAGTTGAAGTTGTGTTTCAAAGTAATATTCTTTAGTTGTTTAATATTGATTTAATTTCCTTCATAAATGTAATAGGTTATAATATATAGATCACTTAGTCATATATATAGGGTTAATATGAATTCTTCCGTCGTAATTTCATATTGTTTTGTAAAACTATTCTTCTCAATTTATGAGATGGGTTTTAATAAAGATGAAGTATTTATTTCACAAGTCTAAAACTATTTATTTTCTTTGTTATCATTGTATTTAAACATAATTGTTCAGGATAAAACCTAGGGTGGCTTTGGACTTTTAAGTCTGAGGTCATTGGCGCGTGGCACTACCGACATATCGGGGGTGTTACAAACACAAAGAGACAGAGAGAGAGAGAGAGAGAGAGAGAGTGATTCTTATTTGTCTTTTTCCTAAGTAAGGTCTAGAGTGGACGAACTACTTTGTCTATGTGATGATTATTTGCATGCTTAATTTGATGATTACATTATCAAATATCTAAGTTTTCATGACTTGCTTGAATATTGATTGGATAACTTAACCTTAGTATTTCTTGTGGAATCTTGAACTTTGTTCTTGTTTGAGGACATGTAAGGTTTAAGTGTGGGGGAATTCACCTATTTTATGCATGTTATAGGGGTCTTGTTGCCTCTTAGTTTAGATCATTTGCATTCATATTTATGTGTTTTATAATTAGTTTTGTAATATTTTACATTCGGAGTCTACGTTCGTGCTTTTATAGGTTTTATGCATTTTAGGTCCACTTTGGAGGTGATACGAGACTATTGTTGAGGAAAAAAACTAAGTGGAGCACATAATAAAAAATAAAAGGGCTCACTTGGAAATTATTGGAGTAGGTCAACTAAAAGAACCGAATTAGCTTGCTCGTTATTTTGTTGCATTCTAGAGTTGTGAGCATGAGAATTGAATGTGAAGAATTTGCTTAGCCCATAAATTGTTCCTTTGGTGGGCCCTAGCATGCTTAGCTTCACGCTAGTGGGAGAGACTCTCCCGGAGAGTTCATAGTTGGGGCTTTGGGCGGGAGAAGGGGTACTACTACCAATACTACATCACATAATACTATATATATTTCGTTATTAGTTAGATTAGGGCGTCTTTAGTTTAATCTTAGCTTAGTTTAGTTTTAGGTTTTATTTTAGTGGTTGTGGTAGCATATTTTTGTACCATAAAGAGTAACAGAACCGAAGACGATAGATCTCTGATGCGATCCTACATCGACCCAAGTCGGGCTCAAGCGAGCCCCATGCGTCCAAGACCTTGGAGAACACCTTGGTTCAAGACTTAGTCTAGTTTAGCTTCATATTTTTTATTTTAGCAACTTTCCTGTTTTAGCAGCTTTCTATTTTTAGCATTGCTATTTTTGGAACTTACTATGTTTAGTAAGTTTCCATCTTTGGCACTTTCTATTTTAGGACTTACTATGTTTAGCAGTTTCTATTTATAGCAGTTTCTATTTCGGGCGTTGCTCCACTATTGCATAGTGGGCTAGCCCATAGGCTCGTTTCGGCCCAAGCCCATTAGGGTCTTGGCCGAGTTTCATTGGCTATTTAAAGCCCCCTTTGTTCTTGTTTCCTACGTTCAAACCAGTAATCTAAGTCTTAAAGTTGAGAGTGAATCCTCCTTATTCTTAGATCGAGCGTCAAACACAAATCTGCTTCGCATCCCCTTCATCGTCTGCTTCGCATCTCCTTCATTCCGTAGCTCATCGCTTCGAGCGTCTCGCCCCACCCTCGCCCAAAGCGAGCATAAGAGACTCGCGAGCCATCCTCTAGGTGGTTCGTATCTATCCCGATTACCAAGAGAAGAAACATCCAGCCGTTGCCTGCCTAGAGCGGGCAAATCGTGAGTCGACCCCAGTCGGATCACATCAATCTCTCTGACTGGAAAAATGATCAAAGGGAGGGCCAGGATCTCCCCTAAGGCCCCTCTGATGCTCAAGTCAGATTTGATATGTAAAGAATTCCATCCATGGTGGCTAGGATTTTCTTGAAAGAGAAGATAATGAATGAGATTTATGGAGGCTAGGGTTTTTGGTTACCTCTTATGCCTCTTTTATAATTGGAAACCTCCCGATGGGATTTTTGCCCTAATGAGTTTTCCCTTTTGGCCCCTTTCGGTGGGAGCTAATGGAGGTGACAGATGAAGCCCATGATTTCTGATATGAGTGAAGTGAACAAGGAGGCTGGCGAGCCCGGTTCGGACTGGCTGGGCCACCAACGCGAATGGAGCGCAATCGGAGCGTGAACGTAGCGCGGTCAGAGCGCAGGGCAAAGTGCATAGGAGCGCAATGGAATGCGAATGAGGCACGAGCCAGTTGAGCGCAGAGTAAGCACGTAACAAGCCGTACGGAGTTTTTTTAAAAGAATTTGCATATCACGACTAGTACGAACAACCCCTGAAGTGTCGTTTGCAACGCAGGATCTTTGGTTCCTCAAGCTTGTAGTCGAATCCTTCTCTTCCGTAGCCAAAGTGATGGCTTTCCTAGGGCTAAAGAGATAGCCTTCAAACTCGTTCAAAGAGATGAACGTAGAGATCAAAGTGATGATCGCAAGACACCGAAGAGACGGAGTTTGATTTGCTCGAAGCGACGAGCTACGGGATAGTTTGATCCGTGGGATCGAAGGGTTTGGATGTAAGATTCAAGGAAGGAGCGTACTCAACATTACTACTCAAATCAACATCAAGTTTACAAACTAGGGTTTTCTAAGTTTAAATACCGTCAAAATAATATTTCCTAAAAGAAAAGATCTCGGAAAAATAATCCGCGCCGCGTCAGGACTACCGCATGGTTTGTAACACAACCGCACGGTTTGTTACAAACCGTGCAGTTCAACTGAAAGCAATGTTTTGGCTGGTGCACGGTTTGCATGCAACAACGCACGGTTTGCAGCAAACCGTGCAGTTCAACTGAGAACTCTAAATTTTGCTGGTGCACGGTTTGCATGCAACACCACATGGTTTACAGCAAACTGTGCACTTCTACTGAACGACATTCTGATGCTTTCTCGTCCAGCGTCAACTAAGGCGGGACCTCACCTAATCCTTCATAGGTCAAGAGAAGGACCCATTTAGGACTAGATGAACCCGCATCACTTGCATGCGCCTGCGAGACTAATGATTATGTTGCTCGCTTAATTGCCCTTGTGTGAGCTCTTGTTATCGGGCCATTCGAGTGTACCTTCATTGCGTCCTCTTCGTCCTTCGCCATCATCGAGGGGATCATGGAGCTATAAATCTCCCCTTCTTGGCTGCGAAGCATCCCCGCTTCATCCTCGTCGTTAAAAGCAGGAGGCGTATAAGGAGAAAGGTCAGCGACGTTGAAAGTTGGATGCGCACCATAGTCATCGGGTAAATTCAAGCGGTAGGCGTCGGCACCAAGGCTTTGTAGCACCTGAAATGGACCATCACCTCTAGCATCCATCTTGTGGTGTCGCTTGAATGGAAAGAGATCGCGACGCAAGTGCAACCATACCAAGCCTCCGGGCCCAAACTCCACGGTACGCCGGCTTGTGTTGTGTTCCTGTAAAAGAGTAGACACCGTAGGGGGTAAATCATCCAAAGCCTTAACATTTAAGAGACACGCGAAAGGAACAAGTAAAAAACAAGGAAGACGTCCCTGAATTATTGGAGAGACATCTCGGGACTGGGCTAAGAGAAGCCGGTTCTCGCATTTGCCTTGAATGCCGGATTGTGGAGGCGTCTCAAACTTGAAGTGTTGTATCACCTTTTCATTGATGATGTTACAGCAACTCCCACCATCTATGATCACACTCAAAGAAGCACCCTGGACCGCACACTTAGTATGAAACAAATTTGCACGATGGTCAAGTAAGGTACCTTCGTTGGCGGTAAGAACGCGGCGTGTAACCAAGCTAAGAGGCATGTTGCCTTGCTCATCCATAGAGTTGTATTTATAGCTGTCCATCTCCTCCTCCTCCTCCTCATTGTCGTAGGTGTCAAATATCGGTCCGGCGTCGAAGGTGTCCTCGTCGCAGGAGGTGTTCGAGAAGAAGGCATTGAGAAGGGAACCCTTGCGGTCCATTGGCCGGCTGGTTGTGGCCGGAGGGTTCAACATGGGTTCAGCCATGGGCAACTTCATGTCACTCATGGCCCGACGAAGGTGCGCAAGTTCGGCAGCCTGCTCGGCCAGTTGGCGGGCTTGATCGTCAATCAAAGCTTGAAGTGCGTCATTCGAAGCATGAAGTTGGTCAATTTGCTCATAGGCAGAGTCCATGTGTCCGGGGATGCGGTGACCCGTAGAAGGAGAGTAGCTTGTCGTAGGAAACTCCATAGTACCTATACGAAGCATGCAACACTAGAAGTAAGTTGCACCAAGCAAAAGAACAAGTCCAAGCCAAGTCCTTGTCTCAAAAGTGAACCAAGAAATTTTCCGCTGGGCGTACTAATTTGTGTTGCTCATGAGGAGGGAGAGGCTTGAACGGAAGGCAACAAAGCAAAAACTAGCAAATCACATCCCAAACAACACACAAAATTTCCAAGGTCAAGTAGATCAAGTCAAGTTTCTAAGAATTAATCACAAGAAAGTTGAAAATATTGCCCTTTTTAATGAGTGTTGCGTAGAGACATGAAGGGAGTGAAGATGGAGTATGACCGTATGGTGCGTTCTCTACCCTTTTTTTTGATTTTATGGCTTCCGTCTTCCCAAACCTCTTTTGTTTGATGGAAGGTGAGAATAGTATGTTTATTTTGTTGATACAGTCACATTGTGTTTTTTTTTATTGAATTGCGAATCAAGCAAGAAAGAACCACACAAGCAAGTATAGGAGAAGAAAGAAGAGACGATGCAACTATTGGGGACTGAAATCTAACAACTAAACTAGCAATTACTCCAAAGATGAAGCAAAACTTAAGCAACAAGAAACAAGGAAATCAAATATGCAATTAAGGAAACAAGATTTGCTAGAGGATAAGGTTTAGGGCTGTTGGAAAAGTAACCAAAACCGAAGGGTGGTAGCCGTGAGGGGGTGCTGGTGGTGCAGACGGTGGTGGTGGTGGTGATTCCGGCGATTGGGGAGAAAAAAAATTTTCTAGGGTTTGTAAGCGGAAAATTGCAAGGAATCACAAATAGAGAGAAGAAATAAACTTAGCTTGGACTGGCTCTGATGCCAGTCAATGCGAACAGCCCCTGAAGTGTTGTTTGCAACGCAGGATCTTTGGTTCCTCAAGCTTGTAGTCGAATCCTTCTCTTCCGTAGCCAAAGTGATGGCTTTCCTAGGGCTAAAGAGATATCCTTCAAACTCGTCAAAGAGATGACGGAGAAATAAAAGTGATGATCGTGAGACACCGAAGAGACGGTGTTTGATTGCTCGAAGCGACGAGCTACGGGATAGTTTGATCCGTGGGATCGAAGGGTTTGGATGTAAGATTCAAGGAAGGAGCATACTCAACTTTACTACTCAAATCAACATCAAGTTTACAAACTAGGGTTTTTCTAAGTTTAAATACCGTCAAAATAATATTTCCTAAAAGAAAAGATCTCGGAAAAATAATCCGCGCCGCGTCAGGACTACCGCATGGTTTGTAACACAACCGCATGGTTTGTTACAAACCGTGCAGTTCAACTGAAAGCAATGTTTTGGCTGGTGCACGGTTTACAGCAAACCGTGCACTTCTACTGAACGACATTCTGATGCTTTCTCATCCGGCGTCGACAAAGGCGGGACCTCACATAATCCTTCATAGGTCAAGAGAAGGACCCATTTAGGACTAGATGAACCCGCGTCACTTGCGTGCGCCTGCGAGACTAATGATTGTGTTGCTCGCTCCATTGCCCTTGTGCGAGCTCTTGTTATCGGGCCATTCGAGTGCACCTTCATTGCGTCCTCTTCATCCTTCGCTGTCATCGAGGGGATCATGGAGCTATCAACGACGAATCAATGAGGTCAACCCAAGCACAAACATGATTTAGAGCTTACTTGCTGGTTAATTTTTCTACCATTCCTTCTGAGTACATGATAAAGCATTACATTCTTCGAAAATTAACTTTTATCGATATATGTTAATTGTTATGAAGTGCTAAACTGTGACTGGACATGAGTAAGGTCATTATACTATCAATTTTATTTCTATATGATTATATTGAAAAAATAACACATGATGCCTGAAGCAACCAACATACGGGCCACATGGGCACTAGCTGCCATCTTATTCTACTAGCCTACGGGGCGTAGGGGCACGAGCTGCCATCTTATTTTATAAGGCAATGGGCCGCTGGGGCACAAGCTGACATCAACCTTGTGCAAGAACGCACCCTGAATAGCCTACGGGCATTGTGTAAGAACGCGCCGTGAATAGCCTACGGGCATTGTGCAAGAACGCATCCCAGGATAGCCTATGAGCATTGTTCAAGAACGCACCCTAGGATAGCCTATGGGAATTGTGCAAGAATGCACCCCATAATAGCCTACGGGTATTGTGAAAGAATGCACTCTGAATAGCCTACGGGTAAAGTGCAAGAACGCACCCCAAATAGCCTACGGGCATTGTGCAAGAATGCACTCGGAATAACCTACGAGCATTGTGCAAGAGCGCACCCTGAATAGCTTACGGACATTGTGCACAAACGCGCCCATATTAGCATACAGACATTGTGCATGCATGCACCCTTCAAGAAAAACAAGACACACAGACCAAGTTATAGACCGTGCAAGCCATTCAAACTCTCAACAAGCTATTTTTCAAATCCTCTAACCTTTACTCAGCTTAAAGGATCCAAGGGGAATTTGTGGAGGTAAAAAATATGTTATATATTTTTATCATTATTATTCAATTAATGGTATTAAAGATGGAAGAAGCCCATTAAAGCTCATTAGGGTTAATTAATTGTCTCATAAGAAAAAGATAGGATATATAAAGCCTCCATATTCTCATTCATTCTCTTATCTTTCAAGAAAACCCTAGCCACCATGGATGGACATCTCTACATATCATATCTGACTTTAGCGTTGGAGGGGCCTTAGGGGAGATCCCGACCCTCCCTTTGATTGTTTTTCCTTGCAGATTTAGTTCAATGATCAAGTTCCAGGAAGATCTATCATCGTCGGTTCTCTTAATCTTTATGATACAAAAATATGCTATCACAGTGGCTACAACCACATGTACAAAGGTTCAAGAAGCAATTTTTTGCTTAGCTTGTTTTGAAGATTGGTGTTTATTGTTCTAACCTGTAAATTTGGATTATCTATAGATTGAGACTAAGTTTTCTTATTTCTTACTTTTATTGAATAATTCATATATATTGATGGCTAGTTTAAATCTTCTTATACTTTCTTCAATCATGCTTAGCTAAAACCCTAGTTCTAAATTTGGGATGATCTTGACGATGTGTATGTAAATAGAAATATATCTTTGCCTTAATTGAAACCGTATTTCTTTCATTCCTAGATGCTTTATACCCATAGTAGCCTATGTGAATGAGATCCTATTAGGGCTTGAGATGAAAATGTGATAATGTGAATAGGTAGTCAGGTAGGGTTTGAGACTCTATTGGAATCCTAGGAATTGAACCTGTGATTTTATTAATACGAGAGCATTTTAATTTCTCTTATGGATTAATAACTCTCATAGAAACCCTAAGTTTAGATTGGATGTAGCAAATCATGAGATTTTATATGTGCTCATAGGGTTTAGGTTTTGTTTAGCAAGTCAAGAGAGTGGATGTTGACCGAGTCTAGTTAGATTTACTATCATCCGAGAGGAATTAGTAATTACCCTAGAGAGTTACCTTCAAACAACCAATAGTATATTCATGTGAGATGTGATTTTGTCTACTCAAGCATTGTTGCGGTGAGCCTTAACCTTAGACACATTTATCCCGTTGATTTTTATCCTTTATTTGCAATATTTTCTTTAGCTTAGGTATAGGTTTGTTCAATTTCTTATTTTTACGACCTACCTCACTAGTAGAGTTTCAAATGATATTACATTGGTCTCTGTGGGATCGACACTTGACTACTATAGTTGACCCCATATACTTGCGGGTGGTTTTAGCCATATCAAAGTTAAATGTGTCATTCGGTCCATTATTAACCTAAACGGAAAAGGATACAATTTAATAGATTCATGAAACTATGAAATAAATTTCTCATAGGAACCGAATTTCTTGAGAGTTAGTAGAATGATGTACCAATCCAAGCCGTCATATGCCTTTTCCATGCCTAGTTTGATCGCAATCCATCATTCATTCCCTTTTTCGTTCAGAAAGGAATGACAAATTTCATGTGCTATAAGAATGTTATCTTGCATGGTTTTGTTGGCTACAATGACCCATTGGAAGGGGTGAATTATCTTAGGCAAGATTATTTTCAACCTATCAGTTATGATTTTAGGGATTGTTTTATAAATTGTAGAACATATTGACGGAGGCTAAAGTCGTATCACCTTATCAAAATAATCCTAACAAACCTAACTCAGTAGAATAGGCAAGCAAGGGTCGAATCCCACAGGGAGGAATTGTCTTTCTTTATGTAAGGTTGCATGCAATAGTAACAAAGAGGGGTTTTGGTTGATTGTTTGTAAGCTAGTAAACAAAGGAAACAAAAGTAAAGATTTGTAATCAAATTGGGAAAAACACTTAGCCAAACAAATATCCACCTTTAGTTTGGTTGATTGATCATTGATTATTCCTAGTCCTCAATCCTCATGAATGTCCTAATCCCTGTTCTAAATTAGTTACCAGTCCAACTAGTCCTGATAACCCTAACTATTAAACAATCAAGATAAATCTAACAGCAGCAGTAGGCTCAGGAATAGACAGGCTCATGCAATACTTAACAACTCGTCAGTACTCGACATGCAATGAATTCTCTTCACAATAAACATTCACAACTCGTTCTAGTAAATCGTGGTTGCTACTCTGAATTAGGTATGAACAATACTAATCTCAACAAGTTGACCAGATTAAGGAACTAGTACTATAGATAATATCAATCTCAACTAGTTTGTTAGGCTAGGGAAACTAATATTAATAATACTAATCACAACAATTGATGAACTAGATCAACCAATAGAATTCAAAACCCTAATCCTGCAATATGAATAATATCAATAAAACTAGGTAGCTAATCTAGAGAAATCAATATAACTCAATGTAATAAAGCATAAGAGAATCAATAACATTCAAAGATAAAGTAAAGGAATAATCTCACAATCAAATTGAAACCAAGGCTTCAATTTTCGGAGTAAGCAAAGGGTGCTTAGTTCTTCATAGTCTTGAAACAAAAACTCAAAGGAAAAATTGAGCGTAGAATGAAAACTCAATTTTGAATGGCTGCTAGGGAAACTAGGTTAAATAACCTAACCCAAAACCTAGTGCTAAAAAGATAACAAACAAAGTCCTAAAAGGAAATAAAATAAAGAAACGGAAATAAAGAAAATAAAAGAAAAGGGAAAAATTATAAAAGTAAAATTTTGGATTTTCGGAAAAAACGAGACACGGCGCTGATGCACATTTCCGCGACCATCTGCGCCCGCGGCAGCACTTCCGCGATCGCGGCTCTTCATAGACCCGCTTGGTTCTACTTCTTCGTCTTCTTGGGTGGCTTCCTTCTCTCTTTAATATATCTTCATTTAAGCTTCTCCAAACCACCATATTTGCACATCTACTCCTCAACTCCATTCTCTGCAATTGTGCTCTAATCATCTCCAAATGGTACCCAAAACTCCGGTAACAACCCCTAGTTACACCCTACAAAGTAGCTCTGATCAAATTCCCCCATGCTTAAACCTTGCTCGTCCTCGAGTAAGCTAAAATAAACCTACTCCTCCAATCAAATCCCCAAGGTCCCAGGAAGCATAGAAAAATCATCTCCACTAAGAATTTCACCTAAACATGAAACTCCAGGGCACCAAACACAATCAACTCAACACAACACAAAACCAAGCTTAAAGGAAAGTAGAGTACTTCCCCCAAGCTTATCCCGAATACCATAGAGTGAATAAAAATCTAATCCTAGCCTCCATATATCTTCTTATGCCTCCAAGAGTGACCTACCCGAATCCTCCTTATATCACCTCTTCTTATGTCACCACGCCAGGTAAAATGAGGAATCCTAATAATCGCTCTTCTTCTTTTCACTCATTTTGCAAAGGCGCCCTTTCGGGTTTTCACAAAGCCACTCATTTCATTTTTCAATAGATGGGCTCACATAAAACTCACATCACTCTTGACCAGTTATTACCCTAGCCTAATGTTGGTCCAAGCCACCTGCTTATTACCTAAGCCGCCCTTTCGGGTTTTCGACTTATCCCAGGATTTCTATTTTTGCCTTTTTTCAAATTTTTGGCTTTTTTATTTTCTTCATTTTTTTTTGCTTTCTCCTCAACGACTAGCAAGTATAGAACACTCCCCCATGCTTAAACATTGCATTGTCCTCAATGTAATGAAAGACAAAAAAGATGAAGCATAGGGAAAGGCAATGAAGTACTCACAACTGTTGTCGAGTTGGCTTGGACACGGAAAGTTGTTACTGGCGGTATATCAATGAAAGCACATGTTTTTGGTGTCGCGGCGGTCCTCAAACAATCTCTACCGTGCAACCAAATAGATCCACTGTAAGGTGTAGTGGTATATCAAAGAGATTGGGGCTACACGACCTTCAACGAACACATAATGGAGCCCAGATGTAAACGGGGTGTGGGCTCTGGTGTTCCTCCTCATCAGTTGTCGAATGTCGGGCCATCATCGGTGCCAAATACAATTGTGGGGTGAATGTCTCCTCCTTGGCAGCATGATGCGCACCGTCTCTCCATGGGAAACTTGGACATCTGGCCTTCGGTAGAACTTTTTTTTTCAAGAAGGGATTAGGAGACTTACAGTAACTTTTCCGCGATCGCGGAAAAATTTCCGCGCCCGCGGAAAAGACTCGGGTGCGTAGTTCACCGTCTTTAAATTTTCTTCGGGTCTCCTACCTGCAGGTTAGTCTAATGCAAAAACAAAAGCAAGAACAAAAACAAAAGCAAGAACAAAAACAAAGTAACACAAAAATAACTAAAAACATGGAATGAAAAGACAAGGAAAGAACTACATACCTCGGGTTGCCTCCCGGACAACGCCTTAGTTATTATCGTGGCTCGACTTGGTACTCTCCCACTCAACTTGGGTTGCTCACATCAATTGAGAACTTGAGGTTTCCATCCGGAGGGTGTTGCTTTGAATCATCTATGCTGAATCCGACCCTCACCCCGTCAAATTCCATTGTGAGCGAACCGCTGCTCACATCAATTTTTGTTCCCGCCGTGTTCATAAACAGCCTTCCTAGCATCATGGGGGCTGTATTCTTGTCCTGCCCCGTATCCATCACAAAGAAGTCCACATGGAAGAGCAATTTGTCAACCTCTACCATCACGTCCTGCACCACTCTTTTGGGGTAGACATAGGAATTGTCCGCCAGCTGGATCACAATCCTCGTCTTCTCTAATGGTCCGACCTCCAGAGATTCGTACAACGAGAGAGGCATCACATTAATGGAGGCACCCAAATCAAGCATGGCCTTGTCAAACAAGGTGCCCCCAATTTTGCAGGGAATAGTGAACATGCTCGGATCACTGTCCTTCTTTGGTAACCGCTTTTGCAGCATAGCGGAAAAATTCTCGCTGACCTGGACCTTTCTCTTCTCCTTTACCACCTTCTTCCTCTTTATCGTGCATAGCTCCTTCAAGAATTTAGCATAACGAGGAATGCTATTAACCAGCTGGAGTAAAGGAACATTTACCTCATAGTTGTTGAAGGTCTCGAACAATTCCTTATTATTCGCCGGCCTCCTTGTGTCCTTTAGAGCTTCGGGAAAGGGAGCGGGAGGCTTTAATGTACTAAGCGGAGGGAAGTTGGGACGAACGTAAACATCTTGGACGACGTCGAGGGGGTCTGCGAGAGGAGCTGGAGCTGTAGGGCATTTTCTGCGATCGCGGATATCTGTCCGCGGTCGCAGATTGTCTTCGATCCCGTCCTCGACTCCATTGTGTTTTCCGCGATTGCGTAATTCTGTCCGCGGTCGCGGATTATTCTCGAACATGTCCTCTTCAGGGCAGATTTTTTCGCGATTGCGGAATTCCATCCGCGATCGCGGAAGAGCGTCGATTTCCTCTTCCTCGTCAGTAGCCAATCCGCGATCGCGACCATCTGTTCCGGGGTTGCGGATGTCTCTCTGTTGTGCTCGGGTTTCCTCCACTTGTGTACCGCTCCTCACCGTCATAGCGCATACATTCTCCCTCGGGTTGGCTACTGTTTGAGATGGTAGTTTTCCCGAGTCCCGAGCTTCCATTCTGCTCACTGCGATGGAGATCTGCCCCACTTGCTTCTCCAAGTTCTGAATACTCGCCCGCATCTCTTGATTTTGTTGGACCATAGTGTTGCTCAATGTTGCTACAGTCTGAACTAGTGACTCCTGGTTCTTGACCACCGTTGATACGGTCTGGGTGAGGGCCCTGATCTGGTCTTCACTGGACATAGATGAACTTGAACCTTGGCCTTGGGGTCTTTAGTCATATGGAGCTCGATATTGTTGTTGTTGACCCCCAGGCTGTTGATATAGTTGTGGGCGCTGTAGGAATTATGGAGGCCTCTGTTGATACTCTTGATTCTTCTGGCCTTGATGAGTACTCTTCTGATTTCCGTACCTCAGATTGGGGTGATCTTTCCACCCTGGATTGTACGTGTTGTAGTATGGGTCATATCTGGGCCTTGAAGGGCCGTATCCCCCAATGGCATTCACCTCAGCAGTGGGCTCCTGCAGTGTGGGACATGCATCGGTTGGATGTGTCGTGTCATAGCATATCCCACATGATTTGACTTGCTGCTGGCCACCCTTCATCATGTACCTCCTCATCATCTCCTTCATCTCAACCATGTAAGAAAGTAGTGAAGAATTTGGCTGAGAGTCCGCAGCTCTGATTGTTTGGGCGCTCGCCCTCCTACTGAACTGTCTTGAGCCCTCAGATAGCTCAAAGAAAACTTCGTATGCCTCAGCTGGAGTCTTGTTCAAGATGTTCCCTCCATATGCAACGTTCACCATCCGACGCTCGTCATCAAGAAGACCTCCGTACAATAAAAGTATGAGGTCCTGGTCGGAATATCCATGGTAGGGGCAGCTAGAGATCAACCTCTTGAACCTCTCGTAGTACTCATACAACGATTCAACAGCCTGCTGTTCAATGTTGCTGATGCTCCTCTTCAGATTATTGAGCTTGGTCACAGGAAAATACTTTTCCCAAAAGGCCTTCTTCATCTTGGCCTGCGTGTCAATGCTCCCTGGGTTCAAGTAGTATAACCAGTCATTGGCCAAATACTTCAGAGAGAAAGGAAAGGCCCTCAGCTTGATCTGGTCCTCAGTCACTCCTCTTGGTTTCATGCTGGTGCAGACACCATAGAACTTCGACAGATGCTTATTGGGGTCTTCTCCACTCATCCCATGGAAGTGGGGGAGTAAGTGGATCAACCCTGACTTGAGCTCGAAGTTGACGCCATCGGCCAGCTTAGGAAACTGCACAGCTAGCGGTTGCTGTTGCAGGTTAGGGGCAGTCAGCTGCCACAACGTCTGTTGTGCGTCAGCCATCTCAAAACAAGGATTATCAAAACACAAAACTCTGTTTATCTTGCGATTCCTAGAAAGGGTTCTCTCAATCTCTGTGTCACAAGCAAGAATGGGAGAGTCAGTAGCACGGGTGTGGACCATAAGATAGGTCCACACAAAAAATTAGCACACAAACACACATAAAGAAAAAAACAAAACTTGCCTCCCCGGCAACGACGCCAATTTGACAGAGGCTAAAGTCGTATCACCTTATCAAAATAATCCTAACAAACCTAACTCAGTAGAATAGACAAGCAAGGGTCGAATCCCACAGGGAGGAGTTGTCTTTATTTATGTAAGGTTGCATGCAATAGTAACAAAGGGGGGTTTTGGTTGATTGTTTGTAAGCTAGTAAACAAAGGAAACAAAAGCAAAGATTTGTAATCAAATTGGGAAAAACACTTAGCCAAACAAATATCCACCTTTAGTTTGGTTGATTGATCATTGATTATTCCTAGTCCTCAATCCTCATGAATGTCCTAATCCATGTTCTAAATTAGTTACCAGTCCAACTAGTCCTGATAACCCTAACTATTAAACAATCAAGAAACTATCAAGATAAATCTAACAGCAGTAGTAGGCTCAGGAATAGACAGGCTCATGCAATACTTAACAACTCGTCAGTACTCGACATGCAATGAATTCTCTTCACAATAAACATTCACAACTCGTTCCAGTAAATCGTGGTTGCTACTCTGAATTAGGTATGAACAATACTAATCTCAACAAGTTGACCAGATTAAGGTAACTAGCACTATAGATAATATCAATCTCAACTAGTTTGTCAGGCTAGGGAAACTAATATTAATAATACTAATCACAACAATTGATGAACTAGATCAACCAATAGAATTCAAAACCCTAATCCTGCAATATGAATAATATCAATAAAACTAGGTAGCTAATCTAGAGAAATCAATATAACTCAATGGAATGAAGCATAAGAGAATCAATAACATTCAAAGATAGAGTAAAGGAATAATCTCAAAATCAAATTCAAACCAAGGCTTCAATTTTCGGAGTAAGCAAAGGGTGCTTAGTTCTTCATAGTCTTGAAACAAAAACTCAAAGGAAAAATTGAGCGTAGAATGAAAACTCAATTTTGAATGGCTGCTAGGGAAACTAGGTTAAATAACCTAACCCAAAACCTAGTGCTAAAAAGATAACAAACAAAGTCCTAAAAGGAAATAAAATAAAGAAACCGAAATAAAGAAAATAAAAGAAAAGGGAAAAATTATAAAAGTAAAATTTTGGATTTTCGGAAAAAAAGAGACACGGCGCTGATGCACATTTCCGCGACCATCCGTGCCCGCGGCAACACTTCCGCGATCGCGGCTCTTTATAGACCCACTTGGTTCTACTTCTTTGTCTTCTTGGGTGGCTTCCTTCTCTCTTCAATATATCTTCATTTAAGCTTCTCCAAACCACCATATTTGCACATCTACTCCTCAACTCCATTCTCCGCAATTGTGCTCTAATCATCTCCAAATGGTATCCAAAACTCCGGTAACAACCCTTAGTTACACCCTACAAAGTAGCGCTGATCAAATTCCCCCATGCTTAAACCTTGCTCGTCCTCTAGTAAGCTAAAATAAACCTACTCCTCCCATAAAATCCCCAAGGTCCCAGGAAGCATAGAAAAATCATCTCCACTAAGAATTGCACCTAAACATGAAACTCCAGGGCACCAAACCCAATCAACTCAACATGACACAAAACCAAGCTTAAAGGAAAGTAGAGTACTTCCCCCAAGCTTATCCCGAACACCATAGAGTGAATAAAAATCTAATCCTAGCCTCCATATATCTTCTTATGCCTCCAAGAGTGACCTACCAGAATCCTCCTTATATCACCTCTTCTTATGTCACCACGCCAGGTAAAATGAGGAATCCTAATAATCGCTCTTCTTCTTTTCACTCATTTTGCCAAGGCGCCCTTTCGGGTTTTCACCAAGCCACTCATTTCATTTCTCAATAGATGGGCTCACATAAAACTCACATCACTCTTGACCAGTTATTACCCCAGCCTAATGCTGGTCCAAGCCACCTGCTTATTACCTAAGCCGCCCTTTCGGGTTTTCGACTTATCCCAGGATTTCTATTTTTGCCTTTTTTCAAATTTTTGGCATTTTCATTTTCTTCATTTTTTTTGCTTTCTCCTCAACGACTAACAAGTATAGAACACTCCCCCATGCTTAAACATTGCATTGTCCTCAATGTAATGAAAGACAAAAAATATGAAGCACATGGAAAGGCAATGAAGTACTCACAATTGTTGCCGAGTTGGCTTGGACACGAAAAGTTGTTGCTGGCGGTATATCAATGAAAGCACATGTCTCTGGTGTCACGGCGGTCCTCAAACAATCTCTACCGTGCAACCAAATAGATCCACTGTAAGGTGTAGTGGTATATCAAAGAGATTGGGGTTGCACGACCTTCAACGAACACATAATGGAGCCCAAATGTAAACGGGGTGTGGGCTCTGGTGTTCCTCCTCATCAGCTGTCGAATGTCGGGCCATCATCGGTGCCAAATACAATGGTGGGGTGAATGTCTCCTCCTTGGCAGCATGATGCGCACCGTCTCTCCATGGGAAACTTGGACAGCTGGCCTTTCGTAGAACTTTTTTTTTTCAAGCAGGGATGAGGAGACTTACAGTAACTTTTCCGCGCCCGCGGAAAAGACTCGGGTGCGTAGTTCACCGTATTCAAATTTTCTTTGGGTCTCCTACCTGCAGGTTAGTCTAATGCAAAAACAAAAGCAAGAACAAAAACAAAGTAACACAAAAATAACTAAAAACATGGAATGAAAAGACAAGGAAAAAACTACAGATCTCGGGTTGCCTCCCGGACAACGCCTTAGTTATTGTCGTGGCTCGACTAGGTACTCTCACACTCAACTTGGGTTGCTCACATCAATTGAGAACTTGGGGTTTCCATCCGGAGGGTGTTGCTTTGAATCATCTATGCTGAATCCGACCCTCACCCCGTCAAATTCCATTGTGAGTGAACCGCTGCTCACATCAATTTTTGTTCCCGCCGTGTTCATAAACAACCTTTCTAGCATCACATGGGCTGCATTCTTGTCATGCCCCGTATCCATCACAAAGAAGTCCACAGGGAAGAGCAGTTTGTCAACCTCTACCATCACGTCCTGCACCACTCCTTTGGGGTAGACATAGGAATTGTCCGCCAGCTGGATCACAATCCCCGTCTTCTCTAATGGTCCGACCTCCAGAGATTCGTACAACGAGAGAGACAGCACATTAATGGAGGCACCCAAATCAAGCATGGACTTGTCAAACAAGGTGCCCCCAATTTTGCAGGGAATAGTGAACATGCTCGGATCACTGGCCTTCTTTGATAACCGCTTTTGCAGCATAGCGGAAACATTCTCGCTGACCTGGACCTTTCTCTTCTCCTTTACCACCTTCTTCCTCTTTATCGTGCATAGCTCCTTCAAGAATTTAGCATAACGAGGAATGCTATTAACCAGCTTGAGTAAAGGAACATTTACCTCATAGTTGTTGAAGGTCTCGAACAATTCCTTATTATTCGCCGGCCTCCTTGTGTCCTTTAGAGCTTTGGGAAAGGGAGCGAGAGGCTTCAATGTACTGAGCGGAGGGAAGTTGGGACGAACGTAAACATCTTGGATGACGTCAAGGGGGTCTGCGAGAGGAGCTAGAGCTGCAGGGCATTTTCCGTGATCACGGATATCTGTCCGCGGTAGCGGATTGTCTTCGATCCCGTCCTCGACTCCAGTGTGTTTTCCGCGATCACGTAATTCTGTCCGCGGTCGCGGATTATTCTTGAACATGTCCTCTTTAAGGCAGATTTTTTCGCGATTGCGGAATTCCATCCGCGATCGCAGAAGAGCGTCGATTTCCTCCTCAGTAGCCAATCCGCGATCGCGACTTTCTGTTCCGCGGTCGCGGATGTCTCTCTATTGTGCTCGGGTTTCCCCCACTTGTGTACCGCTCCTCAGCGTCATAGCGCATACATTCTCCCTCGGGTTGGCTACCGTTTGAGATGGTAGTTTTCCCGAGTCCCGAGCTTCCAGTCTGCTCACTGCGATAGAGATCTGCCCCACTTGCTTCTCCAAGTTCTGAATACTCGCCCGTATCTCTTGATTTTGTTAGACCATAGTGTTGCTCAACGTTGCTACAGTCTAAACTAGTGACTCCTGGTTCTTGATCACCGTTGATACGGTCTGGGTGAGGGCCTTGATCTGGTCTTCACTGGACATAGATGAACTTGAACCTTGGCCTTGGGGTCTTTGGTCATATGGAGCTCGATATTGTTGTTGTTGACCCCCAGGCTGTTGATATGGTTGTGGGCGCTGTAGGAATTATAGAGGCCTCTGTTGATACTCTTGATTCTTCTGGCCTTAAGGAGTACTCTGTTGATTTCCGTATCTCAGATTGGGGTAATCTCTCCACCCTGGATTGTACGTGTTGGAGTACGGGTCATATCTGGGCCTTGAAGGGCCGTATCCCCCAATGGCATTCACCTCAGCAGTGGGCTCCTGCAGCGTGGGACATGCATCGGTTGGATGCGTCGTGTCATAGCATATCCCACATGATTTGACTTGCTGCTGGCCATCCTTCATCAGGTACCTCCTCATCATCTCCTTCATCTCAGCCATGTCAGAAAGTAGTGAAGAATTTGGCTGAGAGTCCGCAGCTCTGATTGTTTGGGCGCTCGCCCTCCTACTGAACTGTCTTGAGCCCTCAGATAGCTCAAAGAAAACTTCGTATGCCTCAGCTGGAGTCTTGTTCAAGATGTTCCCTCCACATGCAGCGTTCACCATCCGACGCTCGTCATCAAGAAGACCTCCGTACAATAAAAGTACGAGGTCCTGGTCGGAATATCCATGGTAGGGGCAGCTAGAGATCAGCCTCTTGAACCTCTCGTAGTACTCATACAACGATTCAGCAGCCTGCTGTTCAATGTTGCTGATGCTCCTCTTCAGATTGTTGAGCTTGGTCGCAGGAAAGTACTTCTCTAGAAAGGCCTTCTTCATCTTGGCCCACGTGTGAATGCTCCCTGGGGTCAAGTAGTAAAACCAGTCATTGGCCGAATGCTTCAGAGAGAAAGGAAAGGCCCTCAGCTTGATCTGGTCCTCAATCACTCCTCTTGGTTTCATGCTGGTGCAGACGGCATAGAACTCCGACAGATGCTTATTGGGGTCTTCTCCACTCATCCCATGGAAGTGGGGGAGTAAGTGGATCAACCCTGACTTGAGCTCGAAGTTGACGCCATCGGCCAGCTCAGGAAACTGCACAGCTAGCGGTTGCTGTTGCAGGTTAGGGGCAGTCAGCTGCCTCAACGTCTACTGTGCGTCAGCCATCTCAAAACAAGGATTATCAAAACACAAAACTCTGTTTATCTTGCGATTCCTAGAAAGGGTTCTCTCAATCTCTGTGTCACAAGCAAGAATGGGAGAGTCAGTAGCACGGGTGTGGACCATAAGATAGGTCCATACACAAAAATAGCACACAAACACACACAAAGAAAAAAACAAAACTTGCCTCCCCGGCAACGACGCCAATTTGACAGAGGCTAAAGTCGTATCACCTTATCAAAATAATCCTAACAATTCTAACTTAGTAGAATAGGCAAGCAAGGGTCGAATCCCACAAGGAGGAGTTGTCTTTCTTTATGTAAGGTTGCATGCAATAGTAACAAAAGGGGGTTTTGGTTGATTGTTTGTAAGCTAGTAAACAAAGGAAACAAAAGCAAAGATTTGTAATCAAATTGGAAAAAACACTTAGCCAAACAAATATCCACCTTTAGTTTGGTTGATTGATAATTGATTATTCCTAATTCTCAATTCTCATGAATGTCCTAATCCCTGTTCTAATATAGTTATCAGTCCAACTAGTCCTGATAACCCTAACTATTAAACAATCAATAAACTATCAAGATAAATCTAACAGTAGTAGTAGGCTCAGGAATAGACAGGCTCATGCAATACTTAACAATTCGTCAGTACTCGACATGCAATCAATTCTCTTCACAATAAACATTCACAACTCATTCTATTAAATCGTGGTTGCTACTCTGAATTGGGTCTGAACAATATTAATCTCAACAAGTTGACCAGATTAAGGTAACTAGCACTATAGATAATATCAATCTCAACTAGTTTGTCAGGCTAGGGAAACTAATATTAATAATACTAATCACAACAATTGATGAACTAGATCAACCAATACAATTCAAAACCCTAATCCTGCAATATGAATAATATCAATAAAACTAGGTAGCTAATCTAGAGAAATCAATGGAATGAAGCATAAGAGAATCAATAAGATTCAAAGATAGAGTAAAGGAATAATCTCACAATCAAATTCAAACCAAGGTTTCAATTGTCGGACTAAGCAAAGGGTGCTTAGTTCTTCATAGTATTGAAACAAAAACTCAAAGGAAAAATTGAGCGTAGAATGAAAACTCAATTTTGAATGGCTGCTAGGGAAACTAGGTTAAATAACCTAACCCAAAACCTAGTGCTAAAAAGATAACAAACAAAGTCCTGAAAGGAAATAAATTAAAGAAACCGAAATAAAGAAAATAAAAGAAAATGGAAAAATTATAAAAGTAAAATTTCGGATCTTCGGAAAAAACAAGACACAACGCTGATGCACATTTCCGCGACCATCCGCGCCCGCGGTAGCACTTCCGCGATCGCGGCTCTTCATAGACCCGCTTGGTTCTACTTCTTCGTCTTCTTGGGTGGCTTCCTTCTCTCTTCAATATATCTTTATTTAAGCTTCTCCAAACCACCATATTTGCACATCTACTCCTCAACTCCATTCTCCGCAATTGTGCTCTAATCATCTCCAAATGGTACCCAAAACTCCGGTAACAACCCCTAGTTACACCCTACAAAGTAGCGCTGATCACATATGCTAATGGATCTATAGTTGCTGGTAGATTTTGGGTTTTCATATTTGGAAATTAGTGTGATGAATGTGTGATTAATTTGTTTTAATAGTATGCTAGGAAAAAAGAAACTCTTAACAACTTTGGTGACAGTTGTTCCAATGATATGCCAGTATTTATGGTTAAAGTTGGTTGGTATATTGTTCGAAACCATGAATTTATCACTCCCTAGTCTAAATATTTTTAAATTAATCTCTTCATTAATAGGGGGTAGTTAGAAAGATGTTATCTTCATTTAAAACCTCACAATTGATCAGGCTCAAGTATTCATTCATAACATTTGTATAAAGATTGTCCTTCCTCATAGATACAATTATCAAAACCAACTGTTTGTCCAACATTTCTCATTAGGTCATTTCTCATTAGGTCGTTTATCTAATTTAGTTTCCACAACTACACAAATTTGGTTCTTTCAATTTTCACAAAGGATTCTATTTCGGTCCAGAAGTTTTTTTATCCGATTCCGCGAGATTTCCAAAGGCTAATTATCATAGAAAACTAATAAAAAGTATTGCAAGTAACTTGTTCTTGCCGATATAGGTCACAATTGGTGTCCTGGAATAAATATAATATGTGGCATCAAAAACATGGTTAACAAAGATTAGTATTATTAACTAATAGATATAAGGTTGCATAAATGTTCATCACAAATGACACAATGGTTCACAGGTTCATGATAAAGATACCAATCGTTCCGCAGAATTGATAACACAGGTTGCATAAGTTTGCACAAGTGATTTAGATACAGGCAACATGCAATTTCACAACAATTCCAGGCCGGCTAGCAGAGAATATGCAAGCCCACACCACATACATACCACGTTAATAAGGATACTTGCTGATTTACGAAGTTTAAACTGATAACCGACAATTCGCATACTGGTGCATTTTATAGTTGGGATAACCCTGTTTTTGATCGATCACTATTCGGTCCCGCTAACGAATCAGCAGAAGCTCAAAATCAATGAACCTGCGGAACCTAGGTCTCTATCCGGCAACCAAACCTAAAGCCAACCAGATCGCAGAAAACCAAACCACAATCAAGCAACACAAGCACAACAAAAGTAATGCACAAATTCAACACAAGATTTAAGTGGGAAAAACCCTCCTAAGGAGAGGTAAAAAACCCACTGTTGCCCGCCATAGCACGAAATCCACTAATCATCAAAACAGAGTACAAGCGTTCATACAGATACCAATCTCACACAGGAGATAACAAGATATGGAGAATCAACTCAAGCAAATCTCCAATCTAACAACAAACACTTGTAACTAATGACTAGAACATCCAGAGAGGGGTACCTACCAACAAACACTCGTTGTCGGCTTCCCGGGACAAGAGACGAACGATCCAAGGTGTAGACAAGGAAAAGCCTTCACTTTCTCCACCAATTTCTCTTTTCTCTTCTCCAATCTCCCTCCTCACTCTTGTGCTCCTTTTGATCTCTCAAATGGGGGCTCTCACTAGGGCAAGCTCTTGCTCCCAAAGAAATGCGCAGCTCACGTGCATTTGCCTCCTTCACATTTGCTTTATATATGTGAAGCAAATGGAAGAGTGGGCTGGAATAATGGGCTTTAGGCCCAACAATCTCCCCCTCCATCCCAAGGTAAGACATTCACATCGTCTCGGGATCTTCACTTGCGCACCAGTCCCGCCATCTTGGCGCAGAACTGATGCTTGTCAGTAGTCACCACCTTGGTGAACATATCAGCTGGATTCTTGTCTGTGTGAATCTTCTTCAAGCTCATCTGACGATCACTCACAGCATCTCGAATCCAATGGTACCTCACATCAATGTGCTTTGTCCGGCAATGGTATGTGGCATTCTTTCTCAAATCAAGAGCACTCTGACTGTCATAGTTCACCACATACTCTCCCTGCTTCAGACCCAGTTCTCGTAGGAATCTCTTCACCCAAAGCATCTCTTTTCCTGCTTCTGTCATGGCAATGTACTCTGCCTCTGTCGTGGACAAAGCAACACACTTCTGCAACTTAGACTGCCACGAGATAGCTCCCCCTGCAAAAGTAAACAAGTATCCCGATGTCGACTTTCTACCATCAAGACCTCCTGCCATGTCTGAATCTGTGAAACCCTTAAGAATAGGTTTAGCTCCCCCAAAGCATACGCTCATCTTGGAAGTACCTCTCAAGTACTTGAAGATCCACTTTACAGCTTCCCAATGATCTCTTCTAGGATTAGCAAGGAACCTGCTAACGAGACCAACTGCATGAGCTATATCCGGTCGTGTGCACACCATAGCATACATCAAACTACCAACTGCTGATGAATAAGGAATGGTGGCCATCTTCTTCTTTTCTTCACCTGAAGACGGTCATGACTTCTTGCTCAATTTGAAATGGCTAGCAAGAGGAGTACTAACCGGCTTAGCATCTTCCATTTTGAACCTACTCAGAACCTTCTCAATATACTTCTCCTGTGACAACCATATCTTCCTGGCTTTCCTGTCACGAGTAATCTGCATGCCCAATATCTGGCGTGCTGTTCCAAGTCTTTCATGTTAAAGGAAGTGCTCAAATCCCGCTTCAAAGCATCAACTAGGGATTTATCTTGTCCCACTATGAGCATGTCATCCACATAAAGAAGAAGAATGACAAACTTACCGTTTGCCTAATGTTTGAAGTAGACACAATGATCTGCACTTGTTCTGGTGTAGCCATGATTCACCATGAAGCTATCAAACTTCTTGTACCACTGTCTGGGATCTTGCTTCAGCCCATATAAGCTCTTCTTCAGCTTGTAAACCAAGTGCTCTTTTCCTTTTACTTCAAACCCCTCTGGCTGCTCTATATA
Organism: Rheum nobile; assembly: GCA_027886185.1. NCBI lineage: Eukaryota > Viridiplantae > Streptophyta > Magnoliopsida > Caryophyllales > Polygonaceae > Rheum > Rheum nobile. Next base: position 106,323 of record WOAB01000585.1, on the reverse strand, counting down.
AATCTCATCATCTAAATCACCGTGGAGAAATGCAGTTTTCACATCCAACTGCTCGAGTTCGAGATCCATGCTTGCAGCTAAGCCAATGATCACTCTGATAGAACTCATCTTGACAACAGGCGAGAAGATTTCATCAAAATCAACTCCCTTCTTTTGACTAAAGCCTTTCACAACTAGTCGGGCTTTGTACTTGACTAGTTTTTCTCCATCCATCTTTAGCCTGAACACCCACTTGTTTCTCAGCGCCTTTCTTCCTTTTGGAAGCTTCACTAGCTCATATGTGTTGTTCTTTTTCAAAGAACTCAACTCCTCTTCCATGGCTTTCACCCACTGAGCTTTTTCCTTGTGGTTCTGCACTTCTTGAAAACTTCCAGGCTCCCCCTCTTTAGTAAATGCAACATACTCAGACGAGGGATATCTAGTGGACGGACGACGTTCTCTTTCTGACCTTCTGAGCTCATTAGCTTCTTCACTCTCTTCTGGCTCCCCCTGCTCAGAACCCTCACCAGTTTCAGCATCTGGCAAGACATCGTCTAACGCAGAAATCTCATATGTGCCATTCTCTGAGGAAGACTCGTCACTTGTGTCATTCCCTTCTGAATGAGAGGGCAAGTAAACTGGAAGCTCATCAACTTCCTCTGGTGTCTTAGAATCTGACAATAACTTGTCTTCGTGAAAGATCACATCCTTGGACCTTATCACCTTCTTTCTTTCTGGATCCCACAACTTGTATCCAAAATCAGTATCACCATAGCCTAAGAAAATGCATGGAACTGCTCTGTCGTCCAGCTTTTGTCTCTGCTCTTTAGGCACATGCACAAATGCCTTACAGCCAAAGACCCGCAAATGAGAGTATGAAATGTCTCTTCCAGACCAAACTCTCCCAGGAATGTCAAAATCCAAAGCAACTGATGGAGATCTATTCATCAGATAGCAAGCAGTCATCACAACTTCACCCCAAAATGGCTTAGGAAGATTCGCCATCTTCAACATAAATCTGACCTTCTCCATGATGGTCATGTTTGTCCTCTCTGCAACGCCATTGTGTTGTGGAGTGCCCAGAGTTGTCTTCTCATGTCGTATGCCATGCTCCTGGCAATATTTCTGAAACTCATGGGAAGTGTACTCGCCTCCATTATCACTGCGAAGGCATTTCAGAGAACGATCATTCTCTCTCTTCACCATGGCATGGAATTGCTTGAAGCAATCAAGGACCTGGTCTTTTGTTTTCAAAACAAACACCCAAACCTTTCGTGAAGCATCATCAATAAAGGTTAGGAAATATCTACGACTACCAGGTGTGGATACATCAATGGGACCACACACATCAGAATACACCAGTTCAAGCAAATTCTTTTTTCTTTCAGAACATTTGCTAAATGACACTCTAGTTTGTTTACCAAACAAACAATAATCACAAGGGCTCAGAGGAGTACCTTTGGCGGAAGGAATGAGAGACTTCTTCGCCAAAATCTACAGTCCTTTCTCACTCATGTGAGCCAGCCGTCTGTGCCATAAATTTGGTGATGCATCATCTTCAACTGCATTCAGGTCATCTCTCAAGACCTTCATCTGAGTCTTGTACAACGTGTAGCTCAGACTCCCTCTAGCAATCACCATCGAGCCTTTAATCAGCTTCCATCTCTTATCACCAATGTAACTGTGATAACCCTCTAGGTCCAAAGCATGAAGATAAATCAAATTCATACGCAGATCAGGTACATGTCGCACATTCTTTAGAGTCAACGTGCAACCTGCATTTATCTGAACACAAATGTCACCCATACCAACAATCTCCACGTAGCTAGTGTTCCCCATCTTCACCTTGCCAAAGTCTCCTGCTCTGTAGCTGGTGAATATCTCCTTTCTCGGTGTAGCATGATAGGATGCAGCTGAGTCCACTATCCATTCTACACGAGAATCTGACTTATCACTGTGATCATCAACACAGAAAAGAACAACAAGACCTTCTTCATCACTGTATACAGCTGTAGTGGTGTTCTTGTCGTCTTCTTTTTGATTCTTCTCTTCACTCATGCTTTTCTTCAAGGCATAGCAATTCCTCTTCATATGTCCCTCTTTGCCACAATGAAAGCAAGCCATCTTTCCTTTACTCTGAGATGTCCCTCTATTCTGTGACTTCCCTCTGGATTTCCCACGTCCCTTTCTTTCTCTTCTTCTCGCTCTGTACTTATTCTCTGAAGTCGTCGCCAGAGTTTGCGAAGTGTTACTGCCCATATCTTTCCTCCTAGTCTCCTCATTGTAGAGACTATCAATCACGGTACTCAAGGACACAACGCCACTCGGTGCAGAGTTGTTGATGGACACAACCACGGTCTCCCAGGTATCCGGCAAAGAACTCAAAAGCAACAAAGCTTGCAGCTCATCATCTAGGACCAACTTCATTCTGTTCAGCTGATTCACTAGCTCCTGAAACTCACTCAGGTGCTCGGCAATAGACTTTCCATCTTTGTACTTCAGATTCACGATCTTTATGATTACAAAGGCCTTGCTCTGCGCTGACTTTCTCTCATACATGGATTCCAGCTTCTTCCACAAAACTTGTGCATCTGTCTCACTGCTGATATGATGATAGACACTATTGTCTACCCACTGCCTCATGGTTCCAACTGCCTTTCTGTGCAACTTTACCCAGTCGCCCTCTTTAATCTCATCTGGTCTGTCCGACCCTAACTGAATCGGATCATACAGATCTTTGCAGTACAGAATATCTTCCATTTTCGACTTCCAAATCGAGTAATTCGAAGACGTCAGCTTAATCATCGTACCAGCAATCTCCTCTGTCTTAGTCGCCATATCTCGACCCAAACTCAAACTGAGCTCTCTTTGGCTCTGATACCACTTGTTGGGGATCGATCACTATTCGGACCCGCTAACGAATCAGCGGAAGCTCAAAATCAATGAACCTGCGGAACCTAGGTTTCTATCCGGCAACCAAACCTAAAGCCAACCAGATCGCAGAAAACCAAACCACAATCAAGCAACACAAGCACAACAAAAGTAATGCACAAAATCAACACAAGATTTAAGTGGGAAAAACCCTCCTAAGGAGAGGTAAAAAACCCACTGTCGCCCGCCAGAGCACGAAATCCACTAATCATCAAAACATAGTACAAGCGTTCATACAAATACCAATCTCACACAGGAGATAATAAGATATGGAGAATCAACTCAAGTAAATCTCCAATCTAACAACAAACACTTGTAACTAATGACTAGAACATCCAGAGAGGGGTACCTACCAACAAACACTCGTTGTCGGCTTCCCGGGACAAGAGACGAACGATCCAAGGTGTAGACAAGGAAAAACCTTCACTTTCTCCACCAATTTCTCTTCTCTCTTCTCCAATCTCCCTCCTCACTCTTGTGCTCCTTTTGATCTCTCAAATGGGGGCTCTCACTAGGGCAAGATCTTGCTCCCAAAGAAATGCATAGCTCACGTGCATTTGCCTCCTTCATATTTGCTTTATATATGTGAAGCAAATGGAAGAGTGGGCTGAAATAATGGGCTTTAGGCCCAACAAACCCATGGGTTAGATTGCAAAGGAGCAATTGTCCAAAAGTTTAAGGAGTTATATTTGATAGGAAATGGTTTCCATGCCAAAAAAACTAGAAAAAAACCTTCTTGGATACCACTATTGTAGTTGTTATATGTTGCCATACATCCGGGAGTAAGATCCTACAAATTGGTAGAGCTCTGAGGGAGCCAACATAAGAGAAAATCAATTGAGTAGATATCAATTACAAAGCATTAATTAGTAGGGATCATATTATTACATACCACAATCAGAGAACTTGGAAGGGTATCATTGCACTCAGTATACAAGTTAAAAGAGCAGAAGGTAGAATGTGTTTGAAAATTAATGTTAGGGTTGAAAATGTTAAGGTTAGTGCCCTTAGGGAATAATTCAAAAGAACTTCACCAAATGGGACTAAAGTTATATGGAATAGAAAATGGAATAAATTACTACACCTAAGAGGGACATCACTGCTTTTGATCAAATTACAAATTGGGTGATTATACATATTTAAGTTCAAAGGATATTCCACAACACATAAACAAAAACATCCATTGATTCGAAATAGAGCTAGGATCAACAACAAAGTAGCAGAAGCAAAGACAAACTAGTAGATAATGGTATGATGAGGACTTGACAATGAAATTTCCCATGCCAATGAGGCACCTCCTGGTCGGACAATTTCCATGTGTTTAAACTGTTAAAATGAGTGGTTACAAACCTGGGTAAGCTAGATTCATCCAGAACATGAAGTACACACATAAATCATTATAGAGACTAGGGAGTTTGGTCCTATTATGATAGAGTTGGTTGACCATTGTAGTATCAGTTTTGCGTATACCATTTCGGTGTATGAGTTCTTTTTGTGTCCCCTAGCAAGGATAAAGGCCAGATTTTAGTAAGCTTGTTATGATAAGCATTTACATAATTCTTCAGTTTCCTAAGCTTTCTAATGATATTGTGATCTAGTGCCAACTTGGAAAACTAATTTTGTTGTATAGAGTATAAATAAATGAGGGATTTATTGGTCATTTTATAGGTTCTCAGATGTAGACTGGCTTAATAAAAGATGTATGCAAGCACGGGATAAAAGAGAAATTCAAAGATTATCCATTGATCGCAAAGAGACAGAAGACACAAGGTGTTGAGATCTACTAGCTTCAAGCTAGGCAAAGCAACCTGGAGCATAAAGTTACAACAACAAGGATTACACAGACTAGGAAAGAAATTTGACTTCGAAACTAGTTTAAGCCCCGTGCTAACTATTTTGATATTATATTCGATATCGGATGAAATTGAATGGACGTTACAAAATTACAAATCAATGGTTGCTTGAATACAAACCTTTAAGTATAATAAATTATATAGAAAATGAGAAGAGATTGACATGTGTTTATGTTATATTATTTTCAAACATAGACAAATTAATAAGAAGGAAGTTGGTAAATATATAAATGCAAAGAAATCACGGTTGGACAAGTCACTTAAATAATTTAAGTGCAATTTATTTCATAGACGTATAATTTGTGCTATTCTTGCGATCTAAAAGTTAACAAAAAATATTTTAAAAGGTATTAAGAAAATTAAAAAGATAATAAACTCAAACTAAAAACCGTTTTTTTGCAATTAAGTCCTTCCCATTTATAAGAAATTGGACTTGAAATGATGAAATTTCTAATTATAAATTTAATTTTATTACAACAAATGAATTCTAAATTATTTAATTACAACCTTGATGCTTAATGAACTTTTAGCAAAAAAATGACGTATAAAAATGTTTGAATAAAGAGGTGAAGAGAAAAGAGGTAACTGTCATCAGTTCAAACTTCTAGCCCACAAATGATGATGCAACTTTTCAGTACATCTTATATATAGATACAAATTAAAGTGAATAATTTTTTAAGAGATCTCATCTTTCGGATAATAAAAATATCGTTTAATCCACAAAAATCTTTATAGTTTATATGATTTGATTTTAAAATTTGTTTATATGATTAAACTTTTTTGGATAAATTTCAATGTAGACAATATAATAAAAAATATGATTGATTGTATTTATATATCTTACTCAAATAGAATTCACGTTTTTCTAGTTTTGAAATGAAATTGGAAAAATCCGTACTGCATAGAAAATCGTTTTGATGTAATGATTATAAAATCCTCTATTCGTTTTTAAGATAAAAAATAAATAAAATTTTCTATTTAATTTCCACGTTGAAAACCACGTAACAAACACAAACCAAGTACAAAATCATTTTGATAAAGTTAACAAAATATTAAGCTAATAATGAATAACTAAAAGTTATTATAAGGATTATAAATGATCTACCTAAGTAAAGTGGTTTCAATAATAATACCTTTACAGTTATTTAGTATTTTATTTTTATTTTTGCAGTCTATCCATGAATTTAGAGTGAGAATCTTCTGTTAACAAAATAGAAGAGTGTAAATAAGTATATTCTAGTTTTAAGTATATTCTACTCCCTCTGTCCCATTATAATCTTCTCATATTTCAAATTTCACAGATTTTAAGAAATGAGAGAAAGTACAAAGAGCTGGCAGAAGGAGGGCACTGGAAGAGTTTACAAAATGCAGAGAAAGTACAAAGAGCTACAGAATTTGCAAAAGAGATTTCACAGATTTCTCAAATTTCACAGATTCACAAGTCATGAATCCGTGTGATTAATTTTTAGCTAATCACAGAAGAGTTTACAAAATTTAAACCAATGAAACACACTAAACCCAATTTGCTAACATGGATCCTAAATCAAATTGGGTTTAGGAATTCAAATCTGCACCCTAAAGAGGAAAAAACTGAACATTCTCTGCAGCTCCGATTAAAGCAGTACCATAAACACAAAAAAACCCCAGAGGAAACAGAGATAAGAGAGAAACCAGAGCATCATTACCCTTTCTTGATGCCTTCATACTTGGATTTAAATGCTGCTTGGGTTCCAGATGATGAGGAAGTTGATGATGCATTACAGGAATATGGACAACCAGAGATTCATCAGGAGTATGGCCAGCCAGAGATTCAGCAGTCACTAGAGATTCAGCAGGAGTATGGCCATCCAAAGATTCAGCAAGAGTATGGCCCAAGATATGCCTTTTATTGATCTTAACAGTGCACCAGAGATTCAACAGGAGTATGGCCAACCAGTCTCCCAGGCAACAACACATAATCAATCCCCAAATCATGTTGAAACAGAGCAGCTATCACAAGAATCTAATCATCAGGCATCAAGAAAGAAGCTCAGTAGTGAGGAGAGAATGCACATACTAGTATGGCTTGTTCATAGAGCAAAAGATGGAAAACTGCCAAGGGGGACAATAATGGTTGCAACACACGAGTTCCAAGTGTCAAGAAGGAGCATATGTAAAATATGGAACACAGCCAAGCAACAGAGAAGTGCAAATGTCAGGTACAATGTCACCATAAAGTCACATAATTGTGGTAGAAAGAGAGTACAAGTACCAAGCCAACAAATAGAAGCAGTCAATATGGGAGACAGATCATGTATAAGGAATTTAGCAGCCATGATCAACATTTCAAAGAGCACAGTTCATAGGATGATTAAAAGAGGGCAAATCAAGCCTCATACCAATCCACTACATCCAGGATTGAAGGATCCAAACAAATTCAGAAGATTACAGTGGATATTGAGTTTGTTGCAAGGGGATACACCAGAAAGTAAGACACATTATTACCCCATGTATGACTTTGTGCATATAGATGAGAAGTGGTTTAATTTGACCAAAAAAACACAAAGAGTTTATCTATCACAACATTAAAAGGGCAAATACAGATCAGCCAGTTCAAGTAAATTCATCCCTAAGGTCATGTTCACTGCAGTGGTAGGAAGACCAAGATTTAATAGCCAAGGGGAATGCATATTTGATGGTAAGATTGGGATTTTTCCATTCACTTATAAGGAGGCAGCAAAAAGGTCATAAAAAAACAGGCAAAAGGGGACAATGGTGACAAAAATAGTGGAATCTGTCAACCAGAAAGTCACAAGACACATGCTCATACATGACATCATTCCAGCAATCAAAAGCAAATGGCTACAAGATGGAGTTCCCAAAGTCATATACATATAGCAGGACAATGCCAATGCCCACATTACACAAGAAGATCCAGAATGGCAACAAGTTTACAAGCAAGATGAGTTCACTTTCATATTAATTCAGCAACCTCCTAACAGTCCTGATCTAAACATATTGGACCTTGGTTTCTTTAGAAGCATCCAATCATTAATGCACAAAAAAATGTCACGAGATGTAGATCACATGCTAGAGGCAGTTAATGCAGCCTTTTATGAGTTAGATCCTAAGACTCTGAGCAATGTATGGATTACATTACAACATGTAATGAATGAGATATTGAAGTGCAAAGGCTCAAATGACTATGACATTCCACATGTGGGAAATAAAAGGTTGGAGGCTCAGGGGCTCCTAGAAACAGTAGTTAAGGCTCTTATGTGGGCAGTCATGGAGGCATGGGATTGGGTTAATGGGGGCGCACGAGCAGAGGAAGAGGCACAAGTAGAGGCACAAGCAACATATGCAGATCAGGGGACTCAAGAAGACATGCTTGATGCACAACAACTTAGTTAAGAGGCAACAATGCAAGAAACTCAAGATTATGATGCATGAGGGAGCCGAAGGGGACTTAAACTTTTGTAATCAGCTTCTATCCTTCACATAACTATTAAGTCATGTGAAAGTTAGAAACTTTTGTATATCAACTCTTTTGGAAACATGATGCATGAGGGAGCAGAAGGGGACTTAAACTTTTGGAAACATGAATGCAAGCAAGCAAACCGTGTGTTCATGAGATTTGTGCTTAACAACTTGACATAGAATGACAGATAAAATGTCACAAAATGCGAAAAAACCAAGCTGTTCATACTGAGCTTAGAACCATCAGCGGACAACCAGAGAACCATACCAATTCATCATTCAGAACCATCAGCGGACACCCAATTCATCAAAACAGATTATCCAACATGCATAAAGTTCGGTGCTCAAAACAGATTATCCAACATGCATAAAGTTCGGTGCTCAAAACAGAGAATCCAACATGCATTAGAACAACAATGAACATAAATCAACATTCAAAGGGATAGATTTAACAACAGGGGACAAAAGACTTAGTTCTTCCCTGAATCTTCATCATCGGAGACCAGATCAATAACGAACGGGAGAGCTTGGACAACAACCACGACCTCCACAGTGGACTCGCTCCCAAGCGCATCTCCTTCTCTAGCGAAGCCGCTAAAACTGTGATTCCCAACACAATCATCTCTCCACTCGCAATATGGCTCCATCGAGAAATGGTAAGTCTCAGAAGTCAGGGGACTTTCACAAGAACTTGAGAACCCATCCCCAGTTCCAGTACTCATTTTAGGGTTTTGGTGGTAGAGAGGGAGCAAGGAATCCAGGAAGCTCCAAGGAGAAGGAGCAAAGCACTGGAAATCGAACCAGAGAAGAGCAAAATGGAGTTTAGGGTTTCAGTGGTGGGGAGGGAGCAAGGAATCCAGGAAGCTCCAAGGAGAAGGAGGGCACTGAAAATCGAACCGGAGGAGCAAAATGGAGTTTAGGTTTTCAGACAGCGACGAAAGAAAAAGAGAGATTTCTAGGGTTTGGGTAGGTGAGAGAGATTGGGGAGGTGAGTGGGCTGAGATTATAGAGTGGGTTTGGGTAGGTGAGTGAGTGAGATAATTAATGAAAGAATTAAATAAAGAAATTTTAATGGTGGAATGTGAAAAGGTAGGTGAGAGAGTTTGAATGGGTAGTGGGTAGAAGATGATAGGTTGATGGATTTAAGGAAAATGACAAAAATCATTTATGGTATGTTTTGATATGAGAAGATTATTTTGGGACGCCCGAAAAGGAAAGCGAGAAGATTATTTTGGGACGGAGGGAGTAGTTTTTAAGGTTGTATATTCATTACATTAATACAGTGTGGACTTTTATATATTTATTAAATTAAATTAAATATTGATTTACTGGTAAAGAAAAATAATATATTTAAGTGTATAATACGTGTCAAGTGTAATCGAGACAATACCTAACTTAAAAAAAGTTAGTAAATCATATAATTCATACTATTCATATATCTTTTTATATCTTAAAATAAAATAAATTGTTAAGATAGTTCCAATTATTACCAACACACACAAATTGAAGTACAAGAATTCATAAAATAATAACTAAATGACAGGGGTAGTAAAAGATCTCATTATAATGATGATTTAGTAATTAAATAGTTTGTTGAAATTGAGATATAATAAAAAGTTGTTAATATTTGTAATTATATTTTCTTTTAGATATTTATGGTCTTTGAATACTTATATATTATTTATTAATTATATATGAAAAAAACAATTTAATATTTTACTTATGTTCATATTATTAAAACATTAGATATGTTTTTATAGATTTGTATACGTAACCATATACTTTTTATGTAGACAAAACAAAGTTTTTTAGTGGTATGATATACATAATATTTGTTAACTTGATATTAGTTAATTTATAAGTTATTAGTAGCAAATGAGATTTATTAATAGTAAAATTACGAGCTTGAGATTATTGCTATGATTATTACTAGAACATCCGTAAAAAAACACATTAAATAGATTAGACTTGTTTAAATATAAAAGAAAAGTTTGAAAGATTTGATATTTATTTATAACCGTATAAATTTTAAAAGTCATGATTAAAAGGTTACTTAAATTATTAATGATTTAATAGTGACTAATTTATATAGGCACAAAATTAATTCAAATTCAAAACCCTTTTGAATTTTGGAAACGTATAGCAACTAATACTATTTTGATTTTTATGTTAAATCTCCATAATCATATAAAGTTGAAAGTTTGTTACGATTTTAGTTTGTTTATATATTTTTTTTGATAAATTTTGATGATTTGAACAAATCCTTCTACATGATTCATAATTGATTTTACATGTTTAACAAACTTATCAAACCATATCTAAATAAAGTTTGTTATTGGTAAAAGTGAAAAAGGTGAAAATGACACCTCATTATTATGGGTCTAACATCGTTCCGATGGCTCGGAATGTGATAAGTTTAATATATATATAGAGAGATATATATAGATAAATATAGATGAGTCATAAAATATGTATGTTTAATAATATAATATAGTGGGTTGAATTATAAAAGCACATATACTATGAATTGTAAATTGTATATATTGTATGATTTTGACCCATAAATCTACATATGTCAAATTATATATGCAAACTCGTGAAAAGTATTTTACTAATTACATATAAGATGTGTTTTATACATAAGTTTAGTAGAAAATCTATTATATATTGCTAAGGGTGGATATGGTTCTACTCTAGAACCTGATTAGGACAGGCTTGGTGGACAAAATTAGGCTATTTCTAAGATAAATCATAAACACCTTAGCTTACTTTTTGGGGGCATTTTATTACCCATCAAGATGAAAGATGTTGTGTATGTCACCCATCCACTACTCTTTCTTTTGCTAGACTTAGGGGAGGAGATTTTCTTTGGTTAAACATCCATTCTAATCTGTTTTCGAATCAATTAGCTCTCAAAATTGATGGATAAGAATGGCATATTGTCATCCAGAGGCACATCAAATTATGCTTCGTCATCAAGAAAGTTTTTTTATCTCTTGTTTATTGAACGACTCCTCATCAACAGGGATATCCTCATTTAGTTCATCTTCAAGTAGGTTATGTTCTTCATAGCTGAATTCTTCACACTTTTTGAGATCCACTATAAACTCATCGTTATTCAGCTTGAGGAGACTGGATGATGGATGTTGATAAGACCATCAACCACCATCATATCACTGGGTTAGGGGTTGAGGGATAACTGACGTGGCCGAAATATGCAATGCAAATATTGTTGAATGGCCTAGTCAAAGTAAAAGTCCTAACAACCTACTAAACAGATGTATAGCAAGCAAGTAAGGGTCGAACCCACAGGGAAGATCTGGTGAAGTATGCAATTATGATTAACAAGTAACAAGGAAATGGGGTTTTGGTTATCAAGCAGAGCAAAGTAAACAGGTTTAGTTGACTTGAGAATATGATTGGGGGAAGTAGTTCCACTAGAACGAGATCCACAATACAGAGATGTAATTTGATCACAAAAATCTATTAAATCCAAGTTCTTTCACTATTCTTATGGTTGTTCCCACCCTGATCTTGATTAACTACCAATTCAGACAGTTGTTGATAGTACTTACTACAATATCAATGGAAGAAAACCTTACCACTAATAAAGCAATAGCAATGCACACAAGGATATAGGATACATGCAAATAGAAGAAAACCTTACTACTTAACATGCAAATGATTCTCACTCACAATTGCGCACTCGTATTCCACTATATGCAACAATCGTGTATGCTACTAGATATGCACTCGTATTCCACTATATGCAAACCCTAGCAATTGATAAATATTACTCAACCTAGTTGATCAGGCTATGAAGAATAACAATGAATCAATATTCAATATAACCAAGAGAATCAAACCAACACATATAAGAATAGGAACAAGGAATAGAAATCTCACAAACACATCAACTGTATTGCTTCAAACGTCTAGTAGAACAAAGGGAAATTAGTGCTCCATTCAGATGCAAATGAAACCCTAATGAGAAAGAAAACAACGATGCTAAAAGTCTGATGTAAAGTGTCTGCCTCTTAACCTAGAAAGAGGTCTTAAATAGGCTTAGGAAATAAGTTTAACCTAACGAAAATAGCAAGAGAAATAAAAATAATAGAAATAAGAAAGTCCGAAAATGCATAAAAGGAAATAATGTCTTCTAGCCGCGAGGCGTTACGTGTGCCCACCGCGGGGCGGTGGCTTCTTTTGGCGCGACCAACTCTTCTCTGAGACCCACCGCCGGGTCGCGGTGGATCTGGCGCGGGGCGGTAGCAGTTCGCCCTCTCCTTTCTTCAGCTCTTCTTCTTCTCTTCCGCTCTTCTATACTACCAAGTGTTGGTAGCCTTCTCCAATTAGTCTTCAAGCGGATCCTCATCCATCTTCATCATCTCCATCTAAGCTGTAAATCCCTGGATATCTTCAATTCTCTTCACATCTTCTGGATTACAGACTTAGCCTCAAATCTGATCATAAACTCCTCCAAATAATGCTAATAATTGCTAGTAAAGGTGCATGAAATGACACCTATCAAATTCCCCCATACTTAGACCTTTAATTATCCCGAGTAAGCTAATGATAAACCTACTCCCTCAATCAAACACCAAGGCCTCAGGAAGTACAAGAAAATATGACACCAGCAACTACAACATCTCAACCATCAGCTCTAGACAACCAAAACAAGTGATGCAAAGATTATTCTAATCCTAACTCCAATCTAGCTCCTTATCGCTCCAGAGTGGCCTACCCGAGTCCTCCTTATGACTCCCCTTCTTATGACGCCGACCTCCAGAATGATCCTAAAATCACTCTTTTTTCTTTACGCTTATTTTGCCCAGGCGCCCTCTCGGGTTTTCACCTAGCCACTCATTTCATTTTGCTAGATATCTCACAAATACTCGCATCACTCCAGTCCATTTTTGCACTGGTCTATACCAGTCGGACTACCTGCTTTTTACCTGAACCGCCCTTTCGGGTTTTCAGCTCATCCTAGGATTTTGATTGCCTTTTCACATCTTTTTGGATTTTTCGATTTTTTTTTTGAAATACTTGAATGAAAATTACAGAAAAAAAAGCTATGTACACTAGCTAGATAGACAGTACAGTCTAAATCCCTCCCCCATACTTAAACTGAACATTGTCCTCAATGTAGAGAAAAGAACAACAAATGAAATATGGGAAGGAGAAATAAACTCACTGTGGGCCGGATGGTGGTGGTGGTGGGAACCTCCTAAAGTAGTCCCTCATATGAGCGTCCATAGCATCCAGACGCTCATCTACATCAGCACGGAACTGGGTCTGCCAAGTCTGCAGACCGATCTCTACTCGGGTGTTCCAGTGAGTCTGCTGCACCGAGAATGCATCAAATCTTGCGTACAACTCCTGCCAAGGTGTGGCAGGACCATAAGAAGACGAAGGCGCATCAAACTGGGTAGGCAGAGGAGCATCCTCACCCACAAAGTCAACAGCAACAGCACCAGCACTAGGGCCCTCTCCAAACGAATCCGAAGGAGCAGCAGTAGGGGTAGCATCAGCCATAACTCTGCTATCATTGGGAATCCACCATCCCGTAAATGAAGGGGAATAAGTGAAAACCCGAGGAAGAATCAGAATATGACCATCGTATGAAGACCAAACTAAATCACCATCCCTGCCCAATGGATTCAACATCGAGCACACTCTCATGTGCGCCATGTCATACACCGCATGAGCAACAGGCCGAGGAATACGATCGGTGGCAATAATCTCAGCACAAAGAAGGGTGATCAAACCACCCCACAGATATCACGTGGCACACCATCACGAATCCTCTTCAAGGAACTCAGAAAAGACTAGCCCAACACGGGGTGTACGTAACAATAGACAAGATGCTCAAAAACCAGTGGAAGTCCTTCATAGGGACCTTACCATCATCAGCATGGCCAAAGAAATCTCTCATCAACACCTTGTGGATCAACCTTAAGCAAGGGTTCACCAACTTCGAATTCACCTCCTGGCCCTTCTTGAACTTCCTATGCGTGACAGCCTCCCAAAACTCCATCATATCCGTCTCAATCAGACCACCAGACCACCCATCAGACGGTTCCTTTGTAATGCCCAGGGCACCACGAATCTCCTCAGCAGACAAAGCATACTCACGACCATTATACGTGAACATGATCTTCGTCAACCTCTTGTCGGTGAAACCATCAGAATACCTCTTAACTGAGGCAATGAACTGGTAGCACAGCTCCGGGTAAGCATCAGCGGACTTATTCAAGAAAGTCCCCAGGCCACACTCTGCTAAACAAAGAGATACACACTCTAACATACCAAACTCAAACAACGTTGGCTTGTCAAAGAACTTAGTAGCCAACACCTTCCTCTCCTTCACAATGTTATACACCTCATTCTTCTCCCTCGTAGCGACCTGCTTCCTACCTCTAGGTTCCATAAGTAATGAATTGAGATGCTCAAAACAGAGGGCGACCAAAGAGGACTTACAAACGAGCGAAAAAAACACACAGCCTGGTAGTCTCGCCGCAGGGCGGTGGATGTGCCGCCGGGTCGCGGTGGGGGTCGCCGCGGGGCGGTGGCAGGCGACGCGAGGCGGCGGGGTTTGTGTTTGGCTCTTTTGTGAGGCTAAACTCCAAATTGGGCAAAGAAACTCAAGGTTAATGTAATTGGAGGCTAGATTCGGACCAAGAACAAGAGGGATTGGTAGGAAAATGGGGGAATGGCTTGGAAAAGCTTGAGAGGGGTGTTGGGTATGGAGGGTTTGTGAGAGTGGAGGCTAGGTTAGGAAAGGGAAAAGGAAGAAGGGTTGATGGGCCGGTTATGTACATTGGCCCAAAGAGAAAACTCGGCCAAAAGGGGCCCAATCCGTCAATTTCTTATGTACCACTGATTTGTTTTTTTTTTCTTCGAAGTGGAGGAAATATACCAGAAATCCACCGCGGGGCGGCGGACTTGTCACCGGGTCGCGGTGAGGTGATTGGGAGCACCGTCTCCTCTCCATTTACTTTCGTACCTGAAATGTTAGTGACAGACGAACGAAACAAAGCAAAAGGAATTACGGAATTAATCTAGGAGAAAAAAAATTAAGGAAAACTACCTCGGGTTTGCCTCCCGGACAGCGCCTTAGTTAACGTCGTTGGCTCGACGTACTTCAAATCAACTACCACCTAGAACAGGATCCCTTCGGAATCCTCCTAACTGTCTCCTCCTGCTGGAACTTCCCATGGAAAGGCTTGAACCTTAGACCATGCTCCCTCTTGGCCATTGACTCCATAATTGCTTCCTTTGGAGCTTCTCCCTCATACTTAGAGCGATGTGGGGGCCGATATGGCTCAACCTGATCATGCTGCACGACACTAGATGAAGGCTTACTGCCTTGTATGGTTAGTGCAGGGGGGAAAGTGCCCAAAGTAGCGGGGGTAGATTCTCCTATGACATCAAGTAAGACATCATGCTCATGCAAATCAAAAGGTTCAGCAATAGCAGAATATTCAACTATTGTCTCTACTGCACTAGTCCTAACATTTTTCTAAGTAGGATTATCAATATCACTAATGCAGCAAAGGGTAGGCAATTCAATGGAGTTGACCTTATGAATATTATGCTTAAAAATTATTCCATCGAATTCCATAGTTAAAGTTCCACTATCCACATCAATCTTCGTCATGGATGTTTTCATAAAAGGTCGACCTAACATAACAAGAGCAACCTGCTCATCATAATCCATATCCATTACGAAGAAATCAGCAGGAAAAATTAAGGGACCTATCTTAACAAGAATATCTTCCACAACACCCTTAGGAGGCACACAAGAACCATCAGCAAGTTGAATCACAATATTGGTATCATGCAAAGGTCCTACTCCTAAATCTTCAAGCAATGAGTAAGGCAAAACATTAATAGAGGCACCCAAGTCTAACAAGGCTTTCTCAAATCGATGCTCACCTATAGCAATAGGAATAGTGAACATACCTGGATCCTTGCACTTCTCAGGCATACGCTTTTGAAATACCGCCGAGACATGTTTACCAACCAGAACCTTCTTCTGGACCTTCAGCTTTTGTGTCCTCTTGACGGTGCACAACTCCTTCAAAAACTTGGCATATCGAGGAACAACCTTAATAAGCTTGAGAAGAGGGATGTTCACCTCACAGTTTCGGAATGTCTCAAAAATATCATTATTGTCGGCGACCCTTGTAGCTTTTAGCGCTTCGGGAAAAGGTGCTGGTGGCTTCTCGGAACCGAGAGGGGGAAAAACCGGACGAACATAATTATCAACGCAAACCTCTTCGGTGGTGCTTGGATTTTGGAGGCCGGGTCGCGGTAGTCTCACCGCGGGGCGGTGGTCATTGCCGCGTGGCGGTGAGGTCGCGGTGGGATTACTGAGGCTTGCCGCCGAGTCACGGTCAGTGTCGCCGCGGGGCGATGACATGCATGCCTCTTCACTGGCCTCAGATCCAACTCGCCGCCGGGTCGCGGTGGAGTCCACCGCGGGGCGGTGACCGATATTCTCCATCTCAAATTCGCTCTCCTTTCCAGCAATAGGAGGAACGACCAGTTTCTTACCACTTCTGAGGGTGATGGCACTCACATTTTCCCTTGGATTCAATGTGGTCTGAGATGGCAAGGAATTAGATGTCCTTTGGTCAATCTTGGTCACAACATCAGCCAGTTGGCCAATCTGCCTCTCCATATTCTTTATGCTTGACTCAGTAGTTTACACATGAGTGGCGAAGTGCTGAGTCAAGGTCTTTAGAAACTCTTCAGTAGTAGCACCAGAGTTTTGGCCTAGAGGCCTCTGTTGGTATGGGGCTCTCTGCTGGTATAGATGTTGTGCCGGCTGTTGACCACCTTGTGGGTCGCTCCACCGGAAGCCTGGGTGGTCACGCCCTCTCGGATTGTAGTTGGGTTGTCCACCAAACTGTGGTCTAGGGGGTCCGTAACCTCCTACAACATTCACTTCAGCAGTACCTTCCTCTTGCAGCTGAGGACAAGTATCAGTAGGGTGGAATTGATCACAACAAATCCCACATGCTTTGACTTGTTGAGGAGTATTTTGGTTCGCCATTCTCTTCACCATCTCCTTCAACTCAGCTAACTCATTCAGCACAGGGCTAGGTCATGCAGGAGTCACAGCATTGACTGCCTTTCTCTGGTACGTCTTACCAAAGCTCCTGGTACTCTTACTCATCTCCTGAAATCTTTCCATGGCTGCGTCCGATGTCAGATTGAGTATGCTCCCACCGCATGCAGCGTCAACCATTCTTCTCTTTTGATCGAGCAGGCCATTGTGTAAGTAGAGAACAAGATCCTGCTTGGCATATCCGTGGAACGGGCAGCTAGAGCAAGGCCTCTTGTACCGCTCAAGATAGTCATATAGCGTCTCATCAGCACCCTGCTCAATGTTAGCAATTGCCTTTTTCAAAGCATTCGCCTTCTTTGTTGGGAAGTACTTGTCAAGAAACGCCTTGTGTAGTTTAGTCTAGGTATCTATGGTCCCTGGCGGCAAGTGATAATACCAGTCGCTAGCAGAGTCTAGCAAAGAAAAACCAAAGGCTCTCATCTTGATTTGATCCTCCGTCACATTCCTTGGCTTCATAGTCATGCAGACATTGTGGAATTTACCCAGATGAGATATCGAGTCCTCTCCACTCAAACCATGGAATTTCGGGAGATAAGCAACAACTCCAGATTTCAGCTCAAAGTTCACCCCTTCGTCAAGTGCAGGGATGACGACAACCAAGGGGGGTTGTGCCCCAATGTTTGGTTCAGTCAGCTCTCTCAGAGTTTCAGCCATTGTAGCAGGAGGGATGTCAAATGGCTCAACGGTCTCAACTGTCTCAACCTCGACTTCTTCTTCTCCTTGATCGCGTAGGTTCGCACGGAAAGATCTGTCGATTTCTGGATCAAAAGCAGCTAGAGGAGAGTCAGTACTACGAGTGTCGACCATAAGATAGGTCTCCACCAAAATCAATCACAAAAACACACAACAAAACAGAAAACTTCCCCGGCAACGACGCCAAATTTGACATGGCCGAAATATGCAATGCAAATATCATTGAATGGCCTGATCAAAGTAAAAGTCCTAACAACCTACTAAACAGATGTATAGCAAGCAAGTAAGGGTCGAACCCACATGGAAGATCTGATAAAGTATGCAATTAACAAGTAACAAGGAAAAGGGGTTTTGGTTATCAAGCAGAGCAAAGTAAACAAGTTTAGTTGACTTGAGAATATGATTGGGGGAAGTAGTTCCACTAGAACGAGATCCACGATACAGAGATGTAATTTGATCACAGAAATCTATTAAATCCAAGTTCTTTCACTATTCTTATGGTTGTTCCCACCCTGATCTTGATTAACTACCAATTCAGACAATTGTTGATAGTACTTACTACAATATCAATGGAAGAAAACCTTACCACTAATAAAGCAATAGCAATGCACACAAGGATATAGGATACATGCAAATAGAAGAAAATCTTACTACTTAACATGCAAATGATTCTCACTCACAATTGCGCACTCGTATTCCACTATATGCAACAATCGTGTATGCTACTAGATATGCACTCGTATTCCACTATATGCAAACCCTAGCAATTGATAAATATTACTCAACCTAGTTGATCAGGCTATGAAGAATAACAATGAATCAATATTCAATATAACCAAGAGAATCAAACCAACACATATAAGAATAGGAACAAGGAATAGAAATCTCACAAACACATCAACTGTATTGCTTCAAACGTCTAGTAGAACAAAGGGAAATTAGTGCTCCATTCAGATGCAAATGAAACCCTAATGAGAAAGAAAACAACGATGCTAAAAGTCTGATGTAAAGTGTCTGCCTCTTAACCTAGAAAGAGGTCTTAAATAGGCTTAGGAAATAAGTTTAACCTAACGAAAATAGCAAGGGAAATAAAAATAATAGAAATAAGAAAGTCCAAAAATGCATAAAAGGAAATAATGTCTTCTGGCCGCGAGGCGTTACGTGTGCCCACCGCGGGGCGGTGAGATCCACCGCGGGGCGGTGGCTTCTTCTGGCGCGACCAGCTCTTCTCTGAGACCCACTGCCGGGTCGCGGTGGCTCTGGCGCGGGGCGGTAGCAGTTCGCCCTCTCCTTTCTTCAGCTCTTCTTCTTATCTTCTGCTCTTCTATACTACCAAGTGTTGGTAGCCTTCTCCAATTAGTCTTCAAGCGGATCCTCATCCATCTTCATCATCTCCATCTAAGCTATAAATTCCTGGATATCTTCAATTCTCTTCACATCTTCTGGATTACAGACTTAACCTCAAATCTAATCATAAAATCCTCCAAATAATGCTAATAATTGCTAGTAAAGGTGCATGAAATGACACCTATCAATAACTCCTGGTGTAAAATTTTATAATGGATCATAAGAAATATTAGGTCATCATAACGAAAGAATTAGATTTGCAGTCTAATGAGTATAGTGTTGGAACTCATTTTAAAATGATGTCCGATGACTTTTCCGGGCAGGATTTCGGTGGGCTCCGACCAATGGAAACACCGGAATATAGGAGCGTTGGATTCGTCTCCGCGAGCACATTCTCGAAGTGTACTCATATGTTAAAAATGAATTCCGTTTGAATGAGAAGATGAGGTTCAAAGTTGGTTGCTTGAAGTGCATAAACTTGGGGACAAATGTGTGGAAAGTGTATCCCACATTGGAAGTGGAGGATGAAAATTCACTAGTATATATACTAGGAATTTGGCATCAAGGTTGTGGCCTTGAGTCACCACCAATGTGTAATGGGGAGAAACCTAGCTCATCAAGACCACGCGCGCCGAGCCGAGCCGAGCTGTTGATTGTGAAGTTTCTAAACAAAAGGAGAATTCGCTTAAATTTGTGTTGTTGTTCAGCACAATTCCGGAAAATTATACATATATTTTCGATTCTGCAATTTATTCGTACTGTTTAAATTGCTTCGTATTAAAGTTTCCTGATTGAACTTGCTTCTGTAATCGTACTAATTTTGGTTTGCTTATCTGTAAACAGTTTTGAAGTATGACTAACCAGACTGAGAAAGCTGATTCTGGTGCTCTTGTTGGAGCCGGAAATGGAAACACTGTTGAGTCGACATCCTAGATTCAGTTTGGGAGTGGTCTGCCAGCAGTGATATTGCCAACCATGAGGGTCGGAATTGATGTTAATCAGAATGTCCAACCGACAGTTTATCAGAATGTCCAACCGACAGTTCATATGCCATCTATGCCTGGTGTTGTAAACGCATGGCTGATGCCAGAAAAGTTTGATGGAACTGGTTTCAAAACATGGCAGCAGAAGATGTTCAAAATCTCGAGTTGATCACGAATGTTTGTGTTTAAGCCACTCAAGAATTTCGTCCTCAAAGTCGATGGTGCAACGAAGATGTTGGCCTTGTAATACATGTCTTCAAGCTTGGAAAAGAACTCGAGTGGACTCATTGACCCTTGGCGAGCCATGGCAATTTCCATTCTCATTTGATTCCTATAGTCTGGAGGCACGTATTTCTTGGTCATTACATAGACTAGTTGATGCCATTCAGTGACTCGTGTTCTGTGGCGACGCACGCAGTCATCCTCGAAGCGATGCCACCACACTCAGGCTGCTCCTCGAAAGTGAAGTGTCGCGACATAAACATGCTCCTTAGAAGGAACGCGACAATAGCATAGGGTGTACTCCATAGCCTGCACCCATTCAAGAAAAAACAGATGGATTGTATTCACCAAAGAAATGCTCGATCTTTACCTTGACTTCGTGTTGTTGGTATCGAGGCTGGGCAGGTGCTTGGTTGAACGCGTTGTTTGTCACGGCGGCGTAGAGAGGATTCTCGTAGGCGCGCATACCATGGCGTCTATCGCGTCCAACCTGGTGTCTATCGCGGTCTTGGTGATCTTCTCCGCGAGCAAACTCATCCCTTGGTGCGTAGGCGTCATCGCATCGATGTCTTCGCGGCTGGTCATCGTAGTCGGTTCGGCGAATGTCCCTTGGTATAACATCGCGGCGCTCGCCGCCAATGTCACCAACGCGTTCTCCTTGGGGCTGGAGATGCGGTGGAGGTATCCAATCCGAAGGGTGATCCTGCAATTCAAGTGGCTCTCCAAGAGGGGGGTGAAAAAAGTTAGGGTTCACCATACCTAAGTCCTCGATCTCCTCGTCGTCATACTCGTCAAAGTCGTCGTGGACATTGGGTGTGATCGACGCGTAGCCATCGGATCCGTAACGCGGCATCCGAACACTTTGGGTGTCGAAGATGATCGAGTACATCATGGCTCCGTGGCTGGGTAGTTGGGGTTCTCAATTGATCATCGCGTCGCGTATGCCCACTTGGTCGACAACTAGGTCTCCTTGGCGTCGCGTCGGCTTGCTCGGCTTGGCGAGGGAGGCCTTCGTGTGGTGATGATCCCGGGATGCATCTCTGGGTTCTCCTAGAGGCATAGCGATCATCAAAGTTGCATGGTTCAGAAAACTCACCTTGAGTGTCCTCGGCGTCGCGGTCGTTGTCGGAGCCGGTGTCGAAGCCAGCGGGTGTGGCTCTGGGCACGTAGCGGTTCGTGTGAGAAACGAAGCCTTGGCGACTCTCGATGACACTTTGCATACGATTGAGTTGTGGTTGAGGATGAGATGTCGAAGGCATGATTCCTTTGCCTTTGTCGACTCTTGTCTTCGATGGACCGGCGTCGGTGGCTCGTGGTTGAGTCGGCTCGTCCATAGTACTCAGGGGTGTTGGAGTGGGCACGAGTTGTGCCGCGCATTCTCTGGCTTCAAATTGAGCATCACGTTGACGAAGAGCTTGGATCTCTCGTTGCTCCTCGGACAACTCCATGATGGGGTCTTGTTGTGGGGGGTCAATCGGTGGTTGGTCTTGGGGTAGACCCAACGGCGGTGGATGTGGATTGGTGTTGTCGACTCCAAGTTGGTCTTCACGTTGTCCAACCGTCATGCTACCTATAACAATATGGCCAGACATGGGAGTAAAAACGAACCAAAAGACAACAAAGAACAACAACCAAGAAAGTCACTAGTCAAGTCACAAAGTTCACGGAGGTAGGGCTAGTTTGGATTGTCGTGAGGGTGGCTTGGCTTGCACAAGAGATGGTGTATCAAGCAAGTTGCAATCAAACAAACAAGAACAAATTGAGACCCTAAAACAAACGTAAACAAAGTAACCTAATTAGCAAGAAATCACCTTCTAGGAAGCTTGACCTAGACGGTGGAGAGGTTGAGAAGATGAGCTTAGACCGAGAGTGGGTTAAGGTTGACTTATTTTGGCTTAACCTAACTTTGGTAACTTTTTTTTTTTGAATATCATTTTGATATTTTTTTTTTTAATATCCGAGATCTTATCTTTTGATCTTTTCGGATTGCAAAAGGAAACAAAAGAAAAACGGTCTAAGTAACAAGAATATCACAAGTGTGATCTTTAGAGATAGGAGAGAGAAGATAAGATTTGATTGATATCTTATAAGGAAATTCGGTTAACTTAACTAAAAAGCAAAATCTAGCAAACAAGGAACTCTGTCCACACGTGAAACAAGGAAACAAAATATTCTAGCATGCAAGATAACAAATTACCTAACACACCAAAACTTAGGGAATAAGAAGAAAAATTTCGGCCAAGAATTTTCTTGTAGAAACCGATTAGGTATTGCAAAGATGGTAACTTTGATTTTTTCTCAAGATCTTACGAAAACAAACGATGGGGGTCAAGAAAAATTTTTTATGAACAAGATGCAAACTTGAGTTCATGACTTACAAGACTGTTGGGCTTTGATGCCAGTTGATGTGTTCTTGCCTCTGATGACAAGCCAATTGTCAAAGGCGACACCTTTGGATCTAGTCTTGGGCGAGAAGTCACATTGTCTTGCACGAAAGGATGACAAGATGGTGGCAAAGCGAACCCGGTGGAGGTGGCCTGGAAGATCGCGGTGTCGGTAAGGAGGAGTGTCACGTTGAGTGTCACAACAACGAAGACGACGTCGATGGCAAACGCTATGGAATTAGTGGCGATGATGGACGCGATGGAAGCGAGGGGTGGGGCGACTGGATAGCGATGGCGGAAGCGATTTGATGAGAGATAGATGACTTGAAAAGACAAGTCTTTGGTGTTGTAGCGTCGACTGCAGATGAAGGGAGATGCGAAGGAAGACTGGCTTGAAGGTTCAAGCAATTGTCGTAGTGTCGGCAGCGGAGGGAATGGGGATGCGAAGATAGAGGGTGACGTCTGATCAAGGGAAGGAGGATAAACACTCTACTTGAAACCTTGATTAAAATTGAATGTGTTGAAACAAATAACATAGTTTGACTTAAATACTAGAGGCGAGACATCGGATGGGCCGAGTCGAGCCTAGTGGGCTAGCCCATGCAAGCATGCAAAAGGCACAAACCCTAAAATAGAAAGGACTATAAAAGGAAACTATCTAAAAAGCAATAATAACAATTATAGAAAGCGTCTCAAAAAGAACGCGGCGAAGGTATGGATGCAAACACCGCGAGGAATGACGACGAAGGGTCGATGGCCTCACGAGTGGGTGCACGCGATGCCGGCTGCGATGAACGCGATGTTTCGATGCCGATGGTGGAGAGGACGAGTCTTGGGTTGGCGTCTGGGCTTCCTTGGCCAACGACGACGCGTGCGACAAGTGACGCGACGGCGGCGGCGATGGCTTTGGACCTAGACCTTGTCACTGGGCCCTCTGAGCGTAGGCTCATGGCTTCTTCCTCGTCTTGGGCCATCATGGGAGGCAGGGTCACATCAAAGAGTGACGAGTAACTATTTCTGGGGAACTCATCTACATCCAAGGTAGAAGGTCACGACAAAGTGGTGTTGAAGCTGACTTCAGAGAAGGATCTGACTCTCAACACTGTCATGCACGTGCCAAAAATAAGGAAGAATCTGATCTCCGACAATTTGCTGAGCAAGAACGGCTTCGCGGTGAAGTTCGTGGCTGACAAGCTAGTTTTCTCTAAGAATGGGATTTACTTGGGCAAGGGATATGTAAATGATGGACTGGTCAAAATGAATGTAATGACAGTCCTCCCAAAACCTATTGTATCTGATGTTTCAATGAATGAAAAGAATCCTATTGCTTATGTTATTGAGTCTTTTAATATTTGGCATGAAAGATTAGGGCATGTGAATTATAAGTGGATCTATACGTAGACTGATTAACATGAACCTGATTCCAAAATGCAAATCAAGTAAAGACAAATGTGAAGTATGCGTACATGCCAAACTCACAAAAAACACCATCCCCACATGTAGAGAGAACAACCGAACCTCTAGGTTTAATACACACAGATCTGTGTGATTTAAAATTTGTGCAAACTAGAGGCGGTAATAAGGATTTCGTGACCGTTATCGATGATTGCACAAAATACTGTCATGTATACTTGCTAAGGAGCAAGGATGAAACCTTGAAAAAATTCAAAGAATACAAGCTGGAAGTTGAAAACCAACTTAGCAAAACCATAAAAATAATCAGAAGTGATAGAGGAGGCGAGTATGATGAACCATTCAACGCGTTCTGTAGAGAACATGGGATTATTCATCAAACAACTACTCCCTACTCACCAGAATCTAACGGAGTTGCGGAACGAAAGAACCAAACTATGAAAGAAATGATGAATGCAATGTTGCAGGAATCTGGGTTACCCCAGAACATGTGGGGTGAAGCGCTGCTAACCACCAATTATATCCTCAACAAAATACCACATAAAGTTACTGGCAAGATGCCATATGAACTTTGGAAAGGTAAAGTACCATCGTACAAATACCTCAAAGTGTGGGGGTGCCTAGCAAAAGTGGCAGTACCACCTCCTAAAAAGGTCACAATCGGACCTAAGACAATCGATTGTATTTTCATAGGATATGTACACAACAATAGTGTTTATCGGTTTTTGTTATATAAGTCTGACATACCAGACATACATACAAATACAATAATGGAATCAAGGAATGCGTCCTTTTTTGAACATGTGTTTCCGTGCAAGGATAAAGAACATCCGAAATGAACTCGTGAACAAAGAGAACCAAGCACTTCTGTAAATGAAACAGAAGAGGAAAAAGATGAACCTAGACGAAGCAAGAGAGCTCGAAAGAAGATATCATTTGGGCTTGAGTTCATAATGCGTCCTTCTTTGAATGTTCTAGGCTCATTTTCTTTTAGAAAATGAGCCTAGAACATTCAAAGAAGCACAAGGCTAGGCTTGGGTGAAAATGGATTTTCAAAAGAAAATTGAAAACAAATGGCTCAATAGAAAAGCACAAGGCTAGGCTTGTGGTGCAAGGATTCTGGCAAAAAGAGGGCTTGGATTTTTTTGACACTTATTCCCCGGTAACGAGAATAACTTCAATCAGAATGCTAATAGCAATAACAACACTACGCAACCTAGAAATCCATCAAATGGATGTGAAAACCGCCTTTCTAAACGGAGAATTAGAAGAGGAAATATATATGAAACAACTTGAGGGTTATGTTGTCTCTGGACAGGAACACAAGGTGTGCAGACTTGTAAAGTCCCTATATGGGCTCAAACAAGCTCTAAAACAATTGCATGAAAAATTTGACAATATAATGATGTCAAATGGCTTCAACATCAATGAATGTGACAAATGCATCTACATCAAAAATACTCCAAATGGATATATCTTGCTGTGTCTGTACGTAGATGACATGCTTATCATTGGAAGTAATAAATACATGATCAAACAAACTAAGAACATGCTTAGTGGGAAGTTTGACATGAAAGACTTGGGACTAGCAGATGTAATACTAGGGATCCAAATCACTAGACATTCTGAAGGAATCATCCTGTCTCAAGCTCACTATGCTAAAAAAGTACTTGAGAGATTCAAGAACTACTCAAGTGGGACTGCAAAGAGTCTCGTGGACCCTCATCTCCACTTGACTAAAAACTCGGGTGATGGAGTGTCACAATTGGAGTATGCACGTGTGATTGGAAGTCTGATGTACTTGACCAATTGCACAAGACATGACCTGGCGCACTCAGTAAATGTACTAAGTCGCTACAGCAGCAATCCAGGACACAGTCATTGGAAATGGATAACTAGAGTATTGAACTACTTGCGATATACTCAAAGTTATGGGCTACACTATGGAAAATACCCAGCAGTTTTGGAAGGCTACAGTGATGCCAACTGGTTATCAGATTCCAAAAACTCAAAGTCCACTAGTGGATATGTATTTACACTTGGTGGTGCAGCAGTATCATGGAAATCTTCCAAACAAACATTATTGGCCAGATCCACCATGGAATCTGAGTTCATTGATCTAGACAAAGCAGCAGAGGAAGTTGAATGGCTTCAGAACTTTTTGGAAGATATCCCGATGTGGGACAAACCAGTTCCAGCATTATGTGTACACTGTGACAGTCAATCGGCTATAGCACGAGCACTGAGTCGTCTGTATATATTGGTAAGTTACGTCATATAAGAAGACGACACAAAATCATTAGACAACTACTCTCAAATGGTGTAATCTCAATAGATTATATCAAATCGGCTGACAACCCAGTGAATCCATTTACTAAAGGTCTATCACGAGATCAAGTTGTCAAATCATCAAGAGGAATGGGTTTAAATCCTATGACAAAAGAGGATGCTTGATGGTAAACCCCACCTACGTGACTGGAGATCCCAAGATGTAGGTTCAAAGGGAAACCTAAATCAAGCTGAATCTAGAAGAGCACTAGGAGATTCAGTTCTCCTCCCAGTTCCTAGGATGATGAACAGTGCTACCTGTACAAGTTGAGGTTAAGCTTGACTTTTAATGATTCCATAGCTTTGAAATAAAAGTGAGGTATGACATGATATTCTTTATGGTCAATCACATTGTGAGTGTGAAATGGGGCCGTTTCTAGGAGAATGAAAAAAGGCTACATTCTCCAAGTTCACTCATGAATAACCAGAGATGTTCAAGGCCAAAATGAACACAACCAGAGAACCTAGTTCTGTGAGAAGATGAAACTGCGTGATAGATGTTGTCTAGGGTTACATCAAAGCCTGGGTGGTTCAAGACATTATGTTCACTACCTGGTCGAGTAAATCCGATAGTTACTCACTATGGGTGGTTCAAGGTTGAAAAACGCTACTAGCCCAGATGTAGTGATTTTTCGGCTGTACTCTCAAAAATCTTTCTGTCTAGTCTATATATGTTTTAGAGTCAGTTCTATTCATGTGGGGGATTATTGGAACTCATTTTAAAATGATGTCCGGTGACATTTCCGGGCAGGATTTCGGTGGGCTCCGACCAATGGAAACACCGAAATATGCGAGCGTTGGATTCGTCTCCGTGAGCACATTCTTGAAGTGTACTCATATGTTAAAAATGAATTCCGTTTGAATGATAAATGGAGGTCCAAAGTTGGTTGCTTGAAGTGCATAAACTTGGGGACAAATGTGTGGAAAGTGTATCCCACATTTGACCCTCCACCAATAATTTTAAAACGATCTTCTTCTCTTACTTTGAGAATGGATCAATTAGGAGAAATGCCAACCTTTAAATGACATTAAACCTAAGAAAAGACGATACCCTTAAGAATGGATCTAAGGAATAAGTAACAACCTGAAGCTTGCAGAAGTTTGAAAACACACTCTAAAATACTTTAAATCACACTTTAAGTTAACTCTTCATTCCCTTATTGTTTTACAATACAAATTATTTATAAACTTACTACTTTTATAATTAAATTACCAACATCATCCCTTTTTTTTAAAAAATCGACAAGATCACAACCACTTTCAAAACTGCACTTTAAAATCATTAAATGAATTTAACTTTCTCGTTTAAACACAATTGTTATATAAACTAAAATATTATAAGTCTCTTTTATATTTAGAACACAAAGTAGTCACTTCTTTACGTACCTTTAACAACTCTCAAAACTACACTTTTAAAATAATAGAAAATAAATTTAATTTCAACCGTTATAACGTCACTTTAATAAGGACTATAAAATAACAATTTATGTCCTAATAGTTAAAACATTATTTTAAATTAATTTCTAAGAGATCATAAAGCTTTAAATTTAATACTAACATTTAAACTCTCGAAATTCCAAGAATAAATTAGTTTGAAAATAGTTTCGAAATTAATTTTCGAAAATTCTCAAACCTAACAATAGGCCAAGAATTTAAAAACCATTGCTCTGATACCATAATTGTAACACCTCCGACTTATGTCGGTAGTGCCACACGCTAGTGACCTCAGACGTTAATGTCCAAAGTCACCCCATGCTTTAATCGGAATAATTAAGCTTAAATAAATACAAAAATATTAAATAACGAAAGAATAACCAACAGAAGACATTTTAAATGAATAAAATCAACCTTTTATTAATATTCCTCTCGTAAAATGAGAAGGACGGTTTTACAAAAAAGTATAGTGACAGCGGAAGACTTTTAAATTACAACAGAAGACTTTTAAATTACAACAGATGACTCTTTTAAAATAGTCCTAATTACATGACTATGTATTACATTTATTTCAAATTAAACATAAATGCCTTGGAAACATTGCTCCTTAAAACGCAACTTCAACTGCAAGCCTTCTCTTCGATTGGTTACTTCAATTGTCGGGGACCAACCTCTGATGTGCCGTATAGGACGGATGACACCAGCCAACCATGCAAGGAATAAAATCCGGTTGGTTAGTCTAATGAAAGACTATGCAAGGGTGAAAACAGAATGGTTCTAGTAATCGTAACCGTTTACTATCATTGTCCCTCGAATAATAACAGAGGGAAATTGAGTCTTATAGGAAAATATGAAGAATTGTTTGGGAACGTTAAGTTTTCACACAAGTTTATAAAACACGACCTTGATTATTTGGGTCTACGACCAACCTCACCCCGCAATGTGAATCCAGATTGGAAAGAAGACTTACTCTAACAAGAGTCCGAGCGGTTTCCACGTTGTACTCCTCGCCCGAGGGTATATTAATTATGTACGTAAAAGCACTTATCTTATTTACTTCCAAAACGTACATTTAACATTAAAGCTTTTAATCCACATCAATCTCGCAATAAGATATATAACATGGGACGAATCCCGAATTTTGGCACTAGCTAAGTGCACCACCACCTATATTCAGATAGGGTAGGTCATGACCAAAAGCATTAGGGAAATAATCCTCCTAACGCAAAGTTATAAAGAAACAACTAAACCTCGTAAGGAATTAACGTTCCTACGAATACTCGTGCTAAACTAGCATTTAAGTTCAAATATAAATCCACACCAAAATCTATTACAGTAATATCATATAGAAATATATAATAGCGTTATTTCTAGCAATATATACAACCTATTATAAATTCATATTTTAACACATCGTTTTATCAAATCTGTTCCCAAACACAAAACAACAACTTTATTCCAACTTAATTAGCAATCAATTAATTGATAATCAAGGGAAACATGGAATAATGAGCAAGAGCGAACCGCCACTTGCCTTAGTCTAGATGAACGAGAGATCGGGTTCCGAGATCTGGACACTTGAATCTGAGCACAGATGCCTACGACGAAGATGCGTTTTACGACAAAACCCTAAGTTAGATACGATACGAAAAGGCGAAGCGAAACGAAGTAAAAAGGCATGTGCCACGGTCGCGGATGGCATGGCCGCGATCGCGTCCTTGCTGGGCAAAACCGCACCAGCGGTTTTATAACCGCGATCGCGGATTTGCGCCCAGCCTGGGTCGCGGGTCTCAGCCCGGCCGCGGTCGCGGTTGATGGAGCCACGGTTGCGGGACTCTGCCCCGACGCGAACATAACTTGAATTTGAGTCATACCGACGACGACGAGGCACAACAACTTCGCTTCTGGACAAAAGAGCACAACCACCACTCCAAGGGTCTCCCACGGCGACGACTTCGGCTCCGGCGACGAAACTCCGGCGACAAACACAACTAGAACGAGAGGAAGAGATAGAGGAAGATGGTGGAGATGAAGGCTGCTAATCCCCCCTATTTATAGGCTCAGAGAAGGAGTTCACAGCAAGGACCGAGCAAGCCAATCGATCCAACTCCCCGACGTTTGGAGCACGTAGGAAATCTGATCGTCGGCCTTCTGGAAGCAGGCAAAGAGGACGAACAGAGTCTCTCACGGTCGCGGTTTTAGAACCGCGATCGCGGTTTGCCCAGGCAAAACCGCGCCCGCGTTCTTGGACCTTGATCGCGGTCTTCGATCGCGGTCAAGCTTAAATCTTTGATTTAGCACTCCTAAAATATTTTAAGAAACAATATCCTATTAAACGTATATTATCACGTTCCAATGGTCCTTACAGAGGTTACAGAAAATGCCCAACACGTCTTGTTTTACAAAACGAAAGTTTTGAAAATTCCACAAATACCCCTACTAAAATTGAGGGTTATTACATGCAACGCCTCCATGACTTGTCGACGATCGGACTGGCGCCCTCCCGAGTACTACGACATCGACAACCACCACATGGTCCAAGACCGACGGGATACTAGTCAGCGGCCCCGAACCGACATGCAATTGCGCCTTAGGCGTTTTGTCGGGTATGACAACTCCGACACGTTCTTGGAGTGGGCCCGCTATATGGCTTACTACTTTAGCCATCGAGACTACGACAAGTATGAGCAATGCGACGTTGCCATTCATTGCTTCACCAGCTATGCCCTCGACTGGTGGTATCACGATGAGGATGATCGATGGGACCGTGGTCGGTCTCCTATTGAGACTTGGGAGCATCTCGTGTGTGTCATGACGTGACACTTTGCCCCGGAGCTTGATGTCGAGGCTCACGCAGCATGCACACGTCGATTGTCTCGATCCCATCTCGTGTACCACACAGAGCGCGTCCCAGCGCACTCCCCTGAGTGCCCCAGAGCGCGCTACTCCGATCGTCCTAGCCGGCCCGTCCCCAAGCGTGCTCCAGTGCGCACCATGGAGCCCATGCCGGTAGTGCTGATCGCAGCATCAACCACACCTCTCCAAGATATGCCGATGCAACAGCTCTCGGCAGAACACATAAAAATATAGGAGTTGCGCTGCCAGGTGGCTCATCTCCAAAGCCTGCACCGCGCTGCGCCTGTGCTTCCCGCACCGACTTACAGCGCAACGCTCGCACCAACGCCTCCAGCGCCGCTGCCCATGGCAGCCCTACCTGTACGCGTGCCAGACTTGCCCCAAGCACCAATGCCAACAGCCACCTTCAGCGAGCCAGCGCCCCTGCCCCGCACTTTAATGTTCAAGTCACCTGCCGCCAAGATCGCTCCCGCACCCGAGCATACTTGCTGATCTTTGAGGTGCCTCGAACCGGACTCGAGCCCTACTACGACGCCGCACTCTCGCTGGCTGCCGAGCGCCTGTTATCCCTGGCCCCACCCAGCTCGAAGCGGGGACGCTTCAATTCTAAGGGAGGGAGAATGATGTGATCCTGGCTTGTCCTGAACCAGGCTTCGGCGAGCCGCCGAAGACCAAGACCGTGTCGTCCCCGGTGGCATCCGACAAGCCTATTTAATTAGCTTTATATGTATTTCAGTACTGTCCGTTTTTAGTAGTTCCTTATCTAGTAGTTGCTAGTTTTAGCTTATTTCATGTTTTGGTATGCGAGCCCATCTGCGTATGGACTCGGCCCATTAGGTTAAAGAAGGCCCATCAAGGCCGTGCACTATTTTGGCTATATATAGCCTTCACTTTTATTCGTTTTAGTTACGTTGAAATTTATGCCTAAGCTTCGTAGTTGAGTTGAACTCCTCCCCTTAGGCCTCAGCGTCACAAAACTGGTTAGACCCGATTGAACCACGTCACGGTTCACAACCACAACCTTCACTCTCGCCCCACCCTCGTCCAAGCGAGCATAAGAGAGTCGCGGACCATCTATCCCGGTGGTTCATACTTATCCAATTACCAAGAGAAGGATCCGAGACCATTTACTACCTAGATTCGGCTTCAGACGAGATCCGAACCAGCGGATTCGTATCACCTATGTTTGAATTTCAAAAATCGCGCTCGAATTGAGGGCAAAACCAGCCATGGAAGAGAGCTACACGCCCGCGGACGGAGGTAGAAAAAGGTTCACGGTCGGGTTCCCCATTATTTGCCTTATTTGCACATTTTTGCCCATTTTTTTTAAGTTGTGGAAAAAAGTCCTTACTTTAATTTATTTTAAATTACAAAATCTACCCAAACTTATTTAATTTATTATCCTAAGTTTATATAATTACTTTAACCCAAATTTATGAAGGATGAAATTTTAGATTAAGTTAAATCTAAGATTTAAGTTACATTTTATCATATTTTAACCTTATCTTACTTAACATTTTGTTCTCCTTAATTTAATACTTTATGTTGACTTGATAATTTTATTTAAATTACTATTAAGATAAGTTAAAGCTTTTATCATATAAATATATCATCTCGATACGAGATATATCTTGGGAATATTTCCCGAATGTTTGGCACCAGTTGTGTGCACCTCCCCTATACTCGGATAGGGGACAGTCATGACCAGGGAAGGGTGTTAGGGCTTGGATATCCTATCCACCACTGTTATAAAGAAACGGCTAGACCTTAGACGACCACCACCTCCCAGCCTCCAAGGACTCTCGGCGAACAGCTCCAGCGAGGGCACGAGCTCCGGCGAGGCTTGACAGCACCAGCGACGACAAAAATGAGAGGAAGAGAGACTGAGTGCGAGCTGTGGATGAAGAATCTGAGGCCCAAGCCTCCCCTTTTATAGCCAAAGGAAAAAGCAGCTACCCGACCAGATCGACGGCCGCTCAGACGATCAACGGTGACGCGATCGACGAGGTTCGGCGAAAGACGAAGCGTCGCACGCCTGCATTTTTCCGCGGTCGCGGAAATTTTCCACGGTCGCGGAAAATTCCAATGCCCAGCTCCTCTGAGAGCTATTATTCCGCGATCGCGGAAATGCTTCCGCGGTCGCGAAAAAGGCATTTCTACGTCTGTTTGCCCGGGGAAGGGTTTGGTATGGGTTTAAATCCCGTAAATTATATATTTGTACCCAAACAAATATTCTAAGCCTCGAAAATACGTCGAATGTATTTTATACCACTCAGGGAATTATTACAGAGATCAAACACAATACAGAAAATCCGAACTTCTCCTAAAGCGACACAATTACAGAACGAGGGTTGGGAAAATTACCCAAATGCCCTTACTAAAAATGAGGGGTATTACATCACTACCCCCTTAAAAGAAGTTTCGACCCCGAAACTAGCATTGCTAAACTAAGGGGTCCGATTTCACCATAATCTTACTACTTGATCTTAATATCCTTAATCATCTCATCCTTGTACTTGCTCCTAGGAAAACGATCTGTTTCCTTGACCATACTATTACCGCGCATCTCTTATTCCCACGTGCTACACTTGTATCAACGCATGACTATATCCACAAGGTCATAATTATCTTAGGATAATAGTCTCCCAAAACCATCGCAATAGACTCGCTAAACCTTAAGCATGAGAACATACATTTCTCTTTCACCTTTCTCTAAGCCTCTCTCAGAGTACATACCTTATCTTCCTTAAGTTGATATCCTTAAATAATTTTGGTCTTCGTAACCTATATCACCAAAATAGACTATTTCTCGATCATGATTCTTCTCGCAACATACTGCCTACATTCCTTTCTCTTACTAGAACAGATGTGATCGTCCACAAGATTACCTTTGCCTTGATCAGAGTATCCATTATACTCTCCAATATAACCTCGCTATATTGCCCCATTCCTCATAAAGACCTTGATGTCTTCAAACAGAAGAATACAACATTTTTCTACTAACTTTCCTTCGATGATCAGATCCTCAAAGTACATGCATAGAATTCAACTATACCGTAACTTAGTATCTCCACTTGTCATATAGACCTTACTCCTTACATACATGGCTCACCTATTTCATTGGTTACCTTAATCCCATTTGGCCCTTGTGCCATAACTTAACTCAAAATCTTTACTCATGTGCTCCCACAATTAATCACATCACAACCTATGTCCGATTATCTCAAACATGATTTACTAATCCATTCCGCAAGATTATACTCTCGTCTTACCTAAACATGCCATATGATCACCGTAATAGACACGGGTCACATTTTCCTCAAGTTCACTTGGTATCGTCCACATACTTACTTTATGTCACACTATTGATCTTCAAAAATCATAACAAACTTTTACCGGTTGAGTTTGTTATTCATCCATAAATCCTTAAACAACCAGTTGTCCTCATACAATTTATTATCCCAAATCAAGTACCCTTTTGCTTTACTGATATTTATTGTTTACTCAAGACTAACTTAACGTATTCCATTATTCAATCTCTAACTTAAACCTTTATAGTTCCTCAATTTATTTACTCAAACATACCATATCGATGAACGATGCCTTGCCATCAAAATCAATCACTTTACGTCCTAATCCTTCAATGGGTATCTAGGAGTAACATTTGTTACCTTACTCCTTAAACGTACATATGACAATTTCCCATGCCACATCCTTTTGTTTATCGAAATCCTCCGAATAACTATGCCCTACACCATATGCTTTCACTTTCAAGTGGGCTTTCTCCCAATACAATCGTTCACAACTTAATTTTCCAAAAAGTGCTATATCATCGGCCTTATAGACGTCATACTCTCTTAAAATCCACGTTACAAACCTTGTAAATCTCCGGATATCATAACTCCATATCCCTTGAAGATACAATTCACTGATTCAGCTCCTTGGCCCAATTAAAATTGGCTCTAAAGCTCACTTCCAACCTAAAACCTGTAGTTTCCTCAAAACAAGATCGTGATAAATCAATTAGCACAATTGTGGCTAATCACTTTATTTTCCTAGACGTGACACCAAATCGCCTTAAAAGATATCGATCACTCTCTATCCAATCCTTATGTCGTTTCTCTTAAGAAAACCCCATAACGAAACCTCAGATAAATCTTCCAAAATAATACCTATGGTCTCACACCCTTAGCCTTTCTGAAAGTTTTAACCCTCTGGATCACAATGAACATATACTCACTTACACACTCCATAACCACACCCTTGGGTCCTAAGGTTCAACTTAAGATCGTAATAGAGTACAGTCTTTTTAGAGAACTGACTCCCTATGAACTATCTCTGATATACATTTGTTCCCTTCTCATCGATCTATCCATATATACGACTATAGAATGACCTCACAACTAGGCATTCTAATCTTCCTATAGTTCACTCCTACGTACTTTTACCACAACAAATGTTCAGGGTACACATATGAGAGAGAAAAAATAAATCTCCGTCCCATAGAGCATTAACTACATACATTTGTTTCCTTTACATTAAGGAATTTTGGTAAAACACAACTCACGAGATAACGCTTGTCTGCTCAACGAAGGGAGTAATTATTGTCATACCGATTTGACATTACTCCAAGAACAAAGAGAGATTTCTAAGAATGGATCTAGCAATTCAGTAATAGAGTCACCCCTGGTGTTAACCATGTAGGGAGCGAACACCTAGGTTCCATACGTTACCCCTCCTTTATGAGTCTTGACAGCCCTTATCCACACATGATATAACTATTTTTGGCACTCACGGAGTCTCGTATGAACGGACAATTTGCAATAGTAAAGAATCTAGTAATTTCCAGAACAAGAAAACACTTCTTTATTATTCGAAACATTACATAAAACAACTGATAGAAAGTCGAATAGACAGATTACTAAACTATGGAGACTATCGACACAAGTCATAGCTCCCTATTCTTAAAAAATTACAAAATTCTACCACTCGCACAGGGTTTCCCTCCTATCGGGGTGACGTATCACAAAGAGTCGTTGCTCTTGACCCGAATATTCCATAGGCGCCTTGCCTTTATCACGAGTAGCAGACTGCCCCAGAACAGATACTTCCGCCCCTGGGTTCTGTCCACTACCAATGTTTGAGGCCTGATTTGCTTGAGTTGGCCTTAGGCCCTTCTTCCTACAGTATGCCTTCATGTGGCCTTCCCTCCTACATTTGTAACATATCCTCTTTGCCTTTGGGAAACTAGGACTCTTGTGCCCATCTTGACCACAGTTGTGGCATTGAATCACGCCGTTACTCCAGCCTGAGCCTTTGGCGGAGCCAGACTGAGTTGCCTTGGTCTTAGTATGACCAGATTTCTCGAACTTGGTGGGCGACACCGGCTGCTTGAATGAGCCAGCCCTGCGATTCTGTTGCCCACTCTTTGCCTTAATCTGTGCTTCCACACTAGCTGTGACTTGAGGTAAGGGGGCCGCTTGGGCTTGCGGTATCACCTGGGCCATTAATACTTCGACCACTAGCACCAGTATCTGTCCTATGGTCGCCGTACTTAGCACGATCGGGGTAGGAGGTGGAACTCCCCTTGCAGCTTGGGGGTCCGCTTGTCCCTGATGAACATCCTGCCGCAGGGTCGGGTCACTATTACGTGAGCCAGATCCCGCATCTTCCCCTTGTGGAGTAGCACTTCTCAGCCGAATTCGAGAATCGTTGCTAGGACTTTCGTTAGCTGCTTGGTTGGTGGATCGGGTGTCCATCACCTGTTGATGAACCATAACGTTAGTTTAGAACTTTTCCAGCTTGGACATGACACTGAGCCAATTACGTTATGATACGAATTATAAGGGTCCAAACTAATAACTTTATATCAGTCTGACTGGTCCACCACCATTATTCGCAGAAACGACCTTCTTCTCTTCTTGAAAGTGGGAACTCTAGGAGAAATGTCAACCTTTAAATGACATTAAACCTAAGGAGAAACGATATCCCTAAGAACGGATCTAAGGAATAAGTAACAACTTGAATCTTGCAAAAGTTTGAAAACCACTTATTATAAAACTTCATACTTTCAAACTTCATACTTTATACTACTAACCCTTTTATATAAAAATAATTATTATAAAGTTAGTTTCTCAACCAGTGATATGATTACGACAAACTTTTACCAAGACCAAAATCACACTTTTAAGTTACAATCATAAAGTTAATTTAATCGCTTATAACACGACATTTTATAAATCAATTATAAATAGCCTTTGAAGTTCAAATAGCTAAATCATTATTTTAAATTCCAAGGAGTAAATAAAACTTTTAAATCCAACAATTAAATCCTCAAATTTATTTTTAATAGAAAATAGGTTGAAAATAGTTTCAAAATTATTTTTCGAAAATTCTCAAACCTAACAATAGGCCAAGAATTTTAAAACCGTTGCTTTGATACCATAATTGTAACACCCCCGACTTACGTCGGTAGTGCCACACGCCAGTGACCTCAGACGTTACTGTCCGATGTCACCCTAGGCTTTAATCAGAACAATTAATCTTAATTAACATATTAACTAACGAAAGGTCAAACAGCGGGAGACATTTTTAAATGAAACTCACCCATTCTTATTATAAGATCTCTCATCAAACGAGAGTAGTGTTTTTACAACAGAGTGAAATTACAGCGGAAGACTTTAAATTACACAGCGGAAGACTTTAAGAATAAACCTATTACATGACTAGGTTATAAAAATACATTTTAGAGTAATACTTAACGACCTTGAAATAACGACACTTAAATCTGCAACTGCAAGCCTCTTCTTCAATTGGTTACTTCGAGTCTTCGGGGACCAACCACTGATGTGCCATATAGGACGGATGACACCAGCCAACCATGCAAGGATTAAAACCCGATTGGTTATTCTAATGAAAGACTATGCAAGGGTGCAAACAGAATAGTTCTAGTGATCGTAACCGAAGGGACGATATATAACCCGGAACTTTCACGGAATGATTAAAGTTTAGACATGCACTGAAAAGGAGACTCCAAAGGAAATGAGCCTTATTGGAAACGTATGAAGAGAAGACTCCAAAAGATTGAGTCTTACGGGAAAGTCTGACAAATATTTGGGAACGTTATAATTTCACACAAGCGTTTAAAAAGACTTGACCATTTGGGGTCACGACCAACCTCACCGCGTAATGCGAATTCAGATTTGGAAGGAGTACTTACTCTAATCGAAGTCCGAGCGGTTTCCACGTTGTACTCCTCGCCCGAGGGTATATTAATTATGTGCATAATTGCACTTATATTGTTTAATTCCAAAACGTATATTCACGTTAAAGCTTTTATCATATAAATATATCATCTCAATACGAGAGATATCTTGGGAATATTTCCCGAATGTTTGGCACCAGCTGTGTGCACCTCCCTACACTCGGATAGGGGACAATCATGACCAGGGAAGGGTGTTAGGGCTTGGACATCCTATCCACCACTGTTATACAGAAACGGCTAGACCACGCAAGGTACATAGCGTTCCTACGAATACTCGTTCTAACTACATTTTAAGTTCACACACATAAAATCCACACCAATACCATCATGGTAATAACAGATATAATAGCGTTGTTTCTAGCAATATATACAACATATTATAATATCATGTTTTAATCGTATCATTTATAAAATCTGTTCCCCAAACGAAAGCAATAGTTCATACCAATTTAATTAACAATTAAAAATAATTGATAATTAATGGAAACATGGAATGATAAGCAAGAGCGAACCGCCACTTGCCTTAATCGAGATGAATTACAGATGTCGAGTTCCGGGGTCTGGCGACTCGAATCTGAGTTCAGATTCCTATGACGATGGAACATAAGATGGAACCCTAAGTTAAATACGATACGAAGATACGACACGGAAGAACGAAAACCGAGAAGAATGAGAGAAACGGGGAAAATGAACCTAATTCGCGGTCGCGGAATTCATCTCCGCGGTCGCGGAAGTTCATCCCCACGGTCGCGGATGTTCATGTCCGCGATCGCGGTTACCCTTCTGACGACGACTTTGGCGCTTACCTATGACGACGACGGGGACTTTATGGCTCGGACGAG
This sequence comes from Rheum nobile, assembly GCA_027886185.1. NCBI lineage: Eukaryota > Viridiplantae > Streptophyta > Magnoliopsida > Caryophyllales > Polygonaceae > Rheum > Rheum nobile. Next base: position 67,199 of record WOAB01000585.1, on the reverse strand, counting down.
GGCTCCCTTCGACGACCACCACCTCCCAGCCTCCAAGGACTCTCGACGAATAGCTCCGGCGAGGGCACGAGCTCTGGCGAGGCTTGACAGCACCGGCGATGACGAAAACGAGAGGAAGAGAGACTGAGTGCGAGCTGTGGATGAAGAATCCGAGGCCCAAGCATCCACTTTTATAGCCAAAGGAAGAAGCAGCTCCCCGACCAGATCGACGGCCGCTCAGACGATCAACGATGGCGCGATCGATGAGGTTCGTCGAAAGACGAAGCGTCGCACGCCTGCATTTTTCCGCGGTCGCGGAAATTTTCCACGGTCGCGGAAAATTCCAATGCCCAACTCCTCTGAGAGCTATTATTCCACAGTCGCGGAAAAGGCATTTCCGCGTCTGTTTGTCTGGGGAAGGGTTTGGCATGGGTTTAAATCCCGGAAATTATATATTTGTACCCAAACAAATATTCTAAGCCCCGAAAATACGTCGAATGTATTTTATACCACTCAGGGAATTATTACAGAGATCAAACATGATAAAGAAAATCCGAACTTCTCGGAAAGCGACACAATTACAGAACTAGGGTTGGGAAAATTACCCAAATGCCCTTACTAAAAATGAGGGGTATTACAATCCCCTCCTTTTTGTGGCCCATATAAATAGGGCATGTAAGGGAAACTTTTGAGACTTATGCCCGAACTTTACACCCATCTTTAGCCTCCATTTCTAGGGTTAGCAATTACTTTGATTCTCTCTCTTTTTCCAACTCTAGATTTCTTTTCCCACTTAATATAGTAGTTAGACTTACTCTTTTGTGAGATTCTAGTGTAACTTTTTGGGTTGTTGAGCTCCTTTCAGGTTCAAGACTTGGAAAAGGAGCAAAGTCCATCTTTTCTCTCATGATTCAATGAAAATGCAAGAATTTGGTTGAATGTTAAGTATTTTTTTCTCATTCTCTCTATTTGGTTGAATGTTAAGTATATCTTATTCATTCTCTTTATTTTTTGTTTTGTTTACCATTGTCCCCATGTTTATGATGGTTGGATTGAAGCTTTATGCCATGTTCTTGCAAATCATGAGTGAGTAATTTGTTATGTGAGGATTAAGAGTAACCCAATAGTGATTATGTGATGATTTGGTGAAGTTTTCTCTTTGGTTGGATGAGTTTTGATCTACTACTCAAATCTTGCACACCAAGTATCTATGAAAATGCCTAACTAGTATTTTTACATGTATTAAATGTTGGATATGCATTGAAAGGGGATATCTAACATTGGAACCTCAAGATTTGAGCTAAAACTTTTAGGATCACGAAAGTAGACCTATTTTCCTAGTGGTGGAGTGAATTGTCATTATGCTTAATGCATCTAATCTTGCATTAATTACCACGAAAGTAGGAATTAAGTAGGATTATACTAGTTTTTTATACCTTGAAAGAGGATAAAAGATATATTAGAACATTTGACCATTGGATACCATTACTTGCAACCTTAGAGATTTATTTGCTTGTCATTACATGAACTCATTTGTGGTGAACATCAATCCTAGCTTTTCATCATTCAAGTAACCCAAATCTACCTTTTATCGTTTTAGTTAGCTCTAGACTGAGCATTTCTTGTTAGTTTTATAAAATCAAAACCAAAAACTCCACATCTTTTGTTTGATCTAGATTATTAGTTTGTGTAAAATTGGTGATCAACGAGTCTCCCTTGGATTACTACTCGATAGTACCATGCACTTGCTAGCCCATCAAATATGATCAGCATCATTACTCGCAATAATAAGGTCATCAACATACACTAAGACATGCAAAACCGTGTCAGGGAGAACAATAGAGAACAGAGAATAATCAGCATAAAACGGTTGAACCCAAATGCAAGTAGAACGAAAGCAAGTTTAGCAAACCAATTTATTGGTGCTTGACGAAGACCATATAAGGATTTCTTGAGTTTACAGACTTTGCCTGGGGAGACTGTAAACCCGGAGGAAGTCGCATAAACACCTCTTCATGAAGATCACCATGAAGGAACGCATTATAAACATCCATCTGATGGAGATGCCAACCCTTGATAGCAACAACAGATAGAAGAGTATGAACAAAAGTCATCTTGGCCACATGAAAGTGAATACCTTCAACCTGGTTGTTTCCAAGGACAACGAGATGAACCTTATATTGCTCAGCTGACCCGTCTAACTTGTACTTGATGCAAAACACCCACTTGCAGCCAATAGGTTTCTTGTCAGCAGGAAGATGAATGAGGTCCCATCTTTCATTATGCTCCAAAGCATCAAGTTCAGCACACATAGCAACACGCCATTGAGGGTCACGAACAGCCTTAGAGTAACTCGTGGGTTCATGACTAGCGGTAACAACAACAAGAAACTCAACATGTCGAGGTTAAAATTTGTCAGAAGAGACAAAATTTGCTAATGGATAAGGAGCACCTAAGAAAGGTGGTAAAGTAGGAGATGTAGAGAGAGCGGAGGGGTCTATGCGGCGAGTGGTGTTGCAGATTTAATCATTCAGGTGAATAGACGCTTGCTTTGGACGATCACTGTGACATACGGTACTAGAAGGAGGTGGTGGCTCAACTAAATCTGAAACAAGAGCAACAGTAGTATCAAGAGCAGGTAAAATGATTATAACAGACTGGTCGACTACAAGAGAAAGAGACTCAGGTCAATCCAGAAAATTAGTATCATAAGTTGAGGGTGGAAGTGCAGTTGTGCTAGGCAGTAGCTCACACTCAAGTAATAAATCTGGATTGTTGTAAGGAAAGCAATGCTCCTGAAATATAACATCTTTGGAAACTGAAATTGCACATGTTTGATGGTTCAGTACACGCCATCCTTTCTTGCCATAAGGATATCCTAAAAAGACACAATGTCAACTTTAAGCAACAAACTTGTCACTTCTCCGAGGAATGACCGATACAAAACACATATAACCGAATGCCCTAAGATGAGTATAGTCGGGTGGCCTATGAAAAAATAACTCATAAGGTGTTTTAACCTAAAGAAGAGTCGTAGGCATGCAATTTATGAGATAAGTGGTCGTGAGCACAAACTCACCCCATTATTTCAGAGGAAGTGACGCCTGAAATCTGAGAGCACGAGCAACATTCAACAAGTGACGATGATTAGGTTATGCCCTCCCATTTTGTTGTGGAGTAGCCACACAAGATGTGATAGGTCCTTGGTTGAGGATCTCGATCTGGTCAAGGAAAGGATCGCCCCTCAAGCCGATGAAGACAACTCGTGAAACCGGAACCGTGAGCGAAGATGTGTTGTTGGTGAAAATGGATAGATCGAATGATTTTGATGGAAACGTGAGGGAAATGGGAAGGGATAAGCAACTGGACAAGTTGGATATACGCACCAAAATGGCCAGAAGAAGTTGTATTCCAAATTGGTGGATAAACTCACCACAAATCAGACTACAAGGGTGTTTGGATATACTCACCAAACAAGATGTCAAACCCTATGGTTTCTTGAAGTTTTTTATAGGAAAACTCAGGAATATTTCAGATTAAACGTGCCCAACAATGGCTGGAAATGGAAGTATTTAAATGGAAGGAAATACTAAGAGTCTTTAGCAACAAAACATAACTCAAAAGTCTTTAATGATCCAATGATCAACCCAGCTTCAAATGGGTGGAATTTTTAATATGTTTCTGTTGGCCTCATGTTCCAAGTGTCCACCAAAATGGGGCCAAAAGGCACGCTCCATTTCGGACATAGCCTTGCCTCAAGTTGGTGACAAGGCCAGCGTTGGCGAGTTGGCTTGAGCTGAAGCTTTCACCGAGCATTCTTATATTTTTCTCTTTCATCCTGGGCTATTTAGGCTTCCTTGTACCTTATGACCTTGTGGTATAAAGTTGAAGCCATTTTGAGGAGGTTTGCTCGGAGAGCTGCGCATGCCATGTGATGGTGTCGCGTATGGTGTCGGCGCCTCTTCTTGCTTCAAGATTGTCACCATGCCCTTCTCCACTTGTGTCAGTACTTCTTAAGGTCTTGAAGCAATGTCTTGGCTTGCGCCCTTGTGATCACTCCTTGTGCTCGATCGACTTCGTGGTCACCTTGTTCCATGTGCGCCAACGCTCGGGCGTCGGAGCGAGTGAGTGGCTTTGTGGGATTTTTCCATACTTTCCCCAACATTCTTGGTGCCCCTTGAGCCTCCTTCTCTTGAGTGCTCTCTAGCCCAAAGGGGCCTTGATTTGGAGGAGAGATGTTGAGGCCTTCCTCGTGCCCTAGTGAGCTCGCCGCAGCCACCATCGAGAGCTTGTCTTGCACTTGATGTGAGGACCGATTCAGATCCAGATGTCTCAAAGATTACACCTGTAGTATCAAAATAATCACGCGCCCAAGGGCAAACATTTTGCCCCATTGTCAGAACGAAAACGCTTGACATGTTTACTGAATTATTTTTGCACAAAAATTCTAGACAAGTTGAACCACTTCAGTTTTAGAGGCAATAAAATGAACCCAAATACATCAGGAGTAGTCATTAACCAAGGTCAAAAAATAAGAAGCTCCAGAAGTAGAGACAACACTATAGGGTCCCCAAACATCAGCATGTATCAATTCAAGCAAATCAGATGCTTTATTGCTACTAATTGAAAAACAAGAACGAATTTGACTTGCCTGAAAACAAATAGCACAAGGGTATTTATTTGCTAAATAAAAAAAAATACCAGGAAAGCCAGATAACACTGAAATCGAAGGGCGTCCTAAATGAGTGTGCCATAGAGAGACGGCCGAAACAACAACAGCATGCCCAACAACAGGTAATCCACTCGCATAGACCAACCAATAGACCCGTCCCGTGCTTCACCTACTCCAATCACCCTCCTCGAAGTGCGGTTCTAGATCACACAAAGTTTATCGGTCAAAGTATCAATACAACTGAAATTAGAAATCAGACACTAAATAGATATCAAATTGCAATTGAAAGTAGGCACATATAGAACATTTGGAACGAGGAAGTTCTCGCCCAATAAAATCGAGCCAATTTGACCCGCTATGGATCGAGTCCCATCTGGCAACATGATGGTTTTAGGAGACACATTAGTCAAATCAACAAACAATTCTCTATGGCTGGACATATGATACGAGGCACTAGTGTCCAAGATCCAGTGAACCATTTACTGACCCATAATCTTATTAGATTTAGACATTGCATAAAATTGCTTAAACATATACATCATGGAATGCCACTGATCGTTGGTCAGAGTCTTGTTAAAGAAGGGCGGTCTCGATTGGTAAAACCGAAGGGAAAGAAGGTGCAGCGGAACCAAAGAGTGTGTTGGCGAGACTGGTGTTTATCTTCGTGGCATTTGGTTCGGACATCGTTCAACTGATGAACAATACTGATGAACAATGTAGGTGAACAATGCCGGTGAACAGTGTCGATGAACAGTCAACATTAATAGAAAAAAAATGATTTGTGAAGGTTGATCGAAGCGAAGGAATCACGCACAAGGTAGGGTAATCGTGTTTAGGTTATTGGATCTGATGCCATGTAGAAATGAGTGGAAAAGTATTCCTCTGACTTTCATTGATGGAGGAATTATAATTTATTGATTTATAAGATACACTAAATCAAGGAAGATATCTAAACTAGCTAAAAGATAATATGGAATGTATACAAAATATTCACAACATTAAATATTTCCTAATAAAGTTATTATCTTATTTCATAGTACCTAAATTCTTATTATGTCATTTGTGTACCTAATTTCTTATAACCATACATCAAGTTACATAGTTTAATCTAATCACTCGTAATTGAAGATTTGGAGGTATGTACGTAGTTCTGTTATATCATGTTTAGATGGTCTAAAATATATTCATTTTCCTACCATTATTATTATATTTTTTTTCAAAAGATGTCATATTCTAGTAGTCATATTAATTTTTAAAATTGATAACAAAAATTAGAAAATATTTTTCTGATCAATCTATTAGGTTTGGAAAACAATTAAATGCTTAAAACTCAACATTTATTAAACAAGAGATCTATATTTCATTTGGGAAGAATGAGAGAAAAGTATTTTCCGAAAATATTATAGGACCGGCTTTGTTTTTTCGGGGGCAGATTAACACGTTTACTTTTTAGCGCATATGCATTTTTGTTGTTTAACGCATAGGCTCCACACGTTACGTGGTGCATGGCTCCACACGTAATGTGTGGATCATCTCCACACGTAACGTGTGGAGCCTATTCACACGTTACGTGAAGAGTCTCCATAAGAAGAGGTCCAGATTTAACGTGAGGAGAGTGTCCCCACGTTAAGTAGACCTCTTTTTTTGATTAAGTAACGTTATACGAAGTATTTCGGTCTTCTTCACTTAGTATCGAGTTTTACAATAAGATTGAAGTTACGATTGTATTGAGTCAATTACATTCACTTATTTCGGTCTTCTGCCCTTCCAATGTAAAGTTCTTGATCGAGCCACCCGACCGCTTCCAACCTAAAGATAGCGTATGTTTAGGGTTTATGGTTTATGACATGTAATAGTTGTAGTATTTATTTGTGTTTTAATGTTGTGTATGAAACATAAGATTGTTTTCAAATAAGCATTAGGGGAGGGCTACCCCCATTGTGTAGCCCAACTTGTATTAATCTTTATAAGAACAATACAAAATGATCATCAACATAGAAGACAATACAAATTGTTCATAACCCAAATTGACTACAACCACAATACAGAAAACAATACAAATTGATCATAAACTTAGAAAAAATTAGAGAAAATATATGACACTACTTTAGCGTTTGAAGAAATTTGGGTAGTCTCTGGTGAACGTTCGCTTCATATGATATCTCTGGTTTGCTAAATTTGCTTGCTCCCTACAAAGGTTGATAGTACATAAACAACATTACACAAAAGATACGACATTAATCACCTACGATATAAATCATTTAATAGATTGAAGTTATACCTACGAATTTTATTAAGATCATTAACAAGATCTTGATTTTCCTTAACAAGATCTTGTTTTTTCTGACATTGTTGTCGAATAACCGCGTGTGCCCTGTCCTCATACATTGGATCAATCCACTCTCTGAAATGACACCCCACTTCTGGACATCCCCAATACCTCCTTCCGTAGTTCCACTGCAAATCCCAAGTTCGGACAACGGGTTTCAAATTACAATAGCATAGCCTATCTGCGTTTGTTGATGATTTGGATGAAGATGCCATTATTTGTTGTAGTGTTTGGTTTCCTACAAATATCATAAATCCATTAATATCAAAAATTAGGGTTACTAAATCGATAGAAACTTGAAGAAGAAGCTTACCCAAAAGTGTATCTGTAGGCGCCTCTTGTGTTGGAATTGTTGTAGTGAACAAACAACCCTAATGCTTCTTATATAGTGAAAAGGCAATGTGTTTGACATTTAATTATCAGCTGGAAAAAAATGAGAAATCTGATTGACAAATCTTTGACAGCTAATAAACAGCTATTGTATATAGCTGTATACAGCTGTAGTCACGAGTCTTTTATCCTAAACCTCAAAAACCTAAACCCTAAGGGGGAAATGTATCACCACGTTACGTGTGCGCACCTTGTTCAATCTGAATTCATGTGATAGACAAGGACAACATCACCACTGTACAATACATGTATAGTTAAAGACTTTAAAAAACTAAACACAACCCCCCCCCCCTAAACCCTAAATCTAAACCCTAAAACCTAAACCCTAAACCCTAAAACCTAAACCCTAATCAACACATTATGTTTGAGCATAATCAACACGTTACGTGTGGTAGAGGCTCACACGTAACGTGTGGGATAACCTCACACGTAACGTGGGGATATGATTGTTGTAAAACGCATTGAATTAACCGTCTTGTCCCCACCTAACTAAATTAATGGTCCCCTCTTCAACTTCCCCGGCTAAGCCCCAATTTTGAGCCTAAACCCTTCATTTGAAACACTCAAAATTTTGTGTTTTACACCCTCAATTGTTTTTAAAACAAATGGACAATATCAACAACAATGATTATTGGAACAACAATGTTGAAGAGGATCCACTTCCAAGTGAGGTAATTTCCGTTATTTAAAGTTAAAGTTTTTATTTTTTGTTTGGCACATGTTCAAAGTTTTGATCTTTAGTTGTTGAAAATAATACATGATATTTGTTATTTAGGTGTTAGAAGCCAAGTTTCACATGCTAGATTTTCATAGTTTTGAACTTGATATTTGTTGTTTAGGTGTTAGAAACCAAGTTTTATATGCTAGATTTTGAGGGATACATGTTTATTCAAGCAAGTTCCACGTTACATTGAAGAACAGTTTCACACGTTATGCCCTAAACATGTCCACACATAACGTGTGAAACATGTCCACACGTAACGTGTGAAACATGTGCCAGATTGTGGTTTCACACGTTACGTGTGAAACTATTATTTGTATGAGGGGTTGAACAATATTTTCCTCGATGATTAGACCACCCCATAAAAATCCTTTTCTGGTTGGGAAACACCTCATCAAACGTTGCCGGAATGGAACACACCATCTGAGTGTAAAACACCAGAAGATATACCATCCTTCTCACTTGGAGTGTTTGACTTTAGCTGTCCGCCTCTAGAAGTATCTTTATCTCATGAAGAGACTAAGAATTCTGCTTCTGTTAACCCACAATTTTGCTTTCCATCCCTACACACACAGCCGGCTTTCAGAAATGATCCATGAATAGATGTTTTCGTCTTTGCTGATTATTCAGAGTTCTTCACAACAAACCAAATTTGGGAGTCCATAGAAGAAGCATTTATATGGGCGCGGGAGACTGCTATGTCTCATAACTTCTGCATCATAAAGGGGAGAAATAAACCTTCCATGTATAAAGCCCTTGGGGGGACTTGGTTACCGTGCGATAGGCATGGACAAAACATCCGTAAACAAGCTGACCAAGTGAGGGAGACCACAAAGTCGAAGAAGTGTGGGTGTCCATTCATGTTGAGGTTGAAAGAAGGGCTGAAGGGATCATGGAAGATCAATGTACAACATGGAACTCACAATCATGTATTCAAAAATAATTTGTTTGGTCATGCATTAGTTGGGCGACCAAACGCTGAAGAGAAGGGGATTATTAGGGTGATGACAGTTAATCATTGCAAGCCTCAAAAGATTTTTACTATAATCAAATCTTCCCCAAGAAACTTGACCAAGATGAAGCAAGTGTACAACATCATGCATGACATACGAAAAAACGGCATGGAAGGAAGAACAGTGGTGCAACAGTTCTTCTATGAGTGTAAGGAGAAGGGATACTTCATGGAGCATAGATTCAATAAGGAGACCAATAGGATCACATATATCTTCTTCGCAAGCCTAGACCAGTTGTCGCTGCTGAAGGCATTCCCGTACATTGTGTTGCTAGACTCTACATACGCAACAAACAGGTTAGTAACACACTTATCTATTATATTCTTCAGTTGTTCATGTAATCATTAGCATGACATAACATATCATTATGTGTGCAGTTACGATTTTCCCTTCCTTGAAATTTGTTGGCATCACATCTGTTTGGAAAAACTACAATATTATTGGGGCGTTTCTGGAGCATGAGAACGAAGAGAGTTACAAGTGGGCCATACAACAACTTTCATAAATGTTTGTCAAGGTCAAATGAGCACCCACATGCTTGGTCACAGATCGGGAGAAGACGTTGATGAACGCCTTAGAGAAGCAGTTTCCAACTGCAAAATTCCTCCTATGTAGGCGCCATGTGAGGAAGAATATTGAAGACTTCAGGAAGAAGGACATGGACAAGTTTAGGGGCACAGCGTTTTACAATGATTACATGAAACTACTCAAGGAAACAACCATAGAAGGGTATGAAGCAACACTGAAGAGGATTCAGCAAGATTGGAGGAAATATCCAAAATGTCTTCAGTATGTACAAAAAAACTGGCTTGACCCGTATATGGAAAGAATCGTCTCAGTGTGGACAGATACAGTCTTCACTCTTGGAACTTCCACAACTAATAGGTTTATGCATTATGTTTTTAAATTTAACTGGTTATTTGAACTTAGACTTTTACAACAACATACTGACTTTGGATTTTTTATTGTAATACAGGGTTGAAGGGGCCCATTCAAGTCTTAAAAGCTTCTTCACTAGCAATGATGGAAACCTTTGCACTGTATTCGATCAATATGATGCACGGTTGCGCATTACTATTAATGAGATAAGGGGGGCCTTGAATGAGAGCTTAGAAAAGTGATTTACGCTGATAACCAAATCACATCTTTTCTGTAAGCTGCACTACAAGGTCTTTGCGATTGCACTAGCACGGCCGATTGAGGAATACAAGAAAGGCGAAGATCCATTGTGGAACACTATATGCAGATGCCAGATGAGGGTGAAGGATGGCTTGCCTTACGTGCGTGACATGGCGCGAAATGTGATGAACCATGAACCAATTGAACCTAGCTCATTGCATCCGTTCTAGAGGAAATTGACCTTGTCAGAAGTACGGACAAAAGAAGAAGAAGAAGCCAGAGAACGTAGAGTGAATAGGTCATTGCTTGATGAATTTGCTGCAAGCGTCTTCCCCACATTGCCAGTGCACGATCAACACAGAGTTGTCTCTACACTAACAAGTATAGCACATCCAGAGCGAACTACTCTGCAAGAGCCAACTAAAGTTAGGCATAAGGGACGGCCTCAAGGAGCTCAAAACATTCCCACCAAAAGGCAACCGTCAGCATGGGAATACACTGACCAAGATATGGAGGGAACACCTCCGAAGAAGCAAAAAGAAAGACCACCTAAGGAAGTTTCAACCATGCCATGGCAACCATTCAAGCCTATGCCTTCGGGTCACATGACGTTGATCAAGAATCCTAGGCGATATATTGTCCAGTTTACCAAGTGTATGAAACCTCACATGGGAGGATGGTGGGAAATAGATGGTGATGGAAACTACGGATACAGATCAATTACGCATGGTATGGGTTTAGGGCAGGAGGAGTGGGCTTTTGTTCAATGTACCATGATCGCTACGTTGAAACAAGAGTATGAGCTATTCGCGCCAATTTGGATGCCTACGATGACACTTGAGGCAATGGAGGCGAAGCTTGCATGGTTTCCTGCGCCCTACATGCCTGCCCCACCGAGGACGTGGTTGGACCTTTCGGATATGGGATGTTTGGTGGCAACTGCATTCAACTGTATGTTCGTCTCCGTCGGTGCTGGTGTGGGAACGACATACATGCCTAAGAGGGCGAATCCAAACCAAGCTATTGGAGAGAAGCTTAAGACGATATGCATTTGCCATGTCGAGAAAGAGCAACATTTCATTGCGGTACGTTAATACAATCAAATAAGTTGAAACTCTCTTATGTTAAGACATATGTATGATGCAATGACTTTGATGTAGATTGGCCTTGCCGAAACCTCGCCCTTGTCGGACCTTTACACCGCGTGGCTGAGATTTCATGACCCGTCTGCAGATGCCTTGGTAGATCCATTCCTTGAACTATTGACGGAGTACCAAGCACACAAACTAAAGGGTCATGGAAAGAAGAAAGTTGAATCTATTTTATGTTAAGACATATGTATGATGTAATGACTTTGATGTAATAGCAAGACACATGTTCGTTGTGTTTATGACCTGTTGATGTAATAACAAGACACATGTTCGTTGTATTTATGACTTGTTGATGTAATACCAAGACACATGTTCTGATGAAGGTAAGGGCTCTGCTAGGGCAGAGGACTAAACGGAGGGCCATACTAGTTATTCTGATCCATCGTATCAGAATAACATGGAGCAGGCTCGCGTTGTAATCTGGGTACAACTGCGAGTCCGAGTCCGCACGACCACCCGCCACAGGAAACGATGGCGATGGCACAAATTGCAACACAGGGGGGTCAACATTGCCCGCCTGCCTGTATCCTCCATCATCCTGACTACCGCCCGCTAACCTACGGGTTACCTCCTCCTCAGTCCAAAACGAAAAGTCCCGGACGAGGTTTCTTCTGCTTCTACGCTTCGTTCTCTCACCGGGCTCCATCTATAACAATAAATCATTTTATCTCAAAAAGTACAATTCCGGATATACCAAAAATAAAAAAATTCAATTCGGGCAACAAAAAATACAATTCCGGATACAGATAATTCTGGCAACAGAATGTAACCCCACGTTATGTGTGGGTGTAATCTACACTTAACGTGGGGACTGTATCCACACGTTATGTGTGGATACATTCCAGACGTAACATGGAGACAGTCTTCACACGTTACGTGTGGACTGTCTCCATACGTAACGGGCACAATTGCATTTCCCCTTTTCGGTAAGATTTTCGACAACATTCCGGCGAGAATTGTAGATTCCGGTGACATTTCCAGATTTCGGTAAACCATTATTTCATCATATTTTCCCCAAAATCCAACAAAACTAACACTAATTAAACAAATCCAACAAAACTACCACTTGCATTTGACTATTTTCATACAAATCCAACATAAATCCTTTCATACAAATCTATCAAATTTCTACCATTTCATACAAATATATCTATCAAATTAACCAACATATGCAAATAACTATTTCGAAATTACACTAAAACAATATGGATCTACAAAAACCTAACACAAAAACTAAAAACTAAAAATAAAAATTAACAAGATATGGGATGTTACTAACCTTTGAAGGATATGGATCTACGTAACGTGCGGATTTTGTTGATTCGTAACGAGGAGACAAACTAGATACGTAACGTGGAGAGGGATAGTTTAGAAGAGGAGAGCGGCGGTTTAGGGTAGAGGAGGAGGAAGAAGAAGAAAGTTTGACTTTTAAAGCCGGGGAGGCTCCCCACGTTACGTGGGGAGCATGTTCCCACGTAACGTGGGGAGTCGTCTCCCACGTTACGTGGGAAGCCTCTCCTCACGTAATGTGGGGAGCCTCTCCTCACGTTACGTGAGGACCCTATGCGCTGAAAGGCAAGTTTGCCTATGCGTTAAAAAGTAACCCCCAGATTAATGGCGTAGTGTTATATGAAAAGGGATTTGGGTTGAGGTTGATCGGGTCCGGGTTAAAAATGGGTTTAAGGTGTTAGGTCGTTTATATTTGCGGGATAATTGGGTTAGACTCGACACGTGTTCGGGTCAACATACCGAATTAAGAGCACATTGTCAAAGTATTTAAAATAAAAATTAAAAAATATTTTCATCAATTTTAAATTAATTAGAACAAAAATATTATTATTATAAGATATTTATAATCATAAAATATATTACAATATTCAATATACGTGACATAACACATTAATTTGAAACAACTTCACGAGTCAATGACCCAACGTAGAAGTGTTTGAGCCGAGTGAGTCAAGTCACTTTTGAACCATTTATTTTCTGGACGGATCTCAACCCAATAGAATTGCATTGGGTCGGGTTGCATGTCATGTAACGTTTTGATAGGCCCAATTACAAAAATGAGCGTATTGAAAATAATTCATTACTAGTTTAAATCAGCAGTGTCATGTATTGGTTGATTATTTTTAAATAATGTAAATAGAAACTATATTTATGTATTTTACACGAAACACGATTTAGGAACTAATATCATAATAAATAAATAAAATTAAAGTTGGGTGAAAGTAATTTGGTAAGATTATATATATTTTTATATGAAATGTATGAATACATTAGATATTGGGTAAAAGAAATTTTGAATTAAGATGAATCGTAAATGTTATAATAACAATGGTACCTGATTATAAAACAAAAAGAGAATTTTATTTGGACAACCATTTCTAAAATCTAAAAAAAAAAATTATTTGGTGAATATCTAGCAAAATCATATTACGATATAAAGAGATAGATTTTTTTTTTTAAGAATTCATAGTATCTTATATTTTAATATATAAAAATATAAACTTAGAAATCTAAATTAATAAGTACAAAATATGAAATAATACCATTTTAAAGTAATGTAATAATCAAATAGATTTCTTATATTATATGAATTATATTTATGTTAGACTTAAAATTCGCAAAGGATAATGCATATAACAGGATGAATAGAGATGAAAAAGATGTATAATAAAATTGAGTGCAAATCCGGTGAGGACATGTCTACACGTTAGGACTAAGGACAACTAATAACACTAGATTGAAATCCATCCAACGGGTAGAAACGCGCGCGTATTGCTAGATGAGAAACATCCACGCTCTCGGCCTCGCTTGCAAACACGCGCTTTTTAAATAAAAGGAATTCCAATCGACACAATCAGAAAACAGAGCGCGAGACGAGACAGTTAACGGGAGGGAAGGAGAGCGAAGCTAGGGCGATTTCAGATTTTGAGCGAAGCTAGGGCGATTTGGAGCGATTTCAAGAGAAACTTCCAAAAGCAAGGTAATGTATCGATTTCATCCTGTTTTGCAGTACATCTACACGATTTCAACCGCTTCATCTCAGTTGTTTTCAGTTTTTTTTCACTCGAATTTTAGTTTTTTTCCATGTTTGTTCCGCGCGATTTCGACTCCTTCAAACAGATTTTGTGTTCATCTTCTAAGATTTCTAGTGGATTTTTCAGGTATCGAAAGAAGAAAGAACAACAACAAGACAAAAATGCGGTCGAAGAACGAGAAATCACCACAAGTATGGAGAAAACTGCAAAAACCTATATAAATCTTCTAATTTAAACTGCTTCCTACAAACTTCATGTACTTCTATTCTTTAGATAGTTTTTTAAAATGGTTTAGAGTTGTGTGCATACATAAATAACATGTGTGTGCATATGGTTGTAAGATGCATATGCATATCATTAAACTTCGCTATTATCTGTAGTGAAATATATTATTATGAAATGTTATAGTGTTGTGTGCATATCATAAAAAAATGTGTGTGCATATGGTTGTAACATGAGTGTGCTGATGATTTAATTATATTATTGTCTGTAAACTGTTAATAGTGTTGTAAACTGTTAAAGTGTTGTGTGCATATGACAAATAGGATGTGCCTCATATGATAAAAACATATTTGTGCATATGGTTGAAACATGTGTGTGCATATGATTTAATTAAAACATTTGTGTGCATACAATAATAATGTTTGTGTTCATATACTATGAGTTAATGTGTGTTCAAATTGTGTGTGCAAACAGTTAGGCAAGTGTATATTTTGTGTGCATGTGATATACCTTATGTGTGCATTAAATAAAATACAGGTTGTGCATATGAAATAAAATTTAAAATCTTGTGTACTATAATATTCTAATTATATTTGTGGGCTCTTGTTTTCATTGCTTGAATTCCAAAGGTGACGGCATTAAGATATGGAACAATGACAATTGATCCAGATCAAAGCCCAACATCATCTATGACAGATAGGGGGTTGAGGACAAAGCGAAGGAATGACAGATCTACACAGAACAAAACACCAACTTCATCACTAACACAAGGTATATTGTACATATGTGTGCATTTGAAAACATATTTATCTTTGAATATCTCTAACTTAATAGGTATGCATATGAAATGTACGTTAAACATATATGTACTTAATAGGTGTGAAGGGAACAAACAATAAGAGAAAAAAAAGGTTGGCTGTCAGACAAGTACAACATTGTCCAGAATCTAAAGAAGAAGAAGAAGAGAGAGACTCTACAAATTTGAGAGGGATAGATCCATCAGATTCTATGATGATGGTTCTGTATGAAGAAGGACAAACATCTACACAACAACAAGATTCTAGTTGTGAATTCACTACCCCAACAAACACTCCCCCTGGTTAGTAGAATAGCTTTCCGTGTGCAGATGTCTTATAGCTGTGTGTGCATATGTGTTTAACTTGTGTGTGCATGTGTTTAACTTGGGTGTGCATATGCACACATGTACATGTGATTTTTAATTGTGTGCACATGACTTTTCATTGTGTGTGCATATGTGTTTAACTTGTGTGTGCATGTTTATTAACACTTGTGTGTGCACACACTTGTGTGTGCATGTTTGAAGATGAATAGAATTTGCAAACACATCTGTGCACGTTTGCAAACACACTTGTGTATGCACAAGTGTGTGTGCATGTGCAAGTAAACATAAATGCGTGTGTCTGCACATGCACACACTAGTGTGTGCACACACAATGATAAGTGTATTGTGTACACCGTGTACAACACTTTAATACTTATGTGTTCATATGTTAAACACTCCCCCTGGTTAGTAGAATAGCTTTCCGTGTGCAGATGTCTTATAGCTGTGTGTGCATATGTGTTTAACTTGTGTGTGCATATGTGTTTAACTTGTGTGTGCATATGCAAATCTGTGGATGAGTCTTGTGTGTGCATATGCACACATGTACATGTGATTTTTAATTGTGTGCACATGACTTTTCATTGTGTGTGCATATGTGTTTAACTTGTGTGTGCATGTTTATTAACACTTGTGTGTGCACACACTTGTGTGTGCATGTTTGAAGATGAACAGAATTTGCAAACACATGTGTGTGCATATGATTTAACTGAAGCTTTTGTGTGCATACAATGATAATGTCTGTCTTCATATACTGTGAGTTAGACAAGTGTATATGTTGTGTACACCGTGTACAACACTTTAATACTTATGTGTTCATATGTTAAATATTATTGTGTTTCTTTTATTTTGCGCACAGAAACAAAGAGGAAGAAACAAAGAGAAGGAATAAGAAAATCCCCCAGATATACAAACAAGTCAAAGCCAGCACAAACTGAGCCACACACTGAGCCAAAAGAGAAGGAAGTTATTGAAAAACACAAACAAAAAGGCAAGAGGAAGAAAAGCCCTACAGAACCAGAGGTATCTAGACAAAAGAAACAGAAAAAAGAGGACAAGGACACTAAGAAGGTGTCAAAGAGAGGGAAAAAGGAGGAGAAGGACACTAAGAAAGTATCAAAGAGAGGGAAAATGGAGGAGGACACTGGGAAGGTACCAAATCAACAGTTGAACGTGAAGAAGGGGATAACTGAAGCCAAGAATGATAACCCTCGGTTGTTATGTAGAAAATCCCCAAGAACACTAGTTCGAATGTTTGCTGATGAACAGAATTTCAGTGCTGCTCAGAGACAAGCTATTGTACACATGGGATTGGGAGCATTGCTTGCCTGGAAGGTCGAAGACTTGCCAGGGAGGCTAGGCGTATATGTTGCTAGCAAATTTGATGAATGTAAATGCACCATCAAGTTAAATCGTTCTGCAGAGATTTTGGTTACTGAGAATGATGCACATGACTATCTCGGCATTCCGAAGGGCAGCATCAGAATTATGGCTCCCGATAAATTGCGCAACAAACAAATCCTTGCCAAGTTAGCTGACGACTTCCCAAAAAAGACAACGAGGAGTATTGTGCTCGGTAATATCAAAGACAAGATGCTGACATATCAAGGGGATATTTGGTTCAAGAGGTACTTCATCCTCTTTTTTGTCAATTCGGTGGTGGATGGGCACGCCAATGGGAAGTTGAAGTTTGAGATACTTGATCTCCTAGATGATGTTGACAAGATAAGCCAATATAATTGGAGTGCATTTGTCTTTGACAAGCTTGTTGAGTGTGGAGGTAATTGGGAACCTAGTACAACAAAACCATACACGGGACCTTTGTTGCTACTACTGGTAAGAATAAAACTTTCATTTCTTTGAATTCATTATTTCTGAAATTTGTGTGCATATATGATAACTTATTTGTGCATAGCCAGACACATGTGTGTGCACTTCACACAAAAGTGTGTGCATGTTCACACATCACTTGTGTGTGCACACTGCAGATAAATGGGTGTGTGCACATGCACACACATGTGTGTGCATGTTCACACATGTGTGTGCATGTTCACACATGTGTGTGCACTATACAAGTGATGTGTGTGCATTTGCACACACATGTGTGTGCATGTGCACACACTTGTGTGTGTGCATTGCAAATGCACATGCACATAAATGGGTGTGTGTGCATGTGAACACACAAGTGATGTGTGTGTGCATTTGCACATGGACATAAATGGGTGTGTGCATGTGCACACACAAGTGATGTATCTGTGCATTGCAAATGCACAATGACATAAATGGGTGCATGTGCACACACAAGTGATGTGTGTGCATTGCAAATGCACAATGACATAAATTGGTGTGCATATGCACAGACAAGTGATGTGTGTGCATGTGCACACACTTGTGTGTGTGCATTGCAAATGCACATGCACATAAATGGGTGTGTGTGCATGTGAACACACAAGTGATGTGTGTGTGCATTTGCACATGGACATAAATGGGTGTGTGCATGTGCACACACAAGTGATGTGTGTGTGCATTGCAAATGCACAATGACATAAATGGGTGCATGTGCACACACAAGTGATGTGTGTGCATTGCAAATGCACAATGACATAAATTGGTGTGCATGTGCACACACAAGTGATGTGTGTGCATTTGCACACACAAGCACATGTGTGTGCATTGCAAATGCACATGCACATAAATGGGTGTGTGTGCATGTGAACACACAAGTGATGTGTGTGTGCATGTGCACACACAAGTGATGTGTGTGTGCATTGCAAATGTACAATGACATAAATGGGTGCATGTGATGTGTGTGCATTGCAAATGCACAATGACATAAATTGGTGTGCATGTGCACACACAAGTGATGTGTGTGCATTTTCACACACAAGTGATGTGTGTGCATTTACACACACAAGTGATGTGTGTGCATTTGCACACACAAGTGATGTGTGTGCATATGCACACACAAGTGATGTGTGTGCATATGCACACACTTGTGTGTGTGCATTACAAATGCACATGGACATAAATAGGTGCATATATGTGTGCACACACATGTCTCGTGCTGTGTGCATATGATTATGGTGTTGAGTGCATATGCTTACAGTGTTGTGTGCATATGTCTCCTACTATGTGTTTACCTCTTTGTTCACATCTTAATGTGTGCATAACACTTCTTTACAGTTGATATATGTTGACCAAATGGTGTTTAAAGGAAAGCCTTCTGAGAGGAAATTTCCAATAATCAAGAATTGGAACACAAAGACACTAAAGGAAAGAGAAGACGAAGAGTTAATCCATGGTGGATTTGGGAGAGGGTTTGTTAGGGAAAGGCCTCAGTTTCACGATCAAGATGAATCAACAAGGCAGGGAGAGACAGCTTCTGCCCAAGATAAACAGAATGATGCTGCTCCAAATGATGACGAACTCAAGACATTCATGAAGGACTATCTACATGATGCTGAAGAAATGGTTGTAAAGATTAGAAAGTTTGTGAATAAGAACAAGGGGACACCACCACAACTTGCTCACAATGGTTTACTGAACAAGGTCAACATTGGCTGTGAGAAGATTATAAATGTGAAGCTGAGATCGGAGTCCTTGTCACAAACTGAATATAACGACTTTGACAACCAATCTGAATTCTGGGATGAAGCTGTAAAGTGCTTGGATGAAATTGATAAAACTTTGAAGGAAAAGGAGAAGCATGAGGGATCTATGTGGGTACCTGGACTGTCGGATTTTGTTCAACAAGTATCAAGGGATTATGGTGAAGTAAGTTAATAATGTGTATTTGTTTGCTATATAGTTTGTTACAATATAACGAGTACTAATCCATGTGTTTACCTTCTAATGAAGAAGACCATGGATGAAGAAAACATGCACGAATCCCATATTGTTGGCAGTGATGATGATAGGGAAGAACGAGGAAACATGGAAGAGCCACACACTTATGAAGAAAACATGGAGGAGGCCAGTAGAGTTGAAAAGGGAGAAGAAATTGTACATGACAAGGAAAAAGAAAATAAGGAAGAACATAACCAGGTAAACATACAGGAGCCTCATAATGAAGAAGAAATCATGGAGGAGGAAAATACTAATGACAAGGAAGAAGATGATGAAAATCAGGTAAGAAAATCTTTTAACAATAAATCTGTGTGCATATGTTGAGTCATTGTGTGTGCATATAAATAACTCCGGTGTGTGCATATGTTGTAGTTTAAGGGTCCAAGTGAAGAAATTATTGTGTGCATATGTTGATACTTGTGTGTGCATACTAATAACTATTGTTTGTGCATACCTCATAATTCTTGTGTGTGCATATGTTGAAGGTTGGTGGTTCAAGTACAATACTTGTCCAAATCATTGACGACAAAGATAAGGAGGCTTCAACAGACAAAGAGGTAAAAACCATGTGCATATCTTAAAACTTGTGTGTGCTTATAAAATGTTATTTGTGTGCATATGTTGATACTTTTGTGTGCATATAAATATCTCTTGTGTGTGCATATATTGAAGGTTGGTGGTTCAAGGGAGAACCTAATGTCTGCATATCTTGAAACTTGCGTGTGCATATGTTAAAACTTGTTTGTGCATATGTTGAAGGTTGTGTGCATATTAAAGGTTGGGGGTTCTACTGAAATGCAAGGACAAATGAATGAGGAAGAGGACGCATCAGGAAAGAAAGAGGTAAAAGTCAGAGAAAACCTACTATGTGCATGTCGTAAAACTTATGTGTGCATATAAAATGATATGTGTGTGCAAATAATAATCATTGTGTGTGCATATTGAAGGTTGAGGGTTCTAGTGAAATGCAAGGCCAAATAAATGAGGAGGGAGATAAGGAAGCATCAGGAGAGAAAGTGGTAGAAATCAGAATAACTACTGTGTGCATATCTTAAAACTTGTGTGTCCATATGATACTTGTGTATGCATATAAATAACTCTTTGTGTGCATATGTTGAAGGTTGAGAGTCCAAGGGAGATGCCTTGTCAAATAATTGAGGAGGCCCAAATAATTGAGGATGCTGGGAAGGCAGAAGAAGAAAAGGCTGCTGAAAATAAAAAGGTAAAATCTGAATAGAATTTTGTGTGTGTACATATGATAAAACTTGGGTGTTCATATGATAGTTAATGTATGTGCATATCTTGTTCCTTGTGTGTGCATATATTAAATCATTTGTGTTCATATAACAATGCTTTTGTGTGCATACTGCAGATCAGAATGGATTTTCATGAAGTTCCATCATTTGACTTGGGGGTCTCACCAATTTCTACTCAGGAGAAGGAAATATTGAGGAAACTGGAATTGAAGGAATCGACACCAGTTGAGGCAACAGAATCAACCATTCCAAAGAAGTACCATAGAAAGAAAATTTGGTTGAATTAGAACCTTTTATAATTTGCAAGACTACAACGGTTTGTGTGTATTATTAGGTAACGTTTGTGGTTGGAAACTCTAATGTGACACCGGTGCAGAACGTACAGAAAAGGATAACTAATCCTTCAGAATATGTGAAATCTCCATTCAAAGCAAGAGAGGTTGATATTAATGAGCATGCAACTACAGAGGAGAAAAATATCTACGATTGGCTGATGAACACAAGAATAAAAAATTGGTAAGTTGATATAAATTTATTTTCAAATACTATGTGTTCATATGATAGTTAGTGTGTGTGCATATATTAAAGCTTGTGTGTGCGTATACTAAATCATGTGTGTGCATATTAGAACTTGTGTGCATATATGATTCTTGTGTGTGCATATTTTGATTATTATGTGTGCATATTTTGATTTTTATGTGTGCGTATCTAATTTGATTATGTAAGTATGTTAAATCACATTTCTACTGAAAATAAGTTTCATGCAGCGATATGATTTTCAAAGTGAATGAATTCTCATACTACAAAAGTGACTTCTCCTCATTAAAGGAAGGACAATGCCTAGACAGTGGTCTATTTGATGGGTACACTGCAATATTAAATGAAAATGAAATATACAAAGATGCAGCGTCTCCATTGAGATTCTTCCTACCAACAGTGCATATGGTACATACTAAATACTGTAATAAATTATATCATTATTAACGAATTACATTTTCTAACTTCATTTTTCTTTAACATGCAGATGTATACTGTGTTGGCAAAAGAAGTTGCAATGGAGGAAAGAACAATATTGTTCAACAAATGCTTAATGGAGAGCTTTAACTCTGTTCAAGGTTTCAAGAAAAAGAATTTGAAGATCCAAAACGTTGACCTAGTAAGTTGAAATTGTTCAACCATATACACATTGCATATTTGTCCATAATTCTTTTGTGTGCATATGATTAACACTGTTGTGTGCCTATGTGTACACTTATGTGTGCATATATATGTCTTGTCTTACATATGAAGACTTGTGTGCATGTGTACTGTCGTCATATTTTCTGGGTGCATATGCACACATAAGTGTTGATATGTTCTAACATACATTATTTTTATTGATTAGACAGTTCTTTTTCCCAATTACTGCCCATGCACACTATTATGTGATTGCAATCAATGTCAAGACACCAGTTGTCCACATAATTGACAACTCTTCCAACGGAGGTGATGACAAATATGGAGAAGTTCCCTGCACATTGGTGAGTATAACTTGACTATAAATGATAAATTTATTACTATAAAATTGGAAAATTATTACTAACTTATGTTTGTTTGTTTTTTACACAGAGAACTTTATTTGTGAATTTTCTCTTGGAAAGTCAGATGTCAACGAAAGCTCAAATCATAATGGATGTAAACAAAGTTCCGACTGAGAGACTACAGATGAGCTGGAGGGATGCAAATAACAAGATACACTGTGGCATTTTTGCAATGAGACACATGGAAACGTACAAAGGAAATGGGTTGTCAGAATGGCACAGCGGTCTGCTGAAGGAAAACCAAAAGCAGTTGAACAACTTAAGGGTGAAGTACTGCTCAACTTTCCTCAAATGTGAGCACAATGAGCACAAGAAAAAGTTTGAGCAGTTACTTGAAGGCTATCTAAAGAGGAGAAGTTATGCAGCCAACAAGAAAAAACCATGAATGTTGTAATGTTACACTGTTTTTGGAACAAAACAATTTAACGTTGTTGTAGCTTGAATGTTAGTATGACATGTACGGTAGAAGACAATTGAAGGTTTTATTTTGTTTTGTAGTGAATAACAATGTACTGCTTCTGTGAGTGAATGTATAAAATGCTAATATTTTTTGTGTATTTATTCAGTGTCTCGTGTGCAAATGCTAAGCTTACTGTGTGCATATATATAGCTAGTGTGTGCATATGTTGAATTCTTTTGTGTGCATATATGTATTCTTGTTTGTGCATAAAAAGAAAGTCTTCGAATGGTGTAATATTTTGTGTGCATATGTTGAAAAGCAATGTGTGTATATGATGAGGTGCGCATATGATGGATTATTCTGTGTGCATATGTTGAGTTCTTGTGTGGGCATGTGATTATTGTTGTGTGTGCATATCATGAAAGCTCTTGTGAGCAAATGGTGAGAGCCAGTGTGTGCATATGACATACCTACTGTGTTCATATAATATATCTAGTTTCTGCACATGAAAACAAAAAGTGTGTAAAAGTTTCAATAACAAAAGAAAACACAGAATGTTTGCATACGAAAAGCTATCGAAAAAAAAATACAACTTGAATCAATATTCCTTTGAAATTTTGAATCTATAACAAGTGTTCCCTAATCCTCATATTGAGGGCAAGTCTTGTAATTGTGTCCAGACTTTTTGCAAATCACACATGTTCTCGTTTGCTTCTTTGAGTTTTCTATCCCAATCTCTTGTCCACTCCTAATGCGTCTCTTCCTGCCCTTGTTGTTTGCTCGTGGAGGAGGATGAACATTAACTTGATCTGGTAAACCACCTACATATTTTGAATAATTTCTTGTTGAGGTGGAAGCAGATGTCTCAGCTGTTGCTACACTCATAAAAGCTGCCTTTTGCTCCTTTATCACACACAGAAACTCCTTCATTTTGTCAACATTGTCACCCAAAATATCAACACAATAATGCATCTCTGACAAAAGTTCAGTCACCAATTGCTTCTTCTCATCAATCTGAGCACTACCATCGTCAACTGAACCATCCACTTCGAAAAGAGGCTGTAAAATTGCTTGCTTTGTCCAACGAGTATTAATGAACTTTGTAGGTAATGACTTGATACCAAGGTTTTTAAATACCATGAAGATGTGGCAGCAAGGAATACCTATACTGAGGAACTTGTTGCAGGAACAGTGGTAGTCATCACTAGCAATCACATGTTGAACTGTATGATTTTTCCCAACTGGGAAACTAACTTCATAGTGATGAATATAGGTTTCCTTCCTCAGATCAGCAAGCGAACACTGGTAAGTAGCACCACAAATCTCCTCTTGTACATCATAGAACATGTTGATGGTGTAGATTGAAGCACAATGCCTTTCTATCTCCAACGACGTCTTCAGGCGTGGAGAGCAAGTGGAAGAATCCAAATCCAACTTCTTCTGATTATGCCTTTGTGACTCAATTGCACTATTAAACTGCATCATGAACACAACAAGAGTTGACTGCGACCCAAGAAAATTACCAAAGAAACTGTTTTGGCTTTCAGACCGAGACGTTGTCCTCAACAAGCCAGCCATCTTAACATCATGGAAGAATGAAGGTATCCAGTAACATCTTAGATCAAACATAACTCCCAACCACTCATTCATCTCTAGACCATATTCAGAAATAATAGTAGACCACTGCTCTTCAAACTGAATAGGAGTAAGTTCCTTGCTCCAAACAATGCCATTAAACTTCTTATGGAATCCCTCAATAGTAGTGGGACATGTCATATGAGGGAATCTCACTTTCAGATTGACCTTCTTCATGATATGCCACATGCATAACCGATGAACAGAACCACTAAAAACGTGCTCAACAATAGATTTTACAGCAGCATCTTGGTCAGTTATAATCACATACGGCTCACGGCCCATTGCCCTTTTCAAATTATCAAATAACCACACATAAGAAGGTATATCTTCATTCAACAGCAAACCAGCAGCAAACGTTATAGACTTTTTATGATTATCAACACCAGTAAATGGAACGAAAACCATGTTATACCTACAACATCAATAAAAAGTAAACACATCAATACTGTGTGCATTAAGTATTGATTATTTGTTCATATCAAATGCATTAATGTGTGCAGATGATATACAAATGTGTTCATGTGCAATGAAGAAATTTACAATTCAATGTGTTCATATCATATACCTAGTGTGCATATCCCACGTCTCATGTGTGCATGTGTTAAATCATATATTTTCATATGTAATCGATTACTGTGTTCATATGTCTTCCTATTTCAGTGTACATATGTAATAAACAGATTTAAAGGGTGATGGAAGAAAGTACATACGAATTCAGTTGATAGGTAGCATCAGCTGAAACAACGTCGCCAAAATAAGAGAAGCTCTTCCTACTAATAGCATCACACCAAAACAAGCGGCATAGTTGGTCCTCCTTGTTAACAAAATAGTCAAAGTAGAACGAATCAGATCGTTCCTTCCTCTTGTAGAAGTCATCAAGGACCATTTTTGCATCAGAGCCTACCATGTATGAATTGAGACCTCTTAGAAAATTCTTGAAATCAACAACAGTAGCACCTACATTAGCATATGAACCAACTAAATTCTTGTAGACTTTGTAACTCTTGCTAACACCGACATTTGATTTAATGCAGTTCATGATGAAGTCTTGGTGAAATGGTGTGACTTTCCTGCTGCTTTTAGAAAACTGCATTTCAGACTTCCGTAGCATGGGATGTGTATGTTCACTAACAAAATGTGTCACTCGGTAGCCATCATTTCCAGCGAATCTGAACCACATTTTAGCATCACATCCGCACCTGTTTGACACCGTCCTTCTTTTAACAAGATCTCCTTCAGCAGGATTGAACTCAGCATAAGGAGATACATGCTTGAAACCTTCTCTATTGCAAACTAGATACTTCCATATGATAACATTTGATCCATCCTTTGCTTTCTTTGATGAATTCACACGTATAGAAAAACCACATGCTTCTGCATAGATTCGATAAAACTGAATGGCAGCTTCAACCGAAGGGAAAAGTTGTCCAACATGTGGCTTCAATTCATCATCACACACAGGAGAATGATACTCAATAGTACTGCATGGAGAAACAGTACCCTTCTTCTCCTCCATTTCACCCTTTCCTGAAAAAATGTGTCCAACATAATACAAAAATATAAGTTGCAAAATGTTGTGTGCATATATTATAACTCATGTGTGCATATTATTAACACTGTTGTGTGCAACTTAACTTCCACTGTGTGCATAGATAATATATGAAAGACTACCTAAATGGAAAGATGAATTAATATTGTATTCATGCCAGGTAAACACATGTGTGCATAGATAATATATAATTAACACTGTTGTGTGCACACCTCAACTTCCACTATGTGCATATATAATATATGAAGCACTAAAACTACATGGAAAGATGAAATTAAGATGTGTTCATAAGCTAACACACATGTGTTCATATGCTAAACACATTTGTGTGCATATGATTAACACTATTGTGTGCATACATCAACTTATACTTTGTGCATATACAGTATATGAAACACTAAAACTTTATTGTCTGTATATGCAAAATGTAAAGATAATATATAAAAGACTAAATACATGGAAAGATGAATTAATAATGTATTAATGACAGGTAAACACATGTGTGCATACATATATAAAGGATGTGTTCATATGCGAAAGCCAAGAGAATGTACGTAAACATAAAAAACAAAGAGAATATGTTCATATGAACCAGAAGATTTGTTCATATCTGAAATACAAAGAGAATGTGTTCATATGTTAAAACAACAAGAAAAACAACAGAAACTATAGAGATTTAAAGCAATATGAAGCAAAATACGATATTATAAACTACACAACAACAACAACACAGAGAACCTACCTAAATCCATCGAAAACGAGAAAGAAAAATCCCAATTTCAAGGGATCTACTGGCGAGACTAATTTGGCACGTCAAAATCAGTTGAAGCAGGTAATCAACAACAAATTTATAGCGAATCAAAGGAAGAAGATGAATGCCAGATCAAAGAGGTGAATGCGAAATCAAACAGAAGATGATTTCATCAAATCGATGGAGTGTAGAAGACGGCGGCAACGATTTCAGCAACTCGAGAAGAGCCGTACTGTTGGATTGGCGAACAAGAAAGAAGAAGAAAGGATCACGCGCCAAGGAACGCGCCAGAAATAAACTTTAATGAAGAAGGGTGAAACGGACAGCCGAGATCCATCCTTATTCCTAACGGCCAATCACGTCCTCACGGGATCTTTCCTCAATAAAATTTTGATGTTCAAATATAATATGAGCATCTTTGAAAAGTCTTTAGGAAAAAGAAATCTAATTATGGTGTTATATCAACAAGTATTCAATATTTTATAGTTAATATATATATTTATTATGAATTAAATAGATGAGCTCACAAATATATCGTTATGTTATATATAGAATTTTAAATCACATATAAAATCCTTTTATAATTGATTTTAAAAAATAACTCAATTTATGTTTATTATAACAAATATATAACACTCTACTACTCCTTGAATAATTCATAACCAAAATTCACATAATTAATTATGTGATAGTAGTAGTAGACAGGTAGTATTAGTATATATATGTCTCATTCATTACCATAATTATTTAATAGAATAATTAAATCAATCAAAATGAGAACTTTTCAAAGATTTATTCTCGCAACGATATTTGCAATCATTTAAGGCAGAGGCCCTCTCTCTAAAAAACCCCAAACTACCAAACTTCACCTCCTCTCCCAAACCCTAAATATCGCTGTCACCAACCCTCAATCCCCAACTCCGATCAATCTCGACCTCTGAGAAACAATGATATATACCTAATTATGGGCTATCCCTATCTGTACACACTCATTTGTTCCACCATCAACCCTGCCGCCATCTGCATCTTCATCTGAATCTCAACAGTGATTCCCGTTCAAGCTTCTCCCTTAATGGCTTCACGGCCCATCGGCGTCGGTTTTGTGCTTCTTCCCCTCGCTTCCCAAACTTTTACAAATCAGATCCACCCTTCCCCACCTTAAAGCAACACCGGATCTATTGCTTCCCAAAGTATAAACCTCTTATGGTTCAGTACTGGTGTTTTCCCTCGGCTTCTAGCCTCAGTTATAATACATGGCTCCTCTCGATCTACTCTTTGCCGCTCTTTTTCGTAGATCTGCAGGGGAAGAACTCGTTAATCTCTAAGGAAGAAATCGTCTTTCTTTCGTCTTCACAGGGATAATCTTCTTTTGGCATAAACGAATGTCAGGGACGTTTGGTGGTTCCTGCTTACCATACTGACCTGATCTCGATTCCCCCATCATGCTTGGTCGTGTCGATGACACTTCTAATGGTGGTATTTGCCTTTTGTTGTCTACAATGATAGATCTCCATTACCAGGTGCTTTCTAGTAACTTGTTTGATTTACCATTTCTCCTTTATCCACTTAAATTACTTCCAGTATAACTACTGCTTAACAGAGAATGGATTTTTGGTGGTCTGCAGTTATCTTCTTTATCTGCCTCATCTATACTTGATGTCATCTGCTGTCAATTTGGGTACTAAACCTTACCCCTATGCCATGTGGTATGAAATTATGTTGATGGCTGCTTCACAAGCATACACATCTTCTACCCCCATTGTTGTTATCAACAAAACAAGTCTCACTTCATCTCTAGATGATGTTGGTGAAAACAAAAAATCTCAGGGATGTAACCCTATAAATGATGACTCTGAATTCCAGCTTGATAAGGAATGATTAAATCCTTTTGTCTTATATGGTTTTGACAGAACTCAAAATGACCATATTTCCTTCTATTTTGAATTGTCTCTCCCTACAGGTTTCATACCCAACCAAAGGCGGACAATCATCCAACAAACACATTATTTATGATCATTTCGGTTGAATTCCCTATCAATTTACCCTTATATGTAACCCAAACTTCTTATCTTTTTGTTGGATAATTTTCTAGATCCAAGGCTTTACAAGCCTATTCAGGACATATTATCATTGATGTAAACTTATACCACTAGGCTTCACCAGCCTTTTTTGTGCTTCTATATAATTAAAAGGCACTTACAAAGAACTTGTGGGCATAAATTTTATATCTCTTTTATCCATTTACTGGATCATATGCTTCTACCTCTTGTGTTGTTCATAATGGGTGAAGAGCTTTTAACAACTAATCCTCTTACAAACAACCCTTACAACATGTCAACAAATGCATTACCTTTTAACCTTTGTGCAGTTTAATCTCATTACTCCCAGTAAAGTATATAACATGGCGAATTTTAAGATTCTCTACTATGTTTTAGTGCAGGCATCAAAGCATTACACACCCACAAATATTAACACTGTAATAACCCACAATTTTAGTAGGGGTATTTGTGTAATTTTTAAACTCTTGTTTTGTGAGCAAGAGGTGTTAGGCATTTTCTGTAAACTCTGTAAGAACCTTTTGAACGTGATAATATACATTTAATAAGATTTTGGGTCTTTAAATTATTTGAGGAGTGCTAAAACCAAAGTTTAGCAAAGACTGCGATCAAGACCGCGACCAAAGACCCAGAGCGTGAGCGCGGCAGTTCCGCGACCGCGGTTTTGAAACCGCGGGCGCGGTTTTGCCTATGGGCAAACCACGATCGCGGTTCGCTGTTTCACCTTCGTCTTCCTCTTTCCCGAACGTCGTCGGTTGGCTTTTCCCACGTGGTCTTGAACGTTGCCGGTGGAGGAGGTGGAGCAGTTGGTCTTCCCGGAGTTGATCTCCTTCCAACCCTATAAATAGGGGTCTCCTCCACCCTCGCTTCCACCATCAGTAGCTCTCCATATCTCTCTATCTCTCTCGTTATCGCCGGAGTTTTTGGTGGTCGTCGGAGGTCGCTCGTGGCTTGTGCGTGTTCCTTGCATCATGGTGGTGGTTTGCACTCGTTCCTGAAGCAGGTTTAGCATCCCGGTGTCGTCGGTAAGACTTCGAAGCCACCCTAAGCTCACGTCAGAATGGAGACCCGCGACCGCGGCTCCATCCACCGCGACCACGTGCTTGGCCCAGAAAACCGCGACCGCGGCTTTGCCCAGCAAAGCGCGATCGCGGCCATGTTAACCGCGACCGCGGCTCAGGCCTTTTTCGCCTTAGTTTTGTTTCATTATTTTGGTATCGTACCTAATTAAGATTATTCTTGAAACTCGTTTCGCGTGCATCGTTGGGATGGAATCCGACCCTATGGATCGACGATAAATTCAACGAGAATTTTGTTAGGCAACTGTACACACGTCTAGACTCCCGAACCCTCGATCCGATCTTCGTTCGTCAAAACCAAGGCAAGTGGCGGTTCGCTCTTGCTCATTATTGCATGTTTCCCTTGATTATCAATTATTTGATTGTTAATTAAGTTGGGATAAAGTTGTTGTTTTATGTTTAGGAACAGATTTGATAAAACAAATGCGTTAAAATATGAATTTATAATAGGTTGTATATATTGCTAGAAACAACACTATTATATAGTTTTATATGATATTACTGTAATGGATTTTGGTATGGATTTATATGTGAACTTAAATGCTAGTTTAGCACGAGTATTCGTAGGATTTCTATTTCCTTATGAGGTTTAGTTATTTCTTTATAACTTTGCGATATGAGGATTATTTCCCTAATGCTTTTGGTCATGACCTACCCCTATCCGAATATAGGTGGTGGTCCACTTAGCTAGTGCCAAAAATCGGGATTCGTCCCATGTTCTATATCTCATTGCGAGATCTGTTGTGGAAATTAAAAGCTTTAACGTGAATGTACGTTTTGGAAGTAAATAAGATAAGTGCTTTTCGCACATAATTAATATACCCTCGGGCGAGGAGTACAACTTGGAAACCGCCCAAACTCTTGTTAGAGTAAGTCCTTTTTCCAATTTGGATTCGCATTACGCGGTGAGGTTGGTCGTGGGCCCAACTAATCAAGGTCGTGTTTTAAAACTTGTGTGAAAACTTAAACGTTCCCAAACAATTGTCATACGTTTCCTATAAGACTCAATTCCGTTGGAGTCTTCTTTTCATTGCATACCTTCTTCTATCATTCCGTGAAAGTTCTGGATTATGTATCGTTCCTTCGGTTATTATTCGAGGGACAATGATAGTAAACGATTACGATCAGTAGAACCATTCTGTTTTCACCCTTGCATAGTCTTTCATTAGACTAACCAACCGGGTTTTATTTCTTGCATGGTTGGCTGGTGTCATCCGTCCTATACTACACATCAGATGTTGGTCCCCGGCGATTGAAGTAACCAGTCGAAGAGAAGGCTTGTAGTTGAAGTTTGCGTTTTGAGTAATATTTCCAAGGTGTATATGTTTACTTTGAAATAAATATAATAAATAGTCATGTAATTAGGACTATTTTAATGGAGCCTTCCGCTGTAATTTATAAGTTTTCCGCTGTCACTATACTTTGTTGTAAAACCGTCCTTCTCATTTTACGAGAGGAATCTTAATAAAAGGTTGTGTTTTATTCATTTACAATGTCTTCCGCTGATTATTCTTTCATTATTTAACATTTATGTATTTATTTAAGCTTAATTGTTTTGATTAAAACCTCGGGTGACTTTGGACATTAACGTCTGAGGTCACTGGCGTGTGGCACTACCGACATAAGTCGGGGGTGTTACAATTATTGTATCAGAGCAATGGTTTTAAAATTCTTGGTCTATTGTTAGGTTTGAGAATTTTCGAAAATTAATTTCGAAACTATTTCCAAACTAATTTATTTTTGGAATTTTGAGAGTTTAAATGTTAGTTTTAAATTTAAAGTTTTATGATCTCTTAGAATTTAATTTAAAGTAATGGTTTAACTATTAGGACATTAATTGTTATTTTATAGTCCTTATTCAAATGACGTTATAACGGTTGAAATTAAATCTATTTTCTATTGTTTAAAAAAGGGTAGTTTTGAAAGGTACGTAAAGAAGTGATAATTTTGTATTCTAAATATAAAAGAGACTTATAATATTTTAGTTTATATAATAATTGTGTTTAAGCGAGAAAGTAAAATTCATTTAATGAGTTTAAGGTGCAGTTTGAAAGTGGTTGTAGTCTTGTGAATTTTAAAAAGGGATGATGCTGGTAATTTAATTATAAAAGTATTAAGTTTATAAATAATTGGTATTGTAAAACGATAAGGGAATGAAGAGTTAACTTAAAGTGTGATTTAAAGTATTTTAGAGCGTGTTTTCAAACTTCTGCAAACTTCGAGTTGTTACTTATTCCTTAGATCCAATCTTAGGGATATTGTCTCTTCTTAGGTTTAATGTCATTTAAAGGTTGACACTTCTCCTAAAGTATCCATTATCAAGTAAAAGGAAGGAGATCGTTTTGCGGTTAATGGTGGAGGGTCAGTCAGACTGATATAAAGTTATTAGTTTGGACCCTTATAATTCGTATCATAACGTAATTGACTAAGTGTCATGTACAAGTTGGAAAAGTTCTAAACTGACGTTATGGTTCATCAATAGATGGTGAACACCCGATCCACCTACCAAGCAGCTAATGACGGTCTTATCAACGGTTCCCGAATTCAGCTGAGGAGTGCTACTCAGCAAGGGGATGACGCGAGATCTAGCTCGCGTAATAATGACCCGATCCTGCAGCAAGATGTCTGATCAGCGCTACTTTGTAGTGCACATCTAGCAGTTGTTACCGGTGTTTTGGGTACCATTGGGAGATGTTTAGAGCGTTATTGTGGAAATTGGAGTTGAGGAGTAGAAATGCAGATATGGTGGTTTAGAGAAGCTTAAAAGAAGACATTAAGAAGATGAGAAAAGAACCACTTGAGAAGACCGAAGAGAGGACGAAGTTCAGAAGAGAAGTGAAGAACGCGAGAAGCCGCGATCGCGGGGCTGAGGCCGCGGTCGCGGAAATCTATGAAAGGCGAGAAGAAGAACGCGACAAAACCGCGATCGCGGACGAGCAAGAATTCTGGTGGCGGATAAGTCGAGAGCAAAGGAGTCGGGAATTGAATTTTCCGTGATCGCGGATATTCTTCCGCGGTCACGGAAACCTGCTCAGCGCATCCGGTTGTTTTCGTCCGAAGTTTACTTTTATTTTATTTTCCGTTTTTCTTTTAATCCTTTATTCCGCTTTCTTTATTTTATTTCCTTTTAAGACTTTGTTTGTTATCCTTTTACATTAGATTTTGGGTTAGGTTGTTTAACTTAGTTTCCCTAGCAGCTTTTCAGTATTCAGTTTACATCATCGTTTATTCCATTCAGTATTGTTTTTATTTCAAGACTATGAAGAACTAAGCACCCTTTTCTTAGTCCGACAATTGAAGCCTTGGTTTGAATTTGATTGTGAGATTATTCCTTTACTCTATCTTTGAATGTTATTGATTCTCTTATGCTTCATCCCATTGATTTATATTGATTTCTCTAGATTAGCTACCTAGTTTTATTGATATTATTCATGTTACAAGATTAGGGTTTTGAATTCTATTGGTTGATCTAGTTCATCAATTGTTGTGATTAGTATTATTAATATTAGTTTCCCTAGCCTGACAAACTAGTTGAGATTGGTATTATCTATAGTGCTAGTTACCTTAATCTGATCAACTTGTTGAGATTAATATTGTTCATACCTAATTCAGAGTAGCAACCATGATTTACTAGAACGAGTTCTGAATGTTTATTGTGAAGAGAATTGATTACATGTCGAGTACTGACGAGTTGTTAAGTATTGCATGAGCCTATCTATTCATGAGCCTACTGCTACTGTTAGATTTATCTTGATAGTTTCTTGATTGTTTAATAGTTAGGGTTATCAGGACTAGTTGGACTGGTAACTAATTTAGAACAGGGATTAGGACATTCATGAGGATTGAGGACTATGAATAATCAATGATCAATCAACCAAACTAAAGGTGGATATTTGTTTGGCTAAGTATTTTTCCCAATTTGATTACAAACCTTTTCTTTTGTTTCCTTTGTTTACTTGTTTACAAAAAACCAACCAAAACCCCCCTTTGTTACTTTTGCATGCAACCTTACATAAAGAAAGACAACTCCTTCCTGTGGGATTCGACCCTTGCTTGCATATTCTGCTAGTTTAGGTTGTTAAGGATTTTATTTTGATAAGGCGATACGACTCTAGCCTCCGTCCAATTGGCGCCGTTGCCGGGGAGGCAAGTTTTGATTTTTTCTTTGTGTGTGTTTGTGTGCCAATTTTTTGTGTGGACATATCTTATGGTCCACACCCGTGCTACTAACTCTCCACTTTTAGCTTTGGATACAGAAACTGAGAGAACACTCTCACTGAAAAGCAGAGTAAATAGATCTTTGGTCTTTGATAACCCAACTTTTGAGATGGCCGAGGAAGCATCCATGTTAAGGCAGCTGACTGCCCCTAACCTACAACAACAACCGATAGCTGTGCAGTTTCCTGAGCTGGCCGATGGCGTCAACTTCGAGCTCAAGTCAGGGTTGATCCACTTACTCCCCCACTTCCATGGGATGAGTGGAGAAGACCCCAATAAGCATCTATCGGAGTTCCATGCCGTCTACACCAGCATGAAACCAAGAGGAGTGACTGAGGACCAGATCAAGCTGAGGGCCTTTCCTTTCTCTCTGAAGGATTCGGCCAATGACTGGTTCTACTACTTGACCCTAGGGAGCATTGACACGTGGGCCAAGATGAAGAAGGCCTTTCTGGAGAAGTACTTTCTTGTGACCAAGCTCAACAGTCTGAAGAGGAGCATTAGCAAGATTGAATAGCAGGCTGATGAATCGTTGTATGAGTACTATGAGAGGTTCAAGAGGCTAATCTCTAGCTGCCCCTACCATGGATATTCCGACCAGGACCTCATACTTTATTTGTACGGAGGTCTTCTTGATGACGAGCGTCGGATGGTGAACGCTGCCTGTGGAGGGAACATCTTGAACAAGACTCCAGCTGAGGCATATGAAGTTTTCTTTGAGCTATCCGAGGGCTCAAGATAGTTCAGTAGGAGGGCGAGCGCCCAAACAATCAGAGCTGCGGACTCTCAGCTAAATTCTTCACTACTTTCTGACATGGCTGAGATGAAGGAGATGATGAGGAGGTACATGATGAAGGGTGGCCATCAGCAAGTCAAATCATGTGGGATATGCTATGACACAATGCATCCAACCGATGCATGTCCCACGCTGCAGGAGCCCACTGCTGAGGTGAATGTCATTGGGGGATACAGCCCTTCAAGGCCCAGATATGACCCGTACTCCAATATGTACAATCCAAGGTGGAGAGATCACCCCAATCTGAGGTACGGAAATCAGCAGAGTACTACTCAAGGACAGGAGAATCAAGAGTATCAATAGAGGCCTCCACAATTCCTACAGCGCCCACAACCATATCAACAGCCTGGGGGTCAACAACAACAATATCGAGCTCCGTATGACCAAAGACCCCAAGGCCAAGGTTCAAGTTCATCTATGTCCAGTGAAGACCAGATCAGGGCCCTCACCCAGACCGTATCAACGGTGGTCAAGAACCAGGAGTCACTAGTTCAGACTGTAGCAACGTTGAGCAACACTATGGTCCAACAAAATCAAGAGATGCGGGCGAGTATTCAGAACTTGGAAAAGCAAGTGGGGCAGATCTCCATCGCAGTGAGCAGACTGGAAGCTCAGGACTCGGGAAAACTACCATCTCAAACGGTAGCCAACCCGAGGGAGAATGTATGCGCTATGACGCTGAGGAGCGGTACACAAGTGGAGGAAACCCGAACGCAACAGAGAGAAATCCGCGACCGTGGAGAAGAAGGCCGCGACCGCGGAGTTCACGCTAAAGCAGAGGAGAAAATCGGCGTTGTTCCGCGACCGCGAGTAGAATTATGCGATCGCGGAAAACTCACTGGAGACGAGGACATGATCGAAGATGATCCGCGACCGCAAACAGATATCCGCGATCGCGGAAAACTCCCTAGAGCTCCAAATCCTCTCGAAGACACCCATGATAAATATGTTTGCCCCAACTTTCCTCCGCTCAGTTCATTGAAGCCTCCCGCTCCCTTTCCCGAAGCTCTAATGGACACTAGAAGGCCGGCGAATGACAAGGAATTATTTGAGACCTTCAGCAACTGCGAGGTAAATATTCATTTGCTAAAACTTGTTCAAAGTATTCCCCGCTATGCCAAATTCTTGAAAGAGCTCTGCAAGATAAAGAGGAAGAAGACTGTGAAGGAGAAGAATAAAGTCCAGGTCAGCGAGAATGTATTCGCTATGCTGCAAAAGCGGCTACCTAAGAAGGCAAGTGATACGGGCATGTTCACTATTCCCTGCAATATTGGGGGCACCTTGTTCAAGAAAGCTATGTTAGATTTGGGTGCCTCCATTAATGTGTTGCCTCTCTCGCTGTACGAGTCTCTGGAGGTCGGACCATTAGAGAAGACATGAATTGTGATCCAGTTGGCGGACAATTCCTATGTTTATCCCAAGGGAGTGGTGCAGGACGTGCTAGTAGAAGTTGACAAATTGATATTCCCTGCGGACTTCTTTGTGATGGATACGGGGCAGGATAATGATGCAACCCCAATGATGCTAGGAAGGCCGTTTATGAACACGGCGGGAACAAAGATTGATGTGAGCAGCGGTTTGCTCACAATGGAATTTGACAAGGTGAGGGTCAGATTCAGCATAGATGATTCAAAGCGACACCCTCCGGATGGAAACCCCAAGTTCTCAAATGATGTGAGCAACCCAAGTTGAGTGGGAGAGTACCAAGTCGAGCCACGACAATAACTAAGGCGTTGTCCGGGAGGCAACCCGAGGTATGTAGTTCTTTTCTTGTCTTTTCATTCCATGTTTTTAGTTATTTTTGTGTTACTTTGTTTTTGTTCTTGCTTTTGTTTTTACATTAGACTAACCTGCATGTAGGAGACCCGGAGAAAATTTGAAGATGGTG
The DNA here is from genome assembly GCA_027886185.1 of Rheum nobile. NCBI lineage: Eukaryota > Viridiplantae > Streptophyta > Magnoliopsida > Caryophyllales > Polygonaceae > Rheum > Rheum nobile. Next base: position 30,381 of record WOAB01000585.1, on the reverse strand, counting down.
AACTACACACCAGAGTATTTTCCATGGGCACGGAAAAGTTACTGTAAGTCTCCTCATCCCTGCTCAAAAAAAAGAAAAAAAAAAGTTTTACCGAAGGCCAGCTGTCCGATTTTACATTGAGAGATGGTGCGCATCATGCTGCCAAGGAGGAGACATTCACCCCACAATTGTATTTGGCACCGATGATGGCCCGAAATTCGACAGCTGATGAAGAGGAACACCAGAGCCCACACCCCGTTTACATCTGGGCTCCATTATGTGTCGTTGAAGGCCGTGCAACCCCGATTCTTTGGTGTACCACTACACCTTACAGTGGATCTATTTGGTTGCACGGTGGAGTTTGATTGAGTTCGAAGACCGGCGCGACACCAGAGACATGTTCTTTTATTGATATACCGCCAGCAACAACTTTCCAAGTCCAAGCCAACTCGGCGACGGTTGTGAGTAAGTTTTCTGCCTTTCCCTATGCTTCATCTTATTTTTTTCTTTCATTACATTGAGGACAATGAAATGTTTAAGCATGAGGGAGTGTTCTATACTTGCCATTCGTTGAGGAGAAAAATTAAGAAAATGAAAAAAGCCAAAAATTTGAAATTTGAAAAAAGGAAAAAATAGAAATCCTGAGATAAGTCGAAAACCCGAAAGGGCGGCTTAGGTAATAAGCAGGTGGCTTGGACCAGCATTAGGCTGGGGTAATAATTGGTCAAGAGTGATGTGAGTTTTATGTGAGCCCATCAGTTGAAAAATGAAATGAGTGGCTTGGTGAAAACCCGAAAGGGCACCTTGGCAAAATGAGTGAAAAGAAAAAGAGCGATTATTAGGATTCCTCATTTTACCTGGCGTAGTGACATAAGAAGAGGTGATATAAGGAGGATTCGGGTAGGTCACTCTATGATGTGACCCTGCCTCCCATGAAGGTCTAAAACGAGGACGAAGCCATGGCCATGGGCTCAGAAGAGCCAAGTACGAAGACCGCGTTCTTCGTCATACTCCTCGCCACCATCGGATCAACGCGTTCTTCTGAAGACGGCGACACTTCGTCATCAGCTCACGCGATGATTGATTTCAGCCCTTCACCGCGCTAGAAGTGTCACGCGTTCTTTTTAAAACATTATCTATATTTGGTATTTCGATAATGTTTTAGATAGTTTCCTTATTTATAGCGTTTTAGATATTTTCCTTATTTATAGTGTTTTAGATAGTTTCCTTTCAGTCATTCTATCTTTTAGGGTTTGTGCCTTTTGCATGCTTGCATGGGCTAGTCCACGAGGTTCGACTCGGCCCATCCGATGTCTCACCTGCCCTATTTATACCCAACTTTGTTAATGTTATTTCTCACGTTCAAGTTAAAGTTCAAGGTTTTAAGTCGAGTGTTAAATTCCTTCTTCCCTTGATCGGACGTCACCCTTATCCCTCTTATCCCCATTCACTCCGCCGCCGACGCTACGGCAACCACTCGATCTCCCTTGAGTTTATCCCCTCCGCAGTCGACGCTACGACACCAACGACTTGTCCCTTCAAGTCGTCTATCCCTCCATTCAATCGCTTCCGCCACCGCTATCCATCTCCCACCAACTCGCTTCCATCACCACCATCAACGCGTTCTTCCATTCGCGATCAACTACATCACCACGTTCCACAGAAGAATCACCACACCGAGTGACTTCCCAACCAAGACTAGATCCAAGTCATGACCTTTGGCAATTCGACTTGTCACAGGAGGCAAGGACACATCAACTGGTATCAGAGCCCAGCAGTCTTGTAAGTCACGAACTCAAGTGTCAATCTTGTTCACAAATTTTTTTTTCTTACCCACCATCGTTTGCTTCACTGAAAGATCACGAAAAAAATCAACAATTTCCATCTTTTGCTCATCCTTCGGTTTCTACAAGGTCCTACCTTGGCCAATTTTTTTTTCTTGTTCCCCAAGTTTTGGTGTGTTAGGTAATTTTGTTATCTTGCATGCTAGAATATTTTGTTTCCTTATTTCATGCGTGGATAGATTTTCCTTGTTTGCAAGATATTACTTTTTAGGTTATTAAACCGAATTTCCGTATATAAGATATCATCAAAATCTTATCTTTTCTCTCTTATCTCTAACATCACACTTGTGATATTCTTGTTACTTAGACCTTTTTATTTTATTTCCTTTTGCAAGTCCGAAAAGATCAAAAGATAAGATCTCGGATATTATATAAATAAAAAGATATCGAAAAGATATTCAAAAAATAAAAAAGTTTCCAAAGTTAGGGAAAGCCAAAATAAGGCAACCCTAACCCACATCGGTCTAAGCTCATCTTCTATATCTCTCCACCGTCTAGGTCAAGCTTCCTAGAAGGTACTTTCTTGCTAATTAGGTTACTTTGTTTACGTTTATTTTAGGGTTTCAATTTGTTCTTGTTTGTTTGATTGCAACTTGCTTGATACACCATCTCTTGTTCAAGCCTAGCCGCCCTCACGGCAAGACAAACAAGCCCTACCTACGTGAACGTTGTGACTTGACTAGTGATTTGCTTGGTTGTTGTTCTTTGTTGTCTTTTGGTTCGTTTTTACTCCCATGTCTGGTCGTCTTATTATAGGCACCATGCAGATTGGACACAGTGGAGACGACCGCGACGATAACACCACCAACCCACACCATCCACAGTTGGGTCTCCCTCAAGACCAACCACCACAAGACCAACCCCGCGATCCCATCATGGGGTTGTCCGAAGATCAAATCTTGATCCAGGCTCTTCGACAAGAGAACTCGACTCTCAGAGCCAACCAACAAGAGGCACCCATTGTGCCAACCCCAACACCACCTAGTGGTCTGAATGCGCCGCCTCCCACTGGAGCAACCGACGCGGTCCCATCCAAGACACGCGTGGACAAAGGCAAAGGAATTACGCCGTCCACTTCTCAACATCAACCACAACTCAACAGAATGTAGAGTGTCATTGAGAGCCGCCAAGGCTTCGTTCCCAGGACGGATCGCTACGTGCCCAGAGCCACCCCCGGTGGCCACGACACCGGCTCCGACCGCGACGCCGATGACTTTCGAGGTGATAGGTATGCCTCTCGGAGAACCCAGAAACGCGTGCTAGATTCCACACCACGCGATGGCCGACGTCGTCAAGCCGCCCAGGCCGACGCGACGCCGAGAAGACCAAGCCGCCGCGACACTGCACATCCGCGACGCGATGATCAATTGAGGACACCACCTACCCAACAACGCAGCCATGATGTACGCGATCATCTTCGACACCAGAGTGTTCGAACACCGCGATACGGATCTGATGGCTACGCGTCGATCACACCCAATGTCCAAGACGACTTCGACGAGTATGATGACGAAGAAATCGAGGACTCGGGTATGGTCAACCCAAATTTTTTCCACCCCCCTCTTGGAGATCCACTTGAATTGCAGGATCACCCATCGGATTGGATCCCTTCACCGCGTCTCCGACCCCAAGGAGAACGCGCTCAAAACATTGGCGGCGAGCGCCGCGATGGTTTCCAAAGAGACAATCGATGCGACAACTATGATGCCCATCCACGAAGACATTAACGCGATGACGCCTACGCGCCCAGGGATGAGTTTGTCCGTGAAGATCGCGAACAATGCGATAGACACCAGGTTGGACGCGATAGACCACATGGATTGCATGCCTTTGAGAACCCTCTCTATGACGCCGCGCCAAACAACGCATTCAACCAAGCAACTGACCAGCCTCGATACCCGCGACATCAAGTCAAGGTAAAAATCGAGCATTTTCATGGTGAATACAACCCCTCTATTTTTCTTGAATGCGTGCAGGCTACAGAGTATACCCTTCGCTATAATCGAGTGCCACCTGAGGATCATGTCGATGCCGCGACGCTTAACTTCCGAGGAGCCACCCGCGTGTGGTGGCATAGATTCAAAGATGACTGCGTTCGTCTCCACAGGACACGAGTCATAGAATGGCATCAACTCGTCTATATGATGACCAAGAAATACGTGCCTCCAGACTACATGAATCAAATGAGATTGGAGATTGCCATGGCTCACCAAGGGTCGATGACTCCACTCGAGTTCTTTTCTAAGCTTGAAGACATGTATTACAAGGCCAAAATATATGTTGCACCATCTACTTTGAGGACAAAATTCTTGAGCGGCTTGAACACCAACATACGTGATCAACTAGAGATCTTGCCAATCAAGGATTTGAACACAGTCACACACACGGCAATGCAAATCCATTCACAAATCTCTCGCCGAAGGTCTTACACTCTTCCAAGTGGCCAATCCAGGTATGCTTCTAACCCTAGTGGTTTATCTTCTACTATTGTTCGCCCAAGTGTGTCTCCCACAGTCGCGTCAGGCCAAGCTACCACTGCGAAGCCGTCGACGCCAAACACCGTGCCGCGCCAGACCGCGACCAGCCAAGCTCCAGTGGGCACAGATCGCGCGCGCGACCTGGAGTGTTACAAGTGTGGTGGGCGAGGCCACTACAAGAAGGATTGCCCTAATGCTTGCAAGGTGTTGTTCTCCGCCGCCGCCGTCGGCTACGAGTCCTGTGACGACGAGGAGGCCACACTTAACGCGGTCGATGACGACACCGAAGAGGAGGATGATGCCTATGACTGCGTACTCGCTGCACTGAACGCGGGGACACCATTAAGCTTGGTGACTAGGCGTCTACTCACGGTCAAGGAAGCGGCCCTACCTGATCAAAGGGAAAACTTGTTCCACACAAGAGCTCTCGTCCAAACGGCTTCCTTGAGTGTCATTGTTGATGGAGGATCATGTGCTAACATTGTCAATGAGAAGGTCGTGACACACTTCCAGTTGCCCACGACACCTCATCCCCAGCCTTATGCCCTCCAATGGATATCATCTAGTGCAGGTAACACAGTATCCCGCCAATGCTTAATTTCTTTTTCCATAGGCTCTTATTGTGATTCAGTTTTATGTGATGTCATTGCAATGGACGCCACCCATATTTTGCTTGGGCGCCCATGGCAATTTGACAGGCGCGTGCTCCACGATGGTTATTTGAACACGTATGTGTTCAATTACCATGGGAAGCGCATCACCTTGCATCCAATGTCTCTCCATGAGATCTTGCAGGATCAGGTCGAGCGTGATCACGACCAAACCTTTGATGCCATGAAGACCGCGTCAGCAGCAACACGACTCACCCCAGATCAAGGGGATTCTTCCTTGAGGAACCAACTCGTCTTACACCACGATGAGTCTTCGACCACCGCATTGCCAGGCCATCGTGATCACCAAGTCCTTCTCGGCCGACCTAGGGACTTCCTGGCCCATTTGCACAACAAGGTGCCAACTCCGGACATGCACAACTCCTTCATCGCCGCATAGTTGCCACCACCTGCCACCTCGTTCCCAGCACAGTTCACAGCGAGGCCACCAAACATACTGCCAACCTTGCGTAGCATTCAACACATACTCCACTGGGTGTTTAGTGCCTCTCTGCCACACTATGGCACAAGATTCGTGTTCGACACCGGAATCCTCGCGTGTGAGCACTTGCCAAAGACTGTCGAGACCAAATTCAATGATGGTGAAGTGAGGACGCTTCACAGCCAAGTGGGGGAGGGTGATGTGACCATGCCTCCCATGAAGGCCAAAAATGAGGACGAAGCCATGGCCATGGGCTCAGAAGAGCCAAGTACGAAGACCGCGTTCTTCGTCATACTCCTCGCCACCATCGGATCAACGCGTTCTTCTGAAGACGGCGACACTTCATCGTCATCTCACGCGATGATTGATTTCAGCCCTTCACCGTGCTAGAAGTGTCACACATTCTTTTTAAAACATTATCTATATTTGGTATTTCGAGAATGTTTTAGATAGTTTCTTTATTTATAGCGTTTTAGATAGTTTCCTTATTTATAGCGTTTTAGATAGTTTCCTTTTAGTCATTCTATCTTTTAGGGTTTGTGCCTTTTGCATGCTTGCATGGGCTAGCCCACGAGGTTCTCCCTCGAGTTTATGCCCTCCGCAGTCGACGCTACGACACCAACGACTTGTCCCTTCAAGTCGTCTATCCCTCCATTCAATCGCTTCCGCCACCGCTATCCATCTCCCACCAACTCGCTTCCATCACCACCATCAACGCGTTCTTCCATTCGCGATCAACTATATCACCACGTTCCACAACAGAATCACCACACCGAGTGACTTCCCAACCAAGACTAGATCCAAGTCATCACCTTTGGCAATTAGACTTGTCACAGGAGGCAAGGATACATCACTCTGGGAGGCATAAGAAGATAGATGGAGGCTAGGATTAGATTTTTATTCACTCTATGGTGTTCGGGATAAGCTTGGGGGAAGTACTCTGCTTTCCTTTAATCTTGTATGTTGTGTTGTGTTGTGTATTATGTTGGTGCCTTGGAGATCATGTTTAGGTGCAATTCTTAGTGGAGATGGTTTTTCTATGCTTCCTGAGACCTTGGAGATTTGATTGGAGGAGTAGGTTTACATTACCTTACTCGAGGACGAGCAAGGTTTAAGCATGGGGGAATTTGATCAGCGCTACTTTGTAGTGCATATCTAGGAGTTATTACCGGTGTTTTGGGTACCATTGGGAGATGTTTAGAGCATTATTGTGGAAATTAGAGTTGAGGAGTAGAAGTGCAGATATGGTGGTTTAGAGAAGCTTAAAAGAAGACATTAAGAATATGAGAAAAGAACCACTTGAGAACACCGAACATAGGACAAAGTTCAGAAGAGAAGTGAAGAATGCGAGAAGCCGCGATTATGGGGCTGAGGCAGCGGTCTCGGATCTACGAAAGTCGAGAAGAAGAACGCGACAAAACTGCGATCGCGGACGATCAAGAATTTTGGTCGCGAATAAGTCGAGAGCAAAGGAGTCAGGAATTGAATTTTCCGCAATCGCGGATATTCTTCCGCGGTCGCGGAAACCTGCTCAGCGCGTCCGGTTGTTTTCGTCCGAAGTTTACTTTGATTTTATTTTCCATTTTTCTTTTAATCCTTTATTCCGGTTTCTTTATTTTATTTCCTTTTAAGACTTTGTTTGTTATCCTTTTACATTAGATTTTGGGTTAGGTTATTTAACCTAGTTTCCCTAGCAGCTTTTCAGTATTCAGTTTACATCATCGTTTATTCCATTCAGTATTGTTTTTCTTTCAAGACTATGAAGAACTAAGCACCCTTTGCTTAGTCCGACAATTGAAGCCTTGGTTTGAATTTGATTGTGAGATTATTCTTTTACTCTATGTTTGAATGTTATTGATTCTCTTATGCTTCATCCCATTGAGTTATATTGATTTCTCTAGATTAGCTACCTAGTTTTATTGATATTATTCATATTGCAGGATTAGAGTTTTGAATTCTATTGGTTGATCTAGTTCATCAATTGTTGTGATTAGTATTATTAATATTAGTTTCCCTAGCCTGACAAACTAGTTGAGATTGGTATTATCTATAGTGCTAGTTACCTTAATCTGGTCAACTTGTTGAGATTAATATTGTTCATACCTAATTCAGAGTAGCAACCACGATTTACTGGAACGAGTTGTGAATGTTTATTGTGAAGAGAATTGATCGCATGTCGAGTACTGATGAGTTGTTAAGTATTGCATGAGCCTATCTATTCCTGAGCCTACTGTTGCTGTTAGATTTATCTTGATAGTTGGACTGGTAACTAATTTAGAACAGGTATTAGGACATTTAATCAACCAAACTAAAGGTGGATATTTGTTTGGCTAAGTGTTTTTCCCAATTTGATTACAAACCTTTGCTTTTGTTTCCTTTGTTTACTTGTTTACAAACAACCAACCAAAACCCCCCTTTGTTACTTTTGCATGCAACCTTACATAAAGAAAGACAACTCCTCCCTGTGGGATTCAACCCTTGCTTGCCTATTCTGCTAGTTTAGGTTGTTAAGGATTTTATTTTGATAAGGCGATACGACTTTAGCCTCCGTCAATGTCCATCAGGGACAAGTGGACCCTCAAGCTGTGAGGGAAGTTCCACCTCATGCCCCGATCGTGTTGGATACGACGGTCCTTAGGCAAATGGTGAGGCAAGTGGTCGAGGTACTGACGGCCCAAGGGATACCGCAAGCTCAAGCGGCTCCCAATCCTCAAGTTACAACTAATGTGGAGGGACGTGAAGGTCCTGTGCATCCGGTGGCTCCCGAGAGAAATGACGGGAATTACAACCGAGCATTGAAGACGATTAATTCGATGCGTCCGGATAACTACGATGGGACTGGGGAACCAGTCAAGGTTGCCTATTGGTTTTCCCATATGAAACGACTGTTCTGAAACATGGTATGCACCGAGGCTGAACAGGTGCACATTGCTTCGTTACATTTAAAAGACGGAGCAAGTGAGTGGTGGGAAGGAACTGGTTTGGACGACCACCCAAATCTGAGTTGGGCAATGTTCAAGGCCAAGTTCACTGATCGCTTCTTCTCTCGTGCTATGAGGGAAGAAAAGCTGAAGGAGTTCCTCTACCCGGAGACTGTGGGACTGAAAGTGTCCGAGTTGGCGGCAAAGTTTAATCACTTACTGCATTATACTGGTTCAGACGTGCATTCAGAAGAATAGAAGATCTGGTACCTCCACGGGTGGATGAGCCCAGAAATCAAACCTCTGATGGTGCGTCACGGTTGCTCTATCTTGGAGCAGTATATGGATGCGGCCTTAAAGGTAGAGGTTACGCTGGAAGAATTCACTCGAAAGCGGGAGGAACAGAATAAGGCCAAAGATGGGCAACAGAGCCAGAAGTTTAATGAATTTAAGTGGCCGGCATCGCCCACCGAGTTTGAGAAGTCTGGTCGTGCTAAGACCGAGATGACTCAGTCTGGCTCCGCCAAGGGATCAGGTTGGAGTAGCAGTGTGATTCAATGCCATAACTGTGGTAAAGTTGGGCACAAAAGTTCTTGTTGCCAAAAGAAGAAGCGGGTATGTTTTAGTTGTGGGATGGAAGGCCACATGCAAACATATTGTAGGCAGAAGGGTCAAGGGCCAACACAATCGTACCATGCCTCAAATGTTGGCAATAGGCAGAATCCTAAGTCGGAAGTGTCCTCTCCTGAGCAATCTGTTGCTCGTAATAAAGGCAAGGCGCCTATGGAATCTTCAGGTCAAAGGCAACGACTCTTTGTGGTACGTCACCCGATGAGGAGGAAACCCTGAGCGAGTAGTGGTATTTTGTAAAGCCTTTTAAGAATAGAGAGCGATGACTTGTGTCTATAGTCTCCATAGTTTAGTAATCCGTTTGTTCGACATCTTGTCAATTGTATTAATGTAATGTTTCGAATAATAAAGAAGTGTTTCCTTGTTCTGGAAATTACTAGATTTGTTACTATTACAAATTGTTCGTTCATACGAGAATCCTTGAGTGCCAAAAGTAGTACATGTCATGTGATGATATAGACTGTCTGGACTCATAAAGGATAGTGTGGGTTGGGGACAGGTGTGATTGTTCTCCACCTTGTTAGCGCTAGTTTCGAAGTCGAAACTATTCGTAAGAACCCCTCTAATTTCTTGAAGTAATGTCAAGTTGGGCATTGACGTTATTTGTTCTCTTTGCTCGAATTCATGAGCATTGTCTGGAGAGGTTAATATTGTAAGGATTCCTTGCTAGAAGGATTTGGTGTGTGTAGTAAAGCTCTGTGGAGTTTAAGGCTATTCCTCATGTGTATACTCTGAGCATTAGTTAGGGTAAGGATTATGTTGTGAGCCAATATGAAGCTCAAAATACTTAATTGGGAGTCTTATAAATTATACATTTAAGTGAATAAATGGGTAAGAGAGATATTTCATAAGAAGTTTGTTTTCTTTAAAATGATCATACTCTAATTACGATCTTGAATAAATTTTTAAACCCAAGAGTGATGGTTAAAGGGTTTGTAAATGAGTGTGCCCATTGTAGGACCAATGGTTAAAGCTTTTGGAAAAGCTAAGTGTGTGAAATCATAAGTGTTATTTTGGAAAGACCTATTTGAGGTTTCGTTATGAGGTTTTCTTAAGGAAATAATATAACGATATGAGGAGTACTAAGATAATTAAGTCTCGGGTAACTATTAAATTTCGGCAAAGCACAAGGTGTGCTTAATATGGGGATGATGAAATTGTGTGAGGACAATTAAGTGTTTAAGGATTTATGGGTGAATAACAAACTCAGTCGGTAAAAGTTTGTTTTAATTCCTAGGGATTAACAGTATGGGATAACGTAAGTGTATGGATTTTATCAAATGGACTTAGTGAAAAAGTGACATATGTCTATTAAGGCGATCTTATGACACGTGTTGGATAAATAAGATGAGTGATTATAATCGTATTAAACCGATTAGTGGCATCATGTTTGAGGAAAAACATGTATGGGATGTTGTGTGATTAATTGTGAAAATTAAGGAATTCTAAAAGATTTTATGTTAAGAGTCTAATTAATGGAAATATTTTGGGTTAAGAAAATAGCATAAGGGCCAAATTTAATTGGGCCAAATAATTGAATTTGTAAGTTGTACCTTCAAAGAATATGGAGTTATGATACTTGGAAACTTACAAGGTTTGATATTTGGATTTTAAGTGAGTGTGTCGTTTATAAGGCTGATGGTATAACACTTTTTGGGGAAGATTAAGTTGTGAAACGAATGTATTGGGAGAAAGCTCACTTAAATTTAAGGGTTATAGTGTAAGGATAGGTCATTCTGGAGATTTCGATAAACTAAAAGATGCAGTAAAGAGATGGTCTTATGTGCGCCTAAGGGGTAAGGTAATAAATGTTACCCATGTAAATCTATTGAAGAATTAGGACAGAAGTGATTGATTTTGTGGGTAATGAATCATTTATCAATATGATATTTTGAGGAAATAAGAGTAACATCTTATGAGGTTCATTTTGGGGAAAAGTTAAGGAATCTTAAAGGTTTTAAGTTAGAAAATGATTAATGGAATGAGCTAAATTATTACTGGAAACATTCTAAGTTGGAGATGGCATAAGGGCCAAATTTAATTAAGGTAAATAATGAGATAGATGAGGTGCATATGTAAAGAGTAAGCCGATATGACAATTGGGGGTGCTAAGTTTGGGGTATAAGTGAGTTTTATGTATGTAATTTTGGGATCTGATCATCGAAAGAAAGTTAGTAGAGAAATATTGTATTCCTTGCTTGAGGATATCAAGATATTTATGATGAGTAGGGCATAATAGCGAGATTATATTGGAGACTATAATGGATACTCTAATTAAGGTAATCATAATCTTGTGGAGGAATATATCGATTCTAATAAGGGTAATGAGCGAAGGCAGTATGTAGTAGGTGAAATCATGATCGAAGAAATAGTTCGACTTTGGTGATATAGGTTACGAAGACAAAATTATTTAAGGATATCAACTTAAGGAAGATAAGGTATGAACTTTGAGAGTCGTTATAAAAAGAAAAGATGAAAGAAAAGGTGTGTTCTCAAGCTTAAAGCGTATTAAGATCGTGTGATGATTTTTGGAGACTATGATTCCAAGGTAATCATGACCTTGTGAGTATACTAAGAGTTGGCACATGGGATAATATATGGAAACGAGACATATGATGGATGTCATGGTTGAGGAAACAAATCGACTTTCCTAGGATTAAATTTAAGTACGAAATAATTGAGGATACTAAACTCAAGTAGAGAGGTTAGTGTGGAAATCGATCCTTCTAACTTGCTAGTGTTAGTTTCAGGGTCGAAGTGTTAGTTTCGGGGTCGAAACTATTTTTAAGGGGGTAGTAATGTAATAACCCTCAATTTTAATAGGGGTATTTGTGTAATTTTCAAACTCTTGTTTTGTGAGCAAGACGTGTTAGGCATTTTCTGTAAACTCTGTAAGAACCTTTTGAACGTGATAATATACGTTTAATAAGATTTTGGGTCTTTAAATTATTTGAGGAGTGCTAAAACCATAGTTTAGCAAAGACCGCAATCAAGACCGCGACCAAAGACCCAGAGCCCGAGCGCGGCAGTTCTGTGACCGCGGTTTTGCCTGTGGACAAACCGCGATCTCGGTTCGCTATTTCACCTTCGTCTTCCTCTTTCCCGAACGTCGTCGGTTGGCTTTTCCCACGTGGTCTTGAACGTTGCCGGTGGAGGAGGTGGAGCGGTTGGTCTTCCCGGAGTTGAGCTCCTTCTAACCCTATAAATAGGGGTCTCCTCCACCCTTTCTTCCACCATCTACAGCTCTCTATATCTCTCTCTCTCTATATATATATATATCTCTGTTAAAGGGTGAATATGTTATTAATTTGAAATATGTTATTAATGAAAAGGGTGGAGGAGACCACTCTCTATATCTCTCTCTATAAATAGGGGTCTTGAACGTTGTCGGTGGAGGAGGTGGAGCGGTTGGTCTTCCCGGGAAGACCACCCTTTCTTCCACCATCTGCAGCTCTCTGTATCTCTCTATATCCCGGGAAGACCAACCGGCGATAAAGAGAGAGAGAGAGAGAGAGAGAGAGAGAGAGAGAGAGAGAGAGAGAGAGAGAGAGAGAGAGAGAGAGAGAGAGAGAGAGAGAGAGATAGGAAATGAGTTAAATTTGATTAAAATAGAGATATAGATAGGAAATGAGCTCCTTCCGACACCTTATTATTTTGGGTCCAGAAGCGTTCTGATTGCTCGAAAGAGGATAGATTTAATATATATACATATATATAGATATTGATGTTAAATTATTTTAGAAAATAAACCATTATCCCGTGTATTACTTGGATTTTTTGGGCGCATTTGTATAAATAGTGCAACTCCTTAATTGGTTTGCAAGAGTGTGAGCGTTTCTCCATACTAACAAGAATATGTTTGATGATTCCCACGTATTTGAGTTAATGAAATTGAAATCTACTACGATATCGACTATACAAACAACATATTATGTATGAAGAATGTTGACAAAGATTATAACAAACTCTCTTTTACTATATCGTGAGGAATTTAATGGACATTACAAATCAACAAAGTCTTTTACACGAGAATCAACCACATGTCCTCAATTCTAAATTGAAAAATTGGCCATCGAATCAAAGACCCTCCCTCTTTTATGGTGATATATGCCTATTTACAGCCCTTGCGCCTTGCTTCTGATTGTTGGCGAGGTTTTGAAACGCATAGGCTTGTGATTGGTCATGCCGAGTCAAGTGGCGAGCGCAGGCTAGGCGGGTTAAGAAAGCGGTTTGGTGGTGGACAATTCTTAGTGGAGCTTACTGTCGCCCTTGTTTGGTGATGTGTCCACAGAGTGCGTTCTTTTGTAATCATCGCGGTCTTCTGCGGATGTCAAATGGGGCATTCAGGAGGCAATTTTAGGATGATCGTGTTTTGATTAAACACGACAAGGGTTATTTGGTGAATATTGTGCTCCATTAATGCTAGTTAGGCTAGTTTTGCAATTATATATAGAATGATATTACTTTTTTCATTCGAGGCTTTACAATTAAAAAAGATTGTAAAATGGGAAAAGAAAAGATAAAAGAAAATCAAAAGGTGGATAAAGTTTGCTTTTATTGTAAAAGAAAAGAAAAAGTAAAATATCAAAATGGGTTAATGATTACTAATTACTTTTCTTATCTCTCCTACTTAGGGATGTCAATGGGTCATGTTGGGGGTGGAGACTACCCCTCCTGTCCCCATCCCCGTTTAAGTTTATGCTTCCCAGTCCTGGCAAGGAATGAAAATCATCTGCGTCCCCATCCCCGCGAATTCTCCATCCCCGTCAGGGAATCCCTGTCCCCATATACTTTACCCCGTTTACTTTTTCCGTGGAGTTTCCTATTAAATTTCCAATTAAAATTACTTATTGATTTTGGTTTTTAATAAATAAAGTCATTGAATTTGTTAAACGTATAATCATATTCAGCATTGTATAATATATATAAATAAACATATTCAACTGTAATGTAGAAAAACTCTATTGAATTTCATAAATAGTAATCATAATACTTTATTGTATATTGTAAATATTCTCATTAAAATCCTCATCGAAGATCCCCATGGGATTCCCCATCAAGGAGTGGGATGGGCGAGGAATGGGTTGGGTACTATTGCCCGTGTCTCCATCCCCATTTATTTTCTCCATCCCCACCCCATTGACATCCTTACTCCTTTTTTTCTAATCCACATCCCATTTACCCACCCAAATCACTGTCTTTTTCCCTCCATCTTTTATTCCCCCTTTCATATTTTAGTTTCCATCAGTGTATTTAATATTTGTTTATACTAGATTTATTTATTACTTTAATTTTTCCAAGTGTCCTTATGTTATAGTAATGGAAATCAATACAATTAGTAAATAATTTGAAGCAAGCTAATCATATTGGAGGATAATTTAATGAAAGATATTCACTTTTTCACAATTGCAAATAAGATAAGTTAGTGTAAAAACAAATCAAAGATACTTCAAATAATTATATTAAGAAAGAATCAAAACTAAGCAAGTTATTATATAATTACATTAACATGAATTCTTAATAATAAAGTCAATACTAAATCAAATATATAATACATATTGACAACCTACGAGTAAATAGATATAATAATAGTTGGTATCTTGGGCTTAATAAATTCATTAAAAATATGTTGATTTGTGAATTTATATGGCAACAAATAATATACTTATAGTATATGTCAATGTTGGGGTTTATACTGTCAAGTCACTGACACTTGAGGCATTTATATTTGGCGTATTAGCAAAAATACCAGATTTTCTTTTGCCAGTTGCAGAAATCCAAGATTTTCAACGGAATTGCAAAAATATTAGAATTCTGTACGGATTCTGGCATTCTTGCTATTGTGGAGTGTGGAATTTAGCTTTTGTTTTAAATAGAAAATGTGTAAAAGCTGACTAATATTATGTCTAAAAAATATAAAAGAAAGGGTTAATCTCTCTTAATGAGGTTGAAGCCGCCGGTGGACAGAGGCATCACATCAGTGTGAAAAAATTTCAGCAAAGTGGACTTCGAATTGGCGGGCAAGTTTCCCTCCAAAAAATCTGGCCTCCCTCAACCTTTAATCCCTCCAGCTAACCTCCCCTGAAAAAATCCCTGAATATTCCTAGAGAACTTAAAAGCAGCCTGACCAGTTATTATACGTGAGATATTTCGCACCTGATATTTAACACCTGACGCTTGCAAATACAGCTTGAATGGGTAAGTAAATTCTCCTGAAAAACAATCAATTGTAAATTCTCCTGAAAAACAATCAATTTTCCCCCTCTGTTCTGTATACGTAAAGTTCAAAAACCTTATTTATTTGTAGGTTCGAAACTAGTGTATGTGACGTTCATCAGTGGTGGAGAATGGAAAGAACAAGGGAAAAGATAGTTGTATGAGGGTGATAGAATAGTGAAAGCCATGTTGCTTTCCCCTGACATGGACTTGGCTACACTGCGCAACAAATGGACTGAGAAGAACCCATTTGATGAAGAAAAATTGATTGTGCAATACGCTTATGAAAATAAACCAGAACTTACACCCATCTTTATAAATGATGACGACGATCTTGCTGCGTTCAAGTTCTTGAACATATGTGGAGAAAATTCAGCAAAGTGGAATATTGCATTGTACACCAACCTTTTAAAGAAGGAAGAGATTCGAAGTGAAAGGGTTGAACATCATACTCTTCCTTCAACAGCTCCACCACGAACTCAGAGCAGAGCCAAGATAATAAAGACTTTTTCAGGTCATTTTTTAAACAAGACAGAGCACCTCACACAGATGTCAGGTCGATTGATGAAATTATTGAAGCTGACAACGATGTAGAGTTAAAGAGATTAAAAAGGGATGAAGTGAGGGGGAAATACAAGAGAAATTGTCCCCTGATAGTGGAAGACATTATATCATTGAGCAGCGATGATGAGGACATTGAAGGTGCTACATCCAGAAACAAAGGGAAACAGGCTATGACTGATTATGCCAACAGTGGAGTTTCTTTGGAGGATGAAATAGAAGATGGCTTTGACTATGAGGGCTATTATGAATCAGGTGATGATGATTGTGTTGATGGTGTGGAAGGGTTAGGGTATGCTTTAGGGGATGATGTGAATACAGTTGGTCTAGATGATGTGTGGGAAGAAATTAATGGCATTGAGGGAACACAGAACGAGGAGCAAATAGAGGATGATAAAGAAGAAGAGGTTGATGTTGATGAAGACATGCTTAGAGTGCTTCAAAAGAGGTACTATCCAGCGGAGATGGAAATGTTAGTTAAAGATGAGGAAACAAGTGCAAACAAGTCCTCATATCCAACAATGAAGGTTGGTCAACTCTTCAATTGTAAGGAAGAGTTCAAAGCTGCACTATTCTCCCTGGCAATGGAAAACTTCTATGAGATGCGTGTGAAGAGGTCCGATAAGTCCAATTATGAAGTTGCGTGCGTTGACGACAAATGCAAGTTTTTTTGTCGTGGCTCATTGTATCGAAAAACGTCATTGTTTATGGTGCGACAATATGTTGCGGATCATACCTGTGGCATGAGAGTAAACCACAATCACCACACAGGAGCAACTTCTCGGCTGATTGCCGATAAAGTACTTCACAAGTATGGTTTTCTTGCATTTGAATATATTTTTGTGATCAAAGGCCAATATGAATGCATGTATTGATTCACTTTGTTACATCTCAGGTTTTTAAACGGCCGTAAAGGCCTACTTGCTTCAGAAATTCAGGATTTCATGTTACAGCAAGGGATAAGGACAAGCTACTACAAATCCAATCGAGCGCGGCTCTTCGCCCAGGTCATGGCACATGGTACAGCTGCGGATAGCTACAAGGCAATGTACTCTTACATGCACATGTTACAGAAATCTAATCCGGGAACATACACGAGAATAGTCAGAGATGCTGAGCAACGCTTCAAGTACGTCTTCTGGACTTTAGGTCCATGGATAAGGGCAGTGCCACATCTGAAAAAGGTCAGTATTCAGTCGTGATGTTGTTACGTCAGGAGATATAGTTACTTTGTCAGGTAAATCTACTATATGACTGAATATGTGACAAACAGAAAATAGTTCTGCGTGTGTCAGGGCAACATCTGAGAAATAGTCAATTTGTCAGGCTATATACCGTAGTTTCAAAGCTTATAACTCTGTTGTCAGGACAACATCTGAGAAAATAGTTCTGCGTGTGTAGGTAATATCAGTTGATGGCACTCACCTATCAGCCAAGTTCAAGGGGATACTTCTGTTGGCAACGGCACAAGATGGAAACGGCCAAATATATCCCCTTGCTGTTGCCGTTGTTAATAGTGAGAACGATGATGCATAGTCATTTTTCTTCAGTGAATTGAGGCTTGTTGTTCCTGATCATCCCGAGTTGTATTTCGTGTCTGATCGTCATCTTAGCATTGGGAAGGGTCTGAGAAATAGCTATCGTTTCGCCAAGCATGGATATTGCATATATCACATATACCAAAACTTCAAGAGGAAGTTTGGTAGGCAAGACGTCTTCGGCATATTCAAAAAAGCTGCTCATGCTTACACAGTAGCTGAGTTCAATCATCAATTTGCTCAAATAACAGCTGTATCTCCAAAGATTGGTCAATATCTAAAAGAAGCTGGAGTTGAAAACTGGGCGAGAGCGCATTTTCATGGGAACAGGTTTAACATCATGACAAGCAACAACGCCGAGTGTCTTAATGGCTTGTGGAAAACACAGCGTCAGTGGCATATTCTTGCTCTGTTTGATGCGATTGTTGAGACCATTTCTAAATGGTTTTGTCAAAGAAGGGAAGCGGCCTCAAACTGGGACTATCACCCTCTGCGTACACGCTGGTAGAGGTGAACTACAGAAGGGCAGCAAAGATGAGTGTTCGAAGACTAAGCCAGTTTGAAGCGGAGGTCATGGTAGGAACTTGTAGATACCCGGTGAACCTTAATGCTCGTACATGTGATTGTAACATGTTCCAGATTGATAAAGTTCCTTGTGCTCATGCCATAGCGGTTGCAAGTGATAGGGGAGTGCGACTCACTGATCTCGTCCATCCCATGTTCAAGAACGAGTGCGTGAGAGAAGTGTACAAGGAAACTGTGCATCTTGTTCCTCCCACAGGACGATGGTCAATTCCTGAAGCCGTGTCATCCATTCCATGCTGTCCACCAAATGTAAAACGTCCTCCTGGAAGGCCACGAATTAACCGATACAGGGCGACATGGGAGGGGAACTATACTAGGAAGAGGCGGTGTTCATATTGCGGCAACCAAGGCCACAACAAGCAGTACTGTAGGAGGATAAGGACTGATGATGGACAATCATAGGAAGAGAATGGGTTAGTTTTTTTTGGGTTTACAATTGTCACCATGTTGTCGTTTTTGGGCGTTTATGCTAGTAAATGTTGTTGTTGGGTGTTTCATGGAAAAGATGTATGGTTTAAGTCTATATAGGCGTAAACCACACCTCTTTTTTGTAGGGGCTTCATTTTGGATGATATACAAAGTACATAAATTAAATATTTTGCTTAAGATTTACTTGTCATCTTGAACCTTCATAAGAACCCTAGAATCAGGTGCGAAGTTGTATTGACAAAGTTCTTAGGTTCTTTGCAAACGTTGCATTTTGTCCTGTCATCATCTTTGCTTAATAGTTGATGACTTATCAGCATGAGTCAGTGGTAAACTCCTCACAAGGAGAACCCATAAGACTGTAGAACACCCTGTAAAACAACGTATATGTCCTGACATAATCATTTACTCAAGGAAAACCTAAAACATGCAAAACGACCTGTAACGCCACAATACGTCCTGTAAAACCCTAACATGGTCTGACAAAGGTATTTAAAAAACCGAATGAATAAACACAATCATGGTGCGAAGTTGTACTGACAAAGTTCTTAGGTTCTCTGCAAACGTTGCATTTTGTCCTGTCATCATCTTTGGGTTAAGAGTTGATGACTTCTCAGCATGAGTCAGTGTTAAACCCTATAAATGACAACCCATAAGACTGTAGAACACCGTGTAAAACAACGCTTATGTCCTCACATACTCATTTGCTCGAGGAAAACCTTATACATACAAAACGACCTGTAAAGCCACAATACGTCCTGTAAACGCCTAACATGGTCTGACAAAGGAATCTACAAAACCTAGTGAATAAACACAATCATCTGCGAACCCATTTCAGTTGTGAAGTCTATAAATGAACCTTCATAAGAACCCTAGAATCAGGTGCGAAGTTGTACTGACAAACGTAATACATAAATACGACCTGTAAATTCACAATACGTCCTGTAAAACTCCAACATGGTCTGAACCTTATAAACAGAAGCATTATATTATGTTGTTCAACTTTAAACAAAACGTGCCCTTCACATGGCATTCCCACACACAAAAGAACAAAAAAACTAGCATTGCAAAGTTCATACATTAAAAACACTTATGCACACATACTCAGAAACTACACTGTTATGAAAACATTATCCCATCAAGATATATATCGGGACTTCAGCTTTCCCTCTAGTGACTGAGCATGGTCCAACACCCTTTTTATGTTGAGCTCAGTGAAGGTGGTGTCCCATTCAGTCTGCAGAAACACAAATTAAGCATCGTAGGCACAGCCCTTGCACATAGGAAGAAAATATACAACAAAAGCCTTACCAGTCTAAGCTTTAGCTTGATCCGGGCCTTTTCTTCTTCGGTCTGAGCCCCTTCCGGACTCACAGCAGTAAGCTCCTGCCCGAGGCAGCGCAAATCCTTAATTAAACTTACCAACTCCAAATCTCTGGCCACAATGTTGCGATTGTACTCCTGGAATTCGGCCTCGGTCATCTTCCGGCCTCCAACATGATCCTTCACTTCACGGGCAGATTGAAGCAGTTCATTTACGTATAAGTATGTCCCAGTCACAATGTGATGTTCTCCCGCCATGAATTTAGAGTATAGAGAGGGATTATTTGAAGAACATGGGAGTGGGACTATTTGGAAAAGTGGGAGTGTTTGAAGATCCTTGGTAGAGAACTTTGGTAATGGACCGGTGAGTATTTGAAGAGACTTGGTAGAAAAGATTTGGGCAAGTAAGGGTGTACTTTTAGTGAAATTTTTAAGGGGTCAAATCGGAATGAAAAATTTCAAACTTACCCTCTTATTTCAAAGTGACCTGACAAACCTGAATACGTACTGTAACAATTTGTATAATGCCTGAGAAACCTGAAAAGGTAAAAACTATGTACGATGTTACATATCTCAGAAACATAACAAGCATTAATCGTCAGTCGACATATGGTTGTTTGCAAGGCTTATAACTACGTTGTCAGGGCAAATTTTGAGTATGTAGAGAAGGAAGTGCGAGCATCGAAGTATTTTTAAGAACCTTGCTCCAGAGCCTGGGAAAAGCATTAAGACCTCGTTTGGTATGATTTTCATGTCACTCTGAAAACTTAAAATTTATTTCACTCCTTGTGTAATGGGCCATTCCAAGCTGAAGGAACATTTTCATTCCATCTTAAAACCCAACGTTTCATCCATTCCAGCAAAATTGATCTACTTATTTTTTTCATAATCGCTCCTCTTAATCGAAAATTGCTAATGCGCCTCATAATTACTAAATAATTGACTAATATTAATTATTTATATTCAATAATATTAATTATTTTCATTGAAAAAACTTGATTATTTTTACTGATAATAAAATCTATTAAATACAATTGGCCCCGTTATATTATTTTACCTATTCAAAATAACTCATTGCAAATACAACATTAAGTGACAACCTGCAAACTTACCCTAGAAGAGTTAAGTGGAAAGGATAAGGATGACGTCAGCTGAAGATTTATTCAAAAGCCTATGTTGTGTACTTATTATGGCCTGACAAAGCAGCAAACGTCTTGTACGACTTTAATACTGCCTGACTGCGTCAAATCGTTGCCGTCGTAGTTGCAAATAATAGAGAGTATCTTATCCCTCTTGAAATAGTTTAAAAACCCAATTAAATTTTCATTTTAGGGTCCCTTTAATTTTGAAAAACTGTAAATGTGGAAGTTTTTGTACAGTTTAAAAACCCATTTCATACTCTTTTGGTTTAAGGTGGAAGCTTGTACACAGTTTTTTAAGTATTTGTAAACGGTGTCAACAACGCTTGAATTTTTTGGACTGCACTCTGCATATAAGAAAAAGATGTTGACCTGACACACATCACATCAGGCATTGAATTTTCATTTCATTTCTCTTTCTTTAATAAAAACAAGAAAAACAAAGTATGGGCACAAGGAATATCCTCTTCTAGAGAGGGCACGAAAGAGGAACACCATCATCATCGAAAATTGGCACAGAAGGAAAAACAAAGAACAGCGCAGAGTCGAAAGAGGAACACCGTCTTCGAAAAGTTGCCCGACATTGTAGGATCACAAACGGCTGGACACATGGAAGATCATCTGCCAATTCAAATTCGTGGAGAAGAGGGCACGCAGCTGGTGAATCATCAACTCAAAAATGCTTCCATGGCTTCCCTGCAACAATACAAACATGCAAACACACTCAAAATTCGGGAAAAAGGTTCTATGGGTGTCCATTATGGAAGGTATTGTTGAATGTCAAATTTCGTGCGACATATGCTTTTAAATTGGGATTTCATTTAGAATTAAATTAGTTGATTGGTTGAATTTTGTATTAAACCTTAGGCAGGGCACGATTGCAAATACTTCAAATGGGTGGATGGTCAAGCTTATAATAACCCCGCCAATGAGTCCATTCAAAGCGTAAGAGTTGTTGAAGAACACGGGGCAACCACTCGGCAAAATCTTATTTACCAACAACCGACTTCAATGAATGACATTATGAATATCAAAACAAAAAATTTCGTTTTGAAAGTTGTACTTGGTGTGGTGGTACTTGTGGTGTTACTTGTTGTCTTCGTTGTCCAATTTGTAACCTTGTTGGTTAAATTATGATAACTACTCATAACCGTATGTTTACCAAGACAATGTATTCTGGTTCCTTGTTTATAAAACGAGGGTTTTCTGCAGGTAAAACATGAATATTTCTTGAATTAATCACCAATTTCCTTGAAAACATCCTTGAATTGTCATCACAATTTCAAATACAATTACCACATGTTGTTAGTACTCTGCCATTAGACGCGGGTTCTCTTGAATATATTTCATTTGTCATGAATATTCATGTACACATATTCGATGTTATTGCTATGAAATTTTACTCTTTTTGCCCTGAACAATAGTACGTTTAGTATGACCATGATACGTTTTGTCCTGAAATGAAAATAGTCAAAAGTAGTAAATGCGAGATTACGGGCAACCATAACAAACATAAACGTTTAGGATCTTCATTACAAAACAACCATAACAAACATAAACGTTTTGTCCTGAAATGCTAGCATTACATCCCTAAACAACCATACCAAACACCATAAAAAACAGCAAAAAAAATTACAAAACATCCCCACGGCCAACACCACGGCCATCATCACTGGGCCAGAGAAAGATCTGGAGTGTCCAGCACCACATACACCTTGACGCCGGCGACCCTCTCGCCGAGGCGGGCAAGGTCGTCATAGTCGGACTGTGTCTGCAGCGGTTGAAGAAACCGCTGGCCGGCTGATGGGACCTGTTCAAAAACTAAGGATTTTGAACCGAGAGAGAGCATGCTTATCTGACCATGGACGTACCAGATGTCCATCTTGTTGGCTGGAACTTTGAGGAGTTGGGTTCTCCTTCCTCTGTACTCGTGCGTAGTCAATAGGGCCATCACCCCGGTCGATGGCGATAGTTTCCCATCCTAGTACACTTGCAGGAAAACGTTCGAGTCGGCCATGTTGCAAGAGATTTTTTTCGAAATGAGAGAGGAGTGCGAGGAGTTTGAGACAGGAAATGTGAGGGGTTGGGACAAGGCAAGAACGCTATTTATACACAAGGATGAGTGGATAACGGAGTTAATGACGGGTAGTTGAGGGATCACACGATATTTAATTAAAAATTAAGAGGGGTCAAATCGGGTATGCATTGGAAAGGATGACTTTGAATAAAATTTCTTCATCATGACCTGACAAAAGATATTACATACTGTAAGAGAGTAGAAGAACCTGACAAAGCTTATTGCCGAAGCTTTGGTTTTATTCGAAAACTAGTTAACCCCATCTTTAAAATAGCTTATTGCCAAAGCTTCGGTTTGATAACCATTTAAAAACGTTGTCTTTTCCTACGGTTATTTACCATTGTGATGTTTCTTCGAGTTCCGCCATAAGTCGTGGGATGACTTGGAATAAGATTTATACAAATTGACCTGACAAATATCAATATGTACTGTAAATATCTATTGTGGACTGACTTATTTAACAATTAGAATAAAGCTTTGGTCTGAAGAACTAACCCCGCGGTTATAAACTATTTTAACTGTTTTTAACCGTTTTTAACTGTTTTTGTACAGGTTCTGTTGTTTTATTTTTCGAATTTTTTAATCACCCTCATGAATGTAACCCTAACCGCCACCAACCCAAACAACTATTTATATACCCCCTCATCCACATTCTTCCTCATCCACAATCCGCTACAAAAACTTTTCGAATTTCCTCATCCAAAAACATCTTCGAATCACCCTAACAACTCTAATTTCCGTTCTCGTGCTTCTTTTGTTTCCATGGCTTATGAGCCTGACAACCATGAATGAGACCTTAATGATCACTTCGTTTACACAACTGTCCACACCGGAGGGAGACTCATCCCTTCAAGGGGACAAGATGCCATGATTTCCACCCATGTCTACCAAGGCGGACGGAGGCAAAACTGGAGGGCCCATGCTGAAAGGGTACGGGAAATCCATGGGTTATTGAACCAACTATTTTATTTTAATGATTCCGATCTAGGCGCCTCTTACTTCTTCGAAGTAGTTCCCCCTCATGGCGGGCCTCGTACCTTGAGGGCCTTACAGCGCCGCGGAGACGCTGTCGCCCTTGCCACCCAAGGTAGAACCGTTGCTCTCATCAACATATTTATCACCCAAGATGTTGTTGATGAACTTCCGCAGCGTGACGGCCCAGAATCATCTGTCTCCTCCGCACATAATTAGTATCTGATGAAGGAATCTAGTTTAGTGACAATGTAATACAGTGTAGTATTTAGGAGGTTCTGTTGTTTTATGATACGTATGTCAAGTAGGAAGATGATAATGGCATATAGTGACTATATATAGTCAGTAGGTTATGAGATAGTATATTTGGTATGGTATGTTAATGTCACAGGAATTAATATTTCATGTCAAGTGGGAAGACGATAATGTCATTCGATGACTTTGAATAAGATTTTCCTACGGTTAATTACCATTGGATGACTTTGAATAAGATTTCTACAGATGACTTGACTAACATCAATAAGCACTGTAATTCGCTTTTGTGGACTGACGTAAATCCGTAGTCTCGCCTGACAAATAAGAATATGCATTGGAAAGGGTGACTTTGAATAAGATTTCCTACGGTTAATTACCATTAAATGACTTTGAATAAGATGTCTACAAAATGACCTGACAAAGCTAAATACGTACTGTAAGTCAATATTGTTGACTGACGTAAGTAAAAAAAACCAAAATTAATATGGTCGCAAGAACTAACCCCGCGGTGAAAACCGGTTTTAACTGTTTTTTACCGTTTTTATCCGGTTTCGTACCTTTTTTTCCCGGTTTTATAACCGTTGACATGTAGCACAAATTTAGGTTAGTGTGTACTTTAACCCGCCTCTTTTTCAAGGCTATTTTCAAATAATAAACCCTGTAACCTTTTTTAACTGTTTTTGTACCATGTTTTTATTCGGTTTCATAACCATTTATATGTAGAACAAAGCTTCGGTTTCAAAACCACTTAAAAACGTTGTCTTTTCCTACGGTTATTTACTATTGTGATGTTTCTTCCAGTTCCGCCATAAGTCATGGAATGACCTAGAATAAGATTTCTATAAAATGACCTGACAAAGCTAAATATGTACTGTAAATTTATAATGTGTACTTTATCCCCCCCCCCTTTTTACAGGCTATTTTTCGATTTCCAAACCCTTTAAATGTAGGAAATATTAGGTTTCAATGTGGGAGTTTTTGTATGATGATTTGCAATAACTAGAAAGGATGAATTTGAAATAGATATATCAAAACAACCTGACAAATGTGAATATGTACTGTAAATCCGTAATCTGGCCTGACTTAAGTCACAATTTTTCCCCCTCTTTGGTTTTATTCGAAATCTAACCCCACCATTTTAAATGAAAACATGCTGAAAACATGCTGAAAACATTCGAAATCTAACCCCACCTGGGTGCCTTTTGATGTAAAACCAATATCTTGGCTGACATAAACACCATCACAAGCATGTAAACATGCTAAAAACAGTATCTCTGAAATTCAAATACAATTATAAGTCGTGTTCCTAGCCAAATGTTTCCCAACAACACAATGCAATCACCACATTACATCAAAAGTCCTTAAAGACCATCCCAACAACATCTAAAAATACTATGAGCCATTTGACTTCTATGTGCATCTATGAATTTGTCCGACGACAGATCCAAGTTTGACATGCCGAGAATCAATAACTCTATGTACTTCAAGGTGTAGACCCCATAATCTCCTCTGCACGATGTACAAAACACGTTAGAATGTATATCAATTGCAGTTTGATAAGGATTTATTTGGGCATAAATACATGTATACTTACCCGCGCTTGTTCTGCTTAAGGTTATGACGACGGGACACCGATATTAGATTGTCCAATAACGGTTCACATCTCTTTGCCAGTGGCTCGTACATCTTGACATATCTTGGAACAGTCTCAATGATGGGGCGGATCATATCAAAAATTTCCTTGTCTTTGTACAGATCCACATTGCAGTCATAAACCGTCACACACCAGTCGCATAGATCAATTTCTAAGGCAAACCAGTGCTTCCTTTCGATATTGAAGCACGCGTATATGCGTTCCGCATCATCCCATCTCTTCCCATACTCTCCCGGACATGAACCCATCATGTATGACAACATTTCATCCTTACCCTTACGTGGAGAATTTATCTGGAAGCACTCGAATTCCCGTTGCACATAGTTATGCCAATATGGGTCAAGCACAACCACCTTCGAAAACCGCTGTGGATCCTCTGAAATCCTTTGACGATAAAGGAACATCATTTGCTCCATATGCTGTAACGGTGCAACAATGTTAATCTATCAACTCGAAACTATTTTACACATGCATACTATTTTCAAATAATGCATTGGAATATTACCAAACCGCCCAACCAGTTCTTTGGGGAAAACAATATCTCAAAGAACTACTTGTCCAATGATTGCCCGGCCGGTCCAATTCGGGGTTCAATACTGCATGATGGTACATATTCATTTGAATATTAAACAAGGATATATATATATATATATATATTAGTACATATACATGATATATATAAGTTAGTCAGTCCACAAAGAATCAATTTCCGGTCAGAATTCTAGAAGTCAGGCCAGAAAAGTTTTGACATTCATTTCATCAATTCCTTCTTGAGTAGAGTGGATAAGTCACTAACCTCTCACTCTGCATCCACTTTACCAGCTCTGTCATCCCTTCCACCTTGCTATTTTTGGTAATCTTTTTTGCCAATTTCTGCTCATCCACATTGCGGTAGGGTGATTTTGCCTTGGCGGAAACTTCGCGAGTGCGAGTTGGATATGTCTTGTTCGGAACTTGGCTACCCTTCCTTGGTCTGCCCTTCCTCGGCACTTTGGACTCCTTGGTCTCCCCTTCATCACCCCCCACGTCATCAAAATCAGCATGTGATACCTTCTCACCTTGTATTTCAATCCGCGCCTCAACACCTAGCTCATCAAGCTTCGTCCCTCCCTCCACAACATCTCCCGTTGATTCCTCCATAACTCCTTCATTAACAGTGTTTTATCCCTCGACATCTCCCTTCGGTTCCTCCACAACTTGGTCATCAACCTTGGTCCTTTCCTCCACATCAACTCCCTTTGCTACCTCCTCAACATCAACACCTCCGTCATCAACCTTGCTTCCTCCCTTCACAACAGCTTCCTTTACTTCCTCCATAACTCCGTCATGCACACCCTCATCAGACACTGCTTTTGTTGCACCTCAACTTGTGTTGCCACCACAGTCCCATCATTAACCAACTCGTCATTAACCAACTCATTGATGAGTCCCTCCACATCTTGCGGTGTTGCCTCATTAACCAGCTTCTCATCTGCATGTAGTATTGTACAAGTTTGGACAAGAACTGACAGTGGATCTGTTGCATCCCCTTGCTCTTCTTCCTCATCTACTATTGCGACATCTTCACCCGCCTCTTTCTGACCACCTACATTACCTGCATCATACACAACTATTTCACCAGCATTTGGCTCTCCATCCATTGTCTCCTGAAACGATGATATAAGGTCTGAAATAAGCAAATATTTTTCGAATTGTGCTCAAATTGACTGAAATGTGCATATATGGACTGAATACTATATGGACTGACTTTTTTACTGAAACGATGAATATATGGTCTGAAATGTGCACAAATGGACTGAAATATGTACATCTGACTGAACTGTACATATAATACTGAAAGTTTTGGGCATACATACCTCATCAGTCTCAGTCTCTTCGGACTCTCCCTCTTTGGAGTCATTGTCTTCGTCATCTTCAGACTCCATCTTTTCCTCTTCATCATTTGCCTCAGACTCCGTCTTTGCCTCCCTCATGCTCTGCTGGTGTTGGGGGATGTTGGGTTCATTATCACTGTTAACCTCCCCAGAGAGCTCCTGGTGTGTACTGATGTCTTGATCACTGGATGAAGATGCCCCTGTTCTAGGAGCTTTGGCTCTTATGAACTTGTTTAACTCAATAAATTCCTCCCTTAGAGCATGCATCATTTCATGCAATTCATTCAAACAACACATAATTTGCCTTGGGTCGAAACCCTCAATGTTTCCAGCTTGCCCTCCCTTACCAACTCCCTTGGCCTTTTTACCAGCATTTTTCCTTCTGGGCTTCAAGTGCTTAACAATCTCATCCAAGGATTTGTGTCCTTCCTCCTCCGGGAAATAACAGCTTTCTCCCAAGTCCTCTCCGTCCTCCTCAACAAGGATCTGTTTAGCAGGAAATTCCCCTCTAGGGCATCAGAAATCGCATCCAAGCTTGGCCTACTCGATTTAAGCCACCTCACACCTCGGGGCTGCACAACTTTAGTAAGCTTTTGGGCAAATGTTCTGCCAATATGGGGCACTGCCTCATACAACCATATCTGAAACAAACAGAATTGGAATTAATCCACAATTATGAACAGAGGCATTAACCTTTCTCAGTTTTACATACTCAACTACTAACACATTACCTGAAACACCATCGGGAAACCCCGTATGGTGTATCCTGCTCTGGCATTGTCTGAAACTGCAAGTGCAGCCTGAACTGTCTCCATTCTTGTGTCCAAAGCAGAAGCCAGACTTTGATGGAGGTCAAGATATGCACTCCTACCCCATGGGAAATTATTGAAACGATCTAAGTCTTCCGTCAGTTTGACATGAAAGGGTCTGACCTTCCTCTTCTTATCACCCCCAAGTACAACACCCTCAAGAATTAACAACAAGGCCATCTTCATCTTATATACATTGTCCTCCCGATAGGATAAGAACTTGTTTAAAAGGTTAGCAATAGTAATACTCCTCACCCAAAAAATTCAAACACTGCATTCTTATCCTGCATACTGTCCTCCTCATCGGGCATCCCACAATTCAGTCCTGTTATTAGCCTAAACTCCTCTATTGAAAACCTACATGGTTGTCCACCAAGATCATACCATGTCTCAAACTGCTTTTTTGTGTCCAGTTGCCTAAACAAGACATGGTGAATCAGTTGTGCAGACAGTTTCATGTTTTTCATTATTTTGATTATTGGGCCAAAGGGCCCCTGCATAACTGTCTGCCAGTCTGTTCGAGTTAGTGTGTTCTCGATAAGAGAAAGATACTGAAGCCGTGAGTTCTGATTTATCCGACCGAAAAACAACTCCTCAGAATGCCACTTGTAACTTATCTGTAATGAATTACATTCACATATACATGACAGTAAGAATGACTTTCATATTCACATAAAAGAGAGGCACCATCTTACTTTGTCAGGTAAAGATATATGTTTTCAGGATACAAAATAACTTGTCAGACTACATTGCGGTTTGCCAGGACAAATGGAAGTTGTTGAGGATAAGTCTTTACCCTATAGTATAACTTACACCTTTGTATCAACATGAATCAGGATACTATGACATTCTAACATTCTAACCACAGAACAAATACATGACATTCATATTCACATAAACCCTAAAACTTACTTTGTCAGGTAAGATAATTCGTTTCGTCAGACAATAATTTCGCTTGTCAGGCCATATGGATGTAACAGTTTAGGCTACTATAAATTTTGCACATCTCTCCGTGCTCTGTTTATCACAGAGCAAATCATGTTCTCATTTTCACATAAGCCTAATTTTAGCATGCATCACATTCAGACAAATTTGTTTTTTTTTTCAAGAAAATTAAGAGTTAGAGAAGATCACTAACCCCGCCAACCGACTTCGATGGCTCCTTCCTCGACCTCTTGGCTTTTGGTTCTTCAGCCATTCTCGTTTTCTTCTTCTGCATCGAAACGACTGGACTTGGTGATTCTTCTTCCTCTGACGAACTGTAGGCTCTCTTCTTTCGGCCCCTCGCCACTGGAGCCGCCTTCGCATTCGCGCTCTCCTCAACCCTTCTCTTCGACTCTGTAGAACCATTCGGCTTCTGCTTCTTCACTCTGCCGTTCGCAGACTGCAAACCTCTGGTCCTCACCATTGTCGATCTAGGGCTTCAGAAAGGGCTTCAAAAAGGGCTTAACAAAGGGCTGAACAAAGGGAGAAAGGGCTTCTCGCCTTTGGGGATTTCGGATTTGCTGTGAGGAATACGCTTCAAGAGTTCAGGGATGAAAGGAAAAAAGTTGTTCAGCGAGAACATTAATTGGGGAAGATGAGATGTGCTACCGGTTGAACAGGTATATAATTAGGCTTACTCATATACCCGTTTAACACTTAACTGCATCTTAGGCCATTTTACTTATTTTGATTTTACCTTTTTGTTTTTCAAAAGTGTTGCACTTTATGGCATATTTGCAATACTTTCTAAAACATGATATTTCTGCAAACGGCGTTTCGAAATCTGGTAGTTTTTGCTAATACTTCTTTTATATTTGGCCAAATCATTGTTACATAGTGTTTATTAACGATGATAGGAAAATATCATGTTCAAGACATGAAATTCCAGTCCTGACGGTTACATATGTCCTCGATCGACCCTCTAAGCAGAAAGAACGGCTATAACTACTAATAATTCCTCTAGATGAATTAACATCATCTTATTTCATTTTAGATTTCTCGTATCATATTTCCACTCATAATAA